>JAJJXG010000014.1:0-600000 GCA_024516215.1 Geopyxis carbonaria | reverse complement strand
CTGCTTGCAGATCACCATGCTCTGCAGCACGAGCGGGTCTCGGAAACCGAGGGATGCCGCAAGTTCGCGGTTTTCAGGTGTCAGCGAGGCGCTGCGGAAGGGAGGAGATAGAGTGTGGAGGGCGTGTCCGATCTTGTTTATGGCGAGGGATTTGGGCTTCGTGAGCTTGCCGGTCGCGGGGTCAAAGGCATCTGCAGTGCCGGAGCGGGGCTAGTATCGTTTCCAACGCCAGGGCGGGCAGTACAGGAGTTGCGGGAGAGAGGCAATGGGGCACGGCGTACCTTCTTCAAAGAAAAACCGAATCTTATCGCCAGACGTCAGGAAGTACTCATCCCCGACATGTTTGCTCTCGTCCTCGCCGCCAGTGCTGAACTTTGTCATGGGATGTCCATCGAGCGAGAATTCTGACGCCAGGTTCAGCGCCATCCCATGCCCACGCCAGGGAAATACCAACCGTCAAGCAGCTTATGTGACTCTGCAAGCAGCTCTTGTACCTTCTCAGCGCTCAGTGCATTTGGTATGATGAGATAACCCTTCGCATCCCAGCTCGCTTTTTGATCCGCCGTAAGGCCCGTCATGCTTTCTGAGAGGTAGTGGGTATGATTTGTACTGGATATCGCTGATGATGGTTGTTTGATATTGAGTGGGGCGTTATTGATAACCAGAGCATGCGGTTCGCTTGGCAGCCGACGGGGTTCGCCGTGTGTGCTCGGTTATTGGCGGCCTTCAACGTGACAAATGAGAAGTCTTGGGGGAGGTTGAGTGACGGCTAGGGTAAAAAGTTTAAATTTTGGATGTTTGTTGACATGTCCCACCCAAACATTGCGTTGGCCAGGCGTTCATCCAACGAGGGAATCATGACTCAGCAGCATGGTTTTAGGATCAGACGTAAGGTGTTGTGTGGGCATTTTGTTATTTTGGATGGCTCTGCCAGCAACGCTACTTGAAGATTGTTGACCCATTTGACATCTCACGGAACCTCTCATAATTATCATTCAGAAGAGAATCAATAAGACTAAATACTATATTCTGACATCTATTTACACTGTACAGTACGATATGCAAAATCGGAACCCCGAGGTCCATCCACAGATCCACAAAGGCTTTCGCTCTCACTCGCTATCCAACAGGCTAGAATGGCACAAAAGAAATACAAGGTGTGCAAAGTAATGATATGACGCCGCCTCCCAATTGAAAAACAAAAACCCGAAAAAACGCCCGGTTCCAGTTCCGATTAACCCCACTACAAAAGAAACTTATTGAATGACACCAATGGGCATACCAAGGCCAAAAAAATGAAAATGGTGTACAAAGTGAGGTGGTATCCCAAGGGTTAATTTTATTAGTTTAGAAGCGCTTCAGACCAAGCTTGGGGCCATCGCTTTTCTTCTTCCGCGATTTTGATTTGGATGCTTCGGCTGCCTTCTTATTCGCCTTCTTGAGAGCTTCGGTCAGGAGAGGATTACGATGACCGAGTTTGGGTGACTTTCTTCCGGATGATTCTTTCCCGCCAAATCCTTCGCCTTCAACGAAGGCAGGGTGTTCGATTTGCTCTCTGGAGCGCTTAATTCCCGTGGGAGACTCTAGGCGGCGTGAAATAACGTTCTCCTTTCCAGATCCCTCCGAGTCAGAGGCATGATCAGAAGAAACTTTAGCAGTTGGTGAAACAGCGCGCTTGATCTTCCTGACTGCCTGGCCCGATGAGGTGGTTCTACCGCCAACGGGTTTAGTTCCAAGGGCAGACGAGGCCGTGCGTCTTGTTCTTGGTTGTGCATTTCCTCCAGTTCTGCTGCTTGAAGGCCTGATAGGCTCTTGCTTCTTGCTTGGCACAGCGAGTTTTGGGTTGGAGACGTCGGTATCTTCATCCTCAGCTCTGCGATTGCGTGTCTCAAACACCAACTCTTTGAGATTCTCCGGGATGCGTGCATGGATCTCAGTCATTAAGCGGGCATGGCGCGAAAATCCATCGTAGTCGTCGAGCAGAAGCTTTCCGGCTGATTCATTGAGCGCGCTGGTGGGATTCGGGTATACAAGGAGGCATCGAATTGTAACAAGAATATCGGTAAGCGTAAGCTTAGGGTCCCAGTCGCGCTTCAATGTCTCAACACAAATACCGCCCGTATTTGTATCTACATTCGGATGGAATATCTTGGTGTGGAACGCAGCCTTCGGAGGTTCGGCGGGATAATTGGGTGGCACTCGTAGAGTAATGTGGAATACGCCGTCCTCGAATGGAGTAGAACTCGGTCCCACGAGGTAGACAGAGACTACCGACATGTCGTCTCCCGAGTAACTGGGCAAGAAAAAGTAATCTGGTGGCGGCGACTCCATGAGAGCTGCCTGATCTTTAGCCAGTCTACGGCGATTTGCTGAAGCCTGCGACGCGTTGATGTTAGCATTGCTTCTCTCAATTAAAACAAAGGGGTAGATGGTCCTTACCATGATGAATTGTGTGGAAGGAGAGATTGAGCGGAGTTTAGTTTTGGGGTTGTAGATGTGAATTGAGTTATGAGGAGGTCGGGCGGTGGACGTGGGTTTTAGTGACTGAGATGCTGGGAGGTTTGTTTTGATTTTTGTTGCTGTCCGGGAATGGAAAATGACGAATGAAGACTAGCGTGTGGTCTCCTAGCAACGGGAGTGTCTAGCAAAGACGACCTCAACGTCTGCACCGTATGTATAATGGTAATAACCATACAGGCAACTTGTGGTAGTGGGGTATCTTATTACTATTTGGATCATGTTGAGCTTTTCTCCGAGTCTGTCGATGCATCCCGAATTGTCAACTCGGCTGCACGCACGAGTGCTCCTTTGTGATCGGCCCGGCGTATCAATAGTATTTGAAGTGCTTACTATGTAGCAAAAGCTTTCAGAATTTCGCGGCTGGTAGTTTCTTAGGTTTTAGAAACCTAAGCGCATTGATATTAAGTTACATAGATGATAAAATATATAGAACTCATTGACTGTAGAAATTCGTGAATCCCCAGCTCTCTACTAGAAGAGAAACCGGGCTGGCTTTGTACTGGAAAAAGTCCTTTTGCCATACAAATTTGTAAGCCCATCTACATCTTGGTTATACGGCCAACATGGCCCGCGAAGTAAATAGATGTACGGGTATATAGCTACATAGGTAGAGCTCTGGCGGTACTTTCACGGGTAGATATGGTAAATATATATGAGTTCGACCGCGGCTGCGTGATAGCCGCAGAACCCTGGTGGGCACCCGCACCCCCTCACTTTTGTTATTCTTCAGATGTTAGTGATTAAGATCTTATAATTTACTGCGAGCATATGTTGCCACATGCCTTATCTGTAGATCAACTGTTTCACGGATAAAAAGCATTTTCCTTTCATTCTGACTGCACAATTCTCTATGAGCTGAGTAATTTCCATAGGTTTAGGCAGACTCTGTATCAATTTACATTCGTTCGCGATAATCTATTGCAGTATATTCAACTGTTAATTATGTTGGCAACACGTTTCCTCGCTGAGAAATTGAATTTTGTTGGCTACTATGGCATATTTCGCAGCGAAACCCTGCTCTATTCACAATATACTTGCGAATAAAAATTGTCCTGTCTAAGTACCAAGTTGGATAGTAGTTATAGTATACTGTTAACAGTTTGCTTTCGTGGATATTGTAACTTACGGTTGCCATAGGTCATTTTCATTGTGATGCAGAACAAATAAAGTAAAAACAAAGGTATGGGCTCGCGCGCTTATATAAGTATGTTTATACACGTAGACATAGATTATCACTCGAATATCTGGCAGAACTTTTTTAGTTACAAATAGAGCTTCGATACCCCACAACACTTGCATCATGTTTGCTTCTTCTGTGCTGGTCCCGTATATGTTCGTGCCCAGCGGCCAGCCTGGTACATTGCGGTATCTTCGCGGGTATATTTAACTACAAACGATGCTCGAAGGGCATGCATGCATCTGCAAACCGAAACGTGGCCTTCTCTCCAGCTGGGACTGGCGAGTGCTGTTTGACCTTGCATCAAGGTTTGCCTGAGTTGATTGTTTGAAGCAGATGAATTGACAGCGCAAAATCTGTTGTTCTCAGTTGTGCGTTATCGGTTGCGCCGGTTCTGCGTTTGGACAGCTGCAGCACCCTGAATGTTTGCCGTTGCGCCGGTATTAAAAGCAGAATATATGTACTTTATGCAGTTTTTCCCTACGGTGCAATGTTTGTGTCTGGATTTATCCAAATGTATGATATAGTACCCAAATAACTGAAGGGTTGAGTACTTTAGATACCACTTACATTGGATTGAGGTTAAATGCACCAGCAGTGTGTACTAAGCTCTGTTTGTATGGCGTCAACATTTGTGCTCAGTACCAAAAACGCCAAGGCCGCGTGCACGGAACAGCTCTTAACAGGGGGATGGTGGGATGACATCTTCAACGCCCTGTCATCCTACATCTTATCCATCGCTTTATCTCACACAACAGCTATAATTTGACCCAGGATAGCTACTTGTATACATGTAGCATCGCAAGTCTCAAGATGCCATAGGCAAACGTTTCTTTCCGCAGCGTTCTTCTAGAATGGTCCCCGCAAAGTTTGGATACACCGGGCGAATAAGTACACTCGCAAGACCTGCATGGAGACCTGCTGGCTGCTCTAGCCCACAGAGGCAGACGATAGCGGGGTGGTGGGATGAGGCAACCTGAAGAGAGCAAAGAGGGAAAAAAAAGTGGAGCTTCTGTCCATAGAGGTCGCCTTTTCATGGGATGCTTCGGAAGCACCACTGAGTAGGCTTCTGCACGCTGAAGAAACACGACATTGGTCCACGTCACATGTGCCTTGTGTTGTGTGGACGTGTTTCTCAGGGATCTACTCTCTTGTGCTGCGAGGCCAGGAAAAAAAAGAGGGAGCGTTGCTTCGAGATGCCTGGGGACATCGCAAATTAGTGCGGGTCTGTGTCTTTTTGGGATTTTGCCCGATATGGGGGCACAATCGCCGTGTCGGGCAGCATGCGGACGCGAAAAAGGGCAGCCAGCCAGATGGGGCAAGGGCCAGCACTGATTGGGCCGATGCGGCACCCTCGTCCCACCTCCCACCACACAACTTGGGACACAACTTGGGGCACCCATCACCGTAGCTCTTGTCCGTTTCGCCTCACTCTGATGTAAGGGTGCTGCTCTCTCACAGAAATGTCTTCGTCGTCCAACAGGTGGGTGGCAAGGATTCACCCACTCCGTTGCTCGAACCGGCAGGGATCACACGCCCTTTGCACAAAAAGATAATTGGAAAAATTTGTGGGCGGCCGAACACACTCAAGAACGAAATTAGAGCTGCAGCGCGCTGGACAGGGGGCATGGGTCAAGAGCGCTACACGCTGCCAGACAGGTCAGAACCGTACAGTAGCAGGAGGAGGAGCAGTCGACGAAGACGCAGAGAGAAATTTCCCACCTCCATCACCAACCATACCACCAGCTCTCCCGCCCCCGATACCTATTCACTTCTCCCTTTCTCCTTCTCCCTCACACAGAGCCCCTCCTTTCCTCATACTTTCTTTGTCGATTATATTCGCATTAATTATTGAACCTGTGCTTGACGCTGCTTCACGCGCGCCGAGACAGTTCACCTCGAAAGCCAGATTATTTTTCCTCTGGCAAGGAGAGCTCCGGTTTCAACTGTCACCGTGTCTGCAACCCGGTACCAATAGGTCTGCATTGTTGCTGGGAGGACTCCAATTGAACGAGAGCTGATATCTTCTCAATCGTAGATTTCAATAGGTTGCCCTCGTCCACTGAACAAAGGACGAATAATCAGAAAAGAAAAGGGGTCGTAAACAGGGAAATTGCTGCCACAATTTCCTTCCAGCGTATATCAGCAAGCACGTTGTCTTCTTCGCCCAACGTCTCGCGTGCGGAGTTGTCGTTCCAGTACTACCAAAATCCTCCGCCATCTTCCCCGCCACTATCCCCGGAGCACGAGTACTCGTCCCTGCGGCAGCCTCCCTCTCCGCACCCCGAAATCGCCCCTGCACTCATAGGAGGGCGTGAAAGGTCTTGGTCGCGGTCATCGTCAAACAAAACCGTCTCCTCGTTTCGTCAGCCGCCTCGGGGTCGGGAAAGTTCGCAGTCTCAGTCCAATTATTACAGTGCTGCGAGCGTGAACAGTAGGGAAAGCTTCGGTGCTCAGCCGGAGATCCTGCGTAGTGAGGCTTCAGGCTCTTTTTCGCGTGCTACAGGCCGCCGGAGTCTAGAAGGAAACCCAGGGCGTGGTATTCTCTCGAGTCTACTTTCCGTCAGACGAAGTACAGACAGTTTTGCAGAGAACACAGGCCATCATAAAGTTCAGCGTCGATACACGGAGGATTGGGTTCTTCATCGTGGTTACCAGCAACATAGGCGCACTTCAGAAAATTGGAACTCGGAATCGTCACAGGATAGCCCGGTGGATTCGGATACAGAAGAGGAACTCGGGAACTCGGTCACTGGACCCCACCATAGTCGTAATATATCAAACGCCAAAACCGTCACTCCTGCGGATTTTGAACATATTCCAGGAAGCTTTTTGAGTGTGCCTGGAAGTATTGATCTGTCCTCAGATAACGGGACAGGATTTTCCGGTGTTACCGGCGTGACAGATTCCAAATATCGTTATAGGACCGCACCACAATCACTGGTAGAAGTTGAAATAGAACCACCAATGCCTACACTTCCTAGTCGTTGGGCCGCAACGCCCTCTTCGGATGAGGGTCCGATGGACATGCCATTTCCTTTAACTAACGGTTTGACAATCAAAACCTCAGAACCACCGAATGGTGTCGAGGAGCAAATCATTACTACTGCTGCAAATGGGGTGAATGGGACTACGCCGATAACAGCAAACGGCACAGTAGCAAACTATCTTCTGTCCGCACAAAAACCTTTGTCAAGTCGGTCAAACTCACCGAACCCTAAGAATGCTATAAAGTGGGGGAACCGGAAAGTCTACATTCAAATCCCAGATGTTGATAGCAGACCGATACCAATAACAATCAAAGAGGTTGAAGAGAAATTGGAAATGTTCAGACAACAAGGATACAATGTCGATACTATCGGAGAAGAGCTCCAGAACCGTGAAGTATATCCGGAAGAACAGAAGGGCATGAAGATAGACGCCAGCGATATTTTTGTCAGCATACCGGATAAACGAGGTTTGTTACACTTATATGTTGAAAGCATGGGATTCTAACAAAGGAATGTGTATAGACTGGGAAGCATATGTTACTGCACTACGAGAGGAGAAACTCAGAGCGCTAGGTGTCCTTCCAGATGACGAACCACCAACACCTTCGCCATCTACTGGCCCAAGGGAGCATGTGCAAACTCCTATGGTAAGATATATACATCAAATAGTATCCACTAGTCTAACAGCTCTGGTAGTCAAATATGGCGAGCCCAGCACTCCACCATGTTGGCCCTATGTTCTCGCCTCCACCGCAAACAGGTTCTGCTATGAGTAACCCTCATGGGGGTCCAAATGGTCCTTTCAATCCTTTCTCTCCTATATCGATTCCTCACGGTACACCTGGACCAGCGGCAATGCCATCGCCAATCGGTGCTGCTCCTAACCATGCATTTGCTTTCCATCTTCCACGGCAGTCTGTTTCTATGACTGGCACTCCAGACTTGAACGGGTATGATAATCCGTACGGGGTTTACCCGCCGCCTGGACCTCCGCAACACACCCATTCGCCTTCAATGGCCGGCTCTGGTATTTGGAGTCCTCCATATGGTGGAATGCGTAACGGATCTCCAGGAATGATGGGCATGGGCATGCATGGTCACTCGGCTAGTCAATTCAATGCCGGATACCCGCCAGAACCTCTCATGGACCCGTACGCACCCCATCATGGACTGGTTGGCCAGGAACGCTACCACCAACACCAAATTCGGCGTGGATCACCTCTAGCACATGTTAATCATAATATTTACGCTATACAAGACGAGGTTGTCTCTCATGATGGCCCTGCAATTGACGCCCCTGTTCCCAAGCACCGCCACCAGTTGAGTGTGACATTACAGAAAGAGTTTGATAATTCTGAAAACTATCAATCCGATGGATCGCGGAATGTTGCTAATGGCCATCCATTAAAGCCGGAAGACGACGAAGCATTTGCCACTAATCCCGTCTCCCCAGCCCCAGCCCACTATCCCGAACAACCGGAGATGCCCAACGTGGAGACAGATGTTCACAACGGTCCAGAGCTGACATCGGACCCTGAAGATGATATCTCGAACGACAAGGTAGAGAAACAGAAGAATATCCAACAGGCCCATGATAGACAAAAGAGCCTTGAGTTTATTTCTGCTCCATATAATACAGATCAGAATGTTCAGCTTCAGATGCCTGATATCCAGCCCGACTTCCAACAATACATGCCACACACGCAGTATGCTCTTCCACATAGCCGCGAACAATCTCTTTCCCAGCGTCAGCACGAGTACGATAGCACCGACCCCATCCAAAACTCGGCCATGTCTATGTTACTGGCAGGAGAAGGCCTGGGCGGTTCAAACCATCATCTCGGGGATGAGCTTCTGAGTGAAGACGGACGAACTAATATCTCTGACATCGTAACAAATCCTAGTGAACCCCCTAGTCCGAAACGCAAATTTTCTACAACTACAAGCCATGCCCATGGATTGTCGAATAATAGTAATACCTGGAACTCTGACCACAATAGAAATGTGCCATCGTCAACATCATCAACGACAAAGCCAAAATTTAATGTTAATGCCTCCGAATTCAAATTCGACCCTTCGAAGACGTTTTCATTCAAGCCTCAGAATGCACCAACCAGTAGCGTGCCTGAAGCCCAGGGCGTTCCTACAAGGTTCGGAGGTTTCGGAGCACCGGGCTTCAATGTTTCGGCCGCAGCCTTCCAACCAAGCATCTCGACTACTGGAACTGCTGGTTCTCTCTTTGAGAAAGGAGCTGCCGCATTCAGTGCACATGCACCAGCATTCACACCATCCTACGCAAAGAAGGCGGTTCCTGAACCTGCATCTGATCCCATATTCGCTGAGATTGTCAAACCACCAACGGTCAAAAAGGTCATACCCATTGTCTCACCTATTATTCCTCAGGAAGTTCGTGAGGATACACCTTCAATGGAATCAATGGACAGAAGGGAGGATCCTGCTGAAGGTGGTCGGAAGAGGACAAAACATAGCCCTCGTCCTAGCTTCCAAGAGAATTTTGAAGAACCACAATTTGAAACTCCTGAAGGTGACAATGAGCCCGAATTGCCAATGCTATACATTGACCAAGAGGAACAAGAAGAAAATATCGTGGAGCCGGAACAGGAAATCAATGACAGCAGCGATGAGGGCGAGAAGCTCATACAAACTCCACTGTCTGAAATAGATACCGGAGCTAATGGGTTAGGGCTTGAGCCGTTTGGTGCCAATGTTGTTCTTCCGCCAGACGAGGTTGGGGACTTTGAGCCGTTGGGCGCCGAAGTTGTTAGTTTGCCAGAAGAAGCTGAGATTAGCGAAATTCAAACTGAAGATCAATCACCTGAACCATCCCAGAAGTTCAACTTCAGACCGGACGCTCCTGCTTTCGGTCTCCGCGCAACTGCAGAAGAATTCAATTTCGAATTCCCCAAGCCTGCATCTCCCCCAAAGGTTTTTGGAGGCATGTCAGAATCGCGTTATGCACACACTCCGTCACCACCACCGACTCACCCGGCACCGCCTCCACCGGTTCTCAACCCTGGTACCTCTTTTCTTCCGCCACAAGAGTCTACTGATTATGACGATGACAATGCTGGCCCTGAGAAAACAAATGCTTTTGGAGAGCCGATGTCTATGCCGATGCCAACAGACGCAGAACTTGATGAGGTGATCCGAAATCTAGATCATGTTGATCCGACCTACATCGAGCAGGAGGGAACTGAAGTTGATTCAATCAAAGATCAGGAAGAAGAAGAAGACGTTTCGGCCGAAGAGCAGGAGCCAGCAGTTGCTGAAAAATTGGACCTTCCCTGGAAGCGTGACAGTCCTAAGCGGATGACAATTCCCAATTTCGAGGGACCTACACCCAACAAACATCTTCAGGGTCTACGCAGTGCAGGGCCTAGCCCCAGTCCTCGACGTGTTGCTCCGTTTATTCGTCATCGTGCATCTTCATTCTCGCCTGATGATGATGAGCCAGAACTTCCTATGCATGCAATTAGTGGTTCTTACAATTCTCAAGACATTGGCATTGCAAAAGACGACAACAGTGATTGGGATGACATGATTTCCGATGACGAGAACAAACTTCGTCCACAGAGTCGTCTTTTCTTTGATGCTCATGTCGAGGAGCTTGTGGGTGGTCTATTCCAACGCAGATTGGAACCAGTTTTGCGAGCCCTCACTTCGATTGACAATAACATAAGCTCTTTATCGTCTGTTCAGCAACCGAAGAACATGACTGATATGGTTCACAGTGATGCTGACGACGAAGAAGACAGTGACGTTATAGTACAAGCTAGATCACCAAGAGACCGTAAGCTTGATAAGTTCAAGGCTGCCGTGGCAGAAGTTTTACTCTCGCAGAACGGAGCTGGTATCTCGCAGCAGAGCCTAGAAGAGCTAATTGCTGTTAACAAGAACCTTGGCAGCGACATTGCTGAGTTACCATCTGTTTTAGCCGACACTATCTCATCAAATAGCCCTAAAAGCGAGGACATGGCTATTGTGCGAGCCTCATTGGAGGACTTGGCTTCGCGTGTGGCCGAAAGCACAGAGGTGACTGAGATTAGAACAATTCTTGGCGACGGTTTGGCTACCCTGGTGCAGTCGAAGGATATAAGAGTAGCCTTTTCCTCCACTGCTCAAAAAACAGACATCACCGAAATCAAAACCCTTATCGACGAGGTCATATACAGAATGGCTCGAGCTGAAGATTTCTCCGAGGTTAAGCGGGCACTCACCAGCCTCAACTCCAATGCCGTTCAACACGCCGACCTGGAAGAGGTCACTCGAACAACTAGGGACGTCTTGAAAAATGGAGCTAAACGGCAAGATGTGGATAACGTCATGCAGGTAATCAACGAATCCCTAACTAGAAAGGAGGACTTGGTTCCTATCCACAGATTGCTTGGCGATGGTTTCCAAAATTCGGCCAAGACGGAAGACTTGAAGGAAATGAACCAGTGTCTTATGGGGGTCAAGGATTCAGTTCTCGAAATTGATGTTAAATCTGCCCATCAAGATATCATCAAGATATCTAATGACACTGTTCACATCTCTAACACTCTTCAACAACTGTGGGCTCTCGCCGAGCAGCACAGAGACCAAATTGGATTCAATTTGGGAAGAGCACAAGAGATGCACCAGATCGGTCAAGATAACGCCCTCCATATCTCGGCGTCACTGAAGGAGTTTAGAGAACTCTGGAACTCAAAGGCAACAAAATCGGATATGCGTCGGAGCCTGGTGGAGAAAGAGCAAAAGAGTGATGTCAATGAGTTGAAGGGCCTAGTTTCCAAAGCTCTTGGCAACACAATGACCATACAAGAAGGCCTTAGGGAGCTTAGCCGAACACAACCTACTCTGGTCGATTTCCGTTCCATCGTGGAGAGTTTGGCAGATATGCACCCTAAAGTGGAAGAGTTCAGGCACGTCTTCAAGGCTCTTGTGGATGAAGACCGTCAACAAAAATCGGATCTTTTCAGCAAGACAGCTAGCGAGATTGTTCAGAACATCCCTTCTTTGCACGACTTCAAGGCTCTTATGGACGAAGATCGGGAACAGAAATCGCAGCTTTTCAGAAAAACAGTTGGCGAGGTTGTTCAGAACGTACCTTCTTTGCACGACTTCAAGGCTCTTGTGGACGAAGATCGGGAACAGAAATCGCAGCTTTTCAGAAATACAGTTAGCGAGGTTGTTCAGAACGTACCTTCTTTGCACGACTTCAAGGCTCTTGTGGACGAAGATCGGGAACAGAAATCGCAGCTTTTCAGAAATACAGTTAGCGAGGTTGTTCAGAACGTACCTTCTTTGCACGACTTCAAGGCCCTTGTGGACCAAGATCGGGAACAGAAAACGCAGCTTTTCAGAAAAACAGTTGGCGAGGTTGTTCAGAACATCCCTTCTTTGCACGACTTCAAGGCCCTTGTGGACGAAGACCGTCAACAGAAATCGGACCTTTTCACGAAAACAGTTAGCGAGGTTGTTCAGAACATACCTTCTTTAGAATCTTTCAAGAGTATCGTCGAAGAAGCTGTCAGCAAAGCTCCTGGCATTGATGATTTCCGCAAAGTTATTCAAGAGGATAGAAACCAGAAGTCGGAGCAATTCGACACTGCAGTACAACCGACTATCCAAGATATCCGGTCTATGATGGAGGACGTCATTGCTAAGCAACAAATCTTCGTTCCTCTCAACTTCGATTCAAAGGCTACTGATGACGAACTGGAGGCTCTTCGGAAAAAGGTTGCTTCACTCGAAGCATCTTCGGCGCAATGCAAAAAGCAAGCCGAAGAAGAGGCACAAAGCAAGAGAGAATGGCAAGAGAAGGCGATTGAACTAGAGACCAAGCTGAAGATTGTACAAGAAAACGCCGATAAAGATCGCGCTGATTGGCAAGAAAAGGAGACTGGTTTCCAGGTTCAAGGTGAAAAGGATCGGCAAGCCTTGGTGTCTTCTCGAATGCGTTGTTCACTTCTCGCTGGAACAAGGGCGTCGCTTCAAGAGTCGCAGCGCGAATTGGAGATAAAGATCTCTTCATTGGAATCTTCTCTTGAAGAGAATAGGATGAAGACAATTTCTTTGGAGACTTCTTTGCATGAGAGTAAGGAAAGTGAGGAGAGAACTAGCACGTTGAACAAGCAGCTTGAGGACGAGAACCGTACACTGCGGAGGTCGATCGAAACTCTACGAGCTGAATTGGAGGAAAGTATTCGAGTCCGAGAGGGTTTCCGCACGAAGTTTGACAAAGTGCAGGACAATATTCGCCGCATATCGTCGGATATCGGACAAGAGCAAGCTAAGTGGAAGACCACCAACGACGAGCAACTTTGCCGGATTGAAGTCCTCGAAGCAAGTGTCAATGCTGAGGCTACCAAGAATGAGTTCTTGGAGAGTGAAGTTAAGAGGCTGGAGAAAGAGGAGAAAGAGTCAATCCGACTTCGAGTCGAGATTGACTCCATGGAAAGGGCGGCAGCAAAATCAGACCAATTAATTGCTCAGCTACGTCAGGACGCGCTCGAGGACCAGACCAGAGCCGCACATCTTGCCCGCGAAGTTGATTCAGCCCGCGAAGCTGCCAGAACCGAGATCAACCAAGTCACGGCAGCCATGTCGAGAGAAATCGATGCTGCGAATTCGGAACTCAACACTCTGAGAGATTCTTTGGAGAAGGAACTCGAGCAAGCACGATATGCGCTTGATCAATTCACTCGGGAAGCCTCTATTCAAAACGAAAAGATGATTTCGCGTTTGGAGGAGGAAACCAATGCAAAGAACGCTGCTCTCAAGGACGTGGAGACCGAACGCACGCTTAAAAAGGCAGCCGAATCAGCCAACGCAGCTTTGAAAGACGAACTTCACAATAAGGAGCGTGAAGCTAAAGAGGCCAAGCGATCCCATGAGCGCAGTATGAGGTTTGCGAAGGAAGATCATGAGCGCAGCGTGAAGTTTGCCAAGGAAAACGATTCCTTCCTGGAACAAAAGCTCAAAAACGCCGAGTCAAATGCCGACCACCTTCGCGAAATGATCGCTAGTCTGACAGAGAATTTCAAGATTGCAAATTCTGCAGCGCAAGCTGCTGCCCAGGCTGCTGCCACCGCCAGCCAGGCGAATGGTACCAATTCTGACGACCGTGCTCTTAGGGAGAGCGTCGATGTGTTGCAGTCTCAATTGCAAGAGCGTGAGACCCGGATTGAACAGCTAGAGAGCCAACTTTCTTCAATCGACAGGCCTGCCGTCAAGCAGGTCCAAGGCCAGTTGAATATGTACCGCGACATTCTGGAAGTGCGCATTGACGATCTTAATGAGATCATTCACATGTGCAAGATGCCCAACGCCGACCTCGCCGCCATCCATGACGCCGCAACCCGTCTTCAAGCGAGTCTGGAGATGCAACGCCAAAGTGGAGAGCGTACCACTGGAATCTCAAACGGGGGGAACTCTCCCACCCTAAGTGTGGCGTCTGGGGCTAGAATTGGTGCGGCCGTATGGCGTGGCGTGGGGGAGAAGTTTGCGTGGCGAGGAGGGAGGACTTCGGGGAACACCACCCCTACCCCCCCTGCGACCGCTCAGCGCTTTGGTGGCCGGTTTGGTCGGGGTTCTCCTCAACAGACACCCATCCCAAGGTCGTCTGTGTCTGCAGCCCCTCCACAGTTTAGGTACGACGCCGACGCGGATGCAGAAGGCTCCGTCCTATCGGGCGGAGAAACGGAGACCGAATAAAACCATTCAGTTTCTAAGATGAATAGTGTGTTTCTTTTTTTGTCCTTGTTTTTGTTTTTTGTTCTTTTTGAGCGTTGTCTTTTTGCCCGGTGTTACATATCGCCTTAATCTCTAAAATGAGTCGGCTTAGGCGTATTTGTCTATTCTTCCTTTCTTCTTTCTATCTACACAGATTGCAGCTGCTTTACAGATTTTTTACACCATATTCGTTTCTTGTTATGATCATTCTTCCTAGTCTTGTGCCTAAATAGCCATCCTCATCATTCTCTTTGGCAGAGAGGAAGAATGACGAGGACGGCTTGACACAAAACTACATTCTTCTCATGTGTCGTTATAGCGGTTCAAGTACCTGGGCTTTTTTATACTGCAAGATTATATTGTGACGGATGTTATATTGAATTGAGGTGGACGCCTATACCTGGGATACAGCGTTGGAAGAGTTGCCTTTTTCATTTCTTGTTTTATATTTTTCTCACTATACCGTCGCGATCACTTTTTGGTTCTGTTGTTGATGTTTATGATCATTGTGTGTTTTAAATGTACTCGGGAAAGGGAATGATCAGGGTGGGTCTGGTTTACCATAGTTTGACTGCGAGTTCCATGCTCTACTTAATGAAAGTGTTTTAATCGCACTTGCGGCCGTGCTTTAACGTGGGCTATCTGTTTGCTCGCCTAAATACATATATTTCTAGTCTTACATTACGAGGTGGGTGACAAAAGAACAGGGACACCTCCCAGTTTACCAAAAATCGCTGTTTTCAGATTTGCCGCTGCGGGGAGCGGCAGGGTTGCGGTCCTGGCGGCAACTATGCGGTCGCTAAGAGTGGGTTGGCCGCTAGTGCGTGGGTTGACGGGACAGCTACTTATGCACGGAATTTGCGGTGTGGTATCACTCGGTATCGGGTGGGCGGGTCACGAGTACTCGTACAAATCAAGACGAATACTTTCCCTACACTCGCCGTATATTCCTGCATCAATCGTAGGCGCGGACAAATGCTGTTCCTAGCGCAGGTCTCTTGTCCGGCGGTATTAGGCGACCGCCGGGATGTTTGCTATACGTTCCCGTGATAGAGACAGTACATATATATACAAGGCGGCCATGCAATGCTCGCAGTATATCCAAACTTTACACATAAAATAAGTAACAATATTACATTCAACAATGGAGTTTATACTATCCCGTGTCAAATCCTTACCTGCAGCAACCTTCTTCCTCGCCGCACCTCCGGCGGTAGTGCTACTCCTCTACACCGTCTCCAACACCTCCGTCCCAAACCAGTTATACACTCACACCATCCCGCACACCTTCCGCACTTCAAAATCGCTGCACACTGTCAACCCACGTAGCTACGGCATGCTAATGGACACAGTGGAGGCGCCTGTTCCGGCTTCTTGTAGCTCTTGCAGCGACAGGGAAGTGCTGGCGCGGTTTGTGCAGGGGTATTGGGGCGGATGGACGTTCGCGAGTGAGCGAAGGCTGCTCACCGGGCTAGGGAAGCGGATATGTGCGTTTACTGGTATGTTATGCCCTTATTGTATACGGGCCCTGGGATGTGGATTCTGATGTTGTATATGAATGCAGACGCACCGCTCCGGACCGATGAAAACATAACAACCGATTCCGAGATCGCCAAACTGCGCAGGGGCGACGTGCTTTTTGGCGCCTTCCAGATTCTTGATGTCGGGGAGTGCCATGTAGATTTTGGGTTTGGAAACAGCGAGGGCGGGTTTGCGGGGTGTCATCGGTTTGAGGTGTATGGTTTCCCGTCGGAGAGGAGAATGCGTGTTGCGCATGTGAGCTGTAATCCGACGAAAGACGGGGGATTGCTCGGTGGGTGGGCGGGGAGCTGGGTGATGGGACTGCATGGGATTTATGCGAGGCTGTTGTTTGCAGATGGGATGAGAGTAGTAAGGTCTAAGGCGTGAAGAAGAATGTAGGGGATGGGAATTGTAAAAGATTACCTCTTTTTAGGTATTGAAGTAGTTATGTATCTATAAGTACATACTTATATACTGTGATGTAGTTTCAGATTCAATTCACGGTGCCATGCAGACTATTAAGTAATTACTCGTACGCTGTGAAGTGGTCTGATTTTGTATAACTGAAAGATAAATAGTAGCATATAAAAGTCAATACACATCACATCTACGTATTAGATACTTCTTGAATACGTCATTTATGTAGCTTAGGTAGCTTGCAGACGTATTCTTGAATATAACAGTTCGGTCTGTATTCAGAATTGAGCATCCCTAACCCGTAATAATAATACACTTAATTCCCTCAAAAAACCATCGCCTGGGTCTATATAAGATAAGATGTGTCTACTGAAAGCTCCCCTGGCCTCAATCGTTCATAACAACACTTTCATCTCGTCTCAATCCTCAACTCAATATGCAACTTCCCGCCATTCTCTGCCTTCTCTTCTTCTCCCTCGGCCCCGCTGCCTGCAACCCTATAGACCCCTTAAGTGATCAGACCAAGCAACTTGATATGTTCTCTACTGAACTCGAAAACGCACCGCCTCTGGACATGCTTGTACTCCCTGAGTCGATATCCGCTACTATACTCAACACCACCGACCCCCTCATCTCTCACCTCACGCCCAATCCTCTCACCAGCAGCACTAGCCGTGACGACAACGGTGGCAAGCTCTTCTGCGAAACCTCTGTGGCCTCGCCATGGGTTAAATCCTCCCTTAAACTCGGTGACCGCATCCAAACACGCTACGGTGACCGCTGGTGCTGCCGCAATCGAGATCCACGCTGCAATAAGATCGGCAGCGTCTCCACTTCACACAGTGACCTGTGCACACCGAAGGAAGGCGTGTGTATACGTTGTTGGTGGACGGGGTTTGCGGTGAAGTGGGTAGCCAGTGCTTGTGCGGATGGTGAGCAGAGAGCCGGCGGGAAGGTGAGATTTGCAGGGGAGATGTTTGAGGTGAATGTGTATCGTGCTTGGACACTGCAGGGACTAGGGCAAGGTATTTTGTTCAATGATTTTTAGGGGATCTAGATCTAGTGAGAGGTGCGCGGGCTAAAGATCAAGTAAATCTGTGGATTTAAGTATTTCAGTGACTGTTGTGGATAAATCGAGTGATGTCAGTGAAATGTAGTTTCGGTGTGTCGATGCTCGTTCCTCGCTTACCCACTAAGTGAATGCAACGAAAACGCCCGATTGGGAACGAGACTACTCCACAGCCTTGGTACTGGCAACAATTTAAACCACCGTACACAATAAGTCGCGATCGTGCAACTGGCTCTATTCTCTATTGCGTTCAAAGCTTCCCACTATGACGATATTGAACTATCAAAACTCATGTCCAGGTATAAATACTGACATGAACCTCAAGAGTATACAATGATAATTCTTAGCAGGAAGAAATAAATGTGCATACGTTTACCATTCACTTGAGTATAGCTATTACAATCACATAGCAGCCTGCATAGTGATACCAATCCCTAAGGAACATATACCAATCAACCACCCAATGACATTCACCACTGTACTCTTCTTTCCTTGCACTTCAAATTGTTTTTTTACGACTTCCTCCACTTCGGCTCTTACCTTTTCGAGTATATCCTCTTTCAAGCGTTCTTCTTCTTCCGTCCTTCTCTTAATACTCATCGTCAATCTTTCCACCTCTTCCTTCAGCTCCCCTCCCACATTTCCTCCCCATTGATTCATATTGTGCAGCATCTGCTGTTCGCTCTCCCTAAATCCCACCACCATCTGCCCTGCAGCAGTCTTATGAAGTATCATCCTATCTTGCATCAACTCTCTCTGCAACCTCAATACCACGCCCTCATCTCCAGCCCGCCCCAACAAACCCCTAACAATACATGCCGCATTTTCTGGGGTTCCATCAAACCTGCACATCCCTGCCCTACCGCGCAACATTGGCTCCCAAAACCTCTGTCTCAAATCCCCCTCTCTCACTGGGGCCCCTATATCTGGCTCTGAGCATCTCGACGGCCACTTGGTTGTTACAAGTACAACATTCCTAAAATTCTCTTCCCCGACTATGCGCTGCAATATCGCAAGCTGCCGCGCACTACTGCCAGTGATTCGCGGACTTAAGATGTCGTGCAGGTATAATACGCCGCACAACTTCACTCCGCAGCCGAACTGCAGCGTCAGAACCCCAGCAATCTCGCGCAGAATTTCGACATCACTGCGGTATGTGTCGTTGAACCCCGGCGTATCCACGAGGAGAACAGGCTTTTGAGAGATCACAGCTGGTATCAGCATGGGCTTGGTAGTGCAGGATTCAAGCTTGTGTCCGACTTGAGCAGAGCCTGGAGAGAGTTTATTTATGAAGTTGCTTTTACCGGCCCCGGTCTCGCCCAAAATAAGGACCATTGGCGGCGGGGATACGGTGGTGTCTACTTCAATAGAATTAGCGGGGATCAGCGACATCGTGGAGAAGCTCATGCTAATGAGGAGAGTGATGAGTAGAAAAGAGAAGAATGGAGTTGCGGATTGGCAGGATAAAATAGACGAATTGAAGAAGGCTGTGCACGAACACACTACAACAACTGTTTGCTTTTTCTGGATTTATTACTAAATTACAACATGGCATCTGCAAGCCAAGGGACGGCCGGTATTACTATACTTAGATGTCTCTTGAACATTTATACGCACTTAGGTACGAATTCAAGCGCACACAAAACATCAAAGAGAAATGCTATAGATATTGCGTAAATAATCCTACACATATTTCAGCTCTAGGTTCTAGATCAATGTCTCTAAAGACTCATCGGGCAAACCATACGGCCTTCAAAGAAAATGTGACTACAAATAGTGATTTTCCTGATCGAATACTATCGGTATGTTCCGTTAGTGGGGTCCACATACTTACGTCCTCCATTGTGTACAGTGCGCACCGCTATGCATGTCAGCCCCAACCCTGAAACACAAAATCATCATCTGGATGAAGATGTCACGATCAAAATATAGCTATGATTTATCAGCTGTGGAATGGTACCCGCGTGTTTTGTACTACCTATGGGTAGGACTGGTCAATACGCAGCTAGGACAATTGGTGGGGGCTGAGCTGCTGAAATGTGCATGTTGAGGCATATGAGATGCTGCATAAGCCACCAACAACCAATCTAGCCGCTCGCCTCTCACTGGTCAGTCGTTTATGTAAAAGGGCAAAGTCGGAAAATCTGAAGAACTGGAATCAAGGAATTTGTTTGAACCACCGGGAAATAGAGTAAGGTACTTGCACCTCAAGAGAGCTGCAAAAAACCCAATTCTCACAAGTAGAGACTTACTGCGGCCTGAGTACATAAAAAGCCAAATTTCTGTAAAAGAAACCAACCACTAAGTTAAAGAGAACTTGTCCCGCTTCGCCTACCCCGCACAAGGCTGTGCATCAGGTTGTTCTCAGGTACGAGTACACAGGCACACAGGACACAGCTTCTACGCCTGCATTTTTCGCCTGCATGTTCGCCGATCTTGTGCATGGATACCACGTCAAGAAATGGTTTAGATCCTCATGAGCTGAGCTTCATCGAAGCTCTTAAAGCACGGCGCATGAACTGCTTCCCTTCTCCTCCCATCCTTGCTCTTCCCCTGTATGCCTAATCTATCTCTATTTCAACCTTGCGTACTAGTGATATGAGCATATTCAGACATGCCCGCCGGGCATCTACTCAAACCAACCACACCAGCTCCAGTTTGGGCTCTCAACACAGCAATATCAGCAACACCAACGTAAATACCTATCACTCGACCCCTAGAAGCTCAATTGCACTCTCGCCAGAGGTGGAAACACTACAGTTAATTATCGGGATAGATTATGGTACCAGGTATTTACGTCTGTGAGCAATCTTTCACGTTCTAAAGCCAACGTGTAAATCATATAGTCATTCAGGTGCTGCCTACGCCCTTTGCAGCGCTCGCAATGCGCTAACAGTGCTCAACTCTGTCACCATCCGCTCTATCAGTGACTGGCCATCGAGGAGGGTCTCCCAGAACAGGAGAACGTCCGACAAGGTTCCCAGCGAGATCGCCTTTACACCAACGGAAACCTTTTACGGTTTCGATATCCCATATGGGCCCCATGTTCCGCCCGATATAGAGCGACTGGAGTGGCTCAAGCTTATGCTCGAGCCACAACCAAAACGGCAAGAACTCGCAAATAGCATCGAGGTGAGAGAAATGCGGGAAACCCTTCAGAGATTACAAAAAACTCCCGTCGATGCCGTTTCCGAATACCTCAGGTGGCTGTGGGATAATATCTGCAAAAAAATCATTGAGCTAGAGGGAGACGAGAATATCTTTCAAAAAGTGGATGTGACAGTAGTGATGACTATGCCAGCAGTGTGGTCAGACAAGGCACAAAACAATACACTTTTGGCGGTCGAGAAGGCTGGTATAGTTTCCGAGGGTGTGACGCTAAAGTTTACCACCGAGCCAGAGGCAGCGGCGATCCTTTCAATAAAGGATAAGGTCCGCACACACCAGATAGGGACTGATGACTGCTTCATGGTAGTAGATGCCGGAGGTGGAACTGTCGATGTAGTTACCTACCAGATCGTAAATACAGAGCCACTGGTGTTGAACGAAGTAGTGACAGGTGATGGGGACCTCTGTGGGTCTGTATTCATCGATCTAGAGTTCAAGAACCAGCTGAAAGGTTTCCTGGAAGATGTCTGGGAAAACCTCAGTGAAAGGGCGCTGCACACAATAGAGGATGCATGGGAGTATAATATAAAGCGCAACTACGAACCAGAGCTATGCGGGAGTAATAACAATCATCCGTGGGAAATTTTTCTACCAGGCGTTGCCGATAACGAGAGGCTGGGGATTAAGGATGGGGTCCTCACGATACCAGCAAGCATACTGTCCCACTCCTTCGATTCAATCATGCCCCTTGTGCTCCGTCTCATTAGTAACCAGCGTATCGGCCTGGGCAAAAAGAGACTTCTGTCGAAGCTTAAAGCCATCCTTTTAGTCGGCGGCTTCGGCGGTTCCAGTTATTTAAAGGACAGAATTAAGCAAGAGTATCCGGAAGATGGACCCAATACAATCCAAATCTGGCGCAACGACAATGCTGGCTACTGGCAGTCCGTCGCCGCCGGGGCCGTCCGCTGCGAGATGCTCGGTCTCGGCAGGGTCAACCCAGTCAATACACGCCTCTGCCGCCTCAACTACGGCACGGCCTACAAGATCCGCTTCGACCCGGCCGTCCACCGCGCCGAGGACAAGTGGGAGTGCCCACACACGGGTGTGACCAAGGCCACCAACCAAGTGCAGTGGTTCATCCGCAAAGGCGAAGAGATCAACGCCAACAGCCACACGCTGCTCGAGAACTTCTCGCTGCTCCTGGACGAGCAGCGCGATCTGCACGCCGAACGCCGCAGCGTCATGTGGACCGTGTGCCTGGTGCGCAGCGACCAGGACGCCGCCCCCAACTACCGCAACGAGAACGTCAGGAATTTCGTCGACATCCAATGCGAGATCCCCATCGACGTTGTCCGGGGTGTGCAGCCAGAGACGAGTGTTGACGGTCGGCGCAAGTTTTGGCGCATGCCTATCAAGGTCGAGATTTCCATGGGCGCCGTGATGCTGGGCTTCCGCTGTCTAATTAATGGGAATGAGGTCGGGAAGACGACCGCAAACTACAGAGACGTGTTGGACTAGCAAGCAAGCACGAGGTGGTAGAATTGAGCAACATGCAGGGAGTACGGTGTAAAAACAGGAGTATTTTTGGGACTGGTAGAATACATGTTGGAGTGTAAAATTATGTTAGTTTTTTTTACTGCGCACTTGTTGGTACTGTCTTAATCTATGTTATTGCCTGCTTGTCAAGTTGATACGTTTTATATGACTGGCGATTTTACGCTTGTGGGCACGTTGGAATGCTTTCTTGCGGCATTGTATTGATGATGAGCAATCCAATGTGCATAGCATCTCCTACTTTAATTGACTCATCATTGCCCTTTACCACTTCAAATAATTGACTAATTAAACAGTCATCTAGCTAGCTACTAGACCTAGGTTAACTAAGGCGCATCATCATTTCGACGTCAAAGAGTGGGACTAATTTTCTCAGAAAGAATCTTAGTTTTGGTATGGTATCTCCTATCAATTACACACATAAAGAAAAGAAGAAGAAAAAAGTAGCAATCCAGTATCCCATCATAATCACATTCCCCGTGTCCCATCATTTCATTCCCATCCTAAGCTTTTCGTCCTGGCGTGCCCCACGCCATGCAACCCAGTCGTATCCTCCGTATTAAACGAGCGTCGTAAAAAGGTAAGTATTTTACCTGCAAGGAAAAAATAAAGTAGCAGCATAGCTTAGAGAGCAGAGACGTGATCGATAATAAGCAATCGCAGCAACCCCGGGAAAAAACAGCACAAGCGAAAAATAGAAAACGCAAAACAGAGACGCACTTTACATCTGAGAAAACAATAAAACAAAGGATATTAAGAACGCCGCCCCAAAAAGAACCCCCCCTCCAGTCCACTAACCCAAAAAATACACATAGGAAATATTACAAGGTTGCAGTTTTTGCAAGAGTCGAGTTGGAGATTTGTTGTGGGTATCATATCGTTCGTTCATGCTTTGTCAATAATGGTTCTTCGCGCCCGGCCTTCGGTTTCCGCCGCCCAAACCCACCTAGGCCACCGACAAACCCGCTAAGCTTGCTCTTGTTACTCGCACTAGTGCTATAGGCAGCTGCGGAGTACCCCATGTGTGGTAGCTCTTCGGTGCTACCTGAGGTGGGCACAGTCCACACACCCGTCGAGGTTGTGGTCGTGATGCTCATAGTGTTGGTGGACGTGTTGGTGGCTACACGCGTCATCTGCCCGCGGTTTCCACCGGGGGTTTGGGTGTAGACGCCAGACGATGCGGCGGCACCGGTGGCCTTCTCGGCAACCTCCTCCCAGCGCGCGCTGAGGGAATGGGACGAGCCTGGTCGCTCGGCGTTTTCGGCACGGTCGACGCAATAATTGATGCGATCTTGAATGCCGCGACAGAGCACATCGAACTCGTAAAGCTCGGGGGTAAGATCGGGGATATTTGAGGGCGGAGAGGTAGTGCGGGAAATGTGGAGGGGGTAGTATTTAAGCCACATTGTGACGAGGGCAGCGAAGGCGCGCGGTTGGTCAATTAGGTAGGGGAGGGAGGGAAAGCCTTCTTTGGAGGGCTGTGAGAGCCGGTTGAATATTGTGGTGGGCGTGGCGTAAGAGGGAGGGGTGATTTTGACAGCTTTTTCGAGGGGTGGAGAGAGATTGGTGACTAAGTCGACATAGTCTTTGAGTTCGGCTTTGTGTTCTGCAAGGAAGGAATTCATGGGTGACATCCATGGCTCTTTGACGCCGAAGTTAGTCATGTTGGCCAGGACTTGGAGAGATTTGGTGATCAGAGTTAGCGTTCGCTGCGCTCGGACTCCCGGGTGATCTGCGCGGATCGATTAGCAACCATGTACCCTACTGAGAATAAACTTATTTCACCTTTCAACAGCCCAAACAGCTTAGGATTCAGAATCGCTGGACAAAAGAACCGCAGAAACAAGAAACCACAAACACTGCTGTAGCTGACCGTCCTAAAGAAATCGCCATACCGGTCTTCCACGCACGCTCTGATGTGGCGTAGTATTCTCCGCAACTCCAACGGACACTTGTCTGCCGACATGTATATCGCTTGCCAAATGCCTGTAGTAAGTGAGAGTAATGTCTTCCAGTTCTTTTGAAGATGTTCTGGATTATCAATCTTCATTGGATCGACTTCGCAGTATGTGTCCTCAAGAGCTATGCGCTGTAAATGCTCTCCCAATGTATTCTCAAGGTATTCCCGTCCCAGTCTTTTCATGTGTGTATCCAAAGCCTTTGTTAGGAGCGAGTTTCCACGGAAGAGGATATTTGCATCCACAAGGGTACCATTCCTAGTACGTTCGTTTTCCGCTCGAGAGTGGCCGTCTGATCCATTTGACATGGGTTTGTCCTGGATAGGTGGTTTCTCTTTGTGCAAACCATCGATCTCGTTCTCTGCTAATGCCATAAGCCAGTCACTGGCCTTGTCGCTGACCTGAAAGATATCCAAGAGGGTTTCTGCTAGCCGTTTCAAGTCGGTAATTACGCGGGCAAGCTGCAGTGTGAGCCCCGTACTAAATATATGTAGAATCTACATATCAATCAGTATCAAGTTAGAAATTTTTAGAAAGGGTTGCAAACATTCGACATTGTCTTGTACTCCGAGGCCATCAGAACAATCAATTCCTCCATCTCAGCTTTGACATACATCTCGCCAACCCTTTCTTCGACACCCTCCTTGTAGTTGGCCACGAGAGGCATCCAACCTTCGATCTCGTTTTTGCCTCCGCCAAACAACAATTCGTCAAGTTGGATTTCTACCCTGCCAATTATAGCATCTTTACTACCCGGTAGACTCGCTCCGCCGATACCTCCACCGAAGCCACCAGATCCAGCGGTTACTGTTCCAGATCCCTTTGACTTCCACCGTGGATCACGCTGCTTGAGAACGATTGCTGCATCCGAAAGAACAGTCGGCAAGTCGGGAAACTCGTAGTCCTCTCTCCAGAACGGATTATGTGTTTTTGTCCGTACCATAGTTTTTGCCCTGACCTCACCATCCAAAAGAACTTCTGAATAACAATCCATGGACTCCCTTTCACTATCCCTATGGTTGACATTTATCTTGGCCTCAACAATGCGTAGAAAAAGGCTCCGTTGGATCCGGTAGGAGTCAGTCAGTCCGCAATTTGTCCTTTGGTCCGATACTGAGTCCGAACTGATGGTTCCCAGTGATGAACTACCTCCCATAGAGGCTGGTCCGTAAATCTCGGGCATTGTAAAAGCTTTTAGAAGTACAAACCACACTTCAAACAGAATCCTGGTTTCAATTCCAAGGTACAACGGTCGTGCCAAAGAGCTTGTTTCCATAGGGGTATACTGAGGGTAAATCGCAATGCAAAAGTCCTGATCAAGGATACTAGGATCAAGCTGTTGAACTGCACACCGGCTCAATTGACTCAATTGGACCACAAACTGTAGCGACGAATCGACCTCTCGATGGAGTCTAAATTCTCCGGTATCTTGAAGAGTACATGACACGCTCTGCCATGCTATAGCATGCGTTCGCTTAGCCTTGTTGGAAGACTTGGGATTGGGCACAGGCATTGTTGGCCGTTCTGGACGCCATAGAAGCATCCTGCCAACCTTGATAATACTCACGTCACCCCGGTTTTGTACAGTGGCATCAGAATTCCGACGCCTTTTATCCCTTGAAAGGACCGGTGTTTGTGATTTAACCATCTTGTTCTGCGCGCCGGCAGGTCGGATGGGTCTCCAGCAGAGTAGAGCAGCAAGCCAATGGTCATAATGTTGTACACTGAGGGGGCGAAGCTTCATATCAATCTTTGAAGAATGCGTTGACAAATCAATTATTCCATCGCTGTCTTCTGCACTGGCGGACGTCCTGACCTGGCATCCTCGGAGATCAGGAACAATTACTGTAGGTGGTCCGGATGCAGGGTTTTCATCCGCCTGATACAATAAAGATCCTCTCTGGACATCGATCGTACAGTATCCCTTGGTCCATATCATACTATTGTATATCCGGAAATCTAGGTATCCTTCCATACTTCCACGAAGGGTTTTCATAAGCTGCACTAATGTGTCATACTCTGCATTTATAGGTGATGACGGCTGTCGCTCATGATTGGATTCCCTAGATGAGGATGACTGTGACTGCAGAGTATTTACTGAGGCCTGGGGTCTTAGTAGCCGGTGACGCGTTGTCTTGTTGCACGCTTGTTGCCTGGATGTCATCTGTGATAGATTCGGTAACGCATGTGTCGAGGGATATCCCACAGACATTGGTAGCGGTCCTGCTTCGGGAGTCCCTTGAGTTGATGCAAAGCGATGTCTGGATACGTATGAGCTCGGTGGAGAGCCTATTTCTGTTAATACAGACCTCCCTTCATCCGGCGATGAAATCCCTCCCGGTCGGGCACGCATGCTGTCTGTAGGAGACTGGCTCTTGGTCCTGTTTATTGAAAGATCCGATAGATGGGCCGATGTGACCATAACAGCTGTTCTACTTGTAACGCCCCGGGATTTCTCTGGGGAAGAAGGAACCACGGGTTCTGGAGAAGAGCGCCCCAATGGCTCCCACCTTGACGATGTCGATCGGATAGTAGACCGAGACGGGGTTCTAGGTGGTGTCGTAGTAACATGCGTAAGCGCTGGAGACTCATCTTCCTCTTCAGCGTCAAACTCCAGTTCTGGTTCTGGTGTCACCGCCCTGATCGTCATACCATCACGATAGCGACTGTGGGGTGTCAGAGATTCCGCAGAAGGATCCGTATTGCTTCTCCCATACGTTGGATATGTTCCTGTCCGTGCTGCGAAACTCCGAGGGTGGCTGCCTGAAGGGACTGGTCCTGCCGATTGAGGATACTCCTCCATCCCTGTGCGTCCTGACATCGTTTGGGCTTAAATAGCTAGTATTAATAAGAAAGCACAAACGAAATTTAGGATACGCCACAAGTCTTAATCAGACCTGAAACAGCAAAAATGTACCAAACGCAAAGAAAACTGTAGCTTTTTTCACTCTATTGTTTTTGGCCCAATTATTGTAATCGCAATTATTGGAACGTCTAGCGCAAATATGCTGTCTGTTTTTTCGGGATGGGAACAAATATACGGCTTGTTTTAAAGACTCGAAAGATGAGCGCGGTTGATCGTCTCGTGTAAATTATCCGCTTGCGATGTAGTAAAGCCCTCCGCCCGTCGTGATCTCCGCAAATTGCAACCTAAATTCTTCTTTCACACTTCCCATGTGGGGGGTTTGTGTATTCCAGTGGATAGATTAGGATACGGGTTGTATTTCTCTTTCTTTGACCTCAAGTTCACGCCTTTTTTCTTTTTCTTATTCCCCCTCCGCACCTCTGTTCAGCGTCTCCTCCACCCACCCTGTGCAGGCAATGCGTGTAATTCGACGATGATGCACGACGACGACAACTGCGCGGTAGTTGACGGCGTGTGAGAGAGCGAGGGCGACTATTAGCGGTAGAGACTCGTGGAGAGCGTGGATGCGGATGGATGGAACGCGTGTGCTGGCTTTGGGGGGGTAGTTGTCTTGTAGTGGTGGTAGTGCCCGCGAGAGGAGGGACTTATCGGGGGTCGGCGCGACGGCTCTAGCCAGTGGCCACCGGCCAGAAGCGGTTTAGAATGATCGTCGAAGATGTCGAAACAGAGCGCGCAAAGGAGGGATCAGGCACAAGCTTCGCTAGGTCTGTAACAAGTGCGCCGATTTTAATTGGTATTTGTGGGGGTTTTTTGGCGATGGGCAGTCATCTATGTACTTGTTCGGCCCTAACAAACGAAACTGCCTGCCTGTATCGTCAGAAACGAACTGGGGGGCCAGTACGGCCAGGCCGCCAGCAGAAAGTGCACGCGCTGGGTACGGACTGGCTCGAAAAGACACTGTGGAATTAACTACCGATGTTTTTCACGTCCTGTCGTCTGTCCTGGTCTATATCAAAGCAAAATGAGTGGCGATAGCTGAATGTGGGTGAGAATTGGGTGAATATCGATGACAGGAACAGCGTGGAGTCGACAAGCCGGGGAGGGCGGCGAGGGCGAGTTGGGAGAGATGGTGATGCAGGGGAAGAGGAGATGGGGAGCAGCCGGTATATGTGTTTGAGCACAGCACAGAGGGGAGCAAGTAGGTATGGATAGATGTGGATGAATGAGACCAGCCATGGTAATAGTAAGTAGGTAAGACACAACTGCTCCTATTACTGTCCTCGGGTTCCTCTTTAGAAGAGTCTCTCTAGCCTCCTCGGCCTATTCCTCCTTCCTCGAGGCAGCCCCAGAGAAACCCTTCTACTTCCAAACGTTCAGACTAGAGCATTCGGACCCTAAGAAGGAAGAAAGCGCAACTTAGATGCACAAACCCAGCAGCGGGCCAAGAAGCCTCAAATCGTCGTAGGAAAAAAGGAAAGAATGATATCAAACAAAAACACCGGCCCCAGAACCAAGCAAATCAAAACCAACCCTCCAACGTTCTTCCCAGTTCGTTGGAAGGGATCCGCAGCCTACTGGCCAACCATGAAAACTACAATCAGGGATTGCATTCTTCTTGTTACTAACTACTACACACAGCTCCTCTATGTGAGAGTATTCATTTTATTTCTCCGACAGCTCAAACTATACATACACAAACTTTATCAAAGAAGGGGGGTTGAAATAGATTAAGGTGTCTTTTAATCTATCTAGTTAAGGATGATATCTGTGGGCAAGCCAAAGTAATACGTATTAACGGCTGAGATTCATGTATGTACTCTATCTTGACAATTAATTAACCATGAGCTGCATGCAGCAGCATCCTAAATAATGCGAACAGAAAAAAGCAATAAATAAAGTACTTTCCTGTTGTCATCTGTTTGTCCCTCCGTCGTCCTCCTGTCGCTGCTGCTCCCCGGAGATTCTTGACCGAATCAACTCCTTTTTTGTTTTTTCTTACGGGTTTGCTTCTGGAAGGAAACCTGACACACACATTCACGCATGTCATTGTCCGTGCTCGGTACCTATTCCGAGGGAATTGCCTTTGTCTTTTGCCTTGTTCATATGACAGCCATTTGTCAACTCTGCTGCGCCTCTTTAAGACCGACCGGTGCTCGGTACTGCTTACGGCTCATTGATGATCGACTCTATTTTTCTCGGAAATGATAATTTTAACTTCCATATATAACCGCGCTTAAATTTGAACATGCCGTGATATATCAAGAATATAATATCAACTTTATGAGTTTTTTCTGGTCCTACAATGTTCAAATTGAAAATGGCATGTACTTATGTATCGTGATATAAATATTCAATAAACCGGATTAAAGAAGAACGTAAGTAAGCAGATTCCCTTTTTGTGTATACATGTCAAATGAAGAAAAAAATAAAGACACATAGTAGCTCTACAGCGAAGATATTCTAGACACCACAAAAATAGCTAAAGAATGACTCTATTTAATCATGAATCAACCTTGACTCAGAATACTAGCCGATTCAGTTAGCTACCCAACATTGCTTAATTGTGTTTTGTTTCGAAGATAAAAGCCCGATAGTCCGAAGACCTCTGGATCCATAGGTTTGGTCCCTTCCGTCGTGCCATTACTTACTGTCACTATGCTAAGGGCCCGAATATTTGACAACTGCTATAGCACCCACGGAAGAGGTCATTCTATAGCACAAAGAAACGTCGATCGCCTCAAATTGGTATTTTAAACTTGGGAGCCTCCTGACTGAAAGGCCTCTCTTCTTCCCTGTTCCCAGTTCTCTGGATATCTGTTATCCGAAGGGCCTCGGACACTGGAACGAATCCGTGATTTAGCTAGTCTGCATGATATATCGATCTATTCCCGAAGAAATCCCCTGTAGTCCGCGTAATACCTAAAGCCTAGGTGATAATCTCTCAATTGTGATCCGAAAAACGGGCTGGTCCAATCACATGCGAAATCGAGATGAAAGACAAGGCTGAACTCAGCCCTAGCCCTTGGGCTTTCCTATAGAACAATGATATAGCAGCTTTACTAAAGCTGTAGAGAACAATAAATATTTAGTCCATTCCGGAAGAGAGAATACTTATGTATCCACAAATATGTATATACTCAAGAAGTACTTTCTGAATCCACGGAAATCCACAGCCACGAAATCATGATATTTGACGTCAATTGATGGAGTCCAAGGTTGTTCGGATTCATTCACATATGGGTGATCTAAAGGACACCCGGATGAATAAACAATCACAGAGCCATTTCCTTCAGCCTGGTATCGGGTGCACTCGTTTCCACTCTACATGGGCTAACCTTGGGTATTAACAGTCAGTATCTACCGTGACCACTTAGCTCGCATTGAAATTCAATAATAAATATGAGCTAGATGCTAGCCTATAATTCTCCGATGGCATTCTATCTTACCGTTGGTTACTTTAGCCGTGTATAGCTTTTCTAGCCTTGCCAGTAAGCCCTATTCTAGACGAATGATGGGTTTTCGGAATCCGGATATCCTTAATTTGGGTTCTCGGCATGTCCAAATATGAAATCAACTCTCTCGACGACATTGTAAACCCACCGAGACAAGGCGTTCCTTGGGTTTGATTAATGCGCCTTCTCTGTGGCTCTCGCTACCTCAGCACATCAATAACCCATCACACACACAGCTAGAACTGCCGCTGCAGTAAGCCGGCGGCCGCGGTACCGGAGATCAGGAACCATTCGTTCTCTCACTTCTCAAAAAACCACTCTTCCCCTCGTCTCTGAGCAATTCCCGAGCCAGTAACGAGGAGACGAAACACATCCAATAATTTCATCCCTTGCCCTCACCAGTGTTGCAGGCCCTCACACCACAACTTATTAGCTAGCGGTTACAGCTTTTGGTCGGCCGTTCCTGAACAAGGATCTGCAATGGCTGTTGGTTCCCTTCGGCTTCTAGAAACTTTTGCATGAAGGGAAAAGGTGTGGGTGTGTGTCATGGCTAACTAGCAGCGATGATCCCTCCCACCGTCGCTGTCAAGGAGAAGAAGGGTGGAAGGGCGGAGAGACCCTGGGGAAAGAATTGGCGCACGAAACGGGCGCCAGGGATGTTCCAGCTTGCTTTAAGCTGCGACTTCTGGAATTTTCTAATTTCACTTCACTTCACCACACAAACAATTTACGAAAGGTGCACAAAAGATCGTCCTTTTTGAAGATTACAACATTGCATATTCCGCCTGGCCGGTAAATTCATATCATGGTATTGTAAGACTTGATGAGTGCGTCTAAAAGTTGCCAGCAAGAACCTCAAAAAGGGTGCCAAGGGACGAGCAACCAACCAGAATTTTCTCTTCAAGCCTTAAGGCCGGCATAGAAATCTACAGCCTTCAGTAAGCCATCTAGAAAGGCTATTATCGCTAAAGAGTGGACCGTCCGAGACAACCCCACTCCGCCTCATGTTGTCCAACTGCATATATACTTTTTGTGGAATCGAGGTATCTATTGTTGCTCACTTCATGCATGCACATCATAAAACCCCTGGCTACGTGAACATAGCACGGGGACGGATGGGTTTATGCATTGCGTGTTGATCAGATGGGGTGCGGTTCAATCTCCGGGTACCGGTTTTGGCATTCTTATTTTCATGCACCAAGAATTTGTTTGTTCTCAATCAGAGAGTGAAGTAGCCATGATCTTACAATTAGGCAATCTGCCATACCGCGGCTAGGCGGTTGGCCTTATTGCCTAACGCTACTGAGTACTAGAGCATGAGATGACATGTCAACCATTTTCGGATTTGTCACGGCAAATGTCTGGGGATGGTCTAGTCTCGGAATCTTCAAGTAATAACAAACCTTTTTAGATTACCTAAGTTGATAAACCAATTTGAAGCATGGGCACAGGCTTTCAATTACGGCCGTGTGGCACAGAGACCCCCGAGTGACTTCAAGTGAGTGAGTGTTGGTTTCCACATTCCAAATATTGAAAGATGACAGACACCCCCGTGAATATTCACTATCCCTCGTGTATTTGGCGAGATGCATACACACAGGGCTGTATGTCTTACTCCGCATGGGCGAGAAGTGAGCGTGGGGCGTTCCGTGCTGATGACAACTAAAAAGCCACCTCCAATGTTTCTTGTTACTCACTTTCATGTCGGAACGAACAACACTTACAAAAAGAAACACTGATGGCCCTACATAATAGGCCTTCTCCGAAAATACGACTGTTCCATCTCAAGATTATCTTGCATCGGTGATTAGAGAACATGCATGTAGAAATCTTCCGGTAACCTCCCAGCTCCTCGTGGACGGCGAGCAACAATGAATACTACCTATAATCAATCATTAAAAAGGAATTATTGAAATAGAGATCGAATCTCAAATGTTTAATGAGGCGCAAGCCACATTCCGCTAGGGGCATGCAGGTTCCCGCAGCCTTTGTTTTATATTTCTGTTGTGTATATATGTGGCGCAGTCAAACTTTTTATAGGATCTGCGGCGGTGAATTTTGGATTACAATTTGAGTTTCTATGTATACTCTATCTGTACTAGAAATCTATTTACAATTATTACAAGAAGGATGCTCCGGGGCTGAGCAAAGCCAAAATAGTGAAAGAAAATGCCTGGGCTTTAGAATGCTGACAGTGCATCGGCATGTGCCGCAGTGATACGGCTGGTGGGAATAGCACTCGTAAGCTCCCCGTACAGTATTGTACTCTACACTGCGCACGGTACGTCTGATATAAGTCTCTTCGCATATGTAATAACTCGGAGTGATTATGGTTTACAATCAATCTGCTTTGATGAGAAATGACCTACTGGCGCCTGGCTGACTGTACGTTTGGCTTTGTAAGAACCGCCGCCTTTGTATTTCGACCACCGGCGCACAACAAAAACAGTTTGTTTTGGTATTAAATTTAGACTCGTTATGTAAAATTAGACTGCAAGGACCTAATAACCAAATTCGGCACGATATTTTTGACATCTATATTTGTCCACTGTCGACATCCCCTATCACTCTATCAATAGCTGGCGCTGCTTTCTGGTCGATCGCCGAAAGTTGAATTCCTCCAGCATTATTCCACGAATATCTTTCTCCCGATACTCATGAGCATCCGTTCAGGGGAATAGAGCAAGAAGTATCCCACGAATTCTACCACTTTGTATCACTAATCCCTGGTCAAGATTCAGCTCGGCGACTTTTCACCTAGCTGTGAGCAGACCCTCATGCACCCGATAAGAGGATGATTGCGCACTCATGTCGGTTTACTTTTTGAATAGTTCCCATGCAAAGAAGGCCGATGGCTTCATGGTTTTTGAAGAGCATAGGTCGGTGAAGTTCGGTTGTGGCTTACACTATCATAAAGTATCACTCGCAAACTTGAAATCGGGAGTCCGAGTAAACCCGAAAAATGTAGCACAACACACCACTTCCACGCCCGCGAAGTCTCAGCTCACATCTGTGATATCACGAGATTTCTTCTAATCAAAGGCTTTGGCGTGCCAATATCATAGCTCTTTCGAGAGTACATATGTGTTATTCATTACTAGCTAATAGTAAACAAAAAGGGTTCATGTACTCTACTCCTCATCATCATTCCGAACCCCATAACTAACCATAGCCACAAAAAAACGAACCCGCTAACAATAAATAGCAAAGGGGGGTTCTGGCATCCCGACATAAACGCGAACACAGCATATTTATGCAAGATGTAGCCCGCCGCGTCGTCGCCGTAATTTCGTGTCCAATCGGACGGTCGAAAAGATAAAACAGAAACAAAACGGAGTTCAATTCTCTAAAAAAATGGGAACATCAAAAGATAAAAAAATAAAGAGACGCCTCGCTGAAAAAAATCCTCCAGAAACGTAAAAGCAAAATATTCATTGTCGTAAGAAATCATGATTATCAATAGTGCCAGCTAGCTGGTAAGAGAATAGAAAACGGACACTCGGTGTCCACAGTGAGCGCGATCTAGCTAGCTCCGACCCAAGTCCCCGCTCCCCGTCTTTCGTAGCGCCTGTCGCATGGTCTCGACCGTCAGCTCACCCCTCTCAACGCCCAAGTTATCGCCACTGCGTGACGCGCCATTCGGTGGGCTGCTCCCCAGCCCACCACGAATAGGACTCGGGCTACGGCGCAGACGCTCGTTGATCGTTGAAATAGAGACAGGGTCGAGCACTGGGCTGCCTCGCGGCGATGAGTGGGCGGTATGCGACGCCGCGCTCTCAGCCTGCTCTGCCTGAACTACGTCAGCGAAGCTAATGAAGCTCAGCCGGCGCTTGTCTGCGCCGCTAGTGCTGTATGATGAGAGGTCATCACTGGAGATGTTTCCCGCCTCTTCGGCGGGGCTATGGTCTGCGGGGAAGGAGAGATGCTGATGCGGGGCATCGACAGTCGGCGATGTAGCGTTTGAATAAGAGGAGGCTACGACTGAGACTGCCGGTTGGTGCGTGCTGGTTGTCACGATCTCGACCTCATCAACGCCACAGGCCTTATCGGTTATTGCCAGCGACGAGGCCTCGAGTACGGGGGGAATGTGGTTATCGGTCTGGATATGTGCGGGGATGGCGGGGGATGTGGGGGCCGGTTGCGATGGCGTGTTTGCGTGTTCCTGCACGTTGCGTTCGAAAATTTGCGAGCTAGAGGTGGAGAGACGGGGAGGAGAGGTCGGAAGCGGGGCGAGGATAGGTGAGGTGCTTGGGCTGAGCGAGCGGATGGGCGAGTACAAGCCTGCTTTACTGGGCGTGGGCTTATCGGCGGGTGGTGAGGAGTTTAATGGGGCTACTGCGTTGAGCTGGGGGAGCTGCGGGGCCTTCTCGCTGACGACCTTTGATGGAGAAGTATCCTCATTCACGTTCGTATCCGTGATCGTGGTCCGGGGTGTGCTCTTGTGCCCGTCGTGCTCGGGCTTCGACTCCTTTTTTTTCTTGCCAAAGCCGAAAAACGTCCGTTTTGGCGGCGAGGCGGCAGTCTCCATTATTTCTCAGCTTTTTTTAAGTGTTCTTCAAATATCGTGAGTATTTTAGGTGGAAAACGAAGGCTGGATGGTGTTTATGAGGGAGGAGAAGTGCAGGAATGTCGGGCGAGGGGAATGGTGATGATGGATGATGATGTAGGGCCCCCGTACCATGTAATCAAGGATAAGCTCCTTGGCACGTACACTAGCACGCAGGGTCTTGCTTGCGTCAGCTGCCCTCAAACTGAATTCACGAGACAGCTCGAAACAGGTATGCGGCCACTGCCGCAGGTGTGCAGGAGGTGTTCCTGGAGTGCACTGCGTATCATTTGTTGACACAAGCAAAGAGGGGAGGTACTTTAATTTAGCATAAGGCCCTCACTGGACGTGTCTCACTTCCTCATTGCGATTTGCTAGCAAGATATTTCAATCTCAGAGCTCATACTCAGACTCACCATTCCACAGAAAATGAGATGCTGCATGTATGGCCATCCCAAAGTGCCAACATAGCATGTTATCTGTGTGCTGATGCCCATAATGACGAAATCTACGTTACCCCGATACCATGACTTTGGACATCTAACATTTGTCCATAGACCTTTGCTATGGCAGGTGGGACTGGTATATTAATAGAAATGCGGGCTATTAATTTAACCAGCGACACATGAGAGGTCATTAGTCAGTCTCGATCTGAGCTCACGTGATATCTCAGCCAAATAATTTGGCTATGCTGGAAATCTGTCAGTACCACGAAATGGATCAAAAGCACGACGGACCGCATCCTTAAAAATATCAACGCCCTGATCTATTTATCGCCCATCCGTTGTGCAAAGAGAACAGTAGGTAATAGGTAAAATAGAGAGCATGAGTTTGACGCACACAAGGCCAGGCCACATATATGTAGAGAAGTAAGTTGTAACTCCCGACAAGTTCGACTAAAACGAAAAACGAAAACACCATTTATGCTCCACCATTGTACCCACACTAACCCAAATGAAGCCACCGTAGCGTTGTTAAACAGGCACACACCAGAGAATAGAAGCACCCGAGAGATTTGTGAGACGAAAGCAGACCAAAGTAAGAGAAACACAGAGAGAGACAACAGAGAGAAGGGATATTAACACACGCAGGTTGTGAAGGGGAAGGTTTGCTGAGCAGAGTGAGGTTAAGGATGACAAAAGGAAAACATTGTTGAAGCACCACCACGCCTCCTATGTGGCATGATATTGCCGAATCTTGAAGAATATTAAAGCGAACTGGAGATTGGATATTTCAAGCCTAACATATATTTAGAAGGGATGAAGCTCGTGCCGGTTAACTGCAGCCAATAACAATGGATTGCCCCACTTTTCCCGACCTACGAGTGGTATAGAGGAGGGACAACCTATAGGTCGTCTTCAAGGTATTTGTACACGAACTTGAAGTCAGACTTTCTACGGTTCATCCTGTATCAATCAATTTAGTACTGTGGATGCACTTAACAATCGTCATAACTAACCACGTGCTCTCATAATCAAAGAACCGATACGTCCCCTGCTCGTATTCCTCTGTTATCGTCTTGGGCTCCTCGTGTCGCTGAAACCATGTTTGATACTGCTTATGAAATCGCCAGCTTTGCCGTTTCAACTCCTTAGCTGCCAGGTATTGTTGGTACGTGCCTTGCCGGTAGTAAAACACATAAAAAAGTGTATCCGAATCGATTTTCTTGTACAATGCAGGATCGTCGAATATCGGTAAAGGTTCTTGTGGGTAATGTGCGGGGGTGTTGTACTTCGACTGTGGCTTGTAGTGTTTTGGCTTCTCAGCGTCTATTGAGTCTGGTGCATGCAGATATGACTGTTCGAGTGCGCGGTTCATAGCTGGTGGATTAGGTAATATCCTCTTCTTGGTCAATTCGAAAGACGACATGAGATCTTGCAGACCTGGCGGCAGATGATATACACAATCATCCTGCGACTGCTCCGGGTCAGAATCATAAGCGCCATTCGTGCCATTCGTTTCTGGACCATTCGAGATTGATGATGACACCTGTGATGATTCGTCGTCAACAGTTTCTGGCACGTCCTCTTCTGAAGGAGGTTCCGAGGGTACGGGCGTAGGTTTGCGAGCAGCCATTACCTTTGCAGGTATTGGCGATGGAGCAGCGGACATCGGTGCAGGTGTCGGAACCTTCTCCGGCATCAGAGAATTGGTTCCGCTAGTCTGTCTTTGAGCCACTGGCTTGGGGGGATTAACCGGAGGTAATGGGGCAATTCCGGACGGAGGAACAACTGGTGCTTGCCCTGGTGGGGGAGGTAATGGTGCTATTCCGACATTCCTTTCGGCCGCCGCCGCCGCGGTTGCTACTGATGCGTACTTCAGTTCGCCCGCCGGTCTTGCCGGTAATGGTGCAGGTTTCATAGAAGAGCCATTTGCAGTGCCGAAAGCAGGCGAAGTACCAGGGTTGTGTAATGTTGACATTGCCGGCATAGGAGACTTGATGTGCTGTGTACTTGAACGCCTTCCGCTGCCTGCGTCTTTTGTTGATGCTGGCTTTTCCGAAAGATCGTCCTGTATACTCGTAGTGTCCTGACTTGACATCCGTTCTGCCTCGATACCCATTCCGTAAAGATCATCAACCACCTCTTCATCTAGGTTCAACTCTTCGTAGATGTTGTCTTCGTCGTCTTCTTGGAAGTCCACGTCCTGGTTTGAATCAACATACCACTTGATGTCCTCTTTGACCCTTTCGACTTGTTCCACTTCCAGTTGACCGTTTTCTAATAACCGCATAATCATTTCCAGTTTTCCCTGATGCCATTTGTGTTTCTCAACTCTCTTTTCCACTTCAGCGACACGATCTGCTTTCGACGTATCCCCTTTCTTCCCTCGTTTTAACGTCGCGGATAGGCTTTCGGCTTCAGCTTCGCAAGCTTCGATCTGTCGGTCGAGTTCGCCTGTGCAGTCTGATATGAAGTTGACCATATCTTGCTTCTGTTGTGCTTTCGGATCGAGGCGGGCTGATGCGAGGAGACCTTCTTTAGAGTAGGCTTTCGTCTTCATTTCCTTTTCAACGGCTTTGAATTTCTCCATTTGCTGCATATGTGACAAGACCCCCGCAAGGCGGGGAATGGACGAATCAGCATGCTGATAGAAAAAACACGACAGGGTACAAAAAGAGAAAACATAGTATAGAACACATGGACGGATAATTTTCCTTAGTCCCACAACCTTATACAAGCGATGCGCCTAGTCCAAAGGAGACAATGCCGTTTTCAACCACAAAGGATTGCAATCCTGCAAAGACAAAAAAAAGGAGGCGATGTGTAGCAAAAGCTGCATGTAATGCAGCTTCCGACCGCATAAAAACCACGATGACCAAGGCAAGAGGGGTTGGGTGGTCCAATTCCTCACCGTTTCTATTAACTTTCGCTGTTCTAAGAGCGGCTTCTTGTCCTTGATCTCTGAGTTTGCTGCCCATGTCTTGATGTGATCTCGATGCCGTTGCAGCTTTTTGATCTCGCGTTTGAGAGAGTCTTCGAGCTTCTCCTTCTGTGACGAGTTTGTGCATTGTTGGAGCTTGTCGTAGATCTGTTCGAATTGTGCGATACCTTCTGCTACACGTTTAAACGTCCGCTCAACCTCTTGTTGTAGCTTCCGTGCTGACATGTTGGATTGGGATAGAGCGATCAAAATAGGTTGTGAGTGTTGTTCGGTGGTCTTGATATGGTGGAGGGAGGGGCTCGGCGAGGTGGACAATACTGAATGGTGGCGATGATGAAATCAGTAATGACTCTCTTCGCTGGATGCACAGCACTGAACCAGCGAGAAGTAAACGATATGCTCTTTTAGGAGTCCCTTTTCACGGCTGAAGGCACAGATGTTGTCGCAGATCTGGTGGTTGGTTCCACTGTTTCGGTTGCCTCCACGTGATGGCACAAATGGTTGCTAAGATTCCTAACTTGGTTATTTTAGCTATACTTAGACCTAAAACAGATATTAAGGCCTAAATTAGAGCCGCAAGGGCACAAAAGGGGAACTGTACAATTTGAAACATCGTTACTTATGTAATACCTAGGTTCCTAAAATACCTATTGGCTGGACTTTGGGATTTTATATTGATAAAGTGTGAACAGGTATTTGGCAACTACTATCGAGAAGATTGTACAGTCATTCTTAGGAAAGTAAATTGACATACTCCTTGTAACTTTTGTCTATTTCCATTCATTGTAGCAACAATTTTATGATAATTTGAGAATGTTTCCGGTTTACTATGTACTTGTATGTACGTGCACGAGTTCAAGATGAGTTTATTTATATTTAAAGTCCTACAGTAAAATGAGGACAAGATCCCAATAAAATCGTACACAAAGATTTACATTTTCAAAGACAGTAGATTCCACCGAGCACAGGTGCTAAGCATGTAAATATACAGGCGTCATCACAAACTTCCTAGAGAATTACTTGTGACTCTTAGTCCCCATCTAATTCTTCCCCAACACTTCAAAAATGTACAACTCAATTGAGCCATGCGCGCTATCTCCTACTGTCCCCGAGAGGACAGCAAGAAGGGAGGCTCCGAAAAGCCTCCCGATACACAAAAACACGGACTATGAAGGTTCTGTAATCTGTTCTAGCAACCATGTCCACCGACAGACCTCCGAAGAGATCTAGCCCTATCATAAAAGCCACGTCCATGATCGCCGCAAAACGCGGGGTGAAAACAGACGGTCTCCTCCGTGAAGAGGAGAGCTTGTGGATTTTGACCAAAGTCATGCAAGCGGCTGAGAGGAGCTGAGATTGCGAAGTAATATATATATCCCGTAGGAGTAGATCCGCATCAATCATCTACATGATCTCTCAAACTATACCATGCGGGTGCCTGTGTAGTAAAGTTTGACAAGCCATGTCAAGGCGTGGGTACCAATCGGACGCGAAACGGGAACGGATTAGTCCAACGATAAATTGATTAATTATGTAGAGTACAGTCTGTTTCTGGTTACATGATGATAGCTGAGTCGTGTGATTTTGTTGGGATCGGGTCGGTCAGTCGTAGTATTGAGTGCTGCACAAGAGCGCAATCTCCCAAAACTGAAAATTTATGCCACCCCACCTCGCCGGGTAACCCTGCCAATGCAACAATACCACGCTACAGGTTGTTCGTGCACCCTACCAGTTTGGACCCCACCTTGATAATGAAAGCTATTGTACAGCGAGTTCTCTCTGCCTCCGTAACTGTCGACGGCCGTGTCGTCTCTTCAATAGCTAACGGACTCCTCGTCTTCGCCGCCGGTCCGTCCTCCACTCTACAGCTCCACGCCCGCACCTGACCACCCCACAGTCGCACCTGATGACACGCCGACCGATATAGACACGGTGGCCTCGCGCATCCTCAAGCTTAAAGCGTTCGACGCGCTTGAGAATAGCGGCGGAGGACGGTGGAAGGCATCTGTGCTAGACCTCGATTACCAAATTCTGATGGTATCCCAGTTTACGCTATTAGCAAGCACGCGGAAGGGGAATAAACCAGACTTTCACGGTGCATGTGAGCCGGCATTGGCGGAAGGGATGTACAAGATGCTTGTAGAAAGAGTGAGAGAGGGGTACGCGAAGGCGAAGGAACTTGAGAAAGATAGCGGGGGTGTAAAGGATAGAGTCCAGGATGGTGTGTTTGGGGCAATGATGCAGGTGGCACTCGTCAATGATGGTCCCGTTACATTGGAGATTGTAACAGCGCCGAAGGAGAAGCCTAAAATGCAAGATGGCAAAGCCGCAAAGGGCAAAATAAAACAGAGGGGGGGGTCGCCGAAGAGGACTTCAGAGAGCGGCGATGCGGTGGTTGTGGAAAATGGCGAGAAAAGTTAGACATTATAGGTGATCTTCATGCAAAGGTCAAACTACAGTACCAAGCTTGATTGATTCAATACTCCAACAAATGGAACCACCTGCAAAAGTGGTGGGATTTGATATTTCTAATCAACATAACGACACCATACAAGAAAAAAAAACAATATCCAGAGTTCGAATGTGTATTTGAGAACTCAAAAGTTATTTTAAAAAACCGAAACACCTAAACCCTTTAATTTTGCATTGTAATCATCGCAACGTACAAGTCGTCACCCTTAGAAAACTTCTCTAAGCAAAGAACTTCCTCAGAGCGGCTTTCTCCTTCTCTTTGATAGCTGCTAGGCGCTTCTTAGTGGAGTCGAGCAGATTGATGATACCACCATCTCCCGGAGCAAGCTTTTTGGCAATTTCAAGATCTTCCAGGGCACCATCGTCGTCCTTGAGTTGTAATTTGGCCTGTGCACGACGGAAGTGTGCCTTTGCAGCATCTTTGTCTGTGATTCCCTCAATAGCCAGTGCCTTGCTCGCACTCTCTAACCCATCTTTGTAGTTTTTTTCCTTGTTCTCAAGCAAAGCAGAGTTGGAGTATAGGGTAATACGAAGAGCTTGTAACTGTCCCCAAAGCTCAGGAGGGTCGGTTTCCACAGGCACTGACCACTGGCTGGCATAACGCAGAGCCTTCTGGTATTTATCAAGACCGACCTGATTGTCACCGTTCTTGAAGGCTTTGTTGCCAAATTCTTTTATCTCTGTGGCGATACGCAGAATGGTCTGACCATCCATATCTGGATCCTCGTCATCTGGGAAGTCCTCATACTTATCGCCGGTACCATCGTCAACGCGGAATTCTACATTTTCGGCCTCAGCGCCAGAGAGCTCGCCACAGTCTATAATTTTAGTTAATTATGATGATGCAACAGACTAGACACAGAATGCTCATACTCTCAATAACAATAGGCTTTCCTGGCTTGTCGGAGTTGTCAACCTTGGCCTCCTCGGCTTTGCGGATGGTGCTCTTTCCGGACAGAACTTCACCAAAGACGACATGCTTCCCGTCAAGGTGGGGAGTAGGGACGGTCGTGATGAAGAATTGAGATCCATTGGTATCTGATTGATTTTTAGCTTGGATAGTGCTATTGTGGATACTAAATTCATACCAGGTCCGGCATTGGCCATAGACAGCAAGAAGGGCTTGTCGTGCTTCTTTTCGAAGGTCTCATCCTTGAACTTGGCGCCGTAGATAGACTCACCTCCAGAGCTTAAATAGACATCGTGTCAGTGCCCATGTAGTAAAAAAGTGATAATTTTGAGAGTATACCCATTTCCGGCAGTAAAGTCACCTCCCTGGAGCATGAACCGCTTGATCACACGGTGAAAGGTACTTCCTATGCCACCAATTTAGTTCTCAATTCCCAATTATGATTCTGGAAGTCCCACCTTTGTAGTGCAGCGGCTTTCCCATCTTTCCAATACCCTTCTCTCCCGTGCAGAGGCAGCGAAAGTTCTCGGCGGTCTTGGGAGCAACTTATAGCTTGTCAGTTTCGTGTCTAATGGTCCTTTTGTATTACCTACTCTCATTGTACTGTAAAAACCAACATCGTCAGTATTGCACGGCTAACCCAAATATCAACATCTAAAATAACCTACCAGTTCAAACGTAACACGTTCTGGACGTCCGCCTGCAATGGAAATGTCCAAGAACACACGAGTACGCTCTATTAAGACAGTTGTTAGTCCTCTATGCAACCCGTGTGAGGCTCTTAAGCTACCCCGCGGGTGGACTTACTAGGAGCAGTGGGGGTATCTTCAGCCATTTTTGATGTCAAGTTGATTTGTATGCGTAGAATAACTCGGGGTGATCGCGTCTAAAAAGCGAGAGAGAAAAACGAAGGCCGGAGAAAATCAGAGGCGCCGAGGTGGGTTTTGTGGTCTGTTGTTGGAGCTTAGGACACAGAATCTTCCAGAGCCCTTCTTCGAACACCCCCGCATAGTTCCCAGCCACATGCGAACCGCATGCATCCCTGATTGGGCAATACCGGCGGGCTACGGCTTCTTGTTCAAGAGCACTTCACGCCGCTCGGAATGCAACAAAGTCTTTTGAGTTTTTACCTACCCATTTCTCAATCTGGCAGATACGATGTGATATGGTGTGACATGCATGCGAGGGAGTTGGGCGGGGAATTAGTACCCGTGATTGTCCGTAACCCTTACTTGCATCTTGTATCCAATATAAGCGCGAGTAGATCGATGAAAGGCGCCACACAAGTAATTCTACCTACTCGTTGGAGGATTTCAATAACTCCGGTTTGTGGAACGACACGCTCGGCAGTCTCCCGCATTCTATGACTTCGACTGACTAGTTTTGTCACAAAATTGAGCTTTACCCGGTCAACGCGACGCCTCTGATGTAGATACAAGTAGCAAGCTAGTGAAATGGACCACACAGATCTTGTATTTAAATTGCAGAATGATACATGTCCTATTACCCATTATTCGTCACATCATAGTAGTTGCAGATATTGGCCTCAGCCATATAATATCACTCAGGAAGCATACATGACATCGGCTTTAGGAATGTCGTCTGATAATTCTCTTCTACTATCTATATCTTTTCCATATAGACTTTGTACATCTTGCACAAAGGTTTAGTAGGCGTATCATAGAGCGTCTCTGTTTTCAATAGCCAAATTTACGGGGCATGTTGAGCTCCTTCCTACACCGTGGCCCATTTAGGTATCTTGACCGTGGAAATTAAGTACGTTGTTACTACTATATTCATAGTTTTCCAATAGCCAAAGAGTCGATATCTACTAGCGGGGTCCATCCAGCGACAATTCTAGTTATAAGATATAAACCTTTCTATTCAGCTTCAGATACTACTCAACTTCAGCTAACAGGAAGACATTTATCAAAAATGCGGCATGAGAGCTTATTATGGTGTGTTATGTCTACAGACAATCGATTTTTACAATCGATCCGCAGCACTTCTTTGCACAGTAAATATATCTTACTTAGCTTTAAATCCTCGGCTTTCACCGTACTTCCATTGGCTCTTGTTAATTACCTTTTAGCTTAGATCAAGCGTAGCAGACTATTTCTTTCGGTTTGAAAGCTGAAATGGCAATACCTTGCCTTCAATTATTAATTCTCTTTTTAGAATAAGAGTGATATCTCCTGGGCTTATTCACATATGTACCACTGTCTTGCCGGTATGCACTGCAGATCTCCGGGTTGACCAACCACTCTATTACTTACATTGCTTCCCTGGCCGATATTGGCGAGGATTCGATGGAGATAGTTATGCATCCGTGTACCGAAAACGAAGATGATATTTAAAGTTAATTTCCGTGGATTGACGACACTATTTAGTTTCTTTAGACATATCGTGTGGTTGCTAATATGAGTGACGCATCGTGAAGGAGTATATTTTGGTGAATATACCCGCTCATAAAGCAAGAAATATAACCCAATGTATTTAAGAATGCTCGTATTATCTTACAGTCTCTATTTTCCATGGATATAGTAGCTTTCTTTGACACTAAATCTGACCTCAAACAACCGGACCAAACCAACTATGCACCACAGTAACCATCTCGACAGGATCCCCATCTACCACCTCGAAATCTGGTAACACCGATCATCTTTTGAACTTCAAAGTCCCTTGTCCCCTCTTCCATCCGGATATTACCTCACTCCTCGACAGGGTAGCCACCCACTGCCACCACAGCCTCAAGGATAAAGCCACCACAGAGTACGGCGAGCACTCTGACTACTCGCCTCCGGACACTTCTAGATAGATCCCTGTGTTGTAGTCCAGTGTAACCAATTGCATGGGACTTGAAACCGTGTGAATAAGCAAACCGGTAAGCACAAATTATAGCTCACTGGCAGCAGAGAGCATAATCCTAGTTTTGGTTAGAATACACGGTAATGACCACTATCTTTAGTCTACAAATGTTTATAACAAGCCAAACTGTTGGTCAGCCTGTATCTCACCTGATATCCAAGGCGTGTGTAGTCGCTTACTAAACACGGAAAATTAATGCTCTTCATTTCATAGTGCATTGAGTGGACGGCCACATCTGAAGACCAGAGATTCATGAGGCAGGTGCTATTCCGCTTATGGTTTGTTCAGCAATGATAGTATAGCTTAAAGCGTATGCCAGCATTTTGCACGAAACGGATGTATCTGCAGGCTGCCGACCGGCATGACTTCCATCGTCCTACAGCGCTCGTACAACTGCACGCGTTTCAATACTGATCTCCAATCCCCCCGAGATGATCCTATGGAGCTCGTGACCGATGCTTTTGTTTCAACCCAATTGCAACAATAGGAGCACACCAGTATATCTCTTTTGAGTTTGAGAATGCATGCGTGTGAGGTTGGACAGGAGTTGAAATGGCCCAACGCTATGGATCGAGTGGCCTATTTACTCCCCTCCAGTTCGCAAAAGGAAAATTGTTACACGTCGATCCTAAGGCGGTTGTTGTTGAGGATCGGACCAACTCCGACATCTCTACGAGTGACCTGCCATGCTGCACTACCACCATCACAACAATGCCAAAGTAACATTTGCCGAAGCTCGTCTAGCCCAAAGAAGCAATTAAAAACTTCAGGTATTCGCCTAATGTCCTTCAAACCCACACCAATCAAATGTTACGTCAGTTTGTTTGTAGTAGTGTAGGCACTTCGACGTTGCATGAAGAGCTACTTCACAGCACGCCTTTTCTCGCGTTTGCGCACCAAAAGCAAAGAGCACAAAGCGCACAAGTAATAGGGGGATGGTTGAGAACGGACGGTGACACCCAGGTTATGCATAAACAAGGGTGCAACTGGGAGTTATCGTGCCGTGGATCGGCATCCACATACTCACATTCGGAAATGAGCACGGCAGGTCCCTGTTAAAATTTCTGCGCTGTGTTTTGCAAATTGATAGAGTAAACTAAAGAGATCCTTTGATCAGGTAATTGATTGAAGACATTAACTTTATCTAACCTCGCTTGCTAACCATTACCGCATATAAGATAAATCTCTTGGAAAATCTATTCCAAGACAAGTATCAAGCACGATTACAAATGCACACACGGAAAATGGTAAAAGACGTAAAAACAGAAAATAATTGCACCCCCAAATAGGAACCGAAAAAGAAAAAAAAAACTGTGTAAAATGAATAGAAATACCATGTGCACGCAAACTTCTGTACAGAATCGCCTATAAAGCAAAAACTCCGGCCCGGGTATCTGGTGTTTGTTCCATTCCTTCAACTTCCGTCGTGATATTTGCCCACTCGTAAAAAAGCCCCGGAAGGATGATGAAAACTTTTTTTCGTAGCGTATGCTTCACCGTCCAATGATTCCAAAAAACTGTACTCTCATATTAAGGTAAGGCTTCCGCTACATCTTCATCCCTTTCACACACGATATACCCCGTCTATAGTAATTCCAATATCCTATCCACCCGTTCCTCATAGAACATTTTACAAGGCCATAACAAGTCCAGCAATAGCACCTACAATCGCAAGGCTGGAAGAGAGGCCGAAAGTAGAGGCACTACCCGTGAAAGTGTCGCTGGAGGGTGCGGCGGAGGGACCGGCGGGAGCTGAAGCAGCGGCCGCGCCAGAGCCGGAACCGGCAGCAGATCCGGAACCAGTGCTAGATCCAGAGTCTGAGCCCGAGTTGGAACCGGATCCAGAGTTGGAGTCAGAGCCGTGGTGGACAGTGCCGTTACCGTTGCTGGAAGGATATCCAGAGGCGGAAGGGTAGCCAGTTCCGCTGGGAGAAGCGTAACCGGTTCCGGAGCCAGAGCCAGAGCCAGAGCCGGAGCCAGAGCCGGATCCTGATCCGTGGCATTTCTTTCCCTTGGGGCAAGGCTTGTCGGTAGGGTATGGGCAGTCACCCTTGCACGACGGGTATCCAGAGCCGGGAACACCGGTTCCAGTTCCAGTTGGGACAGGGTAACCAGAGGGAGTGCCTCCATAAGTGGGGCTATCTGACTCCTCAATGAGCTCAATGTTGGCACAAACAATGCGAGATTTGGCGGCATCAGCTGCGTGGATGACGATAGACCGGTTTCCGAGGAAAGCACCGATACCCTCCTTTGTGGAGGCGTAATTCTCGAGGTACGTAGTCTCGTACACGGTGGCCAGAGAGTCGGTAGCATTCTTGGTGTTGACCTTGTCGTCAATCTTCCCGTGCTTTCCAGCCAAATCACCAACCTCGCAGTCCGCAGGCGAAGCTTTGTCACAAGGAGTGACAGCGCCACGCTTGTAGGGGTCCAAATGGGCCTTGGTTCCGGTGCAGTTTCCGTCGGCAGGAACTGGCTGATCATGAATATGGTATCCGAATGGACCTTGCTGTCCAGCAAGCCCATCAATCTTCACATCCACCACGACACCATTTCCGTCCTTTCCAGCGGTGAATGTGAAAGTGCCCTGGCACTTGTCATTCTCAAATTTAGCCTGGTAACTGAACGAAATGTTAGAGCTGATGCTCGATGAAGGTCAAAACGGGAGAGTATTCTTACGTCTTTCCAACAGGGTTGTCGGTGATGGCCTTAGCCGGACCCAACCAGCCCTCGGGCGTCTGAGCTACAGCCATAGCGGCGAGCATAGAAATAGGGATGAGAGACTTGTACTGCATTGTGAATATTTTGAGAAGAATGTAAGGTGGTAGGTGAAGCGGAAGCTGATGAAGGAATGTAGATGAAATATAGTAGGAATAAGAAATTCAAGATGGCTGGGATGGAGATTCAATGAGTGACTCTGGTTGGACAATGAAATGGAAAACGGAGAGACAGAGCGGTTGTAGATTGGAGCAGGTTGGGTGTGGAACTCGGGGGTTGGGTTGGGTTAAGAAGGACGCTCGTTGGCTGGGCGGATCAGGCCAAGAGAGCGGTTGGGCCGCCATGTCTTATATTCCACCGGACTAGCAGCAGAAGGGATCTTTTTGGTGTGTGGGCGGCGTAGTTTGTACGCCGTGGGGAGTAGGCAGAGGGGTGAGCAACGTTGGTGCTCCTAGTTGCGTTGTGGTCGATCACAGTGGTCGTTGCTATGGGTGATGCTGAGCGACAAACCCTGGCACCTGAGCGATGATAAAAGTAGGTGCGGCGCTATCGCTCCCTTCCCCTGGCCTGCGCCTCACCCATTTCTGGGCAAGGAACCTTGCGGAATCTTTTTGTAAACGTCATCCCTGTACTCCGTAGACAGCCAGACGAGAAAGGGCACAAGGGCCCCCCCCCACTTGCTCTCCTCCTCCTCCCTTCTCCCCAGCCCCTGCCCCATGGAGAAAAATAAGGATTCCCTGCATGCAGCAGGCAACAGGCACCGTTGAGCAATCAACCAAAACACCAAATCTGCATGTCTACGGGGTAGTATTATTTTTCTATTGTGTCTGTAGCTGCCGAGGAGCAAACTCACAAAGTGATGTACATGATCACGAAGAGCAGTCTAGACAGGGCCAACTGTAAGTACCGGTCAGTCATGCAGTATCCGTCTGGACCAAACTGACACCGGTGGAAAACATGAATAAGCTTTTCTTTTTCACATGAAATACCAACCAACATGTACCCGTACTCTACTCTGGAGTATCCACATGCCTACGTATGTAGGCGTACCAAATTCTCATTCGGTTGGTAGCACGCGTGGTTTTCGCGCTTTTTGGAATGACATGACGAGATTTCTTTCTTCTTCTCGTCGGTGCCAACTTGTTCTGGCTTTCACCTTTTTTCCCGCTCTGGTCGGCCGCTATGTTGAAGGCCGCCTTGCACTTCATTTCCACATGGGCGGATAAGGCAAGCCGTGGGTCCGAGTCCGCCGTTTTCGCTGCTATTTTTAGAACTTCACATCCTCAAGGAGCGTGAACTCGCCAAGTTGCAGCGGGAGATGAGTGCTGACAACATGCACTCATACATGACCTTGAGAGTCCAGCGCGCTGCCTGCTGGCCGTGCAGCAGGTACAAATTGTTGCTTGCTGGGTACAACCGTGTAGTTACATTCGTTCTTCAAATTGCAGAGTTCGGAAATTCTTCTGTTTTGGTGTTACTACCAGCTGTCACAGACGGTCTCGATGGATGAGCTCGAACTTCCTGGCAACCAAAAAATACAACAGGTACCTGCGTTTGCCTTTCTCTACAAAGGAACGGCGGATGAGCAACCACGTCTTGCACCTTCTCGATTTTTCGGTGACAATTGTTTGTTTTCCGAGCCAAACTGTACTGCGTTAGCAAGCCAGCAAAGCCCAGGCTAGAAGCGCTATCGTCAAGCCAAATTCCGCTCGTACCGGGAGGACCAGCCGTTGTAGGGATTAGCCACAGTCGCTTCCGTTTCGACTATTTTCCAGCTGAAACACCGGGGTTTTCGTGTGTATTTTTTTTGAGTGAGCGCCACGAGTGTGGCGGTGGTTTGGATACGCGCCACAATTGAAACAAACCCGCTGGACTAAAATTATTCTCGTGGATAAATCGTGGCACAGCTGATGTTGAAACGAAACGTTATCTGCGACCGCTTCAACTCTTATCTTAGAAGCTTATGAAGACAAAAATAAAGCATTTCACGCGAATACTTAGAATTTCACTTGTCTACAAAGGCCAGAGCTTAGGTAAACGCAAAAACGTTAGCCATTATATAATATGACGATAGACTGTTCTTTCAACCCCGAGATACTTGTATTTCCAGACTCAAATAAGGCCTGATGCAAAAAGGTTGTCCTCCATTCCCCTTGCGGCCAAAGGCATACATTTTCTTCTAGGAAATTCCCTGTGGTCTCGGGGTTTAATCAACGTTAATGTATGACGATGCACATCAAGCGAAAGGAGTCATCAAAGGAGGCGGCGTGAATTCTTTGTGTGGCTTTTCATTCGCATGTTATGTTCGCGGTTGGGCCCTTACATCTATGAAGCTGTATGACCAACATGGGTTCTTCAATCATTCCTATGGTGCTCATCATATGGTGCAGCCCGCGTATGCACAACGGGAGCATTCATGACCGATGGTGGATCACCCGGCAAAGAGCAGAATGCACAGTGGTGTATGATAGTACTACATCGCCGACAAAGCTCTACTGTATTGTTCTATCCAAGACGTACAATGTCTAAAGTACATAGGTAATGACGGGTATCGGCGTGGGTCATGAGCTCGCGGACATTTCAACTTATGTGAGAAGCGATAAGTGTTGATGATTCTCCCAAGATCCTTGAATTTGTGATAATTTAGACTGTCATATGTATTGTACTCTGTATTCTGTCATGGTATGGCTCATAATTAAATAGTTCTTACTAACGAAAGTACGGCTTGTTACTCACCAGTCACAAACGTCAGAAAACACTGGCAGAATGGAGTGCTACCGGGCCTGTCAGCTCACAATAATTACGACAAGATTATGCATCTCCATTCATAGATAATAGTCCCGAATTGAACTGCATTGATGTTTATTTGATGACTTACAACCCCGTCGCCACCCCGCGCCGGTCTCAAATATATTGCCGGTGTACTCACAGCGGTATCCTCGGCCTAGGTAGATTACCCGGGAGAAGGCAGGACGATGAAACTGTAGATCTCTATCTTCAGTCTTTGGTCTCCCGTGGGGCGTTGGCAAAATATGCAGAGATGCTTGCATGCAAAAAGGCTAATAGTGAAACACGGCTTTCATTATTGGTGATTTCTGTGAGATTAAGTTTTCTGGGCCGCTCGGGTACGGACAGTTACACAATTTGGACTATCCGAAATCGTCTCGCATTAGAATTAGGACAAGTCTTATTGGCATCAAGAAGTGATAGCGACTATGGCACTTCATAGTTGCGCACTCTTTTCCTATCTTAAATACCTCGTCAGAGCTGAATGTTTTCACTGTGCAATTCGTGGGGACTTGAACCGAATGCATGGTTATAATCTTTAATTTCCTGTGGCACTCATCATATCGGTGAGCTAGAATGGCCTGGTGTACTATTGCCGCCACAGTATTGCCGCAAATATCTGTGCCGTATGCGGTTCTGACATCTGATGCTGCACATCCGAGCCAGAAGCATGGGGTGCACGTGGAGAGTGCTGGTCATGCTAGAGCTTTAGATCGGCGGGAGCATAAACCAGTCAATTGTCGACATAGAAAGACGTCACGATATAGGATAGGTAATGCAATGTGCATGGGCGGCGCACATAAATGATGAAGTTTCATATTGTTCTCGCGTGCACTCATTATCACAACCGAAAACCTAGATAGTATATATACTCTAGGATCGACTTGCAATTGATATTGATTAAAATACACACTTATCATTGTTGAAATTAGAAGGTCAATTGACTATTGCGTAGGAAGTATATAGCCACCTAGCAGGTACTGCTGCCCAGCAAACGATTAACGATTTGTAATAAGAAAACATGAAACAACTATCAAGATATAGAGTGTCCCAAGCCAGTTCACCGGTTTATGCAAAACACAATTGCAAAGTAGCCAAGCCACTCCAAAACTACTAGCTGTGCCGCGTGTCATACCATGCATCCGTACGTACGAGTACTGTCCTACAAAGCGCTAGCTAAGAGTAATATTACAACCATCATGAAGATCGAAATGCATAAACAGCACATGCACCGCAAGCCATCGTTACGTCCGACGGTCAACCACAATACCTACCGTTCATCCACCGGCATCCCCCAGAGCAGATCAAACCGCCTACTGACGTCGTGGTCGGGCGGTACCGTGGGTAGCGCTCACATTGTCTCGTATTGTGGCGATTGCGGAAGGTGCCTACAACGCCGGCCGGGGCGCGCGGCTATGTTGTTTTTAGCATTTCTTCTAGAGCTTGCAAGGAACGCTATCTGGGTGTTTGGAAACATTGGAGCGACGAGTATAGTATAATAGGAATTGTCCTACATGTGGACTTGTCGGTGCGGACGTTTGGACTTTGGTTGAGTTGACAGGGGAGGGATGAGTGAGATTTGATGACTGTGCAGGAGTCTGTCTGATCTCTTTTGGGTGTGAATTGAGAGCCCGGAGGAAAAGCACTGGGATTTGGAGGAAATATGCAAGTAGAAAAGATGGATATACAAGCATTTCAGGGGTTTATTTGGGTAGTTAATTTCTGCTTCTGAAATGTAACCAAACAATGTAACCACACGGAGCTATCATATATCATTAAATTGATGGAAAACTTGTGGGCCTTGCATCTATGGATACCAAGCTATACATCCTCAGCTGCACATTAAGGTAGCTTGTTTATTCCATTGAGATATAAGAAACAATTAAATCAAGTGACATTTTAGCGTCATTGGGAAAATATTTCGACCTTCACGAACCTGTGATGGCAGCAGCCCAGGGAATCCATTAACCACAGCCTAAATGATCTTCTTTTATCTTAGATGACACTACTAAACACCCAGGCAGGAGTGAGTTCTTCATAAAAATTTGGCCTTGAGAAAAAAGCATCTTGTGGCGAACGGACGAGTGATAAACCATGTAACACCCTCATCCGAAGGTTCGGTTGACTTTGTCTTCTACAGTAAGTATCTCACTATCTTCGAACGCAGCTTCAACACTCAAGTTTTTACAAAGCTCAATGTTGTTTCCCGCTGCTCAAAATATCGAGTGAGAATCTGTGCTGATATGAGAGGGATGAAAGAAGATACTGTTGAAGTGTGCAATCCTGCATCATCGATGGTTCGGGCTTGGTCATGTGGCTTGGATCTCGGGGTGGAGTTCTGTCGCCCTTATTCTGCTGTTTACTTCTCATCCTGTACTCTACACACACTTATGCCATTGAGCACAATTATACGTTCAACAGATACCTGCAGTCATTGGTGCAATTCATGCAGCAGATGGCCATGCAAAAGCTTCCTGTATCGAGGAGCGCCCCCGGACTATCCTACTCAGCCACAGTGCGGCCCCGCTGCGCACGCTCTTACAATGGCTTACTCCCGCGGCCCTCTAGCTAAGAAGACCCACACACGAGAATACCCCGATGCGGTGCTTGGCTATTTTTAAACCAGATTCATTTTTCGAGGGTCATGCCATCATCACACGCACCTGGCCGTTTGGAATCTTGAGGCAAAGGTATGTCTGGGCGGAGTTGCTTGTTTAGTTGTATCATTATCATCCGTGACCGATCACTGACCTATAGACTAGATAGATGTACAATAGCCTATACACGCCTCCAAGAGTACAATCGGTCCAACGAGCGTCCTCCCGGCGTCTGTTCGGCCTACCATGGCGCAGGGCGAACGAAGTTTCACCGGTGGCCGGCTTTACATAACGGCGAGGAGCTGCAGCGCTAGCACCCGAGAACGACGCCGGGGCGCAAAGTTGAGTGATAGCGAGAACCCCCACACACTGGAGTATGCCAGTGGCGCATGTGCTGAATAGTAGCGTGTATGCGCCCGCCAGCGCACATCAGGTTAGCTTCACCAGTGGGCACTCATGTGGCGTTAAACTCGCGAGTTCGTGTACCAAGCCCTGGTGACACTTGTGGGTTCCGGGTTCTTGATGGCATGGCTTGCCATTGAAATGCTTATTTGTAGACTGCAGTCACATTCTTCGTCGTGGCTGCCACTCTCGGAGCCGGATTCCTCGAACGGTGGATTTGTTGTGCAATGCGTAGCTAGGTAGTATATGTGTTTTTCACGGCATAGTGTTTTTGGGTTCATCGGGAGCCAGAGTGGCGCGAATCTATGGCATTTTATGAGCCCGGGCCGGGTTACGGCTATGCAATGGGCAGTTGAATGTGTCGGGAGCTCGGTCGTGTAAAACGGCGAGTGCTCGCTGTGTGTAGAACTGCCAAATATTCTCAATTTGTTCACCAGAGTTAGACAAACGTGGAACACGCTGCACCAACTGGATGGTTCGTTCGAAAAACACAAACCGAGAGCGTGGTTGTGACTCTTTGGGGCCTTGCGGCGCCCCTAGAAATTTGCAATGGTAGCTAGTAAGCTTGACAGAAAGCAGTTGCCCGCAATAATATTAGTAGAGTACATAAGAGTAAAAACAGTATTGCCGAAACCAGCCAAACTGATGGAATGCTTGCCAGCATTTGTAGAAGCAGTTTGATCAGAGATGGATTGTTGTGGATACAGGTGCTGGAGATTGTTCTGGTTCTTGCTTCTCAAGCTGTTGGTCTGATGTGCAAATGTGGCTATAACCTTGACTAGCGCTCAATATTGCGAGGAAGCATCATGGAAAACCCCTGGATGAATTGAATGAAATCATTCTGTAGCTCTTTCGGTCGCTTCAATAAGTACTGAGTCTGTCCAGCCAGCATCCTTCATAATATGCTACAAAATCAGCAGTCATAACGGAGAGTATTTACACAAAAAAGGTAGCTGTCGGAAATCCCCAGACAAAGAACGCCGCCCAGGTCAGCAGCCGTTCTTTGACCAGCGAGTGATCAAGCACGGCGCCGGCTAAGCCACGCATGATCCACAGCTGGCCAAGCGCCGTGCGGTTGCGCCCGTGTCACGTGCGGCTCTAATCGATTAGGGCGCAGCGTCGTTCGTCTTGTTTCCCTGTCTGTCCTCCGCGATCGTCCCGTCGTCAACCTCTCCTCTCCTCCTCCAGCAGCAGCTCCTCCGCCGTCTCCCATCGTCGATCAGACCTCGTCCGTCCGTCCACCCGCTGTCCCCCGCACATCCGCTTCGTTCCCATCGCCCGCCCGCCCCGCCATGCCCGTTGCTCGTCACGGCACTATGGACTCCTCAACCACCCGTATGTTGCTCCCTCTCTCGCAGCTCCGTCGCCCCGCTAACAGCAATTGCGCCCAGCAGTTTCCGAAGAGGACATAGCAAAGGTAACGCGCGCGCCGTGGAGCTGTGTGGCGCCTCTTCCTCCCCCGCTGACCCGTCCGCCGCGCAGTACGTCCCCATCATCGACGCCATTTTTGCCGAATCAGACCTGTCGACGATTTCGGTCAAGAAGGTCCGCACGGGGCTGTCGGCGAAGACCGGCGCCGATTTCTCCGCGCTGAAGGTATGTGGCACACCACGACGCCCTGCGCCCTGCGCCCCCCCCCCCCCCATCTGCGCCGCTGACACGCCCGCAGAAAAGGATCGATTCCATCATCACCAGCCGCTTCGACATAGCGCTGGGCGCGCAGCCCGACGACGATGCCGCCACGCCCGAGTCAACCGGGCCCGACGAGAGCGCCAGCACCACCGCCGCCGGCTCCATGTCCCCCGCGATGACGTGCGGCTCGGCCTCGCCCGCAAACCCCAGGAAGCGCAAGTCGTCGGCCGCCGTGGACGACGACGCGCGCGTGGCCGCGGCGCTGCATGCGCAGCTGAACGGCGGGCGCCCGTCGCGCGGCGGCCGCGTCAGCCGCAGCGCGAAGCCCGTCAAGAAGGTCGGCGCCAAGAAGAAGATGAAGAAGAGCAAGGCGACGGTGGATTCGGACCTGTCGGGCGACGACGCGGCTGCGAAGGCCAAGCCGAAGCGGAAGCTGAATCCGAACAATGCGTTTATGCGGCCGCTCATACTCTCGCAGGAGCTGGCGACATTCATAGGGGAAAGTCAGGTGTGTATCTGCTCGCTCTCCATGCGGTGGCTGTGCGCGGGTGCTGATGCTGCGGGTGCCAGATGCCCCGTCCCGAGGTTGTGAAGCAGATTTGGGCCTACGTCAAGAAGCACGATCTGCAGGACCCGGCCGACAAGCGCTACATACTCTGTGACGATGTCATGAAGCCGGTGTTTGGGGACAAGGTGCACATGTTGTAAGTCTCCCCCTGTCTCTCCGCTGCCGTTGCACTGGCACTCATATCGCCCGTCGTGGCTAGCACTATGAACAAAGTCCTGTCCACCATGATGTGGAAGCCGGACGAGGTCTCGCAGCCGCCCGAGGTCGTGGCGAAGCTGGAGCCGCAGGAGGCGTAGGCTGGGGCAGGTAGAACTCAATAGCCGTCTCCCTACTACTTCTGTTTCTGTGTGATTTTGCATGTCTGTCCCGTCCACCATCCGTCATCATCGTCATCATCACCATCATCACCACACACACCTACACCTACAGCACACCACACGTCCATGGAAGGAAGGAAGGAAGGAAGGAACGCATCGCCCCCTCTGTCGCTTTATTTCAAATTAAATCAAGCGAACTGTATTTTGTCTCCCTTTTTTCTTTTTCTTTTCCTATATTTTTCATTTTTCTAGGAGCTTTTCGACTTTTTTTTTGGTCTGTTTTTTTTTCTCTTTTCTTCACGATCACGGTTATGATATAAAAAACATTCAATTCATTGTTGGGACAATCTTTCACAAAAAAAGGGCCTTTTTCTCTCCCGCTGTCCCTTCTCTCTCTCTTTTTCTTGTCAAGATGATCATCCACAGAAATGGGGAATGCGGAATGGGGCACGGGGGAAGACGCGGAGGGGAGGGTCTTTTTTTGCCAACAGAAATGAATGGGGGAGGGAGGGGATGAATGAAGTGCAACGGAAGGAATGGAGGGAAGGGTTACTTCTTGCGGGTGGATGGATAGGATGGATGGATGGATGGATGGACCAGGCTGGCGCTACTATGTAACTTCTGCTTCTGTTTTCGTTTAAACAACTCCGGGCTCTGTTTTCCTTTCCTTCCCTTCCCTTCATTTCATTATCTTTTCCTTGGTGTTTCCCGGCGTGACAGCAATACTCGGGGCGTGTGCGTGGGATTTGTATATAGCGATTAGCCTGGGTGCGTTGCAGAAGAAGAACGAGAAAGATGTACAAGTACGAGTACGGTTGGGGGGATGGTGGTCCTACATATGCACCACGCAAACCAAAAAAAATGACACTCGAGACTGGAGATTGCGACTGTTTGTAGGGGTAGAAGACTTGCTTGGTCGTGACTCGAATAGACAATGCTTGCTTATTTACAATTATGGGCGTGCGCCGTGCTTTTGGGTAGATACAATAGATAGATACATGCGTCCGCTCACGCCTCGTCCGCCTCGTCCTCGTCGTCCTCGTGCTCGGCCGCATACTCCGCCAGCTCGTCGTCATCCCACATCTCCTCATCCTCGTCCTCATCCTCGCCCTCACTCTTCTCCGCATCCGCGTCCTCGCCCCCCTCCCCGTCTTTGCGCGCCCCGCGCTTCGACGTCTTCATCTGCTCCTTCAGCTCCTTCTTGCGGCGCACATTCTCCAGCTGCTCCTTCCGACGCTTCTCACGCTGTGCCGCGCTCTTGGCATGGCGCGCCTCGAGCTCGGCCTGCTGCGCCTTCGTCTTCTTCTCGTACGCGTGCCACAGCACGCGGCCGTCGGCCAGGCCCTCCTCGATCTTCGTCATCTCCAGCGTCATGCGCGGGCCCAGCTCGACGAGGTGGATGCTCTTCTTTTCCGGCCCCGCGGGCGCGCGGCGCTTGCGCGCGCCGCCGACGCGCCGCACAGCCGGGTTGAGGACCTCGACGGTCGCGTCGTCGTCGACCTCGCTCTCCGAGGTGTAGCCGCCGGCGGCTGCGGCCGGGTCGAGCATGTAGTCGGCGATGTCTTCGAGCTTGCCGAGGTTGGGCAGCCCCCCGCGGCGGCCCTGCGGGGTGTCGCGGCCGCCGCGCCGCTCGGCGGCGTTGAGGCGCCGGATCGGCTTGGAGAGTCCGACGGCTTTGGTCGAGATTGCGTAGTGCCGCACGTCGATGACGTACTCGGTGTCGTTGCCGACGGCGACGGGGCGGCGGTTGAGCACGAGCACGCGGCGGTAGGCGCTGACGGGCGTGTTGACGGTCAGCTCCGGGAACAGGCTGCGGAACGTGCTCATCAGCAGCTCGTCCTGCGGCGGCGTGCGCGCGGGCGTGCCGTCGGCGTTGGGCGCCATCGTGGTCTTGAGGTTGTTCATCACCAGCAGCGGCGGCGTGGCGAACTCCTTCCCGGGCGACTTGGGGTTGCGCAGCGCCTTGCGCAGGTCCTTGCACAGGCTGTATTCGGCCACGCGGAAGTGGATGGTGGGCCCGCGCGGACAGCGCGCGATGCGCAGGTTCGTGTGGCCCGTCTCGGAGCGCGAGAACAGCAGCATCTGCGTGACGCCCAGCGGCCCCGCCATCGTCGTGTAGTCTTTGAGTTTGTTGGATTTGCGCTCGCGCAGCCGCGACGCCGTGTGCGGCTCCATCATCGTGCGCACGTCGTGCACCAGGCTGGACACCGACGGCCCGACGTCGGACGCGCCGATGCGGATCACCATGGTCTTGGGGATGGGCGAGGCGGAGGCATTGAGAGGCTGCGCGACGCCTGTGGCGGAGGTTTTGGTGGGGAGTTTAGAGGTGTTGGGGTGGGCGAGATGCGTGCGCTTTTTTGTACGTCGGCGGGCCTGTGCAAAGTGTGCATTGTCATGTCAGAGAACTGTTATGGGGGGAGATATTGGGAGTGCGGGAGTGTGGGAGGGAAGCGTACCATTTTTGCGGGTTGTGGTTATGGGAGGATGTGGGGAGAGAAGTCAGATATGCGGCTCGAAAGTTTTTCGAAAATTCATTTGCCTTTGCACCACACCAGAGCTTGCAGAGCCGCCAAGCCCGTTGCGGCAGCTTTTCCCCCGTGCCAGAAGCTACGCGCTGATGACCAATGCTACGTACGCTATTCTTCTGGCGTCAGTTCGCGCATGCAGACTACATCCATCCCAAGGCCTCCACAACCAACTGCTCTCCATCTTCCCTCGATACCGTCCCATCGTTGATTCCATCGCCTCTTTGCTGGAATCTTTCGTAAAGCTTATAATACCCGCCGCCTGCATCTCTGCAGCGAATTAATAGCACTCCCCCACCAGCTACCACCCGCACACCCTCCGCCGAGCCATGGCTTCCCTCGAAGACCTCGAAGATCTCGAGAGAGATCACGAGGACCGCAAGAAGGAGGATGAGGATAAGAAGAAGTTGGAAGGGGACGCAAACAAGATGGATGTCGATGCCGATGCGGCCGACGAGAAGAAGGACGACGATGAGATCGACCCCGACGTGCTGAGTGCGAGTGCCGCCGATATCACCAACCGGCGACGCCTGATGGAGAACGAAGTGCGGGTGATGAAGCAGGAGTTCCAGCGGCTGACGCATGAGAAGAGCAGCATGAAGGACAAGATAAAGGACAATCTTGAGAAGATCGAGAACAACCGGTGCGTTTGCCCCACATCTGTCCCATCTACAAACAAACTGTATCTTCAAAGAAGCTCAGAGCTAATGTGGTATGTGAGCTTCCAGGCAGCTTCCGTACCTGGTTGGAAACGTCGTCGAGCTCTTGGACATGGACCCAACGGCCGAAGAGGCGGAAGACGGGGCCAACGTCGATCTCGATGCCACCCGCACCGGTAAATCTGCCGTTATCAAAACCTCAACCCGCCAAACAATCTTCCTGCCATTAATTGGTCTGGTCGACCCCGATCAACTGAAGCCTAGTGATCTCATCGGTGTCAACAAGGACAGCTACCTGGTGCTAGATACACTCCCGGCCGAATACGACTCGCGTGTCAAAGCGATGGAGGTCGACGAGAAGCCAACAGAGACGTATGCAGACATTGGTGGCTTGGACAAGCAGATTGAGGAGCTGGTGGAAGCGGTGGTCATGCCGATGAAGCAGGCTGAGATGTTCAAGAAGATTGGCATCAAGCCACCGAAGGGTACTGCTACCCGAACTAGGGGCTATTGAACACCAAATTGACCTGTTGCTCTACTAGGTGCCCTCATGTACGGACCTCCCGGAACCGGAAAGACCCTGCTGGCGCGTGCCTGTGCAGCCCAGACAAACGCCACATTCTTGAAGCTTGCCGGCCCCCAGCTGGTCCAAATGTTCATCGGAGACGGTGCTAAGCTAGTCCGCGATGCCTTTGCACTCGCCAAAGAGAAGGCGCCAGCAATCATCTTCATCGACGAGCTGGACGCCGTCGGCACCAAGCGGTTCGACTCCGAGAAGTCCGGTGATCGTGAGGTGCAGCGTACTATGTTGGAGTTGCTCAACCAGCTCGATGGTTTCTCGTCCGACGACCGGGTAAAGGTGCTTGCGGCAACCAACCGTGTCGACGTGCTGGACCCCGCCCTCCTGCGAAGCGGTCGGCTCGACCGTAAGATTGAGTTCCCGTTGCCAAACGAAGATGCCCGTGCAGGCATTCTGCGCATCCACAGCCGGAAAATGACGGTTGAGGAGGACGTCAACTGGTCGGAGCTGGCGCGGAGCACGGACGAGTTTGGAGGGGCGCAGCTGAAGGCTGTGTGTGTGGAGGCCGGCATGATTGCACTGCGGAGCGGCAAGACGAAGATTGGCCACGAGCACTATGTCGACGCGATTGCCGAGGTGCAGGCCAAGAAGAAGGATACTGTAGGCTCCCCGGACCGTGTGCAGTGCAGAGCAAAGCTAACGTGCCGTGACAGGTCAACTTTTATGCGTAGACGTTGCACGTTGCTTGCTTTAGTTACAATGACCGTAATGGATTCTGTTGACACTACAATACATGACACTGTTGCTCCCACCTGTATTACCGTGCACGCCCGCTATTCTATCTCTGCTGTAGTACAAACCGAACCGTAGTTACGCGTACTATTAGAAAAAAGAAGGGTCCAGGGAGACGGTCTGTAAAATAAGAATGGTACCAGAACGGTATTGGAACAGGTTTTGTTTTTGAAACACGGTTAGAAAACGGCTGCAAACCGATTCGTCATCGCGAAACCAACCATAAGGCGTCTCCCTGGACCCTCCTTTTTTCTAATAGTACATCGTCGACCTGTTACGCCTGCCCGCCAGCGGCGGCCCGTCCTCGGGCACCGACCAGAGCATAAACACCTTGATCCTACTGTGTCCCACCTCCCCCAGCATCACATTCGCCGTCGGCGCCACGTACCCCTTCCACCGCGTCACCACCACAGCCCCCTCCACCAACTCACACCTTTCCCAAACCACCCCCCGCCACCCCCCAATCCCCCCCCGCACCTCCGCCCGCGCCTCCACCGCCCCCACCGCCGTCCACCCCCCCTCCCCACCCCCCACGGGGGCAGCCTCAAACCGCCCCTCAGCCCCCCACCCAATCCTTACCTCCTCCACCCTCTCGTCCTGGCTCCCCACCAACCTCCCGCACCCCCCAAACCACCTCCGCCCCCACCTCGGCCCCCGCCCCGGGCGCTCCGCATCCGCCAACACCACCCTCGACACCCACTTCCGCATCATCACCGCCGCCGCGCCGTCCAGCCGGCCAAGATAGTCCGTAAACGGCAGCAGCCGCGGCCCCGCCCCCGCCGCCTCCGCCGTGCCGAGCAGACACACGCGCACACCCTCCGCCGCGTCGCCCGCCACCAGCGCCGGCGCCGCGTGCCCGCGCAGCGTCGTCGACTCCCACCACTCCAGCCCGCTGCCCACCGCGTCCGCCACCGCCAGCACGAGCCCGGCCAGCCCGGTCGTCGCGCGCGCGACGAACTCGGCGCGCCAGTGCACCGCCGCCGTCGTGCGCGGCGGGTCGTAGCGCGCCAGGAAGAGCGTGCGGTACACCACGGGCGTGTACAGGATGTGCAGGCGCCGGCAGGTGGCGGTGAAGGCGAGGGCGTCGCGCGGGACGGCGAGGAGGGGCGTGAGGATTGCGTCGATTAGTTCGGCGGGGAGGAAGGGGAAGGGGTCGATTTGGCGGTGCGGCATGGTGTTGTTGAGAGGGCGGGGGAGCTGGAAGGGTTGTAGGGACGTTGTAGGGGGCGGAGCAAGGCCGTGGGCGGGGGGTTTATAGCGGGTGGTAGGTTGGGGAACAAAGGGAGGGAGAGGGAGAAAGGAGTGCGGGGTGAGTGTACTCTACAATATGCGCGGACACGTGTGTTTGGAATGGCGAGGTAAGGGGAGGGCACAGAGCATGCCACAGCGCCGATCCGTGCTCGTCCCACGCGCGTGCGCCTCAACAACCAGCTCCCCCCGCTGTGGTAGGTTGGTGGTCACGGGGCTGGTGGATAAAAAGCAAGCAAAAACAAGGCCACAATTGCATATGTTGCATGCATGCCAGGTGTACCGTGTCCCACCGGGTGAGGCAGGTGGCCGCCGACGCTTATTAACCGGCCTTTGTATATGTTGCGTGATATTGCTGTTATGTAATCCACAGACAGAACAAGAGGTATTACCGCGTCGGCATATATAGTTGTAATATACATCGCTCATGAATTGGGCCAAGTCATGAATCGTACACCTCCCGTGCTCCCCGTCGCCCCCCCGTGCCCCCCAAAATCGTTACAAGATACAAGCTGCAAACCCAAACCAAACCCGTAAGAAAGCCTTTCTAAACTCTAGTAATCTATTTTCCCAGCTTGTGTCTCTTGACACTGGCCATCAGGTCGCCCATGTGGCTGATCGCCTCAGGCTGGGCCTGCACAATGATGGTCGCCTTTCCGGTCCCGTTGCCCACATTCTTCACATTCCCGGTCAGCACGCGCTTGGCCACGCGCTTCACGTCGTCGACCGTCAGCGACTCGATCTTCTTCGACATCTCGACGGCCGAGATCTTGCGGCCGTGCACCTGGATCTGTCTGCCCAGGTCCTCGAGCTCGACCATGCGGCTCTCGAGGTTCATCAGCAGGCTGCTGCGCAGCTGGTTCTTGGCCCGGTCGACTTCGGTCTTGTTGAGGCCGTTGTAGCCCGAAGTCGTGAAGGTGTTGGCGAGCTCTTTGAGCACCACGTCGATGAGGGCGTGGCCGGCCTCGGGGTGGCAGGAAGCGGCGATCCCGAACAGGCCGCTGTCCGTGTAGGAGTGGTTGAAGGCCACGCACGACTCGATCCAGCCGTGCTGGTTGAGCACGTTGGTGAAGAGCCGGGAATACATTCCCTTCCCGGGACCTCCGGCGGAGAAGGAACCACCGCCGCCAAGGAGAGTTTGGAGAGTGGCGAGTGCGTATATATCTGGGTCATTGATGGAAAGCCCCTCGAAGGCAATGTGGAGATGAGAGAATTGGGGCAGATGGGTAGGGACTGAAGACGGCGGTAGGGTCATGACGCCACCGGTGTAGTGTGACGGTGTGGTTTCCCCAAGAGGTGCGGAGGAAGAAGGTGTGCTTTTTACAAATGGTAGTTTGGAAAGAATGCCTGAAGCTGCCCCTCCCGTTGTGTCTTCGATCGGTGACGCCTTCATGTCGCCAAAGTACTGCTCGACCAGCTTGACCGCCTGTGAATGTTCCACACCCGCCATTGCAACCACTATCCGCTCGGGCCTGTAAAACACTTTCCGGTAGTCCTCAATCACCGACTTGTTGATGTGTCCCAGCCGCTCTTCGGGGCACAGCAACGGGTTTCCGAGGGTATTCCCCTGGAACGCGGTCATGTGCACCAGTTCGGGCAGAATCAGGTCGGGCTTTGCCCAAATCTCGTTGATCTCGTAAGCCGCGGTCTCGAGCTGCGAGGAGACCTCTTCGTCGGTCATCAACGGATCGCGCACGGTTTCGGCCAGTATGCCCACCATCGACGGCACGTCCTTGTTGAACACCGCCGACTGGTACATGATCGACTCGCGTGCTGAAGCACACTGGACGTTCCCTCCCAGGGACTCAAGAGACTCCAGCATCGACCCGGCCGTCCGCTGTTTCGTGCTCTGTCCACCAAAACCCACACGTTAGGCTTGAACGGTGTACGACAAGTGAGTGCCAGACGGACCTTGAAAGCTAGCCGGTCCACCAAATGCGACACGCCCTGCAAATGCTCGTTTTCGTAGCGCGAGCCGGCATCGATGTAGACGCCCAGCCCCGAAAAGTGCCCCGGCAGAGCTTCGGTGGCGACTCTGAGGCCGTTGGGGAGGCGAGTAACGTTGTCGAGCTCTGCTGGGTCCTGGCGGCCGTTAGTATCGGGAGTGTGGCCACAAACGCCAGAGGTTGACTGACCCGTTGATCGGCTGTCGAGATGTGTCTCGTGAGGGGTAGCTTGGGCCGTAACGACCGTGTCAGCGCCTTGGGCCCCCGGGCGGTAAGTGATCGTAACATGGTGGAGTTGGAGCTGTTCAGGGACCTGCTCGTTGGTGGGATGAAGTTTTCCCCCAAAGTCGGGGCTCTAATGCAAGAGCCGCATTACTCATTATCGTCAAGGAACGGCGTTGCCAAGAGGTGCGGTAGGGATTACTTATCCGTAGTGTTTAGCCCACGGCCCTAAGATAAGGAATACAATAGATGCAGTATTCGTACTAGGAATTCAAGACATAAATGCTACATTGGATAACTTCCCGTAACGTTTATGTAATAGAGGTTCTCCAGATCCCAGATCTGGCATTTTCCAACAACGAAACTCATTGTTTTTGATTTGGAATTCCATCATTATCTTTTGGCAATGGGTGGACGATCTTCCGTTGTCGGCATTAGCCAAATATGGACGTCTTTCAGTTTTAACGACTACTTGTGTTTGAAGGCCTACTCTGGATTCCTTACCAATAACTGGCTATGGCATGCACAATCCCTCAATAACAACTCTTTATATTACTAACTTTAGCCAACGTCTGTTATAAACCGTGCGGGTCTGTGTTGGGCTTCTTCATGACACCGCGCACACTCTACTGCAGACGCGGTTAGCTATTCAAGCTGCCAACTAAGCGGACGAAGATGTTTATTGAAAAGTCGTAATGCAAAAAGTCAAGCTTTAGGTTGTACCTGTGACCTGTCCCGGCTATCATAGAACACTCAAAATAACCAGTACATGGCGTCAAGATAAACAGGTTGCAAGCCCGGTAATTGTTAGGAGCATTTCCTACCAGAATCATCCCTTCAATTTTCCTCTTAAAATTAGTAGTTCATGTGAGCAAAATTATTGGTACTGCAATCAATTCACCACAACGATTCATGCATGAGCAGTACCTCCATCCACGCATGATAATGCATGTACCCAAATAAGCCGCCGCAGGTATATCCCATTCCACCGCACAATATTGTAGTTCGTATTTCATAGTCCCAAGCTTCTCAGCTTCCCAGATTCCATCACCATACACCACCATTCGACCAACCATCCCATCCTGCATTTCAAGTTTCAAAAACTCCATGAATCTTCCAATACATATGCCAATTAGAAACTCCTAACCCAACCTTCTTGCTTTTTAATTGAAGCAACCAACTAGAAAAAAGACCAAAGCACCTCCGTTCAATAGAAATATCCTCCCTGTAGTCATCATGCATGTATTATTGTTATTAGTGCTACACTAAGATCCGTATGCACATTTATAATTGTCAGTTCAGATTTTGTCCTAGGTCAAGTTATTCTTAGAAAAACTCCAACCCCTCGCGCAATCCGACAGGGCGTCCACAAGATTCGTTTCCGTATATAACTTCCTCACAGAAATTTTGGTTCCACAATTGTTTAAAGGCAGAATGGGCACAGAAGATATTTGTAAAAACTGCGCGCAGATCACGGCCTGTTTTGTTGGGTATGATCCAGAATGGCCATTTGCCAAATTTGTCGAGAATACAGCGCACCTTTTCAGCGGTGACTCCTTCTTTGACTCCCTTGAAAACCAGGATTCGAGTCCAGCCATCCCGTACAATTCCAGTAGCCATTTCCGGTCCTATGGCGCGAAGTCCGTTTGATTTGTTCCATTCGAAGCTGAGGGTTCCCTTTTCATCAGGATAGTCGGGGTTAGTGAAAACAATTCTATTATTGTAGTTTTCTTCAGCGAAAGAGAGAAAGCGCGCTGCATCTTCTGGGTAAACAAAATATATAAAGGCAAACCGTTTGTCCTCTATGATTTTAAAGTTCTCAACACGCCCACCGCAAATAATATTAATGAACCAGTCGTTTCTTGGAGCAAATGGCGTAAAACGGCAGAAGAGGCCTCGGCGTTCGTTATCAGTACTATCAATGAGACGCTCGATCTCTGAACGAACATTATAATTAGAGTTATAGATGAATTCTTCGGGCTCATGGATACGTTCAAATAGCGTACGGCCACTATTCGGAGTTGGCATTCCATTAGGGAATGTGGTCCTTTCAGCGAGGGAGCGCGGCGATGGTGTTGGTGAGAGTCCCTTCTGGAGGTTACCAAGGCCGGTAACCAGCCTTGATGGTCCGGTGGCATCAAGCACCTGACTTGGTTGATTTGGTGGTCTTATTATGTTGCACTGGGAAAGGGTAGGACGATCTTGGCCTTCGGCACCCAGGTGTGAGCAATCCCATATATCGTGTTCCCATCTACATATCATGCATTGGGTGCCTGTGACGGCATATAGAGTAGCATAAATATCTCTCCCAACCCGGATGTACTGTTGGAAATCCCGGGGGGGTTGGTTAAACCTTACAACCCACTTCTCTTCATCCTTTAGCTGTGGCCCATAGAAAACACGTCGAAGGCCCTGGATATCTTCTTGAAGTGTGGCAAGAGCCATCCAGATAACAGACTTATTTACTAGGTCAGGAACATGTACTATGTATGTTGTACATGGTGCCTGGAATCTCCGAAGGGATTCAGAATCTGGCACGCCCGCTTTATTTGTATCTATGCGAGGCCGCTTTTCAATCACCTTTCCTTTCACATCAGGTGTAATTGATCGGGAAAATGTGTTTTGTGAAAATTCTTGAGAGAATTTTCTCTTTTGCATAGTTTGTTGGGTGTTTTTAGCGGGTTCAGTTATGTCTGTTCCATTGACTATTTCTGTCGGCGGGCTCGCATTTTTCATGATGGAAATTCCATTAGATCCTGTTGTTAGACTGTTTTGAACTTTTGGTAGCTGATTTTGCGCAGATACGGATGCATCTCTTAGACGACGAAGGTCGATTTCGTGGGCAAGTATAGTTTTTCGTAGACGATCGATTTCAGTCTCACTATCAGAAAGTCTGTTACGTAGACTGCTACATCTTATCTTCAGACTCTTTTCAATATCGGCCTGTTCGCCATAGCTAGCTTTCAGGGCCCAGAAATCTTTTTTGACTTCTTCAAGCTTTTCCGCCACATCTTCTCGTTTACGTAACTCGCTAGAAAATTCTGAGTTCTCTGCTTTGAGATTTGCAATGCTTGTATCTAGAGATACTCGCAGTGCTGTTTCTACTGTCGAGCCATGTCCGATGGCACTTAGCTTATTTTGCAATTCATTTTTCTCGGCTTCTGATGTCTCTCGGAGGGTATCTAATTCCGTTGATAGAGAAATTTGGTGTTTCTCTAGTTTCTGGTTCTGTTTTTCCAGCATCTCATTCTCATTAGACATCTCGGTATTCTTTGCAGTTAGTATCTTATTGTCCGCAGCCAATGTTTTGTTTTCTTTTTCGACTTTCCGGAGGTTTGCTACTATCTCAGCGTTTGTCTTTTGTAATGCCGAGAGATTAATGTCGGCGTTCCAAAGTGTAGTTGCCATTTGTGTCTGTTCTGTTAGTTTTTCCTCAAGAGTTGCATTATGTCCAGTTAGATGTTCCTTTTGGGCCTTAAGATTCTGGTTTTCTAAAGCTAATTGGTCCTTTTCGGCTTGTAAACTAGAGTACTTCTCAATGAGTGTGTTTGCCTGTGGCACAACCTGGCGTAGTTCTTCAACCTGCCTACTCAGACCCTCAGCGGTACTCATTGAAGTTTTTAGTTCAGCTGAAAGACGAGCATTCTCTTTCTGTAGAAATCTGATCTGGTCATCCTTCTGCTTCTGCGAATTTCGTGGGCCTGTTGGCGTGGCCGCTTGTCGTGCGCGAGCCTGTAATGCATCACGCAACCGGACAATCTCGCTTTGCTGGACTTTCCCCTTTGCTTCTACTTCATCAACCTTGCCGAGCAAATCCTTTTTTTCGTTTTCGAGAGCTGTATTATGGTCTTCTAGGGCAGTAATCCGACCCTTCAATATTTGTACTTCTTCAAGTGAAGATTTGAGTGCTTTCTCCTCTAACTTATGTTGCTGCTGTAGTTGTTGAAGCTGTGCTAACTCGCTGGCACCTGCGGCTGATAGCCGCTCATGTTCGGCTTTAGTGACAAAGATAAGAGTAGATAAAGGGTGGTCGAGGATATCGAGGGGTGTGCTATCAAGGAAGGTTCTTAAAGACCGCGGGGTGGCCTGTGAGCTCATCGTCAGTCGTACAATCGCGTGGTACTAGTTTGTCGGTAAATGCAAAAGTTTACCATTATGGCTAAGCACCGCTAGGTAAGTGAGTGTTAACTGTGCCAGTTGTGTTGTGTCGTGATACTAGAACAGTATTATAGTGAAAATTTGAAGTACCCTACCAAGTTGTTTACTCACCTATCGTGTCATAGAGGGAGGGGTAGGAGTTAGTGATCTTGAGCTTCGCTTTTTCCGTTTGGTTGTGATATAAGGAATTTTGCTTATTAAGCTATCTAAGACAGGCGATTGGACATGGACATGGGAAATTCCGCCGCATCTTTTATGGGTTGCACACTTCTCTGGACAGCCTACGTGCCTACATGTAGCCATTAATGCGCTAGCATAACTCACTCTGCTCTAACTTCAAAACGCCAAGTTAAGTACATTTAAATCTCACCACATGATTAACAGTTCAGGAACGGCACCTAATACAGCTTCAGTTTCAAGTGACGCTTTAGGACGAGCCATTTAGGTCCAAGTATTCGGATGATTGTTACTACTGGTGATCGCGCCTCGGACGCAAAGTATATAAGTCCCCAGGGGTTGGCGCAATTTATAGACATGATTCTAAAATCTTAGCAACTGGCAAAAGAGCCTGTACTAGTGACCGAGTCATAAGAAGGAAGATTGTGAAATTGTGAATGACCCGTAGTGAACGAAACATGTTATTCAGAAAGATAATTGCACTGTAAGAAGGTAGCATTGTGTTTTTAAAAATACACGTGTGTAGCAATAAGAGTCCTTTTATTGAGCGGGTTATGAGGGAAAAAATGATGGAGAAAGCACGTAATGTTTGGTGTTGCATTGCCACACTTTGTCACTCGGTTCAAAGTTTTGTGAATGTGGCACCGAGCATTCTACTCCAAATACCAAAGCGAATACATGTACTCATAGCACAGAGGCCAAGAACTGATGTGACGTTCAACATCTTGCTATTTGGGTAACCTATATGTAGGGTTCTGTTTCTAGGAAGTCCTGTCCGCTCAACAATCCAGTCTTGCGTACTTGTTGCTTGTTCCAACAGGTAAACTGGAGCCGGGCTGACTGAGCAAATCACACTCCCCAAATTTCTGAACACGAAGGCGGGGTATATCGTACAGACAATTGGATGATAATAAACTAGGCCGGGGGCGCCATCCTGCTAGCTTCACCCAGGAAATCGAAGCGGCGATGGTCGATCGCGAGAATGCCTCTAACTGGATAACCCAAGCAGCTAGAGAGCCGGTTCCACTCATGAGAGCTCTGAACATGCACAGAGAGGCAAGTTCTCATACATGTCTGACATAATGCTGAGCAGAAATGACCCGCAATCCAGTACTTACAGAGTTAGCGGTGCAAGCTACTGCCAACCTGACGTATCATATTACCCAGGCCTAGGCCTTCTCGGGGCTTCATTGCTAATTGGTAGTTGATACCGGAGTCATACTTGTCTCGACATTGGTGGTGTGGTGGAGTTTGTGGTGGACTGCCTGCATTGGAAGGATATCGGCCGCCCATCCACAAGAAACACAACCACCCACCCACACATCACAGACCAGAATCAGAAGCAACAGGTATAATATAACATTCTTCATCTCAATATAATTAACATCGCTATCCATCATTGCTATATTATCCGTAGACTTGCGTCGCCGTCTTATAAAAACCACTCGCTATGAAATCTTCCAAACGTTAACTGCAACCGCTCAAGAGGGCCGTTTCTATGCACTATAGTTTACAAGGACCCTCTTTACAACCCAACTTTCTAGTTTATGTGATAAGTGATCGCCAGCCCTCAGATCCAGTATATCATTCCCTACATCCCCACTGACTTGCATCCACACACCCACCGTCTATGCCCTCAACGGTAGCAACTGCTGCACCAATGCCTGCTGTCTGCACAGCGGGCACTCCGGCTTGTTCCGGCACCACTCACCAATGCAGTTCCAGCAAAACACATGCCCACACGCCGTCGCTGTGGGATCCTTCATCAGCTCCAAACACAGCGTACACTTTCTTGCCATCTCCCCCTTGAGGAACCCCAGCTGGCTCTCCTCCTCGAGATCCAACGCTGCGCTCCCCTCTGCCTCGCCCTCTGCGCCCTCTCCTTCCTTCTCCACCTGCTCTTCAGGGGTTAACGTGGAGTTAATATGACTCCACGCCTGTGTCGCCAGCTGCACCAGCAGCAATACACCAAGCACTTCATACCCCACGCGCTGTTCATGCGGCGCCAATCGCTTCGTGAAGACATAGCGCATTGCCCACAGTCGCTTCGGGATGCTGTAGTACGCGCCCGAAAAATAGAACACCCCCAGGTGCACCGCCAGCACCGTCTGTGTGCTTGTAATCGTATCTAGGTGCTCCAACACATATTTACGTACGGGGCCAGCCTCTTCGACGCTTTTAAGCGTTAATTTCCGTCGTAGCCGCGCCCGCAGCTTGGGAAGGGCTTTCGCGAGGATGTAGGGGGCAAGAGCCGAGGTAAGTACGTAGCCTGCTCGCCGCCGCGCGCTCGGCATGCTGCCCGTAGATGTTACATGGAGGATGTCGCAGTACTCTTCGCCGAGCGTGCGAGCGTTACGGAGTGTCGTGAGGACCGCGTACAGGAGTTCGGAAAACACTTTCGTCTCGGCTGCGTGTGTGTGCAGGATCCGGGCACCATAGAATGTCCGCAAAATGCCTGAGAGCTGTTCGAGCAGCACGCCCTTGTAGTAGGAATCCTTTTCGTTTGAGCGGACTGCAGTAGGTCAGCTAGGGAATCCGTGACGGTGATTGGGGATAAGGTACTAATGTCTGGCGCGGCCGCGAACGGGAATGAAAACGACGGCGAGGCGGCATCGGCTGCTGTTTCGTCGGCCATTGTTGTGAGTGCAGTGGTGATGGTGGTTGTTGGGAGGTGGACGATGGCAGGGAGAGGTGTTTTTTGGGACGACCCAAACTACCGCGGGATGCAGGCAAGGCAATTGCAAGGGAGCTCGGTCTCGGCTTTGGTAATACACGTGTCGCAGGGCGCGACGTCGGCTCCCCAACACCGCCAACCACGGCCAGAGAGCTCCGTTTGACATATTTGTTCGCAACCAATTGTAATACGTGTTTTTGGATTGGAGAGACAAAAACACAACATGTATTGGATCTAGCCCGCGTGATAGAAACGCACGGGATATCACTCGACAGGACGACATGGTGAGGACCAAAATGATTATCAAAGGTATGATTACATTAATTGGCTAAGCCAGTGTTCAAGTTTTAAAGATTTCAAATTCTTTGTCGTGTTGGCGAGTTCAAAAACAATCCTGAATCTGTGTAGCCGAGTGATAACATGTGCGCAATCCACATGTAACTTAACTGTGATTTCAATTTAGAGCTATTTCTGCTCAAATCTAAACGAATCACTTTGCTAATCATTCTACTAAAGAGCACTAAGGCTGCATGCACTTGATGTCTTCATTCTCAGGTCTAGTGAACTCATTCCGAGCTGGCCGACCAGGCTCAGCTATCTCTAGTCGCAGTTCGACGGGATCTTACATACAAAATAGCCGTCCCTCCACAAGCTCTTCAACAGGCTCAAATGGACATCCTGGCACAAACACAAACTCATATAATCGACCAAACACCAGTACTACACGTCCGAGAACCCGTGGAGGAAGGTCAACTGTCGGTGGTCATCAAGAGGTCATTTGTGGCCTAACCGAGTCTCGAGGAGTTTCAGCTACTGTAGGATTATGCTTTGTCGATATTACAACAGGTTTTGCACCAATACGTGGGCTTCTTTTATTTCTGTACTGAAATATTGTGGTAGGTTATTGTGTCCTGAGTGAAATCTGTGATTCTCAGACCTATGTGCACACTATGCACAAAATTGAAGTATATAACCCCACTGAGGTATTATTCTATTCTGGTTTTCTAAACAGTCTTTCAGTACAGTTACTAACCAAAGTATCAGATACTAATCCCATCAACATCACATATGCCACGGAAGTCTACTCTAGCAAAGATACTTGAAGAAGAATTCTACGACACGAGGATTACAGCACTGCCTCGAAAATATTACAATGAACAGACAGGCCATGATTATGTCCAAGATTTGTGTCTGGCAGAAGATCTAGCAGGGCTCAAGGTGGCAATATCCGCAAAGTATTATGCTATCTCAGCGGTGGCAGCGGTTATGAAGCATGTTGAACTCGAATACACAAAGTTTACACCTCATGCACTAAGAATTACATACCAGTCTATGGAAGGTATGTCTCGAGATATATATGCACTGGAAATAAACGTTGATTTGGTTCTCAGGTTCAATGTTAATAGACTTTTCCACGGTTCACAGTATGGAACTTATTCAAAATCTTCAGTCGCCAAAATCTAAAGACTGTTTATTTGGGCTTTTGAACAATACTCAGAGTGCCATGGGCTCCCGCCTTCTCCGACTAAGCTTGCTACAACCATCGACTGATCTTTCGGTGATCAACACACGACTAGATGCGGTCGAGGAGTTTACCAAACACGAACAGATGTTCTTCCAGGTGAAAGAAGCATTAAAAGGATTTCCCGATATGGATAGACTATGCACTGCGGTTCGTGGGCGCTTGTGAGGCTTATGAGGTTAGCGTAAGGAATAGCGGGCTAACAATCACAGCTCATCACGTCGCCAGTCAAGAAGAACCTCAAGTTTTCTGAGCAATCCATAAATAACGTCATAGTTCTTAAGGAGGCATGCAGATGTATTCCACCTGTTTATGAAGCATTAGCATCAGCTAGATGTGACATGTTCGTTAAAATAAAAGAGGTAATTATTCAAGGCCTGGGATAGATCCCGATCGTATTCTAACGAGGGACACCTCAGTCATGCAATCCTGTAGGTGTAGAGCCTATTTTAAAGCTCATCGACGATGTTATAAATGAAAATATGACATTTTCTATGAAACCTTTAGATCTACGGAACCAGAGATGCTATGCAGTCAAGGTTAGTCCAGCTCACTGTCTCCCGGGCGCTTGTATTCAAGATATCTAATAGTAGTATCATCTGCAGAGTGGGGTCAACGGTCTACTAGATGTTGCACGTGTGACTTACAAGGAGCTAACGGAGGATGTGCATACCTACCTGGAAGCTTTGACCAAGGAGTATGAGATACAATTAGAGCTGCGGTTTGAGTCCGGACGAGGATACTTTTTTAGGGTCCCTTTCGCAGACATTGAGGATCGCCTCCTTCCTGAAGTTTTTGTGAACGTTGTGAAACGCAAAAAGTTTCTGGAGTTTTCGACTCTGGAGCTGACCATGCGTAATGCAAAGGTAGGATTTCACGCCTTACCGGTTTGTCCGGACCAAGGGACCAGTCTTTTTTCTTCCAATGAAAACACATTCATCTGCCGGCAGTGCGGTTAACATCTCGCTGACGGAATCAAATAGATTGACACTGCGATGAATGAGGTGCTGATCATGAGTGAGCCGATTCCCCGCATATGCTTCGGAGTTGCGTTTGCGTCCTTATTGCACTGAATTCATAGACCATAGGCGATGAGACAGTTCAGAAGCTTATTGGTGATCTCGGAAACGAGATCTCAAACCTCTTCCGAGTAGGCGATGCAGTGGCCCTGCTTGACATGGTGTGTAAAGATCTAGCTTCAGTCAATGTGGAAATATATTCACACCATCCAAAAAGATAACATCCTTTGCGAACCTATGTGCCCTTCAAGACTACGGTATGTTTATCCCTATGCCCTAGATAGTTCCTCCGATGCACTTTATCCCTAATGCGTGGGGGCCCGTGGTCGGACTGTAATATAGTCCGTCCGGAGTTTACAGAAACACTTGCGATCAAATCTGGACGGCACCCTATTCGCGAGAAGATTCACAACACATACTTTGTACCAAATGATGTGTACGCAAGCCAACAAACAAGGTATGGTTTTGATCTCATACAATAATTTCATGAATCTCATATGAGTATTACAGGTTCCAAATAATTACTGGTAAGAATTCTTCGGCTTCCAGCTCCCTGGGCGTTACACTGGCACGGGAAAGCTGACGCATTCCGTCGTTTATAACCCTTACACTAACTGGAATGGTTCTTCAAGGGTGCAATATGTCAGGCAAGGTAATATAACCACCTGTACTAAGGTTGGTAGTAAGGAATAGACATGGGCTGATGCATTAGCACTAACGCACAGTCTACATACCTCCGCTCTATTGCGTTGATGACTATAATGGCTCAGATAGGATCTTTGTATGCACAGCACCTTTGTATCATTCGCTCTTCGATGAATTGCACTAATAAATCTTGAAGTGTTCCGGCGCAGTATGCATCCTTTCCCATAACCACACAAATATTCGCACGGGTTTCTATGGATGATTCTATTGAAGCGAATGTCTCTACCTTTGCCTCGGAAATGAGAGAAGCGGCCTTCATCCTCCAAAACGTCAAAGAGAGAAGTCTAATCATAGTGGACGAGCTGGGCCGTGGAACCAGCCCCAGAGACGGACTTGCTATAGCCTTAGCTGTCAGTGAGGCGTTGATAGAAAGCAGAGCCCTGGTCTGGTTTGCAACCCATTTTCGCGAACTGGCAGAGATATTGGCAGAGCGGCCTGGTGTAATCAACATGCACATGCAGGTGAAAAACGAGCGGGACACCATGACAATGTTGTACCGAGTAGCGAACGGCTCTGTCAAAGATGAGCACTATGGGCTTTCCCTTGCTCGAGTCGTAGGTCTTCCACGGACGCTCCTTTCCAGGTCAGAGGTAGTAGCAAAAGCCCTGGCCGAAAGACAAGAAGAGGCCAAGAAAAGCTCCCAAAGCTACCATATCATGAAACGTAGGAAACTAATTCTGAAGCTGAAAGAAACGCTCGTTCAGGCAAGGGACGGGAGAATGGAAGAGGAAGCCTTGAAAGCCTGGCTACAGAGAGTACATGAAGACTTTATAGAAAAGATGGCAGCCCTTCAAGAGGACCATGAAGACACGGAAGATGGTCAAGATATTACAGATTTACCCAGTGGAGATGTCAACATAGAAGATACTGCTAGTACGGTCCGTGGAAGTATAACTATATCTACTAAAACCATATCGGAGATGGATGAAGACGAAGAGATGATGGACGAGAATGATGACGATCTATATACGGATAGCTAGGGTGCTTGGTGCAGAGCTGGTACAAAAATAAGTAGATATTTAGGGCTTTCTAGCTTTGACTGGGATGGATATTCTTTAATTGAAACACGAACGGGTAGAAGTCTGGGAACGCCGGTGGAATTCTATTGCAGATCATGTCATATATGCTTATACTATCACCATGACAAAAATGGATTTCATCCCAAAAATAAAAACGTGCGAGAGACTAGTTTCGTTACGGTATCTGAAAAATCTTCAGGCATTGTATTTCTGCAGCCTTTTCCTAATACAAACGTAGGATTCAGGGCGAGCCCAAACCCAGTACGGCTTCATTTTACTCCTGAAGTCTGCAGATAATTTTGAGAGCCTTTCATCCCAGTCTTTACCACTCGCTAAACATTCGCCATGCTGTGTTACTACCATACGTTGTTCTAATGTTGACACAGGGGCTGCAGCGAGATTTCCTAGTTAAGTAGTTTCTATATTTCAAGTTCTAAGATATCATTCATTCATTTCATTAACAGTACCACGTCAGTCATATTGGTCTTCCAGTTTGAGAATTTATGTAACCAACTAGAATTGGCTCGTAAATAGTTTATGTACGGAAAGTGGATTTCTATCGGGTGCCACGTAATGATGGTGATACAGCAGTATTCCCCGTGGCATTTTTATATCGCTTTTCGATACATATAAAACATGAGATTGTCTTAGTGCGGTCATAACCACTTTTACTAGTGACATCAGTCCTTGTTTTCTATTTATTTACACACCGAAATTACTAGTTCCTAGCTATCAGCTCTATATCGAGATCCAATTACCCCTCCCAAAATTCACCAGTGTCACAGGAGCTTCCTATGAGTAACAAATGCCTTGACGTATGTTCAATGTTTTAAGCATAAATGCACCGTCGGCCGAAAGATAGTTTATCCGGACTGGTTGGAGGTAATAGTTATTTCAAACACAGAGCCGCAATGGAATATTGCGGGAGAAAAAAATCCTTTTATTTTGTTTTTATGAAAAAGCTATGCCGCATGTGGAGTTCCGATGAAATCGGCACATTTATTGATGACCGTACCCCCGCATGTATTGTAAGCGCCCAGCGTTAAGTAAACTAGCAGCACCTACCCCACACAGCAATTGAACCTCTTTCTATCGATATCTACCATCATATCAGATACTAAGGTTCGACGGGCATGATTAGAGCTTTGGGGGTCAACCATAAAAACCTTGGTGGGTATCTTTATCAAGCTAGCATTCTGGATGATTGTATTGGTCCGGCGCACAACGTGCTTGTTGTAGATCAACAACACCACCACCGGTCCCGCGGTACCTCTACTAATCAGAAAAAGAAAAGAAAATAGCCAGCCACGATACGTGTCGACGCGTCTGCCACCGTGCTGAATAGTCCGATTGATCACACTAAATCCTAATTGTAATCCGTAACCTGTGCCTGGCTCGATCTCAAGACAGACTTGGGGTGAGGCTTGATCGGATGGTAAATGGTGTGGTCAGGCGCTGATGTTGGCTCAAGCTTTGTGAGAGTTCGAAGCTAAATTGATTCGTTTTTCCCAGTATTGTGTAGGATACTTTGAGGCTGAATATTGATATCACCAGAGATAATGGCCTGACATATCTTCACTCAGCTTCCCTGTTGACGCGTAGCTGGGTAGTTGGTATCTCTTTTTAGAGGATAGCAAGTTCTTTAGTGCTTTTGAGGCTCTTGGATTATGGTGAAGATTGATTTGGGATTCGCTCAGCGTGTACAAACCCTATCCTGTCGGCAAAAGAACAGAGGCATCATCATCGTCATCACTTTGCATTTGTTGGCAGAGTCGACTGGTGGATCTGGACCCGCGTACCGGGATAGCAACTCCCGGGAACACATTGCCTGCGAATCAATAACTGGTGTCAACATTATAGAATTTACTAGACTATAAGATATTGCATCTGATAGGTGAGTGACACTGTGATGATTGGCCGTGCATATGTCATGTATGATCTACGCCCCACGCGTGAAAAATGTGCGCACATGGACTAATCCCCACATGCTTCTGTTTTGTTCTTTTTCTGTGACCAAAAATTGGGGGCTATTTAGTGGATGGGGTGACCTGGCCACGGTCCAAGGTCCTACGGCAGACAATACGGTGTGGCTAGTGTTTATGTAGGTCATGGTGGCCTTCGGATGGATGTCATGCATAAAAAGCCGAATACCTATTCAAGGGTGGCCGGCCGGATTCCGACTTTATATTCAACGCCGTCGGTTGAAACACCCATGCCATATGCTGGTGAAAAAATATTTATTCCTGGAAAAATTGTAGCTCCTTAAGCTTGGTTTCCATCATGCGTGATATAAGCCGTCTGCAACGCAGTAACGACAAGACGTCCATATAGTTAATGGTTTGGTTGTGCCGTTCCCAATAATAAATAATGGACCCTGGGTACCAGATGCGGGCATGTGTGACGGCATGATGTGCTGTCTTGTAGTGCTGCTGTCCGTATAGAAATTCAAACCCCGCATAGAGAAATGTAGCTGGTAGATCTTTGCGCACATAATAGGCGGGTGCGCGTTCGCATGCCAGACAGAGAATAGCATCCCCGCCCCAGCTATCAACCATTATATTTTTATCCCTCAAGGTGCAGAGAAGCCTACTTACACATTCAAGGTGTTAGCTAGGTATGGAAATGATGTGTGCAGACATTAGAAATAACCGTACCCACACAGGGACAGCTAGGACCAACCAAATTCCTGCACCGTAGCGATAAGATGTCAGAGTACTTTACGCGAGGAACGACGGGCACGGAATGGGCCGTTAATAGATCCATGGATGCTGTGATAGCGGGAGGAAGCTACCTACTTAGGTAGTAGTTAGAGCGGTATATGAAGGATAGATATCGTACGACACCAACCTGCATATGGTCGGGGCAGTTATCCGTTCGCTAGATTACTTTGGTACCAATGTGAAAGAAAGAAAGAAGTATGGGGATCAGCAGCCTCATAAACCCTCCATATATTTCTTAGCGAAAGATGGAGGATGCGAGGGCCATCCTCACAGACAGAGCCCAAAGCAGTTGGAATTTTCAAGCTGCCAGATTGATCTACATCGATGTGGGGTACATAATTCGTCTCCATGAACTCTTAATGTATCGACAATCAAAAAATCAGTATGAAAAAGCCTCCTACATTTCGCATACCTGTATTGACATTTTGATTATTCCAAAAAAATACATTTATAAAGAAGCTTTAGCAGAGTAGATACATCAGCTATGGTCTAGAACTCTAGTTTCAAGCCTGGCATTCAATAACGTAAACATCGGGTTGCGGGAGTGAGAATTGATGAGGACCGATGACGAGTTTACAATCAGGTCCACACTACGATTATGGTTTTCGCGAAGATGCGGTTGAGATAAGGTTGGCTGCAAGCCGCACGATTTCTCACGGCAACGGACATATCCCGGCTGGACCGTTGATGAATTATATAATTGGCTTAAATCTAGGTTTTACTTTTTTCCCCAGGCCGATCCGCTCATGACTCAATCTTTGGCGAGGAAATGGTACCATGCACGCGGTCGTGGAAATGGTTCGTACACCTAGATTTGGCCCACGGGTTTGAATATAGTCCCAGGGACATCTGTTCCACAACCACATGTTCATGGAATCGTATGTACCTGCTTGTGGTGTATATATATTAAGCTCTGGGGGCCTTCATTCAGGGTTCTGGGTTCAAGATTATGGGCTACTACATGTATGTACTTGGTACAGAGCAACAAGTGCATCTCAAAGCTTCCACACTTTCCTGACGTTTCACCACAATTTGAGATTAGGGTGGTGGTCGCATCGATCCGACGGTCAATAGATTTCATCTAGCCATCGTGCGACATCAAGTGCGATTGGCTGCAGGTCGTGTTTGAGATTCAAAGGTATAGACGCGTATACGCGTTTTGATGTTATCTAATGCAACAAATTGCACCTTCTTCTCACCACGGTCAACATCACCACCCCGGGCTGAGGTCGCTCATCTATGTATGCTTGATCAATGCAATCTCACATGTTCAATCTGACTGTTCGTCGATGCTCGCTGCTTACATTCTATTGGTATCGCTTAGGTGCTTGTATTACCAGGCCGAACCCAAGTGCTCTTGATGCCCAACAGTGAAGGCACGTTGCACGCAAGCCAGCCTCGAAATCACGTTTTTTTGGTGGCCGGTCTTGGAGAATTGAAGTCGCCGAACTGAACAAACCCTCGGAGATGCACGGTGAGTTTGCTCGGAACCACGGCTAGAATGCCAGGGCGCAGACTAAAACTGTACTCCACATACATCTTGCTATTAAAACACGGGCCCTTAACGCAACGTGCCCCAGATCCGATAAAGCTTAGTTGGATTTAGGCATAGCTAACGACGGGAAAAATCTGCAAAGAATCCACATCACTATTTTTTTCTGCCTTTTTGCGTGCTCTAGAATAGAGCTAAAGATCAAGCTCGTATCTGGACCGTTGGCTACCTGCAGAAAATGCTCTAAATTCAGAGGATTTGGGCTGAATTGCATCGCATCACATACGGAGTATCCGCATGCATGAGTAGATCCATGCATAGGGCAGTTGAAGCCGCTTGGTGATGCCCGATCAGGTCCCCGCCTTATGGTCGCCGACTGCTCAACATTCAACTCCCCGGCTTGGCCGTAACGTCATTCTAGTAAATTGATTGTGCGGTACTGAACCACCGGCGATGGCCTCTTTCCACACTGAGCAGGGAGCCCCATCGCTTGTCATCTGATCAGTGAGCAGTGAGAAATCTCCATCTGTGCCTCAGGGCCAGGCTGAAGATGCCTCTCTCCGAGTTACAGATTACCTAAAATATCGAAACTTTTACCACATCGTGCAGCACTTTGTGTGGTTGGTGGAAGGGATTTTGAGTGCTGTTGAACTAGAGAGGAAGCCGGAATGCTGGTAGCTCCTGACATGCAGTCCTCGTGCCGTCTGGAGAAGCTTGAGGGTGAAGGCCACCGTTTGCGGAACCCACTGGCGTCGTGGACGCCTCCTTCGTCGGCTCGCTTGGCGGGATTTAGACGGTGAGGGAGGTGTAGTAGTAATTCAATCATCGGTTTACCATTTCATTAGCGGTCCCTTTGCTTAAATTCTGGCTGTCGTCCCTGAAAATCTTCCAATCCGTGATCTCCTGTCTGTCTGTTGTTGCTGCGACACCTTTATATCCATTTACACTCACACCCACCCCCCACCCTTCAACCCCACATTCTCCCAAGACTAGCACAATGGCCACTCCCGTAGCTGCCCGAAAATCTTCCGAGGATTATTCTCTTGGCCGCGTTGTAAGTGATCCCCGAGAGACATGCATTAACTGGATCCTAACATATTTATTCGTGATTTAGATGAGTCACGGTACTTACCAGTCCCCGAACTTCTCGTCCCCTATCATCTGAAACATGATATGCTCGGCCGAGTCTCAACAAAAAAGGAAATATGTTGACGGTCATTTTCTTCAGGTAGAGGAGGAGCCGGTAACATCGGCTATGATCCTGATGGCTATAAGGAGAGCGAGGAGGAGCTCAAGATTCCTTCCCTAAAATCTCAAGTGTATACAACTGGACGCGGTGGTACTGTAAGTGTTTTCCTTGGCTCGCCGACCCCTATTGGTCGGATTTGGAGACCATCTGTTCTGACATGTAATTCGCTCAGGGAAATATGGCTGTCAACGATCCTATGCACCCCGAACATGCCCGCGCGGCCCAAGATGTCGAAACCCTCCCCATGAGGCCTAACAGCAACGAATTTCACGGTGGACGCGGAGTATGGAGCTTTCCTAGTAGAATCTCTGTAACTTGTACTAATTACTATTATAGGGAGCCGGAAACATTGTCATGCCGTCCGATGCTGAGTCCGAAGAGGAGCGCGAAGAACAAGAGAAGCAGAAACTGGCGGCACAACAACAGTTGCTGTCTCAGAATGAAGAAAAAGTTGACTACCGGTAATTCAAGATTCTTGGTTTCCGTGCTAGACAGGATAGTTCACTGACATTATATTCTAGTGGTTGGGCTGATCGGGGAAAGGACCTTCTGATGTTGAAGCTCGGCCGTGGAAAGAAACAATCTTCGAATTGACTACCTTTGTGACGCCGTAATGTCAATAACTCATCTGCAATGGTTTATCTTGTTTATTTTCTGTTTCGTTTCGTCTTAAGGAGTTATTAGGGGAAAACGGTTATAATAATATGGGTCTTCACTGGGACTTTCTGCTGTTTCTCTCTCCGGAGAGAGGGTATTTCTGGGTTTTCCTTATGGTCTTGTCCGAATTCTGCATCTTTCATGCATATATGATCAGGGTTACAGCACAGCTTTCACGGTGTTCCTTTGACATGAGTTTCCAGCAAACAACTGAATGGGGGGCTTTCTTCTTTGTTTTCTCTGTCCAAAAATCTTCTATTTGTATACCCATCTGAACGTGTAACTGGCGCACTAAATATGGAGCAATGCTTCAAAGTTCAATTAAAATGTCTATTATTTACCCTTACTGGTGATCTCCCGAAACGCAACCCCAAAAAGCTGTGTAATTGGCCCAAATCCCACGGCTAACTTTCCCCTAGACCCTCTCCATCCCCGCATTTCGGACAGCGTACATGTATCTCTAGGTTGCATGCATCTGGAGGGGCTGCCATACTCAAAGGAGCCACTGTGTCGGGACTGGTGGCGAGCTACCCATCATGCAGAATATTGTTTCTACCGGAACACAACGGCTTACCATGTTTTTCATATTGTGGTTTCCGCCCATGTGCATGCACGTACACGATGGTGTAGGGACTCAAGCACAACTATGTATTTCCAAAAGAAACAAAAACCACAACTTCGTTATACCTCTGAAAAGCCAGGCTGCACGGACCTGTTGCGTACAGCCGTCTCCAAACCACACACGCTAAAATCCGCTGAATTAACTCGCTCGTTCCCTCAGCTCCACTACTGGAGCCAGAAACAAGACCCTCCCGGCTCCCCGGTTCAGCGGAGCCACACCGTGCAATAACGCCGTGTTCGTACCTCGCGCAGCGCAGCCGGGCCCAACCAACCCGACGGCCACCGCCCAAAAAAAAAGCAACTACAAAGGCAGGCCTGGCGAACCACCACGGTTCAATGAAAGGCTGGGCAGGGATTGCGGGGGTAGGGATTGGCGGGGCAGCAGAAAAACGCCCGGATTGGCTGTGGGCACATGTCATGCAGCAGCAACACCTGTTGTTGCCAGCTTTCTCTTGGCGTGGTGCCTTAAGGTTAATTCTTTTGCGGTTTGGCACGACGCTGGCGGATGGTCCGCGGACGCTGTGGCTAGGGCCCGTGGGGGAGGGCTTCGAGGTTAGGGTGCTGGAAGTGAAACATCTGTCAGTGGCGAATACCGCTTCGATGGCACCGTGAGCCAGGACATGCACTGAAGTTCGTTCCCATGAGAGTGTCACTTTTTCAATTTCCATACTAGCCGGCTAATACCTGCACAGTTGCTACTGGCTGAATTAGTAGCTGCAGAAATCTTCGTTTGAAGTCACTCTACATTGTGCTTCTACTAGAGTCCGAATGCATGGCGGATCTGGCCGATGTAATAGAACAGCCTATATCATGTTCTATAGCCAAGCGTCTAGGCTGTGACGACCTGCATTGATGTAGCTACAATCGAGATGAAGTGCACCCGAGTCTACGCTGCTGCAGCAGCAAATATCTTTCGCCGAGCCATGGATGCGGAAGGGTTCCCGAACGAACGGGCCCTAATGAAATTCATCAAGAACCAAAGCCTGTACACTCGCCGAATAGTGCACCGACCTTGAAATCGTTACCAATTGAAAGGGGTCTTGGAGGCGGTCGAATTAATGGAAAAGCACTCGAGGTTGGATCCGGGGACTGGACACCAGGAGCAATGGATGACACGGCGAAGGTAATGCAGTGGACAATGGACGAACTCGAAAATCGGAACACCACTACGGGGCACGGAACACTCTCTGGTATGTGGCAAAGTCTGGGAGGTGCACGTGTTCCAACAATCCCCCAGGAAATGCTAGACCGGAGAAGGAATCTCTAGTCAATAATGGCATATTGCTTTTTTGCCATTAATGTTATAACTCGGGAGTATTTCCGATAGGTTTTCGGAGATAGTGAAGGATGCCTTTGTTTGGACGTTTTGCGATTCATCTTATCTTCGCCATTCCGTCATGCGGGAGCCCGTCCTATATCAACGTCAGAGTATGTTATATAATATCTGTGGATCTTCAAAATAGTATATGTTAGTCAAAATAAGTATGTGCTCAAGGCACAGCTTGACCGGAAAGGGCTCGAAATAGCTGACCTTAACTCTCAATAAAGGCACGGTGTCTATATATATCATTAGGATATAGATAGTCTTAAGACGGCCAATTTACGTTTGAAACAGTAGGTTTGTACTTCGTGGATGCGGTCATGTGATCCGGTCATACGAAACAGCACCTTCCGTTGAGAGTCTGGATTCGCAAAGTTATCATACGTTCAACCACGGTTCATCACCCCAAGCGTGTTCGGAGGTCAATTCCGCGGTGTGATCACTAACCGTTCGCGCGAAAAACGTGCTGGCCGAGGGACAGGACCACGGTTGCGAGCGGAGGAGCGGCGCCGGCGGTACTGGACCGCCTTTGGGTCGAATATAGGCTTCCACTGCATTGGCGCTAGCATCTGTAGTGCGTGCTCTTTTGTGACCCCGCCGGACCCTGGTCCGGTCTTCGATCAAGCAGTTGACGAGACCTCGCTCTCGCAACGTCGGGTTAAGTCTTATGCGGGCCTCTATTCCTCGTTTTTAGCCCCGTACGTTGTGGAAGCTACCAGCTTCTATACTCTACTGTGTTCCGCTTGTTAGGAACTAGCGTTTTTGAACATTTTTCGAAGCTGGCTAGTTCCACGTGACTCGCGCGTAAGTATATTGCAGCCTCACGATAGAGACAAGGTTGTGGGCCTAGAATTGGGTATCGTTCTTGCTCGCTCTTGATGCTTGTCGGTGGCGCAGGAACACGCAAGCGTGCAGTTTAAAGAAGTTGTCTGCTTCGACTCTATTTTCATCTGGGCGTTATATGGTGTATCACTGGCGATCAACGGTGCGGTTGGTCTTTCAAGTAAATCTCAGGGCTCTGATTGGCTGGTTTTTGTCCATAAAATATGCATACAGACAAGGGAACAACACCGTGGATTTGATCCACATGGAGTTTTGACGTCCGAACGGTTCCGTTTGAGGATCTTACCACACCAGAATTCTTGAAAAAAATTAACCTCTACTCGGCTGCCTGGATAGGAATACTCGTTAACACGGATAATCCTCAAACGGTGAAAGTGAAGTGGTACAAGCACAGGGCAGTGATATAAATGTGCGTACTAACACGTCCTAGCTGCTACGGTACAGTAGAGACCTTGGTAAGGGCTCGGGAGCAACGGCCATCACATCATCAAGTCACGCAGCACAAGATTCACCACCACTGGAAGCGAGGATGAGAAAAAGATTCACGGTAATTGTGAACGTACATATGCATACATCCTTGCAGTGCTGCTCTGATTTGCACATAGCCCAGCCCAAACGAATCAGACCCAGCGCAAAGCAGCAAGCGCTGCAAACTGCAGCTCTGTTGTTGTCGTCGTCGTCGTCTGCGCATTTATTTTGAGCCCGCCACAGCAGCAAGCAGCAGAGAGGGGTAGTAAGAATGGGATCCATGGCCCACTAGAGCACCCACCTCCGCCGCCGAAAGGAGCATGAGCTGTGCCTACAATGCCCTGTTCCGGTGGTGCTGCCCCACAAGGAAAGGCGCTTGGAAGCTTTGGAGATATCTCCCACGATGCAGTATTATATCTGCACAGAGAAATCAACCGGCATTTCGTGCTGGGCTGTGCGCAGCCATCCCATCTTTCGATGCAGCGAACTGGCAGTCAGTCAGCCCAACATTCCTTTGGGCCGTCCCCATGGCATCCCTTGCCCTCGATGTTTTGCTCAAATCCATGATGTAACTCTTCAACCAGCCAGATGTTCCCTGCAAAGTGCACATTGTGGGCCGTGTGCGTTCAGGATGCATCGTTGTTGAGAATTTCTACCTATAACATGCACTTTTCCGACGCCAGGCGGCAGGCTTTGAGTAATTTCCCAATTAAGAAGCATTATTTTAAAGATGGGACCATACGGTTCTTTGAGGGTTTTTTGTGCAACCAATATGCAAATCTTGGAGGAAAGCAAAAACAATCACATGTTGCAGTTGAACCAGAAGAAGTAGTTCGTCTGATTGGCTCCCGAATGAAACTTTGTCCAGTCACGTGACATGTTTACCCACTTTCACTGTTTCCCGCTGTTGCACCTGCTCCATGGAAATCCCAAGTGATATACGGCCCGGGAATAAGTAGAACATACAGTCTCTGGTCCCGGTATATGTCATCATCTAGATTTACTGACGGAGCGTTGTACGGTGTAACTAGCCCGGCTCAATTGATTGGATGCGTATGGCCCTAAGTACTCGTACCTACGGTACCGTCCGCGGCCATGGAAGACCGGCTTTTTAGTATATGTTGTAGTACTGCACCTGTACGAGTATGTACCTGTGCACCTGTACTCCGCAGATCAGAGGAAATGATGATCTCTATTTCCTGAGAGAGGCTAATTTCACAGTCGGTACGCAGTCCGGGCTCAATTTTACCGCAGGTTGTCGGCATACCGCTTTTCCGTTTCCCTGAGCCTGGTAATTTCTTCTATAACATAGGGAGTACAATACATACTGTGATACTTCCACCTACCGTCCCTGTGGTTCGCATATCGGCGGAGTGTTTGATAGCAGCCACCCCATTCATCCACAAAACAGCCGCTCTACCAAATTTACTCGGCCGCCCACCTACCCCCCCAATCGTCTCCTGCATACGCAATGCAGACTCTGAGTCTTCCATCACCCATCACCACTGTTAGTAGGTACTCAAAATTATAGGTAGCAACGCTGGTGTGGCTTAACCTTAATACACTCGCCCCCATCCTCGCTCTGCCGGGTCCGGCCTTTCCCCACCCTCGTTGTGTCCAAAAAAGGGTCCCCGGCCAGACCAGAGCCGTGCTACCTTTTTCCCATTGATTCTTCCTATCCGTGGCAAGCGCCTCTGTCTGCATTAGTTGCGCCGCTGACCCTCACATCTTGCTTTGGCCTGAAAGTTGCTACTGCATTGCAGGGTTGTCCTGTCGTTTGGGCGTTGCGCTGTACTTTGTTGCTCCTGTCTGGATCCCTTCTGGCACTCCCTTCCACCACCGCGCTTGACCATCTCGGCCCTATTGCCCTGCAGACTCTCGAATAGTACGTCTCTAGACTAGGGGGGGAGTTATCTTGGGCACCGCTGTTTGACACCTGCCCGCCACTGTCCCTTCTCGGTCAGCAGGTCAGGAATAACCCGGGGTCGTTGTACAGGTGGGAACTTTTTCGCGGTAGATCAGTGACAGGGGGGCACGACGGCGGAAACGTTATAAAGGTCCAGATCTCTAGGGCCGATACATATCGCAGATAGTAAAAAGCAGGGTGAGAGTTGAAGGCAGGAATCCAGTGCTTTGCGAGCAGACGAACGAACGACCATATCTCCATCGCGGGCTTCCCTCTGTACGTCGGGCCTACAGCACACGTGCAATACGACGTGTCGTTTCAAACTCCGGAAGAGAGGAGAGAGAGGAAAATACCACACTACTAGACCGACCACACGAGCCGCGCTCCCCCCCACCTGGCATAGCAACACCCCCAGACCAAGACACACGAACGCCAGAACTGTGGAATTGCGAGCGTTCCCAGGGCTACGGAACCGTCGAGCCGGATCGCTACGATGTCATTGAACGCCATGTACATGGCCCACCCAAACCAGTCCCACCAACACCATGATCCCCATCATGGGATTGCTCCTCCTCCGCTCGCCATGTCCAGAGTTTCATCGTCCTCATCCTCGCCGCAGATAGCCCCGAACGGCAACGGCGTGGTGCAGCAGTACCCGAGCCCGCAAGGCCAGGCGTGTCGCGGCGATGGACGGATATACAGCCTCGAAGTGAAGCAACAGCCCATCCGTGCGCGCATGTGTGGGTTTGGCGACAAGGTGTGTAGTCAAGAAGCAGAATCTCCACGCGACGAAAGCTCGTGCCATCTACAGATACGGGAGCAACGTGCTGACGCAGGAATCCATTAGGACCGCCGGCCCATTACTCCTCCTCCATGCGTCCGACTGGTTGTGAAGGACGCCGCAACGGGCAAGGAAGTGGACATAAAGTGAGTAGTCTCATCTCTTTTTTCCGCCATCTCCAGCTAGCCGTCGGGACAGCTATGCAGCTTCCCGTCGTGCCTCTTGTGCGCGTGGCTTTCAGACTGACAGTGCGGTGTGTGTGTGTTTGCAGCGAGGTCGACACATCGTTCTACGTGCTCACGGTCGATCTCTGGTCGGCCGACGGAACCAGAGAGGTGAATCTGGTGCGGCATTCAGCGACTTCGCCGTCGATCTCCGCCGCAACATCGTCCTCGTATCCCCCGCCCCCTCCGACACCACCGCCCCATCCACATCCGCAGGCCCATCATGGAGGCCCCAATCTCCACCAGCAGCAACAGCTGCAGCACCCCGGATATCCGCCTCACGGTCAGATGCAGCAGCCACCACAGCACCAATCTCAAATGCCATACCAGGGCTACCCTCCAGGCCACCCGTCACAGCAGCAGCAGCAACAGCAACAACAGCAACAGCAGCAACAACAGCAGCATCCTCAGCAAGGCTATTACCAAAATCCGGCTGCGTCACAGGGATACTACGCCCCGAGCATGCATCAACCACCGCCGCCAACACAACCCCCAACACAGCAAACGCCGTCTGGAATGTTCACCAGAAACCTAATCGGGAGCCTCAGCGCCAGCGCGTTCAAGCTGACGGATCCGGACAACAAGATCGGCGTGTGGTTTATCCTGCAAGATCTGTCCGTGCGGACCGAGGGGTCCTTCAGGTATGTCGCCCTCTCACACTCTCGCTCTCTCTGCACTGCACGTGCCGTCTAACGCAACGCTCCCACAGGCTGAAGATGAACTTTGTCAACGTTGGCAAGCCCGACGGGCAGGGGCTCAACACGGGCGTGGCGCCGGTCCTGGCCACCGCGTTCTCCGACGTGTTCCAGGTGTACAGCGCGAAGAAGTTCCCCGGCGTGATCGAGAGCACCGGGCTCAGCAAGTGTTTCGCAACGCAGGGTTTGTTGGCCGCCCACCTGTCACGCATACGCATGGCGCTCGCTGCACGATGGAACGTTTGCTAACCGTACACATCACTACTGGCATCAAAATTCCCATAAGGAGGGACAAAGGCGATGGCCCCGACGGCTTGTGAGCACGAACGGACGCACAGCGGCGCAGAAAGCAGATATCTCCACAAAAATTTCGTGTACAATGGCGACCACATGCATTACCATTTCACCTCACCACTAGCTCCCCCTTCTCCAGTCTTCCGCCCCTCACCCACCACCATCCGGGGGTGTGCTCTGTCAGTCTGTATGCCACTTTTTATGAAACATTAAGGAAATTTACGATACGTTGGGTTCTCTCGGGGTTTGTTTATGTTTATGTTTATGTCTGTTTATCTGTCTGTTTATCTGTCTGTCTATGTTTGTTTATGTTTGTTTATGTTTTTTTCGGTACGGAAACGCGTCTTTTGTTTAGAGTAATTGCGGTGGATCTTTGCTCGTGTTTGATTTACTTGGTTCGCGCGGACTGGATGGGCGGATGGAGGGATGGGTGGATGGCCGGGGCGGGGCGGGCGAAATTCAAATCAAATTTGCGGGATATCTTTTGTGTATGTGCATGCGTGCTGTGTTGTGTTGCGTTGCGATATCGGCGAGTGAGCGAGTGTGTGTGTTTTTGTTGTGGCGATTCACCGGTGGACGTGCCTCGATGATAGAATACGCAGCCTGGAGATCAGAGATGAAGGGGAGGGGACAGGACGAGGAAGGGGAGGGGCGCTGTGTATGTACCATGACATGTACTCTGTATCTCACGAACCAAATCCACGGGTTGCAGCATCACTCTTGGTCTTGTCTAGCCGCGAAACGTTCCGTGAAACAACACACGATCGCACTCGCACTCGCACTCGCACTGTCACTCTACCAGTTCAGTTTGTGTTCTCTTTAAATCACGACGGTAATTACGCCAAACAAACGCACGCAAACAGACATAGGCACAGGCACCACTTGCAAGAAAGCAAGAAAGCAAGAAAGCTTTGTATTCGTTCCATGCCCACTACTATATGTACAGTGCACCGCCATCTAGATAGATCTACTCAAACAACGGCCGTATCTGTGTACGATATATAGCTGGCCTAGACTGACTGTGGTACATTCCTATATCGACACAGTATATACATATTCGCGGGCGGCCCCCATCCACACCACACCGGCTATATCCCCCTTCCCAGCCCCGGCGGCAGCCGACGGGAGTGGCGATCACACTCCATCTCTATCTCTGCGCGGGAATGTTCATTATTATTGGTATATGTAAGCAGTGTTATAATACGTGCTAGCTATCGTGTCGCCGCAGAAGCACAAGTCGCAGAAGCAGAAGTGCGGGCAGAAGCTAATCGACCAGCGACACAACCTTCTTCTTCTTAATCCCCAGCGCCGCGCCGAGGTCCCGCTTCCGCTTGACCGTCTTCTTAAAGCTCGGAATCTCGGTGACCTTCAGCACCGCCGCCGCCGCCGCCGAGCTCCCCACCCCTCCCACCCCTCCCACCCCTCCCACCCCCGCCGCCAGGTCCTCATCCTCCTCCACCACGCGCCTGACAAACTTCCCATCGTCCGCACTCGCAAACGCCGCCTTCGCCAACCTCGCATCCTCCTCCTCCACCCTCAACCTCTCCAACTCCGCCAAATCCTTCGTATCATACAGACTCTCCAACACCTTCTCCTCATCCACCCTCTCATTCCTCGCATTGCGTGTCCTGATCTCATCCAGCGCATCCGCAATCTGCATCTCGCGCCTGCTGTCCAGCGTCTTGGTCTCCAGCTTCTCCATCGCACTCTCGTTCTCCGCCTCCTGCAGCCGGTCCAGCCGCTCCTCCTCCGTCTCCTCCTGCGCGCCCGCATCGCGCCACGGCTCGAAGTTGCGCATCGCGCCCTTTTCGCACGTGTAGTCCATGTTCTTGGGGTCCGTCTTGAACGTGATCTCGGAGCTGCAGCGCGTGCAGCGGATGTAGAAGCGGAAGATGCTGATGCTGTAGTACTTTTCGCCAGAGTGCTCCTTGCGCGCGTTGAATTTGCGGCCTTTGTAGATGAATTCGCCGCAGTTGAGGCATTTCATGGAGAAGGGCGCCATCAGCCGCACGGTTTGTTGCTTGGGGCCGGTGGGCTTGGGGCCTTTGGAGCGCGTGATTTTGGAGGGGTCGAAGTCGGGGGGGTACTACATTGTGGTGTTAGTGGTGGTGGGAGAGGAGGGAGGTGTGGCGATGGGCGGTGGGCGGTGGGTGATGGGGAGAGGGAGGGAGGAACGCACGTATTTCTGAAGGACCTTGCGTTCAGACATGGCGGCGGTTTAGGTCGTGAAGGTCGTAGAGTCGTGGAGTGGTGAGCGCTGAGTCGCTGAGTCGCGGTGGTGGACGTGGAGGTGGATGGAGAGGTAGAGGACCAGAGGTGTGAGGCGAGGTTAGTCGCTACTAGAAGGCGATGTCTACGCCGGTCACGTGTCACGGCCCAACCAGCGACAACTTCACAACGGTCTGCACGGGTGGGAGTATGTATTTTCAAAACACAGACACTAGAATTACTACTTCGCGTTCGCATAGTTGAATACCAAACCGCAATAATCCCTTGCGCATCCAAACACCAGCCAGCTCTAAATACAAAGACGTCGCACGCCGAATCACTCGCCGCGCCAATTTTCGCCAGCACCCGCACCAGCACTCCAAAGCAAAGCACCCCAACACCGCGTACACCCCAGAAACCACACAGAAACAGCCCCCTAATACGTCCCCTAATACGTCAACATATCCAACGCCTTCTGCAACGGCGCCGCGCCCTCCCGGATCTCCACCTTCAACGGCAACTTCTCCGGCAACAAATTGAACCCCTCATACTGCCCCATCTCCCAGCCCTCACTGGGGAGCTTCAGCTCATACCGATGCAGCACCGTCGCAAGCACAATGTACTGCTCCAGGTACGTAATATTCCGTCCAATACATCCTCTTGCACCGGCAGAGAACGGGAGGAAGTACTGCTGCAGGTCCTTGCCGTTCTGGCCGAGCCAGCGCTCGGGGCGGTAGACCTCCGGGTCGGGGCCGAACATGACGGGATCGCGATGTGCGACGTAGGTGGGGACGCTGACCTGCGTATTGCCGGGGAGGAACTCGCCGAGCACCGCGGCGCCCTCGGGAGGTGTGCGGCGGGGAAGGGGGAAGCAGACGGGCGGGTACAGCCGCAGCGCCTCGTCGATGCACGCGCGCAGGTACGGGAGGTGCTTGACCTTGTCGTGCGGGGCGATGATATCCTCGTCCGTCAGCACCGTCGCGATCTCGGCGCGCAGCGTGGCCAGGGCGCGCGGCGTCTTCAGCAGCGCGTAGATCGTGTGCGTCATCGCGATCGCGGTCGTGTCGGAGCCGGCGTTCATCATGATCGAGCACTCGGCGAAGATCTCGCCCCACTCGAGGTTGTTGGGCGACCGGTGTTTGTCCTCCCACATGCTGCTGAAGAAGTCGTCGAGCGGCTCGCCGGCCTCCTGGCGCGCGAGCCGGCGGCGTGCGAGGACTTGGATCAGGCCGTCCCAGGCGTCGCCGCCGTCCCAGCCCGCTTTGTGTGATGGCAGCCGCCGGGTGAGCTTCTTGAGGAACTTGTACCAGCCGCCTTCGGCCCATACGAGGTAGGACTGGTTGGCGGCGTTGAGGTGCAGGGAGTCGCGGAGACGTGCTTGGTAGGTCTTCCCGGAGGTGGTGATGCCGTCGATTAGGTCGTCGCCGTTTTGTACTAGGTTTAGGCGGTCGCTGAGGCCGATGTCGGCGATGGCGTCGAGCGTGAACAGGTTGATCCATTGGAAGTAGTCGACGGTCAGCGAGGCGGGCGTGACTGGTCCCGCCGGCGTGGCGCGTTCGTCGAACTGCCGCAGCATCCGCACGACCTTGTCAACAATCTTGTGCTCCCACGTAGCGACGTTCTTGGCCGAGTACGCGTTGGCCATCATGCGGCGCTTGCGCGAGTGATCGCCCTTATCCTCGACATCCGCGAGGTGGCGATGCGTGCCGGCCGTCTCGGTGTAGACCTCGCCCTTGCGCAGCGTGCTGCCGTGGCCGTAGATGTCCTTGATGGCCGCGAGGTCAGGAAACGTGACGTGGTTGGGTCCGACGCGGTAGGCGCGCTCGCCGCGCGCCTTGTGCAGCTCGAGCAGGTTCTTGGACCGGTTGCCGCGCGACGCGATGGCCATGTACCACAGGTTTGTGATGCCCGAGATCGGGTGCGCGTTGGCGTAGCGCCGCAGGCCCTTGGGGTCGTAGAGGTACCAGAACACGGGGCGCGCGAGGGAGTAGAAGAGCAGAAACGCCGCGCTGGCGGCGAGGAACGGGAGGGCCAGCATGGTGTAGTGGGGTGTGGTGGGGCGGTGTGGTGGGGTGTGGGGAGGTGTGGCGGCAGATGGCCGGGGAAGTGTGTGGCGGCGTGTGGCCGGGGGTGGCGGGGGGAGGCAGGGGGCCGGGGGAAAAGTATGTGGTGAGAAGTGGCCGGGGTATGGCGGGTGTTGCACAGCGGGGCGGCAATGCGGAGCTGCGGCGGCGGTTACTGCTGCTGCGACTTGCACTTTTGCTGCTGCTGTTCGCGAGAGCTTCTGCCTGGTGGCAAAAAACCCACAGCGAGCGTCGCCTGCTTTAAGGGCGCTGGTCCGGGCGCAGCTGACCCGCGGCCGCCACGCCTGCCCACACAGGCCCTCGCTGGATGTGGTCCTCCGCAGGGCGCGTGTGCACCTGCCCCGCCGGAACGGGCAAGGACAGCCGCGAGCGCGAGCGCGAGCTGGCCCGGATAGGAATCTTCCCTTTCGAGAACGCTGGCGGGCTTCCCCCATCCCCTCCAATCCAGGCCAACCCACTGCCCTCCACTCGCCTCCACTCCCCTCGCAAAAGCGGGGCCCCACACAATTCAATCCAGCAATCCAAAGCTTATCACCAAGTCAGCAACTCGTGTCGCGGGCGATCTGGGGTTGGCGTGGAGGGCTGGGCTAGGCTGGGGGCGATGGAAGTGATAGCGGCGTGGGCGTAGCCGGGGGCTCGGGAAGTGCACATATCAGAGCGCTCGCTGCCCAAGCGGGTCTACCGTACATACCTGCTCTAATGCAGGCTCGCAGCTGACCCGGCCGGGCCTGTGCTGCCCGTCTGTGGGTGCGTGGTGGGAGGTGGGAAGTAGTGGTAGTGGGAGGAGGTGGTGGTGGTGGTGGAGGAGGTAGTGGGAGGTGGCTGTTAGGGCGACGTTACTAGCCAGCTGGGATGCGCCGGCAGGGGTGGGGGCAGCGCCAGAGCCAGATCTGATGGCCGCTGCTGTATCAGAAACGAAACCTCGAAATCTCTGCCTCTCTGTCTCCTTCCTCGCCCCTCCCACCCTCAATCGCATCCGATCGAAGGTCTGGAAAAGGAAGCACGGCGATGCATCGGATTGTGCAGACCGAGAAAAAGAAATGAAAGGAACACAAAAGAATGGAACGGAACCCCCAAACATACCAGTACCTCCAGGGCAGAGCGAAGGTGGGAGGTGGGAGAAGGAGTTCTGCGTCCCGATGCTGGCCAGCGGGCGCTTGGCGGTCCTGCACGCCGGGCTATCAACATACAACACCAAGCGACCTGCTTCTCGTTGATCCTCCAGACTGCCACAACGCAAAGCAAAGCACAGAAGAAAAAAGAAGAAAAAAAGCACAAAGTGACAAAGTGGGTAAGAAGAACTGCCGCTCGACGGTCCCACATTGTGCCACGCCAGTATCGGCCGTGCACTTGCCGGGTGGTGGAGATGGAGATGGAGATGGAGCGTCGACCCCACCAAGCACGGGCCATCACTCATCCTACTGGCACTGGGACTGTCACTGCTGCCATCACTATCATCATTACCACTACCACTACCACGACTATCACTACTACCATCGCCACCACTACGGAGTATGTATTATCACTGCCAGATCCAGCCCCCTAGCCCTCAATCCAAGTTTTCCAACCCAGCCCAGTATCAAGAAGCTTCCATGATCGCTGGCCCGTGATCGCTGGCCAGAGCAAGTAGGCTGCACCCCACAGCGATACTGCTCCACGGACCACAGCCCCCCGAAAGGCCAGCCAGGGCTCTCTCTCGCGACTGTCGTGGCCCGGGCTAGGAACTTGGCTCGGCAGGGGCAATATCGGCTTTTATAGTGTGCCATCTCCCCCGCGACTAGATAACACGCACAGTACTTAGGCAGCAAGTTTTTCGTGGCTTCACGAAAAGCATCACGGGCAGCGCAGGGCACGCAGGCAGGGCAGGACAGGGCCCAGGCAGGGCACGAGTTGCTATTTCAGGTAACAGACTATCGCATCGAGCCCATGTAGGGCATACGATCAATTTAGCACACGGCATCACTCGGCATGTTGTATCACAGCCCTAATCTATTTTTCTCGCTACTTCTCTTCAAATTTGGTCGCACCAGCTACTACGGGGGCACGGGGGCGGTGATTGGGGTACATTAGGTGGCCACATTCGTTCTGAACACGGTGGCTGCAAAGTCTCTAGCTAAATCTCTTTCATTCATAGTGTAAATGAAAAAAACTTCTATACCTCCTGATCATTCATAAAAGTCATGTCTATATTACCCTAACGACGGTCGCGCTATATTTCCCATGGATGAGTTAGTAAAAGGCCCACGACAAGACAAGGATGCAGGCGGTGATTAGGTAACTTACCGCTCTCGGCTTGCTCCGCACAATACTGTCCACCCTCAACAACATCTCAGCCGCCTCCGACGCGCTGGACACCACCGCTCGCTTGAGCTTGTAGCTCTCGATCACACCCATCTCTCTCATGTCCGCAATCTTTCCGCCGGGGGTCAGCAGGTCCAACCCAGAACTGCTCATGCCGTTGTGATGTGCGGCACGCAGCTTCGACACAAGGTCGCTGCTGTCAAAACCAGCGTTGTCAGCAAGGATGGTGGGAAGCTGTCTCAGTGCGCGCCCGAAAGCCTCAATGGCCAGAGCCTTCTTTCCGGGGGTGTTCTGGGCAGCGTTCTCCACAGCCTTCGACATCAGCATCTCCGAGCACCCACCACCAAGAACAGTCCGAGTCTCAACAACTGTCTGCGAAAGAACGGAAAGGGCATCGTGAAGGGATCTGTCAGCCTCGTCAAGCAGCTGCTCAGTGGCTCCACGAATGACAATGGTGCAAGCTTCACCAGCGGCCACACCGGAGAATTTGATGAGCGTATCCTCTCCAATAATAACCTCCTCAATGACATCGCACTGTCCGAGCTTCACGGACTCAGGGTGGTCGAAAGTAGAGGCAATTTCACCACCGGTGACCAGAGCCAACCGCTCAATACCATCGAAATCAGCGTGCTCAATTGAAACAATGCCTGCATCAGCGAAAAGCTGCTCGGGCCAGTTGTAGATGAGCTGTCTGTTGACGAAGCAGTTGATCCCATGTGCCTTGATCTTTTCAACCTTTGCCTTCATCTTCTCCCGCTCCGCCTTCTCAAGTTCCGCAAGCTTCCCTGTAGAATCGACCTTGACGCGTGCACCGAAAATCTTGATCTTGTCGGTATCCATGGCTGTAAGGATTAGCTGTATTCATTGTGCCCAGACTTGACCAACATACCAGTGTTTGCCACCAGAATCTTAGCCTTCTCCAACCGCTTGGGCTGGTTAACACCAATCCGTTTGTCCAGAATAAAGCCCTCGTCCAGATAACTGTCCACCAGCTTTCCACCCGCCTTTTTGATAATCTGAATGTTGTTCAAATTCGTGCTTCCCTTCAGCCTCAACACCGCGTCCACCGCCAGCTCCGAAAAGTGCTCCTTGTCCTGGCTCAGAACCTTCGAGCTCAGGGTCGTCCGTGCAATATTGATCAAGTCCTGTCTGAACGCGACTGGGTCGTCCTTGTGGTCGACGGCAGCTTTGCGCAGCGCCTCCAGCGAGGCGGCCGACGCGATGCGGTAGCCATCGATGATGGTCTGCGGGTGGATCTTCTGGTCAACCAGGCGTTCCGCCTCGCGCAGCAGCTCGGCGGACAGGACCGTCACGGAGGTGGTGCCGTCGCCGACCTCGTCGTCCTGCACCTTCGAGATGTTGACCAGCACCTTTGCAGCCGCATTATCAAGGGCTATGGCCTTCAGGATCGTGGCTCCGTCGTTCGTCACCATTATTTCGCCTGTCGAGCTATCACAATAGATAAACCGTTAGATGCATCCTGATGGGGATGCAGCTGGACACGCATACGCAGATTGTAGGATCTTGTCCATCCCCTTGGGGCCCAACGTCGTTTTCACGAGATCTCCGACAGCTATCGCTCCGACGAACGCCGAAAGCCCTGTGCGGATTATATTAATTGCCGTGGCAGAGAGATGGATGTGATAGTTCTTGCGTACGGGCATTCTCTCCTCGCTCCTCCTGCACATCATCGCCAAAGATCTGTGTTGGATTCTCCTGCGGCAACGCCGCTCGTTAGCATCTGCCTGGTGAAAATTGATGGGACATAGCTCACCATGATGTTAGGTGGTGATGTATGGGGTATTGGTTGTGATGGCGGGGTTCTCAAGATTATTCGACTTTGCGGCTCGAAAATATCCTGGCTGACGTCGAGTGACGTGCACGTGATACGCTGATAGCAAATCAATCCAAGTTGCCAGGGCTTAGGGTTTAAGACAACCGATTGATGGCAAATTGATTGTTACAAGTATTTGTAGAATCTCGAGTTTACTTCAAAAGAACTTGCAAATCATATATCTACGTTGTATTAGTTCTTGGGGCTGTCATATGTAGTTGTCACAATTTAATCGCAAACATTCAGTAATATCGCCCAAACGTCCAATCCATTCTTATTTTACACCTCAACACACCGAAGCGTGGGTATTTATTAAACAGTTCCCCAGGGCATGACCTTTGGTGCGAACCTTCTAACCACGCAGCCAACCCGGGGGAATAACCAAAGTACAAAAAATCGTAAAACCGTCAAAAAAACGAATGCAAACCAAAAACGCCGAGATTCCCTCCAAAACAAAAACGAATGACGCCGCCCAGAATGAACGTTTACTCTAGTCCTCTTCTTCTAATGTTAAACGTGCTGAGCATCCCTCTCTCTTCTCTTGGAGCTGGGTTATCTTTTCGTCGGGAACCGCGCAGACAAAGGCCCGCTTGGTGAAGGTGTGCCAGACCCGGTTCTTGTGTGGTTTCTTTCCGTTCTTAGGTTTTTTGTGCTTCTTCTTCTTCTTCTTTTCTAGGTTGAAGTCTCCGGTTGACTCCTCTCCGGCCAAATCGGAAGTGTCTTCGTCTTCCACCAGCGCGTCATTGTCGTCATCTGAGTGATCAAGGGATGCAGTCTTCTTTTTGGAAGAATCCACAATCCTTTGTGCCAGCTTCAGGTAGCTCCGTACCGTCATATCCTTCAGTTTATACGTTTTATCAGTCCGGGTATCGTATTCGACTTCATATTCTATCGAGGCCTTCTTCTTCTTCTTTGCCGGGCTAACATCCCTTTTCTTAAGTTCGACATCTATATCTCTAGCATCTTGTTGTTCTTCAAGGAAACGAGCATTGAACTCTGTCAAGTTTGCAAAGTACTGGGTGTATCCAATCCAACTGTATGGCTGCATCGAATATGCAGGGCCAGGTGGCGAGCTCTTGGATGGCCCATGGGGTTCCTTGACCGGAGCAGCCGGCTTCTTGGGCTTCTTCTTCTTTTTCTTATTATTATTATTCTTCTCCGTTTCTGCATTATCCTCGCGAGTGACCACAAGTTTCCCATGGTTGTCAACCAAGCCTGTGGTGTTGTATTCTATAACACGAAGAGTTGGGAAATAGTTTGGAATGACAGAAGGCCCAACGAGAGTTAAGATGTAACGCTCGGCCCATTTCCCACCAATAAGCTTTTTGTAATTGTCTTTTTTGGATGAAGCACCGTCGGTTTTCGGGTGAGGAAGAGACGCAAACGATTTACGCAGTGAATGGAGGTATTCTTCGGCCGAGGAAATCGATACGACAGGGTCCGTCTCTGGGTCGTATTCTTCGATAAAACAGACATCGTCCTTTGCAAAAACGGGCTCTTCTATACTCTTTGACTTCCCCTTCTTCGTTTTCCCTTTGTTGGCCTTCCCTTTTTTGGTCTTGTGGCCAGGCTCTAGCTCGTCACTATCGAGGAGGAAAAAGTGATCCAGATTCATGTGTCCATAAAGATGGCCAACAATGACATCTCGATATTGCCTAGCCCAGAGAACATACTTCCTCCAGCAGCTTTGAGCGGTGTCAGAGATCGAACCAGAGAGCGTTTAGGCACCACTTACGTTGGATCCCAGTTGCGTTTGGTTTCAGTCCAAGCCGGAGGAACATGGCCAATCAGTATAGCTTTCATTCCGCGATCGCGCATTAGCCCAAGTTGAATGTCCAACCATTCCATTTGCTGATAGCCAGGCTCATCCTTGTTATCACAGCCGTCAACAGCTTTGTTAGACTCGTAAAAGAATCTAAAGCTATGAGTAACAATCTAGGAAATAAGTACTGCATAACTTACATTGTATTCAGCGAGAATACAGCCAATCCACCCATGCTACTAGGCCCAATCTTTCCATTGTGACCTGGAATAACCTGCTGCCAAAAGTATGCCCCTTTATGAAACACGTGATATTGGTCCTCTGGAATGAAATGCTTCCAAATCTCAACATATTCATGCGTAAGCTTCGAGGGTCCAGGCAACATGATGTTGTGGGGGAAAATGTCGTTGTTTCCGAGATTCGGGACGATCGGCACCAACAGATCGTTCGTCGGATTATTATCGTCAATGTTATCCGCCTTCCCAAAGACCTCCAGCATCTTGTGCACCGCCTTCTGGTTGAGGTCGTAGATCTGATGCGAGGTACGCGGTATCTTCACATCGTTGTCATGTCTTGCCGAGTCTCCAGTCCAAATCACAAAGTCTATTTTCTGTCCCTGAGTTAGCGCCGCCCTCGCCCACGAAAAAAGGGTCCAGTGTGCATGCATACATCTTTCAAGTTCTCATCGATCCAGCGGAACGTCTCATTCACCAAGCTCCACGGCGTGTCGCACGACGACGTCTCGGCCCCCCAATACCCAGCATCGCCCTTCTGCCGGTGGCACTTCTGGTCCACGCTCGCGCCGTCTTTGTAAAACGGATCGGGGTGCAGGTCTGTAGGCGTCCGGTCTTGTTAGCGAAGCTGTCTTTTACGTACGTTTCTGCAACCAACCGGTGATGTGCAAAAACCGCCCATGCAGCTTTCGCGGCGGCTCCTCGGGGTCCTCGTCTCGCCGCAGGCCCGTCGGGTTGATATTGATATTGGCGTCTCCCACAATTGGAATCTGGCTCGCCGGCCCCGCTGCTGAAGCAGCCGCTCCGAACACCCACAGCGCCAGATGAACGCATGTTGCCGTCAACATGGTGGCCAACGCTAAACAGATCGCAGGAACAAAATCGTGGTATATGGCGGCGGATATGGTACTCTCAAACGGCCGGTTTCAGGTCGGCATCAATGGGTTGACTGGCAGGTGCTGACTCTGGAAACGCGTGTAACGGCTGTACGGTGCAACGGCGAGAGGGATGGCGATGGGGCGGGTCCGTTAAGTAAGCGATGTGCGAATAAATAGTGTCCTGTAATAAATAACTAATACTCTACGAGGCCGCCGAGATGATGTGCGGGGCGCTGCCTATGAATGTGGGGTTGTATGTAAGGAAGTTCGGGAGGGCAGAGGGAAGAGTAAGAACCGTTGCGGTCGACTTTGTTCACGGCACCCTGGGGTCTGGGTGCCGGGCCCTGCAGGCCCTGCAAATGACGTACGCTAGCCTATCAGGTGCATGCCTCTTGACAGTACAGATGACCTGACGGCCGTCAAAATGCCGCAGTCTGAACAGAATGCGTGGTCTTCATCTCTGTAAGTGAAGTCGTTATAACAGTTTAGATGTCACGATGGTCCTACTGCTCATCCCAATATGGTTTGTTGAGGATCGTTGGGGTTGGGCGGGCAGTTGTTTGGGATGGACATTTAACCCGAGCTTTACCCCGAGTTACATTTGCACTGTAACACTGCAAACCTAAATGCTCGCCGCCGGGAATCCACAATCAATCCCTTCACCGCCATCAATCTCCATCTATAAATTCTCCATCACCTCAAACTCGCCCTAGCCCACCAACAGCGGAAGCCCTAGCTTGCCGCGCGCCGTTTCCCTTCCGTACCCGCAACTGTCACCATCCAACGCCCAAAAGCCATCCGCAATTTTCGGCTTGGTATCGAGCATTGAACTTTCCTCTACTCTGCAAAAAAAGTGCCAACTGCGGGGCATACATACTTTTCGGGGGTATATAAAGCATCCCCGAGCGGCGTGCATGTCATGTCGGTTGCAACTCTGGCGCGTGCGACCATCTGATCTTTTCGGCGGCATTTGACAGGCCCGTGGCACTGTACGAGTACGTTGGAGAAACACTTGTGTCACTTAGGTGCACCTGTCAACTTCCACATATTGCGGTGGTCTATAACAGATGTGTGATATAGCTGCTCCGCTTGTCATGCGAAGTCACTCTGGGTTACACAGATGTGGCGAAAGGCGCCGAATTCACTGCGGCCTGCAAGCAGTGTACCTCAGTCTCGTACATTGTAGTTCACAGCCCGGCTACCTAAAAAGTGACCAATATCTAGCTCGATGAGGGCCCCCGTTTCAGGGAGCCAAAACTAAAGCCGGCCGGCAACGGACTTGGGAGCGGGTCCTATCAACCTCCGTCTCTCTAACTTGGACAATAAAAATGCCACCAAACCCCCCGACTGTAGCGACAGTGGTAAGAAACGCCCGGGGCGTGATTTTCGGAGGGCATCATGGGAATACACTACGCAAAATCTTTTCAAATTGGCCGTTTTTGTCAGTTTCGAGGGATGAAAAAGATGTTGGGTGAACGCACAGATTTCATGAACCTGGCGTCCGTTTGTTTAAAAAAGGAAGGATCACAAGTTTGTGGGGGTAAAATGGGGCCTAAGGAGGGCCGGCCCCGCCATTTGCGCCTATGTAAATGGTGTCGAGGCGAAGACATACTTGCTGCAGCTTTTGCACAGCAAGAGGAGGTGAGGTGAGGGGGCAGTTCTTGGGGAGATCGAGAACATCGGGGGTGGAAGGCACAATGCACTGGCGTGGATTCTGCGGTCGTATATATATGGCAAAGCTTCCACCTTCTAAAGAGCCAGACCGCCGGATCAAACCCTGAGTGACGGGCGGGGGACGAGAGTATAGTATTCCCCAGGTTTCGCAAGGTCATGGCCAGAATACATAGGCCCATGGGCCAAAACTCAAAAAAATATCATATTATTCGTCACTAGGTTGTCAATGATAAACAAAGAGCCACAAAAGTATCTAAAACAGATGTCTAAAGATAGCCATGATGCAGCATGCAAATATGAACAACAATATCGAAACAAAAAAGCGAGCGCTCATAACAATGCCGGGCTTCTGCCGCAAACCCCGAAACGACAACAAGAAATAACTATGTAGCTACAGATGACGGAAGGCCAATCTTGCCCGCTCACTCGCTCGCTAATGCCCCAAACCTACACGCCATAACCGCAACCCCAGCTCTCTACGAATAGCCGCACACCACCCCTCCCGCCCCGTCCCTCAAGCCCGCCAGCGCCCCCTACTGCATCTTCCCGCCCTCGCTCCCGCCATTCTCCCGCACCGACCCCGCCTTCGTCTTCTTGCGCTTCCTCAACTTCTTCCTCTCCGTCCACCCAAACCACACCTTGCGCACCGCCGCGATCACATCGCCGACCTGCACCGTCCTTGTACTTTTCCCCACCGTGTACAGCACCAGCAGCGTGACCGCGATGCTCACGCCGGCTGAGCCCCAGAACGTGGTCTGCGTGTACACGTTCTGCAGGTCGCGCAGCTGCATGCTGAAGTATCCTGTAACGAGTGTGAGCGGCAGGAACAGCACGGTGAAGGCGGCGAGCCAGATGGTGACGCGCGTGAGGACTTCGACGGTCGCGGACTGCTTGAGCGAGATCAGGTTGAAAGTTAGGTTCTCGAGCTCGGACTTCTCGACTAGCAGCGCGTCGAGCTCGCCGAGGATGTACAGGCGGATGCGGTCGCGCAGGCGCTCGAACTTGGCGACGGCGAGCGTGGACAGCGTAACGCCCAGCACATCCGGCGAGCCCATGCTGGACAGAAACGGGTTGGCGGTGGCGTCGAACGGGGCGTCGTAGTCCCCCGCAGAATCGAGGTTGCCCTCGCTGCGTTTGCGTAGCTCGAGCGGCAGCGCACCGCCGGGCGAGTTCTTGGACGCGTTCTCCTGGCGGTAAAGCACGTTGTCGAGAATGATCTTGCGCGTCTCGTACATGCGCTTCAGCATGGCCAGCTGGCGCGTCAGCGCGTTGAGCTTGGCCAGGTGGCCCAGGTTCGGGTTCTTGTGCATGTCGTTGCGTAGGCGCCGCATCTGTGTGCTGTACGGGTCGCCGCGCAGCCGCACGAAGCGGTAGATGCTGTGCCAGTCGTCGAAGAGGTAGTAGAGCAGCAGCGACGGCCCCGCTTGCACGTTTTCGAACTCCCGGGGCGTGCCGCGGGGCCCCTGGACGCGGAAGGGGAGGTCGTCGAGGCCGCCGCCGAGGATGAGGGATTCGGCGGAGTTGGAGGCGGCGTCAGAGAGCGAGAGCGAGCGGAAGACGCCGAGCATGTTGCGGCGCACTTTGACGAGGTCGTCTGGCGCGATTTGGGCGAGCGGTTCTTGGATGGAGATTACGGTGCCTAGAGGATGTCAGTAAAGGAATGCATGATATTAGCAGTTAGGATGAATTGGAATGGATTGTGGGCATCGTGTATCAGTAAATGATATACAGCATAGGACGGGCCTACCATCGTCACAGAGGATCAGCCAGCTCCAGATGCGGCGGCCCTCAGGATTGTAGTCGCCAGTATCAAACTCCTCCTCTTCGTCGTCCTCCTCGCTATCGTTCCCGGCAGCCTGCACCCCGTCCGGGCCATCCGCCGCTGCCGCTGCCGCCGCCTCTTGCTCCGTTGGCACAATATGCAGATGGTTAAAGCCGGTGCAGATGTAGCTGTTCCCCCACTCGACGGCGTGCCAATGCCACACGCTCTGCGCCAGGTCCATATAGTTCGTACCCGCCAACCTCGCGGCCGCCAGCTGGCGCATCTCGATGTCGGTGGGTGGCACCTGTTGCCCGTGTCCGTGTCCGTGTCCGTGTCCGTGTACGTGTTCGCTGCCCGTCTCGATGTCCGGCCGCGTCGAGCGCGGGTGGAAGATGCGTGAGCGGCGGCGCGCGCTCGGGGGGCGCTGCGGCGCGGGTGCAAGCGCGGCCGCGGACATCGGCGGCGTGGTGATCACATTCGTCAGGCGCGGCGAGAAGCCGTATTTCGACGTGATGGCGGCGACTAGGTCAGCCTGCTCGTACGGCGCAAAGATGTTGATCCATCGCGTGCGCAGCGACAGGGGGCGCTACACCGCGCATCAGCAACCCGTCGTCGATGCCACAATAGGGGCTGGGCTATGTAGCTTGCTAGCTATACGCACGTCTTTATTCAAGAGCTGCGTGAGCCCCTGACGGTCCGCCGGGTCGATGTCGACTGCGCACCATGCCTGGCCACCCGCCTCGGTGCCGCCGCCGAAGTCGACGATGAAGTTCTTGGTCGCGGCCGACTTGAGCGCGTCCTTGCACCGGCTGTACACGCTGCTGTTGTCGAGGTTCTGGAACTTGCTGGCGAGGGACGTGGGCAGCGACTTGTAGTAGTCCGGCAGAGCGTCGGTTTTGTCGACTGTGTCGTCGACCGGGTACTGCGACGTCGGGAGCATCGAGAATAGAAGAGCGGCGGCAGGTCGAGGACGGTGAAGGGGCAGTCAGGACACGAAGCTGGGGAATACTTAATGTTCGTCTGATCAGCTCCCACATGCACGCACGACCAATCGGCTGATCCTTGCCGCCGGCTATGCTACATGAAGAACCGCAAAACCGTCTGATATGAGCTATCGAGAAGCTGCATGACAACAACAGGATTCGAACTGTCGGTGTAGATGAAGTAAATGTGTGCCATGTCTGACGCGTCAGCTCAGACATGAAGTCGGCGGGTCGGCATGGAATTTGCAGCGCACGAAAAATGTCAATCACAGTCGTTGCGGCGGATGATTCGCTCCAGGTCTAATGCTTCATTTTGTGATTTGTATATAGCTATAACCCGGGGTAGCCGATTGGTGTGCTTTTTTAATATACTGTAAAATAGGCAGCAAGCGTGATGCGTTTACACTGTAGAGGCCTTAAACTGGCAGTTGGGTTTTGATACGTCGATAGGCGAATACATATGTACGGGTACATCATTATACTTGTAGCTGTACCGATTGGCCAGAAAGGGGTTAAAAAAACACAAAAGAACTAATGCTGGCGGTCAATAGTCGATGGTCAATGGCTGTCTTATCTACATGTTGGAAAGTTTTGCACATTAGCACCATGCAATTTTGAAGATCCCTTAGATATTATAATTGGAACTAGGACTGGATAACGCAACGTACTGCCCGAGGTTAGCTTCAATACCGATTTTTGAAAGTATAATCGTGTTCATCATGTGTTAAGTGTAGTAGTGTACAGGAAGAGAAAAGAAAAGCAGAAATAAAGGCGATAAGATCAAGCCGCACATGGCCAAAAACCGAACCATCGCTGATGCACGATTGCACAATTCAACACCGATTGCATGTCCATGGATCAATCTATATCTGCCCGCATGGTAATCTTGTCCGGCCGAAACGAAGCGAAAATATGATGGTTTGCATGTGCGTGGTTACAACTATTCCATAGATTAATTTTGAGATTGGTATGGAAATGAAGGAGGTTTGTGTTGGCGAATGAGATGTCACTCGGTTTAGCTGCTAGCATTGATCCAATGTCAAACTTCACCTGCACACAGCACAACACAACACAAACAGCACAAACAAGCAGTGTATCTACATTACTCAAGTAAACCCATCTCCAGAAACGACCGTAATCCATGACAGCATCCCATTTTTCAACACCAATGCGCACCTGTTCCCGCCCAACACTCCAGCAGCAGAGCCACGACCGGCCCACCTTCTTGGTATACATTACATCCCCAACATCCCACCGGGAGCCCCCGCCCGCCAGCCCCAGAATATACCGTCTCCACTCTCCACTTCCACTCTCGTCTCCCTTCCAAGCCCGCATTCCGGCTCTATGCTTAGCCCGGAACAACCATTTTGCCGAACTGCCTGATCAACATTCACCCGCCCGGCCCATGGTACAGTAGCGCAGTTCTCCAGGTACAACTTCGCACAACGTCCCACGATATATTGCCTCACCCCAATACCCGGTTCCCACGCACCCCGCAAATAGCGGCGCTGGGATCCACGGTCGAGACGGACGCACCCCATGGCGCGAGCGAGCGTCGTGCTAGCTCTCCCCACCGCGCCCGGAGTTTAGCCGCGACGTGCTCGCCAATGCCAGACTCCGGGGACGGGCTGCTGTGCGTGGGGAAACTCGGGGAATTGGGACATAGGCAGAGTAGGGAAGGGGCGCAGGTTGAGTATAAAAAGGGCGCAGGTTCCCCGGGTTTCGAAAGAGCACCCCCCTCCAGCATACTCTACAGTGTCCAGCTCTCAAGATGCGTTTCCTCTCCGCCCTCTCCCTCGCCGTGCTCTCGACCGCCGCGCTGGCCTCGCCGGCCCCCAAGGCCAAGTCCGACCCGTTCTCGGCTGACAAGTGGCCACTCCCCGCCAAGGTTTGCCGCACCCGCCCCAGCGCCCGCAGCGCCCCCACTGACCGCGCCTAGGTATTCGGCGACACCGCCGGCTGGGCGACGACGCACGTGCACGACCCCAGCCTGATCAAGCACGGCGGGCACTACTACTCCTTCAGCACACATCTACAGGTCGGGATCGCGCGGTCGCCGACGCTGCACGGGCCGTGGACGCACCTGGGCTCGGTGATCTCGGGGCAGAGCGCCATCGACCTCCCGGGGCGCGACGACCTGTGGGCGCCGGACGTCGTGCGGGTCGGCGACACGTTCTACTGCTACTACAGCGTATCCACGTTTGGCTCGCAGAACTCGGCGATCGGCGTTGCGACGAGCAAGACGCTGCTGCCGGGGTCGTGGACCGACCATGGCGCGGTGCTGCGGTCGTACGACCCCACCGAGTACCCCGCTGCGCCGTCGCCGAATAACATCACCAATGCTATTGATCCGGCGGTGTATGCCGATAAGCGCACGGGGAAGCCGTGGATCGCGTACGGCTCGTTCTGGAGCAACATCTGGAGCTTCCCGCTGGCCAAGAGCCTGAAGACGACGGCCGCGGCGCCGGCAGCCGTGCACGTGGCGTACGACCCCGAGAGCCCGAACCCCGTCGAGGGCCCGTATGTGCACCAGGCGAGCAACGGGTGGTCGTATCTGTTCGTCAGCCACGGGGTCTGCTGCGGGTACAACACGAGCATGCCGGATGCGGGCAAGGAGTACAAGATCAAGGTGGGCCGCGCGCGGAGCCCGCAGGGCCCGTTTCTGGACCGCGACGGCGTCGATATGAAGGAGGGCGGCGGGAGCGTGGTGTTTGGCAGCCATGGCTATGTGTACGGGCCCGGCGGCCAGGGCGTGCTGGTCGATGGGAAGAAGGATATTTTGTACTATCATTATGTGGACACGCGGGTGAGCTATGTTGACGAGGACAAGCTGTTGGGGTGGAATGAGATCAAGTATGTGGATGGATGGCCGGTGTTGATGTAATGTGGAGCTGTTTTGTTTGTAGTGTTAATGTATGGAATGTGAATAAGAAGTATATAATGATGTGAGGTGGGAGTGAGAGCTTGTGAGGCGCTGAGATCTACAGTTGGTTGTGTTTCGACAGATACACCCTGGATTCCCGTAAGCCTTCAGGTCGACCGGTTGGCCAACCCACAACTTGGTGAACCGGCGGACCGGTAGGCATACGGACCATAATTTTGTGAGGGGCAAAAGTATAATCTACCACAACACGCATAGCCATCTCTTGCAACTGTTGAAGTGTGAGATCCTGCATCAACGATGGTTCGGCTTTGATCACGTGGGTTCGGGTCTCCTGGTCTCATCGCCCTTATTCTGCTCTTCTCTTCTCTTCCTGTAAACTCAACACACTTAACTTCCTTAGAATTGAACACGATTATACTTTTATCTCCAACAGCAACTGTAGGGGGCGCTTTCAAGACAGATCCAGGTGCAAAATAAACCCAACTTCAGTCCTCAGTTCATTGTCATTCAGATGACCATGAACTGCCACGGTAACCTGCGTCTCTTGAGTACCCGAGCCGAGAGTGCCGTCGTGGGGCCATCTTGTCTCATGACGATTCCAACCACCGGCCCGAGTACCACTTCTAGCTGGTGGGAGGCGCACCAACACTGTGGTTGCGGGTGGCCGAACTCCAATCGAGGTCGAGGAACGCAGTTCCAGCTCAGGTTCTATCAGTACTGGCGATTTGCGAAGAACACGATCATCGGTGTTATGGGCCACTCATGCTTAGAGAACTAGCACTGGCTGTGGATCAAGAGCTTTTCCTTCGATTTGTAGTCAAGCTGTACGCCTGTGTATCCGGTCAGCTGTAGTATTTCAACCGGATGGTCTTGGACTATGGACCGGCCTATAGACCTCCTCGTCGACCTGTAGGGCTGCGGAAATCCTGGGTGTATAATCGGTCGGAACATACACACCGATCGAAGTCGCAATTAATACATAGATGACCAAATTCGATCGACGTTGTGACGGCCCATAGTATGTTTGCTCACTGCGACGTCTTTCGACTATATCGCCGACCATGCCCGTGATGGCCAACCCAGTTCTACTGAAAATTCGTGGAAGGACTGGTGGTCGGTGGTCATGTTGTATGCCCAACGTCGAATCCGAGTGACGCCGCGTGATATCTGCACTTCACAAACGCAGTTCCAGATTCTCACTCGCTCTCGCTCTCCCCCCCTGTGCATGAGCACTGTAGCCTGCCTGCCTGCCTTGCGCCACCGCCAACACAATCTAGACAGCCCTCGCTTTCAAGCGAGCTGACGAACCGCGCCCTGGCCCCTATCGTATCGGCCTGTGTTTAATTAGACGGGCGGGGCGGACTATCGATACGGACGGGCGGGCGAACCAACAAGCTGGGCATGCAAGACTGCTGCCGCTGCTACCGGGGCTTGCCAAAGCCTTGCCCGGCAAATCAGCCTGCACCGGGCTCGCGGGATAGACATATGATATGTCCATGTGCCGCAGTGTGCCTTGCGCTGGGGCAGCGGTCGACTGGAGACCACGGTGGAGGCAGGTTTGTTTGGACTCACGCTGGCACAGGTGCAGACGCACCGGGTCCAGGAGATGCGGTAACGTGTCTCACGTCCCTCCAGGCACTGTTTTACTTTTGGGTGAGACATTAATGCTGCGGAATTTCGTGCCTGCGTGGGGACGAACGCTGTTCTCGCGACCGGTCCATGCATCGCGCTGGCCGTCTGGCTCGACACGTATGTACAAACTGCGACCCTGCTGCGGCTGCATGCTGCTCACGCTTGATGGCGTGCCCAGATCGTGTTCGGCAATTGCGCGCGATATGTGCGAAGTTTGATGGAGCGATCGCCAGCGCAGTTTTTGACTGCTCTCTGATCGCTGGGTCTGTGATCGGCGGACAGGCCGTCCACACGCTCGAAGTTCCTGCATTCGGCCCGCCGTGATCAGCACCTTGCCATGGTTCGGCAGTTCGCGAACCGACGTTCGAATTGGGCTGTTGAACCTGGGAGGCTTGTCCAAGCTGGGACAGTCAACTATGGGCCAAGCGTAAGTCTGGAGAATTTTCCTGGAGTTTCAAGGTTGTGGAACTGCACACACCGCCCACTTCATTGAGCTGCATGATTGGTGTGGTCTGGGGACATCCAAATGGAAAACGTCTGCCGGTTTGGTCGATATCATCACATTTTTTTACAGATTCTCATGTAAGATAGGTCTGTCGACATAGATTTTTCGTAGCTCTCTCAAGGTCCACCAAAGTAAGCTGTTGGAAATTCATTTAGATCCTGGGTCAGAAAGAACTGTACTGTTTGGACCTGAAACAGCTTGGTGTCTTAAAAATGTAGCCACACTGTGTAATGGCCATCAGCTGGCATAGCCCTCGTGATCTTTAAGTTACAACCTCCATCGCAGAAGTTTGGTTTCACAAAAGATTTTTCACCATGGAAAGGTGAATGCTAATTCGACAGCGACAATTGTGTCAGGATATCAGCTGGCTCCTATTGTTCTGTGTCCTCTCCCATTCTATTAAAACTGCATCCGCCGTTTGCGATAAAATTCCACTTCTATATTAAAATGAATCAAATCGTCCTGGTGCATTCAGAAGGGTGATGGTTAGGCTTTTTTGATATCAGAAAAGCTCGCCGACATACCCAAACTTGATAGCATGACGATTCTGCAGAGCTTTGGAGGAGATGGATTAGTCGACTGCTTGCAGGTATGGCCATTTCAACAAAATTATGTATATTCTAGAAAATCGTACGTAAAGTATATTACGTAGCTAGTATAGTAGACAATTGGTGATCCAGTTTAGGAAAATGCAGAGTCATCCCTCTACACATAAAGTTTATATATGCAATACACCTCCAGCATAATTAACCCATGATCATGTAAGAACTCCGGTCAAACCTACCCATTTATATCACTCTGTGTGTAATCATGAACTTCACCGATATCCGGGTTTCAGAGTTCCCTAAAGAGTGAAGATAGATTGCAAGGTTTGCCTTCAGATATGAAGTCGTATATAAAACTTCTCGCCACGGTAACGCGTCGCCAAAGCTAAATGTTATCACAAACACAAGTATCAATGTGCAGTGTTTTTCGGGTTTCCCTCAAACCCCAACCTCGGCTTTCGCCCGTTGGTTGGTCATCTCCTTTCCTAAAGTGGCGTTTTTGAGACTGGCCGGCGGTAGGGTTTAATATGCCGCTCAGCTCGGAAAACACCTCCGCCGTCGACGCAAACCTTGCCCGCCGTTAACTAGCTAGCTAGTAAAGGCTTTGACGACATGTATAATCAGAGAGATCTGGACTGAGACAATCACTCTCGTGCGGATCAAACATGAGCTAGTATGTGTTGAATGCCATCACGTTTTCGGAGATTTGGTGAGCGGGATTTTTGTGGAAAACTCTGTAATGTCTCGCGAATGTTCAAGACATTGCTCTCTTGCAGGGATATGTCGTGCTTTAGACCCATCATAACTTCAAATTAACTTAAACCTATTTTAACTCTAAACGGACGTTGAACCTATGCTTAGGTAAGTAAACTCGAATTGCACACGCGACGCGTTGTAGCCAATTTTCGAACTTTCAGGACAAGTACTCGTACAATTAGTACGTACATGGATTCTCCAAAACCCTCGACTGCTGGCTGAATTAGGGTAAGCTGAATTAATGTTTTGCTACCTGAATTAATATCCGAGCTGTGTCAGAGATCGATATTAATAACTCTTTATCTGATTTATCCTGGAGATTCGAATCCGTTTGCTACCGCCACTGTATTCTCATCGGCGCCGATTTTCTAGCATCATATAATGTCGGAGAAACAGAGTGGCAACGGTCATTGCGGCATGGTACACTAGTAATGAGTATAAGAGCCGAATAATATCTACAGAAGTGGTTAGTTGAATAAACCCTAACCCTTTTAGATCAAGGCATGCGCTAATGATCGAGTGATAGCGTGTCTATGTTTGTTTTATGGACGTCTAACTAGTGGATTATCGAGAAACTGCAGCATAAGTCGTATATTATTGGCATAAGATAAAGAACCGGCTTCTTGCGCATGTGTGGCCCCATTTCCGAATTCCGTGAAGTGGGCTTATAAGTTTTCCTCAAAAGTTGATATGCTTCACTGCATGCATTGGATCTATTCTTTAATTGTGGACTTTGAGATTTCGCCTATATCTTTGATGCCGAATTTTCAAGAGGCTGTATTTTCCATCCATTAGTAGCTAAATCCCGAAGAGGTCGATTCAAGATGGTTAATTGAGTATAATGAAGTAGTTTGGTTAAACCACCTGTCTGGACAGAAATCCGAAGCTAGTTTTATGTGATAATCGATAATACTTACTGTAATAGGTCGGTTCGGTTAGGCATGCTGTTTACCGGTAATGCGTTAATTATGTAGTTCATATTTGTCTCAAGAACTACGAACATTACACAGAACACAAGGAACTTTTTTCAAATAACCATGGTAATTCATACACAAGTCATTGATCTCATGATATGATAGATACACCTTGTAGTGCGTCGCCTTGATAATATTTTAGAAAATTAACGTTTATTACCCTATTTAACTATCGACCGGCTATTAACTCTTACACCGAGTATTTAAAATTTCGTAGGTTGCATGGAATATCTTCTAGGCTCATGTATCACATTTATGGTTTAGCTTTATGGTTCATGCGATTCACGGCAGGACAAATCTTTGATGTGGTTAGTCGCGTCGATCTCGGATACTTTGTGGGGGGCAGATCCAACGTGCTGTTCCCTGTCGCAAAGTTCCGACCCCTCACGGTCGCAACACCTCAACGACCCACGATGATTGCTGTGAATGAGAATTTCAAAATTCTAGTATCTATCATCTATAGAAGATGTTGCTGTGAAGGGACCGTTCGAAAATTGATGTCCCAATACTGTAATTAAGTCGAAGCTAAGTACTCGTACATCTTATCTACATTATCCAGTACACAACCAACCCTTTTCTCGTGCCCAGACCTTTATCTATCTCTAAAGCCACATACCTCGTGCCTCGGCGGCTTGCCTGGTCAAAACCGCCGAAGTATGAGGTTCTGGGGTTGGGCACGAGACAAAACCAAACCATATAGTGGAGTAGAATTAAAATGTCCTAGCTGAGTTTGTAATTTCCGAAACTGCAAGTAGCTAGAGCATATATTTCAATACTATACCCGAAGGGAAAGTTGGCTAACGCAAATCAATCAAAGACCAAAACGGCAGCCGATCATATATATCAGAAAACGTCTTGATTATAGGTTCCTCCACAGTTAATAACGATCGCGGGTTCTTTGTGCCTGATAGAACTCACCCTTCGACCACATAAAGCAGGTCATGTGGAACTGATCTGGAGTGCTCTGCAATCTAGTAGTATTTATTAGAGCAAAATTAGAGTCGCGGTGATTGATGCATACACACTTCTAAGTATGTATCGTACGTACTGTCACATAATGTAGCTGTTAATCGTGCATGCATGTGCCCAAAATGCATGTGTGGCCCGGAGTTCCGGGCATAAGAATATCAAACCCTAACCCAGTACATCGTTACACGGTAGTCTAAGGACAACGGCAGATGTGATGCAGACATCATGACAATCTGATCAAACTTCCAACACGTGCGACCAAGCGTGACGGTAGGACCGAGTGATGACACGAACCGATCGTCCTGTTTCTCTCCTCAACTAGATATACATGTGCTTTCTTCTGGGACCAGCCGGTCGCCGAAGTGCGCATCGATAGCAATATAATAGATTCCATCAACTAATGGACCTTTCAAAGTGTCGTGTCCACTTTCACAAATCTATGTAACTACCCGGGATGCATAATTCCGCAAATAGATAGATTCACAGGCTCCCCGTGAGGGAATGATATCCCCCACTCTGTACTCTGGCAAACATGTCACGACACATAATTCCCTGCATGGGCGAAGGTTGTTACGAAAAGAGTGTCTAACTTCTGCGGTTATATCTGTAATTGTTTGTTCCCATGAGGGTTCTTACTCGGCTGTTACATCTCCGATCTTCTGGAAAGTCATGTTTACAGTCTTTATTTTTGGATGACATCAACTGCGGATACTCACTGTCAAGGGTACCTACAAGTCTTGTTGCATTCCTACTTGAACCCTGGACATATTTCAGTATATCATTAATGGGTACATCAAGAAGTATGAATCAAAAGAAAAACAAAATCCAGCCATCCAGAAAGGTTTGATACAAGAATCAAATCCAAATATCCAAGGCGCGTAAGGAAGGTTAAATAATACAAGCAAACACCACTCCATAAAACAACCGTTATGTATCCTGTAAACATAAACCGCATGTATCCGAACCCCTATAGCCTCGCAAATATAACAAGCTCCGAAACACCGCAATGATATAGACCAAGAAATTAATAAAGAAAGTAATATGCCAATCTACTGTGTCAATCAAGATCCATACAAGATTTGGAGGCAGTGAAGTACAAAAAAGGAGCGACCTAAATGTGAAAAACGCCTGACTTACGCCTATCGCTACTTTCTTTTCTGCCTAGCTATGCAAAATTGTTCACCTTAAGACATTCTCTTGCGTCGCCTTTCTGAGACCTTATTTCCCCATTCCGGTGATCAAAATTGTCCTCGTATACAGACATATCCATAGATTTTCGCAAGGGAAATCTATGCAATGGTTCACCGGCAATGGCACAGAGCTGGCGCGGGGTAAAATCGTTTTTCCCCAAGGCAGATGACGGTGAAACTTCCCCGTTGTATAAAGGATGATTTTGGGGCGCGTTGAAACTCCTTGTAGAGCGACGAGGTGCAGCGACATATTCTTCTATTGGAGGTTGGCGGGGGCCAGGAAACCCTCTGAGAGGAGGAGCACTCCGAATGTTCACATCAATTTCCCAGGATGAGGAACGTCGGCTTTCCGAAGGTGAAGTCTCCGGAGGGGTAATGGGCTGATTCCTAACTAAGGAAGTATCATAGGCCGCATTCTGCCAATCAATGTTTGAATGAGGCCTAGCGGCCATTGATCTGGGTCTAGCATGAATAGTAGCTGGATCTGCATTCATTGCCGAAACCGAACTCTTTGGCTTCTTAGTATTAGGCTCGGTTGGGTCATTAGTTAAATGGCCACCACTAATAGTTGGACGAAGCCGTTTGCTAGCTTTCGATGCAGAGTGATGACCTTCCTCGAGGCTATCAGAAATTCCTTCTGGCCCGGTATCAATGGGATTTGCCAAATCCAGATCTACGTTAGGAAGTAATTCAACATCCGGAAACTTCCCTCCGTTCTGTTGGACTTCCACCTCAATTCTCTCCAGGAGACTGTAAACATCATGTATAGTTTTTTCGCCCCCGGTATGCCTAATAATCCAATTCGCGTTAGCTTCCGCAGAAGCCCTCCGGGCAGCAGCAGTCCTGCGGAGTATATCCGCATTCGCAGCCTCGATGGCATCTGTATAATCAATGGCAGCAAGTTCCTCTTCGATATCATCCTCGGCATCCTCAAAGTCTTCTGTATTATCTTCACGGCCCATTCGGAGTTCCTCACGGCGCCGAACCTTGATAACCCAGTCCTTTACCCCACCCCATTGTTCAAGACGCTCGCATTGTCTTTTTACTAAGAGGACCTGTTGCCGGGCAAACCCGCGTGGGTTTCTATAGCGAGAGCGTTGGTAGTGTTTGCGGCAATAGTATACCCACACATTCTTCGGGATTTGCCTGGTGGAGAGCTTGTTCCGACCAAAAATATGTGAGACCACTTTTCTCAGAGGAGACCCAGTGGTGCAAACAGTACAATATGAACACTTAGGAGGCTGGTTCAAGTATTCAGAGACTGGTGGGGCTACTTCTGTAGCCATTGAAGAATTTACGGCTGGAGCAATTGCGATTGAATCGACATGAGCCGTTGCATGTTGTGGGGATTTAGGAAATAGCGGAAGTTCAGATTCTACTGCCCGATTTATTGTAATGCTAGGATCAATATTGTGATGCGAGCTAGAGTTTGAATAAATAACAGCGTCAAATAAAAGATTGATCTTATCACTTACTCAACCCGAGATTGTGCCTCAATCTGCCCATAAACATGTTCATCCGAGTGTACTTTGCCGATACGCTGCTCTCCCCCACTCCCGTTGCGACGGGCCAATAATTTTGCAGCCGCAATTACTTCGTCAGACCCTCTACGCTCTTCAACAGTTGCATTTTCCATAGCAACATCGGCAAGACTCATCAATGTATTAAATTTCCCTGTATTTACTGATAGAGATCGTGAATGGCCATGGCTGAAAGGATAATATGGCTGAAACGGAGTTGGTTGAGAGGTGGTAGGGAAATATCCACTCTGCTGCCCAGATTGTGGCTGCTGAGGAAACCCACCAGAGCGCGGTGACACTGCTCCTCCATCTGCTCTGGCTACTGGTTGATGTACACCATTCATCAACGATGTAAAAGGCGGTAGAATCCGTTGAAGTGGTTGCGGTTGATCTCTGCCCGGAAACTGTGGTCTTCCAATTGAATCGTCATGTGATAGTCTACCTCCACTCAATACAGCATCGTGAGATGGCGGTAAAGAAATTTCTAGCGGGCTGGTAGCTGCAGTCGAAGAATTAATCGATGGGCCACTATAAGAACTACGGGTAGACGACGTGCGCTCTCGATATGACTGTTGATAAGGCGAATATGCTCGATTCTGGTCTGTTGGTGGCGTAGATGATGATGTGGTAGAATTCCCACGAGTGTTATCATTCTGAGCAGGTATGTTTAAACGCCATTGCTGCTCCAAAACTCTGTTACAATTTCTCGCGTTCGATGCTTGGGGATTATTAGGTTCTGAGACCATAGTGTCCGCAGGACTGTTTAGAAGGCTATCAATCCTCATGGCGAATGATGGTCTGCCAGATGTTGTCTGACGGATGGAGGAGAAAGGTAGCTACTCCTGGGATTTTTTTGAAGCGTACAGGGAAGAACCAGGTTGGACGACGGCGGGTTCCCAATGATTTTTGACTATACTCTCAATCCGTTTGCTCTACCAAAACGCCGACGTGGTCGTAGTGTCCGGAATTAGGGTTGTCCAGTGGTCAATACCGATCTCGGCCACGCGACTAGATCGGATGCCGAAGAGCAGGAAGCCGTCGAAGAGATGAGAGATGTGGTGAACGGGAGAAGAGTGCAGATACAGACGGGCAACTTTATAGGCTACAGTGCTCTCAGTAAATTCTATAGATAGTCCAGCTGCCACGGTCTATCTTTTAGATTGTTATTGGGGTTTGTTACTTCCGGCTGCCAACAAAATACAGTGCAGGTGGATGAAGGCGATATTAAGTAGATGGGAAAGGTGACCTAGGTAACAGGTATGGAGGCCAGCATAAAATGCCAACAGTAAACGGAGAAAAGAACTCAGTATAAGCCGGACAAAGGCAGGATCAATTGAAGCTGCCGGTCACCCAGCGCATTCCTTCTCCACACCAGTCCGAGACACAAGAAGACGAAAGAATGATGCAGTGAATGGGAGACTGTGGGATACTTTTTTTGCCTGGGGCGAATAGAAAAAAAGAGGGGATCGGGAAAACTGTTCAGCTGATGTGTTCTCCCGTCCAAACTCTTCGTTTGGCCTTGCTTATGTATAATGGAAGATAGCAAAGGCCATGGCCTTCAGATGGGAGTGAGGGGTTCTACTGGATCTTCGGATGACGACAATTGAGACGGATGAGACTCACTTGGTCACTCAAACACTTAATCACCTAGAACGACTAATTGTGCGGTTTCCTTTCTTTTTTTTCCTTTTTCTCGGTCACCATCAACCGTTCTCTCAGGTCCGGTCCAACCGTTCTTTTTCCGTGTTTCCTTTCTTTTTCCTCTTCTCAATTTTCGCCTCTGTTGTGTTCCTCACGCCTGTGGTCTTCACTTCTAGGCTGCTGTTGTGCTGCTGCTGGACCAGCAGACGAACTGTGCACAACACGGCTGCTGCAGGCCAGTAACCTTCAGAGGATCGGCACAGCCCTGGTTGTATTTCACCACGGAGGGGTGGTCGACTCTCTCTCAACACCTGCACAAAATTCGATAAGGGTAAGGCGGGGCTGGTGGTTAACTGGTGCTGGGGTCGACAGCAGATACGAAACGAATGAACAGCAAGCTTTGGTACTGTGCCATACACAACAGCTGGATGGGGGGGTGAGGGGAGACGAGGCTGGTGTAAGGGTGGACGAGTGTCGGGATTCAATAGTTCTTGTAGGCAGTAGCGGGTCTGTTGGAGTCTGGACCAACTTGTCGGGAGATAGGGAGCAGGTAGGGAAGAAAGACAGAACAGAATTGAACTCTGTACCTACCGCCAGAACAGAGGTCGTAGTCGAGGTGCCCTCCTCCGCTTCAACGTTTGTCCGCCATGGGTCTAGCCGCTCTTGGCCTGGCGTGGGCGAGCCAGAGGGCCAGAGCGAGGGGCAATAATGTGGGATGCGCATTTCTGCGATGACTGGGCCTGTGCTGCAGCGACCTGCCCTGGTGCTTTCGCCGGCCAGACCCAGGGATCAAATGGCAATAGGCACTTTTGTTACTTCAAGACTAGGGTTCCACGGAAAAGCGCGAGAGCGGCGGCGGCGGTGATTGGTTCACTATGCGACCGAGATGGGCTGCGGGGAATTTGCAGCAAATCACCTCCATGGACCCGCGGAGAGTAGGTAAGTACATATGTAGGTAGTGTCTCCACGCGACCCCTGCTTCCTGGACAATCCAACCACCTTTCCGGCGAAACCGACGAGAATCATCGCATTGAGGTGGCCAAACGCAACCGCTGTCCGCCCCAAAATGTTGTGTGGATGCCAGTGTGTGCGGAGCCGGGACCTTTGTACCATTTGTACGTCTGGGTTCGGGAAGGACAAAATAAGTGAACCAACCGAGAGATGGGACGAAGAAAAGCATGTTATTGGTAACAGCAGGAAGATTGGCCTACCGAGTGCCGTCTTCGGAGCTCTTGCACGGTAGGATGCGGCTTGCATGCATGGTAAGCTGTGCCAGCTACAACTCCAGTAATACCTACAGGCCATAGGATATGGATTATCATTGACCGCAACAAGGCAGTGGCTGCCTTCCTACCTTTGATATTGGACTGTACTTTCGCAGGTTGATTCCCGCTCTGAATCATGCACGCAGAACAGCCTTCTTTAATATAGCTTAGACGCCTACCACGACTCCAACACGCATTAAGCATGGTGCAATCGGTTGTCGTGACTAGATAGCTCTGAGTCCTTACTGTTGTGTTCATCTAATTATTTCCTCGGGGGTTCATCCCAGCTGACCCTCGGTCAAAATAGGAATTAATGTCTGGGTACATGTACATATCTGGGGGTGAGACAGAATCATCCGAACTTAAGTTACCAGTTCCACTGGAGTTCGGACGGCCGGTACTTGCCTTCCCGTGACGCCATGTCTCAAAAGCTTGGTGGTTGTGCAGGGCTGACCAGTGACCGCCCAGAACGAGGTTGCGAACCCGGGTTTCCAGATTTAACACAGCAATTAGTTCACCATATGCATCACCTCATATACCTGATTGGAAGGAGAATTGCGGCTCTGTGTGGAGGAAACACCGGCCCGTTGGTCCGTGCAGAATTTAATTCACTTTGTTTTGAAGTTAAAGGATCATGTTCATCTTGCGATGAAGAGATTTTTGACCTTTGTAAATCTAGCTGTGAATGGTGAAGGTTGGATGCTTTTGGTGGGTTAGAGCGCTCACCCAGTGCAGTGGCCAACATCACTCAGCAGCGGCTCCCGCGTTGAACCATGTCTTGAGTTGTGATCCTGGAAACAGCTTAGCAACCGCATGGCAGACCAATAGACGGAGTGCACTCAACATGGGTTGCGCAGTGTCAGGCGGGTTTGCTGGCGTTTTCTACAAACTCAAACTTCTGCATGCTCCATACCATCGCATCGACTTGCGACGACATAAAAAACGGATTCAGAAAACTCACACTAAAAACCAAATGCGAGTTGTCGACGGATAAAAGGCAACCCTTCCGAAATTGGGTTCTGCAGTGTTGCGAATCTCCAGCTGATGAGTCCGAAAGCATCCAACTTCGGAGCCGAGCGAGATCTTGTGTCTCATCTCTGCAGGCAAAAGCAGTCAAGACGTAGTTGCCTTGGATTGAATTGTAGTTTAGTATGAGACCAAGGCTTTCCGTTTCCTGTCTACACTATAGACCCTCGATGATCCTCTAGAATATTACAGATACCTTACTTCCGAAGCCCCAAGTGCTTCATACACTAACCCATCAGCCATCAGATTGTTCAGACATCGCAATGTGCAGGATTTGCACACGCACATATGCATACTTGCAGGGCATACGGAACCAACGGCACAACAGCTCCGAGCGGTTCGTCTGTCTCGCCTCACAGCAGAATAATAGTAAGATTTTAAGCCCCAGTCACTAAATTCTACTACTGCGCCAAGCGACAGACAAGAACTATCAGTGATTTATTGTGATTTTGCATCGAGCCAATGCAAGCCACAGTAAATTGCAACCTTGTACCCCGTTGGTACATGCGGAGTACTGCTAATCGAGGTTCTTGGATACTGATCATATACCAAGAAGTGGTCTGGTATTACATATTTGTATCCAGCTAGCGGGCTATATCCTTAAAATGGAGATGAACTTAATAAAAAATAAATCACAATTTGCTATGATTATCACTCACCACAGTTCACTCGCCTCGGACTCCTAGGAGATATAAAGATTGCATAAGCTATTATGTATGCTATGTAACGATATACCATTAGTGATCTTTTTCCGAGGATGGCATGATTGGTGGCATTGGCATAAGATCGTCCTCATGGACAGACGTTGATGTTGCACAGACTTGGACCCAAGGACGCTCTTGTTGAGCAACATTGCGCATGCTAGAGCCATCATGGGCTGTCAATATTTGATTGGTTTAGAAGCAGCGGTTATTTCCATACATTTGTGAGTGGCTGTGATGAGCTCAAACCGAGCATTACGCGCTGCAAACTCGGTTCGATTCCGGTGGGCGTTTCCTCTTCGGAATACCAGCGTATCGTGAGACAAGTCTGTTAAGTGGATTTAGATATCCGAACTAATACGAATCTTCAACATTTTGCGCCAACATGCAGGGTCACGCCTCTTAGCGTGCACACCCACACCTTCTCAATACCACCTCCACCATCTATTCCTTCTCATGAGCCGTGTTGATTATGGTTACATCGACACCCATGGAAAAAATCTGTGAGACACCAGATGGTGATTCCCCTCTAATGGTTCCCTCTAGCTGTATCCAACTACCTATTTCTTGCAACCCGTTTTCTGCCAACTAGGGCAGATGATCAAAGAAGTTCCCGATCTCTCCAAATTCCAAACCGTCACCAGGATCGAAGCAGAGTCCCCACCCCCCATCTTCGATTAACCCACCTAATTTCAACCACTAACCGGTGCGGCCCGCCTTGAGATTATCTTCGTAGACCCGCAATCGGTTATCATGCACGTTGCTTATATAACAAGCAAGGAAAGATCTTCGCTTCGCCATATACCCAAGTACAAACTATAACACCTACAATCTTCCATGAACCGAGTATCAGATGTGACGCTTAGTATTATCCTCTATTTCTGTGTTTTAGTAATAACTGGCATAAGCCTTTTGGAGTTCGAACACACTTCCAAAAGAGGATTTCAATACTAAAAGCCAAGCAGTGCAGCTCTCCAGGGAACTTAGCTTAGAGCCTAAGGCTGATTATTGTTTGTCGGTTCACGGCTATCCCTGTTTCACAATGCGCCGTTAATTATCGAAAATAGAGTATTTATACTCCTATACACAATCTCAGCTGAAAATCTGTAATGCAGCTTGGGTGTGATTACACTTGTGCACACAAGCTATGGGGTTAAGTCCCTGAAAAGCCACCAACAGTGATTTTTGGTGAAGCCCTGTAATGACACGGCCAATTGCATACGCAGGCGATCCGTGGCTTGTGTGTCTAATCAACTTAGCCCATAGCTTGCATCCATCTGGGTACCGGCTGGTTTCAGTGATGTATGAGTTATACTTATACATTAATTCCTTAATTGGGTATATTAAAGAAAAGATGAATGCTTCTTAGTGCCAGCCTAGGTGTAGATATATTCTACGTGACTGGCTACGTATGCATACAGAACGTATAATACTTCATAGTGTCATGGTATACTAAGTCAATATAGATATTAATTGTCTCGTGCCCAGCCGAATATTTTTCGCCCGATGCAGGATCAGCCCCCATGCCTGCGGTGGCTTGTGCGATATCCGCTTAGTGTTCCCCACAGGTACGAAGACTCTAGAACGATTACTAAGCAAAGACTGACGAACGAGACAAGTTTCACTATCATCTGCGCTGACACACTGAGACCAGTAGACCATCGAAATTCTTTTGACGTCTGCTAGACGCATCTCAAAAATATAAATCATCTAATCTCATCTGGACAAACTGGTGGCAAAATGTTAATGTGGGCGTTGATCTAAAAAAGACACGTATCAACCGTGCCGTACAAATCTGTGTTAGTTACTTACCCGGGAGTGTCTGCAAGACATCACTAACCTTTTAACGGTGCGTAAGCAGGTACGAAAACGCCATACATGCATGCATCCCTACACCAAACTTTTAAGCTTGTGTGCTTCTGCCTGCCCGTTTGAGATCATATAAGTCATGGCATATAGGCGTACTATATTGAAAAACGTACTATCTTGTTAAAGTTGCGCAATAGCTATGTTTTGATTGACGCGTGCCACATGTATATGTGCGAACCACGTTGCGTACGTCACGTAGGCAATGTATTGTTTGTGCTGACACCTTTTTTCTAAATGTATGAAACAAGGCTGTCAAATATGTGTACCTGCTTACCTGTCATACGTACGTGGAATATAACGTCATAAGGACAAGCACTCAAAGTCATTTTCGAATCGACAGCCTAAGCGCGCAAAAAAGCTACATGTATGTAACTAGGTAACATGTAGTAATTTGATCGCAATACCGCACAAGGCGCTTGTACTGTTGTACATTTTCATTGCATGGTATTGTTTCTAGCACGAAGTTTCCCGTGCAAACTACCAAAGTCTGAAACTAGAAAGAAGTCCCAATTCATAGAACACCTAAATTCTCGGATGTCTCACATTGGGATATTAAACACCAGTTCGACGGTAGTTCGACGGTGACCCGAGTGAGCATGCATGATAAATAGTTGTCAGGTATCATGAGGAAATTTGACCGTTTACCCCTCACTCTAAATTGCTTAATGTACTTCTGATAAGAATACAAACGCACAGATCCATACTTACCTAGCAAAAGTCGCTTATCATAAGTTCAATGGTCTTCGATTATTGGCACACTGGCGCCTCGCCGGTGTGGATGTCAGGCATTAGGCCGTAAGGATGCACGTTAATCCAATTAAATGCCCCCGAAAGTCAGGAGAATTTACTGTTTTACCACATAACTGCAGATGTAGCTTGAAAAAACATTTTAGGGGCTGCGTTCTTTTTGTCTATTCGTCGGGTTCTACAATACCCCCATCTGTCTGTGTAATTAATAGAATCGGCGCCCGTTCAAACCTACTAGTACTGTATTTCCCGAAAACTTCCAGCCTCGATGCGGAACTACCTAATACAATGTACTTTGCAGTAGATACTCTGAGGTAGAATCTGCCTACAAAGAAAATTGTGTGCCATGCTACGGCTACAATTAAGGTCCGTAGTTCTTGATTTACCGCGAAAATTATGCAGAATCCACACAAGCCATGGCGCTTGTGAGAGCTGTGTGATCACACGGGAAGAAAATGCGTCGGAGCCATGGGTGTGTGAGCTGGACACGGCATTGCAAAGTGCCGACAATCACAAACCATTGGCCTATAGGGGTGATCGACCAGTGACATTGAAACCAGGAAATCAAGACAGCAACCTATCTAGAAGAAGTAGTAGAGATCGGTCCAGATCAGTGGCAAAATGGGGGCATAGGGCGGTTAATAACGCCCTACAGCCTTCCAGCCCTCCAGCCCTCGGGGAGGCCGGTTTTTCTGTTCTGCACGCACAACCGTGCACTACATCTAGCCCCGGCACTCAGATCAGGACCGGGCCGCAAATATCCCTCTGTTAACTTAGCTGTGCAGTCATCAGTTGGAGACCTCCATACTCAGGTAACTTATACAGCTCAACAGCGGTGGCATCATGAGTAATCTATCTAATGGCCACGTGACTACTGATTTGCTGCCATTTTATCCCCCTCCACGAGATATGAGCGTTCTCCCCTTAGCTTTATGAATCTGCCCTCTTCTCCGGTAATTACTTACCTACAGAGTGGTCTCGTATGCAAATATAGGAGCTTCAGCCAAGGAAAGCCAACAAAGCCAGAATTGTCTGGAGTACACTTCCACGCAAAAACAACAAAACCAAGTTCAACGAATCAAGCTATTGTCACAACTTTATTTCAAACATTTTCTAACCATTTATAGCCCCCCCTGCTTTCCCACACATCATTAAACGACCCAATGAGGAACACAAGATTTCAGAAGAAGTTATGTACTATTCTACATAAGAAGTGCATAGGTTGTATAAGTACATTGTAGCCCTGGGTGTTGGCACACGCTAATCCACGTCTGATGCTGAACAGGGACTTCGGCCTGTTTTCCTCTGCAATCCTTGATGCAGTATTCTAGGGGTGTGGAGTGGGGGGTGGGGGTCATGAGCCGTGATAAGTCTTGAGGATGGAATGATGGTCAAAAATTTCTTCACTGATGTACCGGAAACAACGCTTCTACCGACACATCATTGGTTTTCATCCCACCAGTATTTACCGTCATGATACATATATACACGTATAAAAATACGTTGCAAGAGCCAAAGATGCAAGAAAGGTGTAACACATGAGTATTCTGCATGTTGCTAAGCATGTGATCATTTTAGGGGAGAATTCAACATCGAATTTCTTCTAAGCTAAGACATAAGACTAACTAAACTACATATGTAGTAACTGCATTGTACCCAGACTCATGTATGATGTATCCGAATCAAAAGACATCTTTGTGAAAGAAATAATACTAGGTAAAAACAAATACGAAATTGCTAAAAAAAACCATCCCTCAAACTGTATCAATATTTTTCCGTAAATAGATGATAATACTGTGCATCGCCCTCGCAGGCATCCATAGATAATCTATGGTAATCCTATACCCAACCCTAACCCCTCTGTTTCCCTAACAAGTGCCTCTGCAGCGATTCCCGATGAAAACATCGGGTCGTCCTCATCCCACCCTGCATTCAGACCAAAAACCGCACCTTCCCTTGCCTTACTTCTATAAACAAGTGCTGTCTCCAATCTGCTGATGCAATTAGATGTCTCAACTTCGCCTGCCACCGGTTTCCACTCGTTGACAGGTCTAGTCCTTCCAGCGGTGGCGGAGATCTCTGATGATCTGGGATTTGTGTCTAGGTTCAATGGGGAAGAGCCGGAATTTGATGGGTTGTTTTCTTGTCCTTGTGGTTCGGGTACAGAGCACGAGGGGACTTCTATAGGATCTTTTTCAATAGCAGCGTGCCTCCATGTAAACCCCATCCATTCTTTCCAAAAAGAATCCCTCTCCAATATCCAAGGGTTTCCAATAACAACAATCCCTTCTTTTGCTCGAGTCATTGCAACATTTAATCTTCTTGGTTCGTTGATTAACCCAGCACCCTTTTCACTATCACCCTGAAGAAATCTCTCTCTGGCTCGTGTTGTGCATATGATGACAAACCGGTATTCTGATCCTTGGTATGCCTCGACTGGACCAACGTTCACTTTCCTGAAACCCTCGGTGCGTAGCTCCCTACGAAGTCGACGGACCTGCTCACGATAAGGTGACATTACAGCTATCTGCTCTTGGGTAATTGGGACTTCGTCGTATCCATTCTCTTTAGTCCATGAACTAGCCGACAATAATGAACGCACTGTATCTACTGCAAGATCAAGCTCGCGAAGGTTATAGAAAGAGAGACCTTCTTCATGTGATTCGTCTAGACCGGAGTTTAGGATGAATTTCACCGGGATACCTCGATTACCGTTCCATCCTGTCCAATTTTCTAATCTATCTGTGTCTCGGCCTTCTGGTATTAGAGTATCGTTGTAGAAAATGGCTGATGGAACTGCAAGAATTGCTGGATGAGAGCGGTAGTTACGAACTAGATTGGCAAACGGTGGGCGAGGATAAGGCTATCTATCATCAATATCTCAAATTAAAAAAATAGAATCGGAAAAAAAAATTACTAGGTGATTTTTGTTTGCTTTCCCTAATCTTAGAATCTCCGCTTTTCCTTGAAATTTATCCGGGCCAGAGTCAGAATAGATATCTCTGTTTAAAGGGTGTTGGCTATAGACGGGCCGTGAAATTAGTCTCTCAAAAACACTTATCTCCAGAGCTCCCTTTGATATAGTCCTAGGACCTAGCTGCCTTTGATCTCCTGCCATTACCACAATAGGTTTATCATTACTGGCATCTTCTGGAGGGGCTACAACAGACAATGGAATGGCGACCTCAGGTTCGAGACCTTGTGCTGCTTCGTCCAATAAAAGCACCGACCAGTGCAAGCGTACAGATTCCCCGCGTTCGACAAACTCAGCCTGGCCTTCCGAGACCCCGCGGAGTGAGTCCACGACAGTCTTTTCCCATTGACCTAAATCACGATTGGTGCATCTTGCTTGAACTAACATGTCGGCGTCCCTACAGGAGCACACAACTATACGAAAGCGCATAAGCTTCTCCCAAGCTGGAATTGAGAACATATCATTTTCGATATATGAGTATGCGAGCAATGAAGATGGAACTTCCTTGAAGGTTCGAGAAGTTTGTTGGAGTCGTAACAAAGCATTCGGGTTGAAGTGCGGAATCAATCGAAGAGCAAGTGTATCAGCTGCTTCTTGAGAGGGTGCGCAAAGAAGAATATGATTCTTTTGGGTTGTAGGCGCATAAACAAGCTGTAGCGCTGAGAAGTCCAAAGCGATCAGTCCAATACAGAAGAAAAAATACATACAAAAAAGTACTTGTGGAGAAATACCTGCTTCAACCAATGTTTTTGTCTTGCCCGTTCCGGCAGGCCCAAACACGAGAAATGCTATATTTCCATAGTCTTGTTGTAATATCGAATCGATGGCTTTTTGCTATTGAATTCATCGATTTAGCATGTTTGTCCAAATACCGTCTTTTGTTGATTCGCAAATCAGCTTTTCTGAGAAGCGATGGGAAATATTCATTACAAAGTACATCATAAAGCACTCATAAATACATACCTGTTCGTAGTTTAATTCCTTATCAAACCATTTCCGATTAAAACTTCCACGGTTCAATCTGGTTTGCATTTTTCCATCTCTATCTCGCGGAAACAACATCCTCCTAAGAAACGAATTTGATCCCTTTGTTTGCGTGACTAGATGTTTCCTATCCGGGATTTCTTTTTCGCCAACAAAGGCTCCATTTCTAGTCTCTGTAGTAAGGTGGATATCGATATCGACCACAGCCCTCCGGACACCTTCCCAATATCGCTCTTGTACACCGAAAATCACATTGAACGTGCCTCCCATCTCAATCCACAGGCCATCGGCTCTCACTACAATATAACCCTCTGTTCTGTCCATGCCAAACACAAACGTCTCGTACTCATATCCGGTAAAGCCTCCAGGAAATGGAAATTTCGCTGGCCTTACTTGCCTCAACTTAATCATGTCGCCAAGTTGGATTGGAGGAGTATTTTCGCGAATCCCAGGTATCATGATGCGAAACTGCCATGAATGAGGATCTTGAGTGGAGATGGCAACATTAAAAAGGTTAAAGCTTTTGACATACTCGTCAAGAGCCTTGATTTCATCTTCCAATAACTTCGAGAAATGCTCGCTATAGGTATTCGGCTCTAAATTTGCTGCCATATCTTTAAAATTTCTTCCTTCTACTACATTCTCGCCCGACTTCCTAGATGTTTTAGTCTCCTGTTGTGCTAAAAGTAGCCCAGGTCTCTGAAGTACATCAGGCAGCTGAGGCAAAGCATTGAGGAATTGACTTCCACAAAAACTTTGCACATACACCCGGAAATCGACACTTGGCGGGGAAATCGCCCTACATATATGTGCAGGAAGGGTATTCACTGTTCGCAAATACTCAGGAACGAAAGGTGCCGTGTAAACATCAGGATACCAGGCACCTCTCTGTCTGTGCTGAGTGCTTGATGGTGTCGATCCTGGAGATATGGATGATAATGACATGGTTGCTCGATGTCCTTGGAGGTTAGGCTTCCACGGCTGTGAAGGCGGCTGTGGCGGGTGCATAACATGCGACCGGTTTGCAGGGTGATTTCTTGGATGTAACAGGCGAGTTTGTGGTTGTGCAATTGGAGCGGATACAACCGGATGCAACTGTCCGGCGCCAGTAGTATGTGGAAGAGGCGTTTTAATCATTATTACTGAGTACGGGATTGCATTGCAGCTGATATCGGAAGATGCTGCACTGATTTTGTTTGTTTGTAGTTTAGAATGTAGCTCGGGAATAGTAGGCATATTCATAATTGCGGCACAAATATCTAAGCTCAAGCTGTACGATACATTGTACTCGTACGTGTCAGTCCAATTTTACTACGGGATTACCACTGTAACGATGTACACACGTAATGTATCCTATCTGTTCGTTACCTATATATTAAAGACCGAGTGTGTGATGGTTTTGTTTAATATACTTAAGTACCAAGTAGTCTACTATAGTAATTTATCAAACCACAATTTGTGTAGGATTGAGCTCGCTGGAATTTGTCCTAATCCTAAAGATAAGTTCATCGAGTTCTCTATCTGGATATATTGAAAAGCCACCATAAGATTACAGTCCACCATATTTCTAAGGCACTACATACACATTGTAGGTAACTTCAGGGTTGACAAAGAATTAACGCACTGTTGGAAAACTCAAATAACCAGGTTTTTCCAGTTGTAGCCCAAGTTTAACAAACATACAAACCAATTAAGTACACGATTGTGCAAAGTCGCTCCTCACCAATTATCCTGCAAGGTACAGCCCAAAATCACTGATGGTATACCAAAAACAGGCAGCCTAAATCGTAACTGAATACATTTATTCTTGAGATTTAACATACTACACTAGGCGCCGGACCAATTGATCCAATAGCTTTGTTCATTGTTTCGAATGGATCTTTCTTTACTGCAACATCCGGAGAAGTTTGGGGGCTATTCTCTAGCGAAGATTGAGGACTAGCTCCGAAATGCTCCAGAAATTGCCCATTTTTGTTTTTGGCAATTGCTGAAAAGAATGGGCCTGGTGGAACGAGAGCCCCTAATGCACGGAGTGCATGGGAATCGAGATACTTCCTACCTACTTCGAATGAGGCATTCACCCAACCAAACCTATTGAAAATTCAGTAAACGTAATCCAACAGTCCCGTTATCAAAACTATGGCAAACTCACCCTTCTCGAGCAACACCAGTAAAGTCGATTCCTTGATTGCCATACTCAGCATCAACGCGGTGTGGATCAACAGGGCGGGTGACATCATATTTTTCAACAACAGTTCCATGGTAATCCACAAAGGCTGTCGTGATCATATGCAACCAACGATAGGCTAGTCGCATAGCGACCTGATGGTACCCGTATCGAACCAGCCCAACCCACGCAAGCATCTGTTGTGGTGCCCAACCGCTGTGATTTTTTTTAATAAACCATAAAATTGATTGTGAAGAATAACTTACTAAGGGTAATCCCACTGGCGATTGGGCCTATCTATGCTCAATTCCCCTCTGCTTTCCTTGGTCCCACTTGCCAGTCCACCATGTTCTTCAAACTTTGGTATAGCAATTTTAACCAACTTTTCTGCCTGTTTTTCATCTGCTACACCCGACCATAATGCCCAAAAAACAGTTGCCGTCTCATAGTTTATCTGCCTTTTTTGGACGGTATCATAATCGAAATACATACCCTTCGTCTCATTCCATAAGTACTTATCAATAAGTTCTTTTCTTTTTGTGGCTCTGTGTTCCCAAATATCTGATGTAAAAACCGCATTGATTTTGAGCTCTTCGTGCCCAGGTACAGAGAATTCCTTTGGAATAGATAACTTGTCGTTAAAATATTGCTTTATTATTCGGGAAATATCCTTCTCGTATTTATACAACAAAGAATTCAAATCTATTGTTGCAAGATTGGCACAAATACCTTCCAACCGATAGGACGTATCGTGGCCAGATTCGCGTACCGCACGATCATGAAGGAAGTACTCATCCAAAGCAGGTTCTTTAATGATACCGTCATTATAGGCAGTGATAAAATCATCTATGCTCATGTTATGTTTTTTGGCATACGGTGAGAGCGTTGAGTCAAAATGGCTCGGTTCGGTTTCTGGGGGCACTCCTATACCGTCTGGTCTGTATCTGCTAAGTCCCGTTTCGGGGTCGTAGCGTGGGTGAGCCATCCACACAGTGAAATATTCCTTGATGGCAGCAAGTGTGCTTGTTCTTAGGAACTCTATCGCACTAGGCTCATCCTGTATTTTCTCAAAGACTTTAATTGCCATATCCGTGAGAAACGGTGGCTGTGACCTTGAGAGATAATAAGAACGGTTGGCGTTTAAGATTTTTCCATAGTGTTCAATCTCAAAACAGAAATTTATCACCATTGATCTAGCCAGATCCACCTTTTTGTTCTCAAGAAGTCCTAGGGATATCATATAGCTGTCCCATCCTGTGAATATCAGCACAAAACTTCACAAATTTCAAGTATTTGGCAACACACCATACAGCTCGTTGAACCGGCCGCCTGGTACCACAAAGGGGTATCCTCTAAGATCTTCCTTCCCATCTTCGTCAATATACTTTTCCATGGCAAGAGCGAGAAGTCCAGGCTTATCATTGATGCCTTGATATATTTGTGAGCTGTTAATCCAGGAAATATTCAAATAAACACTTACTTTTGGTATAATTTGCATCTATAAGTTCAGGCAGTCGAACGACATCTAAATTCAGATCCGGATAGTTCTTGGCAACTTTTTTGTAATATTCAAACTGATCCGTCTCGCGGTATGGAATATATATTCTCGGTCGATGGTCCTTCATACGCTCTGCTTTTGGATCTTTGGTTACAGACTCGATTACACTAGCATCGATTCTTCGGGTAAGTCCGCTCCAAAATGTTGTTCTGATCAATCTATGCAACCTAGCAACTGGGTTCTCCATTACACGAGCTTCGTCTAGCAACACGTGTTTACGTCCGTAGTCATTTGCGAGAGTTAACTCTTGCATCAAGTTGGCACATTGATATGTACCACGAATATCGTATTTATTGTGGCCATTACTATTGTACGTACCGAGGGAGATGACCTAGTTTATATTAGAAATCTTATCTTACAATACGAATGTCACTAGCCTTTGGACCACCATCTTCAATTGTGATCTGAAAATTACGGTCTGTGTCCTCCTGATCTTCGAGATGTTTTAGTGTTTTTGCAACATTAATCATAAATTGCCGAGGTTTATGATGGGAGAAGATATCTTCAAATTTTTACTTGGTTAGTATAGTGAAACTTTTCCTCTTTGATATAGGAAAAACAAGCATAATTAAACATACCGAGGGAAGCTCTTCGAGTTCTCGTATGACCCCATTTCATGCCAGTTGAACCGTGAAATCCCTCGCTCTCGCTCTATGACAGTTTTCCTGTTAGTCTTTGTTTGAAAGCTTTGTATGGAATTGCTTATAAGTGGATGAAATAAACATGACGAAGTAGAAATCATAGTCAAAGTACGGATAACATTGTGAGCTGTTCTTAATATATCATTCACGGTTGTGCACGTTTCAGGTGGGCAGGTTCAAAAACATCAAGCTTTACCAACCTCTGATGATGTCCTTGGACGACCTGACTGCTTCCCATAGTATATGTGGGGCTCTGAGTAAGGATCGTGTACGTCTTCGTCCAGTGGCTGGCGATGTCCAACGGACGTAGACATACCATCAATGTTCCCTTGTAGCAAAGCCAATGTTGAAGATGTTGAATGGTTTCTTGTTAAAAGTTTTGGATTTGGGAGTTGAGAAATGGTTATAGTTGAGACAAGTTTCGAACAGAATGTTCTGCGTTCCTTGCTCAAGACCCAAGAGTTCCTTATGAATAATGGCTATGACGAAGTTACAGCAGGGATTGTTACTTAGGTCAAAGAAGCACACAGAAAGAAAGCCAAGGACTGCCGTTTATCACTGAAGTAGCTCGGTTATCTGACGTTTGGGCCTCCAATTGGTTCAAGCGCCTCCTCGGAGCCGAGCGCACGCTCAAATTGATTGAGAGTTTTAAATTTTGTGCGATAAGACGCCAGTTGCCAGTTCCCAGTTGCTAGTTCATCTGCATGCAGGTAGCGTGTGCCCAGTTTATATACTCTGTGGGTTTTTAGCTGTTTCACAAACAATTCATAACCCGGGAAATTCACACTAGAACTTTGGGTCAGGGCACAGTGTCACCTCGCGCCGACCTTTCTAGCCCCACGCCAGAACTCCTCTGCAGCCAACCCAAACATCACCAAGACGCCACAAACCTTTTGGCTTGCATTGTGCTCACAAAATAATTTTACATAATTTGATAGAGTATTCTGCATTGGATTGAAAAAGCAAATAAATAATACAGATAAACCTTCATAACTCGCGTGGGGTCACGGTTGTTTGATTGTCAGCCGCATGGACTTACGTTGAGGATCATTGCCACAATAAGTATCTCCAAGCAGAGGCTGCGTCACTTTAGTATCACTATTCGCAAAAGACGCTGATCTCTTGAGGACTTTGAATCGAGATTCGGAGCTCAAGATATTAGTTAGGAATTGTTTTGTCGAGTGACAGTGAATGACAGAAGGGACTCATATACCATTTCCGGCATCTCACTACCTTCATCATTTAGACCTGACATCAGCAGATTCTAAAAAGCTAATTTAATGGATAGTTCACAGAGCGCTTTCCAGAATTCAAATACATATAGAGGGATGCAACATCTTTAGTATAATTTATCTCCACTCTATACCTACATAAATTAGCACAAAAGAGGGTTCAAATTAAATAGCTATGTTAGAGTGGTATTATGATTCCTGGTAGTTGGGATATTGTGAAAAACAGTCTGAAAATGGTAGCATTAATACTTATTATTCCAAAAAGTTTAAATCTGACCACTACTGTAATTGATTAATGGTAAACGATTATCGCGGTAACAGCTAAGAATAAATACTGTACGAACCTCACTTAGTAGGCAGCGTCGATTAGTGTCGTATTCATAGATCGGGGGGGGGGGGGTAGGGGGAGGTGCGGTATGTATGTATGTACATGCTACTTCAAGAACTGGGTGCACGCCCAAATGGAGGTTTCAAGTCTCACCACAAGTGCAACCTCAACATTTGAACTCGAAAGGTCAAATTTCGATCTGGGATAGAACAGTTCTATTATAGAAAAATAGAGGAAGCTATTGCGCATGTAGATTATCTATTCCTACTCTCCGTATTACTATACATCTCTATTTGTACTTATATTTTAGTTTCTAGCCATATGTGTACTCGAGAGCATTCTCCTATGCTCGAGGGCGTGGTGCATATCTATTTTTATACCCTTCTTCGAATAGCTGTTTCTTAGGCTTCAAGTCCTGGTTCCTTACCATGAGCTTTCTAATAACATGAAAACTTCCTGTGCCCAGAGTCATCGACTGTCCCAAAATGATTTTCTCCGAAACACCCTCAACAGCATCTGTCTTCATGTGAAATGCAGCATCGAATAGATGATCGGTGGTCTTTTCGAATGATGCAAGTTGCAGAACACTATCTCTCATTTTTGAGAGACCAAACCGAGTGATACCAAGAACTTGCCCCTTATATGTCATGACATCTCCCAGAAGTTGCATGTGACGAGGATCGATGTCCATTCCGTGCTCTCTCATAGTATGTGATATCTCTCCAATAATCGATCCACTGTTGAAAATTAGCTTAACTTCCAGATTGTATATAAATTCTCGGGGATCTCGACTTACCGAGCAGCTTCAATTCCTAAAACTTCGGCCATTTCCATAACGTGATTTGTCGTTGTGGCAGTACCAATAACTCCATCAGTATTCATGCATTTCAATAACCCGTAGCCTTCTACTAAGAGTTCATTCTCTTTATTTTTTTCATTTTTCTTAACAACAGCACGAGCAGCATCCGGGTATCCTTTTACCACAACGCTTGGGAGCGCTCTCTTTAATGCTTGGGCCTGAAGATAAATATCGCCGTCATCTTTTCCTCTCTTATCTTTTGCCGATAATTCCCGTATGTATATACGTATCTTATTTCCTATAACTCGAACATCTTGCCGAGCAATCTTAAGTTTCGCCTTGACTAGTGCAGTAACGATATCATCCATTGTGAGTTCTAGTTGCAATGCATCAAGGGTGTGATAATCAACACGAACACTGACATAGCTGTCGTCGGGCGCACAGACATCTTCTACATAATGTATAACCTAGCCTAGTTAGCGTTTGTACTGTCACTATACCTAGGGCAATGCGTACATCTTGCAAGAAAGTCTTCTCAATTCGGCCTTTTACTACCCTTGCAGCACGCTCATCGTCCCGTGTAACAAGTTTGCAGGTAATTATGGGAGTGCTAATATTCTTGGAAGCATTGATGATTTCTCTGATGCGAGGAACACCAAGAGTAACATTCATGGAAGCGACTCCAGCAAAATGGAAAGTTTTCAAGGTCATTTGAGTTCCAGGTTCACCAATGGATTGGGCACCGGTTGCACCAACTGCAGAACCAGGCTCTACCTTTGCTCTCTCATATTTTGTCAAACATTGATGCAAAAACTCCCGGAGACACTTATCAGATATCCGCATGATCCGATTTACAGCATTCACATTGGAAACTAATTTATTAGATCCATGTAAGATAAATTTATACAGGACGACTTACCGGGATAGAAAGAGTCGATATCGGTCCCATCTGTTTCCATTTCTGGACATTCGTCTTGACGAGGGAGTCCATACTTTTCTCGTACATCGGCTAGTGTCATAGCCTTCTCTTTAACATAGGATCTGACAGATTTATAAAAATTACGGAGACTCTCGTATTCATCCAAGGCTTTGTCCGCAAGTGTTTCTTCCATCTGTTCAAGCATTGAATCTGGGACTATATTTCCCATCAGGTCCTTGCGAGGAACACGATCTTCTAGGGGAGCTATAATCTCATCACACAATGCAATCAACTCATATGGCAATAAGCCTTTATCTTCGTTGCTAAATGTTATATTATCTGAATGATAGAATGTGCGAGTGAAATTCACCGGCTGTGCATTTCCCTCCATATCTACCGGATCCAAATTGTCACCTCCATACTGGAACTGGACAATACCTGACCCCGAAGTTCGCACCGTGTTGTCATAATTAGCGGAAAGGTCTTCTAGTGATTTCATCAGGCGACGCGACATATATCCAGTCTCAGCTGTTTTGACAGCTGTGTCAACCAAACCCTCACGGCCAGAAATGGCATGGAATAAAAATTCGGTCGGAGTCAATCCAGAAAAGAAACTGTTTCTAACAAAGCCCTTAGACGGGGGCTGTTTTGAGTTTTTGGCAAAGTGCGGGAGAGATCGATCTTGGAATCCATCAGGTACACGTTTTCCTGCAATAACCTGCTGTCCAACACAGGCCACCATCTGAGAAACATTGATTTTGGAGCCTTCATTTTTTGTCAGAACTCAATATGCTCAAGGAAGATACTACTGACCTTTCGAACCGGAGCATGCCATGATAAGAGGGGAATTATATTTGCTCAACTCTTTCATACATATATCTCCAACTTTATCACGGACATTACTCAAAATTCCCTGCACTTTATTTTCAAGGGTCGTCTCTTCATCGCAACCCGCTTGCTTTTCAAGCTTTCCTTCCTTAAATTGCATAATCAGGGCATCACATTGAGCATAGGCATCCTCGACCATAAGGTCTTTCTCCCTTCTCAGAGCCACTCCAGGTAGTACGTCGTTAATTCCGATCGAGAACCCTTGATTAGCCAACCAACGGGCACAGAGTTTGGCTAGACGGTTCATTGCCTTCACAGCCTCGTCTGGGCCATAATTCCTCAAAATAACATAGAATACTGATTCTTTCTTTCCAGAACCAACGGTGCCCTTATCCATGAGCCCGCACATAATCTCGCTCCCACGAATCACTAACCAACCATCATTAGGACACATATCTGGTGCCTGTCCTGGGACTGGCTTGAAATCACGACACTTGGCATCAAGATTGACAAGTACGGGGCTTTTTTTGTTAGGCCTCATTAGAACGTTGAATATCTGCTTGCCGGTCCAGAGCGCTTGAGGCTTTATGATTGCCGGAGGTGGGATGTCTATTTGCATATCACCATCAACCATATACATACAGATGTGCCCAAATGCCTTTCGATCATAGAAACGTTCTTTGCTACTAAGTAGATACGAGGCGGTGATAAAGTCCTGAATAGCAGCAATAATAGGCTCACCATTCCGTGGCGTACAAAGATTATTCTTGACACCCATTAATTCTATCGCCTCCGTCCGTGCCTCTTCTGTCTGTGGAACGTGCAAATTCATTTCGTCCCCATCGAAATCAGCATTGTATGGATTACATACGCATTCATTTAATCTGAATGTTTTCCAAGGCCGAATCTTGGCGTAGTGGCTAAGAATACTGAGCTTATGTAGAGACGGTTGTCGATTAAAGAGCACTACATCTCCATCTTCTAAATGTCGCTCCACAATATCTCCTATTTGAAGACTGGCAGCAGCTCGTTTTCGGTCTCCAAACTTAAGGAATAGCTTTATGGAATTTGCTTTTATGATGTAATTTGCGCCTGGCCACTTATCAATTCCATTTTCAACAAGTCTTCGTAGTTTATCAATATTATATCTTGAGACTTTCTCCGGATATGTCAAATTCTTTGCTACCAGCTGAGGAACAGCCACCTGCTCGATACTTAGATTTGGGTCTGGGGAGATCACCGTGCGACCGGAGAAGTCAACACGCTTCCCGGATAAGTTTCCTCTAAAACGACCCTGTTTGCCTTTCAAACGCTGACAAAACCCTCGAATGGGCTTGAGGTCTGTATAGTTGCGTGTGATGCTTGGCTGACTGCTGTCGATATACATTGCGATTTGCGCTTGCATATAATCCCACTGTTCCATCAGTGTTTGTATAGGCTTTCCTTTTTGTAATCCAGCACGTATAAGAGAACTCATGAAGATAATTTCAGTCAGCTTTACTGTTAGATCATCTTCGTTACTGGCCGAATCTTGCTGAACTGATGGCCGGATGCATACAGGTGGCGCGGGTACATATTGCCAAATAAACATCTCCGGTCGGCCTTCCGCAGGATTCATACCAAGCAATTCACAATCTGTCGGAAGAACTTGTTTGAAGAGATTAAGTACTTTGAGGGGATTTAAATCATCCATCGCCTTCTTCACATGTTTCTCTAGATCATTGTTTGTTCTCTTGGCCTCCGCAAAAGACTTATCAAAGGCAATCTTTGAATCTGGTGGGATTTTCTTTGCGGCAGTCGAAGAATTGAAAGCTCTAAACTTATCGTGACTAATTTTGAGGGGACCTGTCTTTTTGACAACACCATTGATGGCACCACAATGCGGACATGTCCGGGCCTTTTTACATTGTTCGTTAATTTTCTTACAGATTCCGGTTCGGCGTAAATTATCAATGTGCGGGGTTCGAAGCATTCGGAGGTATTGCCGTCGCTGATTGTCGTCTAATAATATACGAGAGCAATCTTTGCATATATTTTGTAACATGGTCGTTATAGCTTTGAAATAACCAATGTGGAAGGCAGGCAGAGCGAGCTTCACATGGCCAAAGTGTCCATTACAATTCTGTAATCCTTCGCCACACGTCTCACATAGTCCAGTTTTTGATGACGTTCCCTACAATAAAATCAGTTTCCGAAGACTTAGTCTTGAAAAGAGAATATCTCACCATTCTTGCATCCAGTGCGCCATTCTTTTTGGGAGTTCGTCCTCCGTCCAAGTCAAATAACTCTCGAGTAGCAACTTCTATGACTCCCTGTTTAACCACATCCTGTGGGGACCTTCGAACTCCAGGTAAGTCCTCATCCCCGGGCTACGGAAAGATGACCTACATAATCCCAAACTGAACATTTTTGATCCGTTTAGGGAGATTATCGATGACTTGAGACTTCATGATGATAATTGTCGCGAAGCTCCAGCCCTCCAAGGATATTTAATTAGTTAAATGCGCATAGACAACGGATGTCCAGTTTTCAAAAGGGAGTTCAGTTCATGTGGTGGAGGAAACGCGCAGTGGAATATGGGACCAAACCCTTCACGGTTTTGATGGATGGAAAATATGATCAGAACTTCGAGAGTCAGTGGTGGTGGGGCAAAACAAACTTTGGCTCAATGTGGCACCCCCGGGTGTGGCTGGTACTCGTACTTTGTGTACTCTACCTACTTCTTATTTCTTACTAGTAAGAAACACTTAATTTGCAGTTATCGCATGGTGTGTAAGTATGATCCATGATGTAGAGTACTCTACTTACACCCTTACAAAGTTCTTTCTTTTTAATGTAGATGAGTACTTGGGCAGATCAGCGCGTAATAAACAAATTGCCTCTTAGTAATCTTAGGTGCTGCTTCTTATCCCTGCCATGTGACGTGGTGATAGCTATTCGTGGACAGCTGAAACACCTCAACACCACAAAACGAACTCAATCTGCGCCTCACTCGCTATACACAACATGGCGCACTATCGCTTTCTCCTTGCGCCGATGGGGGATAACGAGACGCATCCGGGCGACGCGTGGAATCCTCGCGGTGAGAGTATGTACATACCTACATTGTGAACTGACGATTGTACCTTTCTAACATGAACAGAGCAACGAGATCTGGTCCAACAGCTTTTGATCTCCGTGCTTCTAGGCCTTGGCGCTTTCACTACATTTTGTATACTGAGACCGAGATTTCCACAATTCTACTATGCACGGAAGATACGAATACACAGGGGTTAGATTGGTCTGATCGATTTGAAGGGTTGTCGAGATCTTAAACTAATAAAGTTTCAATTCAGCGTCTTCATTGCCGGACCTACCGCCATCGTTATTCGGATGGATACCCGCACTCTGGAGAGTGACTGATCAAGAAGTACTAGCAACAGCAGGACTAGATGCCTATGTGGTTTGTGCTCCCGATTTACCAGGCACAGTTAATCACTCATTTATTTCCATAGTTTCTCGCATTCTTCAAAATGGCCATAAAATTTTTAGTTGCTGCCTCGGTTTTAGCGGCCGTTGTGCTTGCCCCCATTCACGCGCATTTCCACACTGAGCCTAAGGACAAATCTCTTCATGAGATTCCCAAACTTGTGTCGTCCCAGATGTTGTTTTCCGGAAAGAACCCCAAGGCACTTCCGCAAGATAAATCATATCTATGGGCTCATGTTATTTTTGTCTACGTCTTTACTAGTTTGGTGTTTTATTTCCTCTTAGACCAGACCCAGGAGGTGGTCCAGATACGGCAGAATTATCTCGGCAATCAAGCGACTGTAACGGACCGCACAATCAAACTATCTGGGATCCCCGAAGAGTTGCGGTCTGAGGGGATCTTGAAAGAATACATCGAAAAGTTGAAGATTGGAAAGGTTGAAAGTATCACAATTTGTCGTAAATGGCAAGAACTAGACCGGCTCATGGAAGAACGTCAAAATACGTTGAGAAAGCTGGAAGAGGCCCATACCGCCCACCACTCACATCCTAAAATTAACGGAGACGCTGGAAGTGGACCAGATTTGGCACATAATAATACACCCGGCATGACCCCAGATGAAGAAGCAATGCCCCTATTAGGGGGAGATGCAGGCGGGCATTTCGACTCAAGTCGACCACGATTGACTTTGAGAAAAGGCTGGTTTAAGCTAAGCAGTAAAAAGGTTGATGCTATCAACTTCCTTACAAATAAACTACAAGATCTTGATGACAAGATCACAGAAGCAAGGAGAAAGGAATACAGTGCTATGCCGCTTGCTTTCATTACCATGGACTCTGTTCCAGCAGCCCAAGTAGCTATACAAGCCCTTTTAGACCCAACTCCAGGGGCAATGATTGCCCGACAAGCCCCGAGTCCATCTGATATCGTTTGGCCCAACACATACCTTTCGCGTACTTCACGTTCGTTTCGGGGATGGGCTATCAGCATTTCTGTAACTCTCTTATCCATTTTTTGGCTTGTTCCAGTGACGGCACTTGCTGCCTTGTGGGATCTCCATCAAATTCGGCAGATATCGCCTGGCGTGGCAGATTTCCTTGAAGATCATGAAGTGTTGGGTTCTCTGGTCCAAACCTTTCTACCGACTTTGGTATTGACTCTGCTGAATGTTGCAATTCCGTACTTGTATGATTGTACGAAACACAAGATTCTAGTCAAAGAGGTTCGGTCGAAGCTAACAATCTAATTAGGGCTGTCAAATTACCAAGGATTGATATCTCAATCAGAAGTAGAGCTTTCTGTTATCGGAAAAAATTTCTTCTTTACTTTTTTTAATCTATTTCTTGCGTTTACAATCTCGTAAGTGTTTCCATTCGGTCATCTGTGTCCAAAACTAAATTTTGAAGTGGGACTGCATTTAAAACTCAGGCTTTGTGGGACACTCTGAGGGACATATCTGATACACAAAAGATTGCCACTTTGTTAGCCAAAGCAGTGCAGGACCTTGGACCATTTTACATCAATCTCATTGTTCTACAGGGGTTAGGAATGTTTCCATTGCGACTACTGCAGATCGGCAGCGTCACATTATACCCAGTCACGAAGTTTGGCGCGAAGACCCCAAGAGGTATTGTCTCATGAAAGAAATTATTGTTTTCTTAAGTACAAAATTAATATGTTGGGATAGACTATGCAGAACTTGTGCAGCCTACCATGTTCAAATATGGATTCTATTTGCCCCAGCCAATTCTTATTTACATTGTGTGTATCGTCTACAGCGTCCTTGAAGATGGGTTTACCATTCTGGTATTTGGACTGCTGTATTTCATCTTGGGATACTTTACTTACAAGTATCAGCTTCTATATGGTATTTAAATCAAATCCTAAAAAAAGATTCCCAAATCTAATGTAGATCATCTATAGCTATGGATCATCCTAGACACTCCACTGGTGGGGCATGGCCGATGATTGTGTATCGGGTCATACTAGGGCTGTTGGTTTTCCAATTGACAATGGCTGGATGGCTTTCGTTAGCTGGTGCCTATACACGAGCTGCTTTGATCACGCCATTAATTGCATTCACTGGTTGGAGCGTATGGCATTATAACAAGCACTACAAGCCGTCGAACTATTTTATTGCCTTGAAGTCTGTGCGGCATACACAACCAGACTCCGTTCAATCACCAGATACAGCACAAACCATTGATGAAGAAAGAGAGGAAGGGCTGGAATTTGTCAACCCAAGTTTGAGTTCGCCGTGAGTGTTATCTTTCTCCTAATATTCCATTCCCAAGCTGATAAACCACACAGGCTGGAAAACGTATGGGTTACTAGGATAACCGGGGACTTGGCTCCAGTTGGAGTTGACATCCTTTGAGTCCGACAAAAGGAAATATGAAACCCTTTATAAACAAAATATCGTTAAAATGTTCTTGTACATATGTATACCTTTAATTTCATGTCTTTAATTGATTAATTCTCGCGCCAAATTTGCACATATATAAGTAGTACATTAAAATCAATTCTAGAAATTCTACTAGTCTCGTTCCCAACGGTGGTCTTTGCTCGTAAACTCGCTTGGTGGATAAGCGAGGTACGAGTAACAACGCCAACGTTTGGGCACGAGACTAAAATTCTACCACATGCAATGTTTGTATTACCATCCCCACACCAAGGATTTCCGTAGGCCCACAGGTCGACCGGCTGGCCTACAAGTTGACCGAATGGCAAATTGAATACCGTCGATGCAGCTCATGATAATATAATACCCAAATTTGTCAATGGAGTTTGAAAATATATGTTCCGAACCGTACACCAATGATTTCCGCGGGCCCACAGATCGACCAGTTGGCCTATAAGTTGACCGAATGGCCAATGGGTCAACCTGTAAGTCTACAGTTCGATTTAGCTCACAGAGTGACCTATTTGCCAAACCGTTGACCAAAATATCATCCTTTACCAATCGGTTCACCCACTTGCAAAACCGGTCGCCCAATAGGCCACATGATTCTTCAATATTTGTGGAACACTTGCTTTGATCCCAAAATTTACAGACTTAATAAAGTACCAAAGTTCAAGATACTAATTTTCTTTACATGTGGAAATCCTCCAAGTGTGGCACTCGGCTTCCAACTTGTTGCTCTAAACTGTTTTGAGCGACCGCGCCTGTGGTGAAAGCCTTCTTAAAAGTACTCTGTTAGGGGTACCATGCCTGACTGGGGGATGGCTCGCACACCAAACGAAGGCGAATTCAAGCCTGACCTGATGCGAGTGAGAAACTGTCTGTCTCTTGATTGCTATGTACTTAACCTCTCATCATCTACACCCACGTGTACTTTTTGCAACCTGTAATCAATCAAGAAAGATCACCCAATGGCTATATTGAAGCCAGGTGTCATAGTACAACTCGCTTCTTACTTCCGCCATGCAAAGACTGAACCAAAAGAGCGTGCACTGAGGTACTAGTCTTTGTTTACAAGGTTTATAACATGATATATAGATAGCTTATGGGTACAGAATACCACAGGATGTTCTAAAGGCTTTGGATAAGAAATTAAATACAGATACCAATGACTTGCCTATTATATTTTTGAAGGCGGAGATAGAGGACCTTGTGGATTCTTTGGGGCGGCATCGGGGTGTCTCTTGTTGGGTCTGTCTGGATGCATTGTCGTTTTCCAACATTGCACTAATCCTTATGTGTGCGGAACCATGCCCCGCCCAAAATGAAGGGTTATTCAGGTTGTTGGTAAGTGAAACTTCAACTTTTTCTGTTCTTTACTGATAAGATAAGGACGCTGTAGAGAGCCTGAAGGGGGGTGATTTAGGCACCAGTGATTCTGCAAGAGCAAGATATAAGAACGCACTGGGAGAAAGTCTTGCGGACTTACTATTCAAGTTCTTCATCCATTCAAAAAAACAATCGCTTTCTAGAAGATGGTCGGGGCTTCTTCTTTTTGAAATTTTAGAGACCAAAGAGAATCGCAAACGCCTTGAAGATTGTCTTCAACCAATCCAACGGTAAGCTGAAACTATAAATACAATTCAAGCTAGCATTATTAACTTAAGTAGTCAAGAAGTTGGAAAAATTATTGTGCAAGGCTTAGACAAAATTCTGAAGCTTGTTGCAGGTAGATTGATATCTCAATTAGCTACTGATATCACCTCTGAAGGTGCTCTGAAAGATCACTCGCTCTCGTTTATCCCAAATGGGGTGTTTGATCTCCCCAATGTGAATGAAATGGTTCTTCCGATAGGTGGTGGGACTCAATGGGAATGCCAATTTTCTGAATATGTAGCAATTTTAGAAGCACAAAGGGAGCAGGCTGGCCTCCGGTATGATATCCGGGATTGAACACTGCGGGATGTTTTTGGCTAATACTTACTATTCTAAGGAGTCCTATGGGGTTTCATGGGATCCGCGTTAGACTTGGGCTTCAGGGAGAATATATTGGATCTCAAGGAAATATCATCTGCAGCGTCGGTGGGACTTTGAGTATCCACATACCGCCAACGTTGAGTTCTTACTCTCGGTGGATGGACATTGACATGGAAAATATCGACCACATAAGTCTATCGACTGAGGGTATTGTTGGAAATGAGGTCACAGACCTAGTTTTGCGTCTCGTTGACTACAAAGAATCTGCATATCTCTATCTATTGGACATGGATCAAAAGAACGAACCAGATACAATCATAATTACAATTTACACGGATGAAGCAGCAATAATTGCGGATGATCTCAGAAAGACTCGTAATTCAAGACGAATTAAGTTGGACCAACTCCACAGATTTTCGTCACAGATATCGCTAGTTGGCGCACCAACCAGCGATATTCAAGTTGGACTCGAATTTCCTGCTTTCATTAATAATGAGTTGGAAATACAAAATGAAATGTCTAACAAAGCGCTTGATGCTTCCCCAGTTGAAAAAAAAGAAACATACCTCGGGGACGAAGATCAACATATTATGGATAATAATGAAAGCCACAACTCCCCTACGAATCTCGCGGCAATAGATGAACAGGTGTCTAGACCCATTGAAAAAAAACCATTAGAATATCTGCCGGACATCATAGCTCCTACTAAATCCAAATTTCTAAGAAAAGCAATGCCAGATTTGACGCAGGACTACCTACCATCTCATGAAGAGACTCTTGCCAGCCACGAAACTTCACTATCTCCAGGAGGGGTGGGCAAGAGGAAGCTCCCCTCCAAAAAGGATTCACTGAGTGGAAATGCAGTCAAGAAGATCAAAAAAACATTGCATACAAAACCCATGACCAAACCAACTTTTCAAATCAAGAACGACATATACGACATGTTGGAAAGCGATGAAGAGCCACCAATCAACAAAAAGCACTCAAATATTGCAGTAAATAAATCAAAATTATCTAAAACAAAGCGGGGTGCGAAAACCAACACCATAGCTAAAAATGCGGACAAAAAAAATGAAGGGAAAAAGGAACCCAAAAAAAAGATCAAGACTGCTTCCGAAAAACCCAACGATATAAAAACAAAAAATACTAAAATTGACGGTAACCAAGGCTTGTCATCAGTTTCAAAGACCGAAACTACCAAGCCTCGAAGATCTTCGCGTATAAAAGGTAAAGATATGCCAAACTTCAAACTTCAATCCGAATCATCTAGTGAGGATGATACTTTTACTCCAAAGAACCCTCGAGTCTCAGTCATGGATGCAGCCACCGCACATGGCAGTGATGCATATGAACCTCTGAAAGAAAGCAAACTAGCCAAAACACCCGCTTCGGGTATCAATTCACCTGAGGGGCCAAAGGTTGCAGCTACGCCGATTGGAATACACAAAAGCAAAGCAATCGACCAAGTTTTGAGTAATAATAAAATACCCGAAACCACCAATATGAAGACTACTTTACCAACTCCCGTATCAATCGAAGCCATAAAGGGAACCACTGTCTCCTATAAACACCCTCCCAGAATTGCAAATACAAAGATAAAAATCAATGATCACACCAAAGTTGTGAATTCTTCTATGGCTAATAATTCACCGGTAGAATCATTACATGATGCTTTAGCAAGAAAACCACAAATAATCTCTTGGAGTGAAAAAGGTCCAAAAAACCAGGGCCGTCTTGTGTTTATGCCAAATTCAAAATTAAACCCAGTTAAAGCCTCCGAAGTTCCTCCCAAGTCACCAACAAAAGACATAGAAACTCACCACCTGCCCAGAAAGGAGAATGTTCAAGGAGCAGTGACAAAGGAGGAAGATAAGAAAGATGAAATGAAAGATGATCGTGTCCGGGTAAAAGAGCTCAATGAAGAGATGACAAAATTAACGGCTGTGAGAGAAACAGTGAATGAAGAGATACAGGATGAAGAGGAGGATACAATACTAGAAGAGGGTGATGGATACACAATAACAACAGGATCTCAATGCGAAGTGGAAGAGCTACACAATGAGGTTGAAAAGGACTACGAGGAGGAGGAAAGTATATCAGACAAGCAAGATTTCTCGAAACACAGCGAAGATAAAAGTATGTTGTACGTTGATCAGGAGGGCAACAAAAATAAGGAAGCAAAATATGAACAACTTTATTCAAGAACAGAAATTTTTCAGAAACAGGAATCAAGTGGAATAATCAAAAACTTACATATTTGGGACACAAATAATAATCTACGAAGATTTGTAGTCGTCGCTGACGGGGACGAGGATAAGCTACTACCTGCAAGTCAATATTTTTCAAAAAAATCACAACATAGTCAAGACATACCCAAACGAAGAACAGTATGTCTATGTACTTATGTACTTTATATATAATTATTTGCTGATGCAGTCTGCAACGAGCATAGGTAAAGGACAATGGAAGTCCCCTCCCTAAAGTTTCTTCATATCGACCTATCTATGAAAGAGGTCTCAAAACCAGGGAACCTACTATCAAAACGGTTATCGTATCCTCAGAAGAGCCTGAGGAATATAACAAAACCCCTTCTGGAATAAACACTGGGGTATCCATATTACCAAACCTTCAAGAACAACACAACCCCGTAAGAACTCCTCTGACCTTTCTAAAAACAATGTATGTATATTAAAGCAGCTACTTTCAACACAGTCTTCTAAAAATCACATCAAAAAGCAATCATACATAGATGAACAGTGGGGAAGGTCCATTGGCGGTAAAATTAAAGCTATCCACCCAATACCATTCCTCAGTGAGTACCAATAATTGATGTAGTTATCTAACGTCCCTTAACACCTTACAGGGATTCCGAGTCCTCCGCCGTATGATTTGGATGCAAGGCCAGGGAATCTGAAAACATCAAGGCCATTCAAACGCCCTCGCCTACCAACCATGGACCTCCTCCAAGAGGATATGAACAAAAAAATTGCCAGTAAGTCGATTCCATGGTTGCTTGAAACTTCAACCCACGAGGTCGAAAAATCGCATTCCACACCTCGTCATTCGTCCAAACTACTATATCTCCCTGGACCAAAAGGCGACGGCCAAGAAATCACAGAGAGTAAGAAACTAGGAATGAATTTACAGGAATTCGGCAACAGCAGATTTTCGAAAGAGCTTGAAAAAAAAGGCATTCTCAAGTCACCAGAAGACATACCTGGTTTAATAGCAAACGAAAGAGTCAGTGATAGTGAATTCACTAGCGACTCGGACTCAGGCGAAAGTTTAGACAATGATTTGGTATCTGATCAAGAAAACCATGGATGGGAAAATAAATTGCCGGATTATCACAAAGAAACTCACGCTGTGCTTAACAAAATAGTAAAGGTAATATTGATCCAACCTGCTTGGAATGATATACTAAGCTCTAGTGCAGCAATGGGTATTCTATCTCATGAGTAGTGAAGAACTTGGCGAGAGGGTTGTGAAAGACTTTGAAGCTCAATCGGACGGACTTATTAAAATCTACTGTGACCTTCATGAAAACGATAATACTAATTTTAAAAAGAATGTGGCAGCAGCCAAAATCGAATTTAGGGAGAAATGTTTAGCAAGCAATGATGATATTACAGTAATTAATCTAGAAGATGGGTTTGCAAGATTGGAAAAGTACTTGGAGAGCAACCACGCCAATATGAATCACAAGATTGAGAAAGCGTTTTCAACTTGGACTTCAAAGCTGCGATAGGGGGGGTCCTATCTTCATGAAGGGCTCATCAAAAATTTATGAATGAGGCAATAATCGCCGCTTTATATTTAGTATCCATACTTCAGTGTACATCATCTGCATTTATTAATTACACCATTTTCTCCACCTCTTGTATGAGTGCCTCTATACTAAAGTTTGGGTCCCCTTGTGTAAACATACGTAACATGTTTCGTCTTACTTCAGCATCCTGGTCTTGGATGGCCCCATAAAACTTTTGGAGAGTTACCACAAGCCATTGCGCTTCAGCCACAGTGATGCCCTTGTCAGGTACGATAGAACCTTGTGCTAATATTAGGTTTTTTGTATCAGACAGCTCGAGATGGTGGGTGAGTGTTGTGTGGGGACTTGCAAATTCACCCCTAAGCTTGTATTCTGCCAAGGAGGTAAAAATGATTGTAGAAGACTGTTCGTGTGGGAAAGTCCACTGTAGGAAGTGCATCTCAACACCTTGTCCCTCCCGGGGCAAAGGTAAAATGAACATAGGATGCTGCTTCCCTGTTTCCTCCATCCTCTTGTATGTCCCCGCGGGAATTACTGCACATAGAGAGCTCTGATCCTGAACAAATCGTGCCCTCCATATGAGTTCAATATCTTTTGCCTCGTCGTGAGTAGACAATTTATCTACATCTACGTACGAGGAAAGAGTCTTCACCCCTGGTGGTGATGTAGTAGCCCGTGCTGCATTGGCAATTGAGCTCTCTACAGGTTTTGGTGGTGACGGAGGATTGAAAGGGGCATTTTTCTGTTGTGAAATAATAGGTGAAACTAGGGGAGTTCCTAGCACCGCCTCGACCTCAGGTATATGTGCTTCCTTCCGTACCGCCTCAATCTTGTCTTTGTACACCTCCTTCAACTCATCAATGCTTTCCACGCCTTCGCTGCAGCACCATACTCCATGAGCAATCCGGTCCTTCTACCATAGTAACATAGGCCTACCTCTTCAGCTTCTTTTCAAGCTTTTCGCGATATTTGTCAATCACTCGAGGCTCAACGCGCGATTGGAAGAATCGTGCATTGACAACTTGTGCACCCCGAGACTGGATAAAAATGCTGTTGCGGGTGAAAGTGGATGCCCGGCGGAAGACGAGCGGGCGCAGCATTGTAGTTGTAGCAGATCTCGTGACTGAAAAAGAGATTGGATTGAGCTTCAACAAAACGGCTGCCAAGGCCGGAGATAGCCGGTCCATTTCAGACTCGATGACCACTCTGCTGTTTCTGTATGAAAAAGGTGGGGCGCCGATATACGAGAAGCTAAGCCTTTTCTAGCATCCGGAAGTGAGACAAAGTATGATGGAGGGGTATAAATTTGATTTTCAAAATATACAACACCACGATAGTGGAAGGTATCCGAAAATGAATATTCCTTACGTTACAAGTGTTATCTCTGCCACATCAAAATTCTGAGGAAAATTCTAGACCAAGAATTTAATTGTCTTAGGATGAGGCTAGCCGTCATAGGCAGCTGTACTATCTCCACATTGCACAGAAGGTACTCGTACATGCTTAAACTTATGTACTGCCACGGAGTTGTACATGCTTCACGATGCAATGCTGAAACAGCAGTACAATCCTTCAACTGTTCGTTGATTTTTTATACCCGAGCCAATAAAGAGTAAGTCGGTCTACACTAGTTCTCTGACTTTCCAAATCGGGGTTTGCAGGTTTTTTTCATGGAGCGTCTTGTATTTTATCTACCCAGATAACACCTGGGAAGTACGAGTAGAGCACAGTACTAGTACTCGTACGTATATGCATGAGTATATAATCATTTACTTCAAGCTTGCCATGTTCAGAACACTGCAACCGAAAACCTAAAACTGGTAACGTCTGCAGAATACCAACCTGTAATCAACCAGCATATATGTAGAGATCAATATTCCTCAATCACTCATCAATTAACCTTTATTTTCGAACCACTCACTACGGATACAGCTAAGCTAAGTAACTTTAGTGAAATCTACCCTGCTTTCTTGAAAGTATCACAAAAAATCGGCCAAGTAGGTATCTGACTCGTACACTTTTCTGACACACATAAACGAATCTCAGGTTCTATTATGCACTCACTACATTGTATCGTACCCACAGGACAATACTGATTGATCTTGCATCATCTTTGTCTCGCACTAGTCTAATATATAATTCGATAATGATTCAATCCCCTCGAAATTGATCTAAAGTCTACAGACCGGAACGAGACGCACGGTTCTATTTGGGAAAAAAAAAATACTAGCACTCTTATCTACTCCGAATTGGGGTTACGCGCAGGCGATAAATACAGTTTGACTATCAAAAGTTTGAGAATAGGCTGCGTCGTCATTCTTTAACTTAGGATGTATAAATACATCTTAGTGAGAGGAGTTTTCAAGCGTGGTTTCAATTACATACTGTTGTAAAAGAGGGGGGGTTTCAAAGTGTTTTCCGCGTTGTTTTAATTAAGTTGAAAGCTACTCTGAAGTCTTCTTCCAGCCATATTGTAGTTGTTTTGAGGTAGTCGTGAGGCGACTCAAAATCGTCTTTATAATAGATCTTATTTTCAGAAAGTTTTTGCTTTAAGGATTTTGTCTAAATTCTCACCTAAACAATCCTGTTAATTTGCTCAGTAGCTAGATCTAGAAGACTCCCAATATTTGATTTCAGGTAGTACTTATTTCAAGGCTGCACTAATTTAAAACCTCCTAAAATCGAGCAAGCTTGATTTCACAGGCATCAAACTACAAGAAAATGGGTATCAATCCATGCTCGTGGTTCAAAATACTCGGGATAGGATAAGTAAGTAGTACGAGATTTTTTAAGTACATACTCGTCAAAATGATGGAAACAGCCGAGGCGGGATGTGGCGGCATCAACGTCGCAACGCCCTAAGCCTAAGTTCACCGGGCAGCTGCCAGGTGCTCGCTGACCCAGCCCTTCTCACAGCGCTAACTCTTGCTCCTTCCATTCCAGCTGTTCCTCCCCACATCTTGACATTTTACCTTCGCCGCCCTCCCACCGGATCAATTCTTTCACACCTCCTACCTACGCATTTACCTCCTCCTCAAGAGACGCCAACTCTTATTATCGGCGCTTTCAAACACATTCGTTGTACTCGTCTACGATTTTGCTTCTCCACAATGCGCCAGCTCTGGCCTGGCGCCGGCTGTGAATCCGGTCCTTTCGGTAGTCTTATTGTTACTTTCGTATTATTTTGTTGCTCATTACAATATACACTTGCGTATCAATCTCCTGGGGGATCTGGAGCTCCAGCTCGTAATTCTGCCAGTGTAAAGGATCCGAAGGCTCTAGCGACTGTCACCCCTGGCAAAGATGATACACGAAGTAAGGGACTGGGAAGATACCAACAACGCAGCTTAGAAAATTTCGAGGCCGAGGACTTTGTATTATTGGCGACAGTAGACGGGTCGCTCAGCGCAGTTGACCGCAAATCGGGCATCCAAAGATGGGCGCTGACTTCAGAGGAACCAGCGGTGCGGACCATTCGAGACAAGAAAATTACTGTGACAAGTGAAGGCATGGTAGGTGAAGGCAATAAGGTTGCAATCCCTGACCTAGACGATTTGGTTGAATGGATTGTTGGACCCACGGAGGATGGGCAATTGTTCTTTTACACAGCTGAAGAAGGCGGTCGCCTCGAGGTAAGCTCGACAGGTTTTAGCGAAAGATATCAAGATATTAGGTATCTGACACAAATGCGGGCAGAAACTCGGCGTTACAGTCAAGGATATTATCCATAATACACCATACCGTCCACCGGGTGATGATAAAGTTTACAATGGCGGGAAGAATACAACTACCTATGCTATCAATGCTAGGACTGGGATTGTTCAAAGGGTCTTCAGTACCGGAGGGGTGTCTTCTGGACTTGTCACCATCAATAATAAGAAGTGCAAATCCAGTAAAGGATTCGACGATGAGTGTGATTCTGGCGAGGCTGATAAAATTATTATGATCGGGAGGACGGGTACGCTGATTCCCTGACCATCTTCTCACATAATTAACAGATGTATTCAGAGTATACCATCAGCATACAGAACTGGCGGACTGGCGAATTATTGTGGACTATTAAATATAACGAGTGGAGTCCAAATAATAGTGATATGGATCTACGCCAGCAACATCAACTTCCCATAGATAACAGATATATCTACAGTACACACGACGGCCAAATCATTGGATTTAAGGACGATGGTACTGATACTGCTTTCATCTTTAGATCAATCTAGCTGACCTTCTTTTAGGTTCTGCTGACGAAAAGCGCCCTAGGTTTAAGCAATATCTTCAGTCGCCGGCTATTCGTGTGTTTGATGTTGTAAAGCCTGTCACTGAAGATTCTGATTACGAGGATCTCCTAATTCTGCCTCAACCACCATTACGCCCTAGTCTGCGGGATCCAAAGCACGTTGACCGCACATTTGTTGGTTGCGTAGGCGAATCTAATTGGTATGCCATGTCTGAAGAGGATTTTCCCTATGTAACAGATATGGCATCGGATGCAAAATGCTACAACAAGGCTTTTCAGTGGCATCAAACAACCCCCAAAGAACGACAGAGTTCACTGGTTGGCGTGCATAAAATTCACCATGGAGGATCCGAGTATTACCATCCCGCATTGCCTGCTCCGCCGAGTTACGAGAGTATGAAGAGTAGCTCTCGGCCGAACAGCCCGTCTATAATATCTGACGGCATAACTCCTGATAATCCTTGGGAATCAAGACTGGTACTCACGATCGGAGCAGCAGTCCTTCTGGTGCTAGTTGCCATTGCCCCAAAAGCCGGATTCTCAACCCACCTCAAGTCAGTATTTTCACTGAAGACTGTTGGAGAGGAACTTAAATATTTGCCAAAAATGCCCTCCCCTCCTGTTGCCTCAGATACGTCAATCGAAAATTTGTCGAGTCCAGTGTTGCACTCCGCAGAAGGTACTGTAGAGATTATTCAAACGGACGAACTAAACTCTGTAGAAATGATAGAGATAGCACAGGAAGGTACTGCTAACCTTCAGTCAGTCGTCAAATCTACAGCAGTGAGATTTGAGGAGCCCTTAAAACCCGAATCTCTACCGGAAACTATCCCTGCAATATCAGAGACTAATGCCGATAAATTAACTCCTGCAACGCCTGAAAAGAAGAAGCACCCACGAGGCCGGCGAGGCCGTGGACGTGGGAAAAAGGGGAATAATTCGGTCGACAAAGCAGCTCTAGGAAAGAATGAGGAAGAGGGACAGGTATTCAACGAGCCCACGAGTGGTGATAATAAGAATGTTACTATTGTTTCCACTGGAGATGTAGAGGAACACCCTCCCGGAGCACCATTTGTACTCAATAGTCTTGAGATATTTGAAGATGATGTCATTGGTAAGAAACTACCCCACAGTCTACAAGAGCACGATTAATGAATATATTCACAGGAGCTGGAAGTCAAGGAACGACTGTTCATACAGGAAAATGGGAAGGGAAATTGGTTGCTGTAAAGAGGATATTAACAACTTATGCTGATGTAGCCATGAAAGAGGTACAAACATTGCAGGATGCGGACTACCATGAAAACGTAGTCCGATATTACTGTCAACAACAAAGAGGGAGTTTTCTCTACATAGCATTGGAGCTTTGTCCAGGTTCCCTTTACGATGTTGTAATGAAGCCGCAGTCTTACGACACCCTCAATCCATATATGGATCCTCGAGATACCTTGTATCAAATCACGCAAGGTCTTCATCATTTACATACTCTAAAGATAGTTCATCGGGATATAAAACCTCAGAATATTCTTGTGGGGGCCCCTAATTTCAAGTCAACACGGCCACGACTATTAATATCTGATTTTGGATTATGTAAAAAGTTGCAATCAGACGAATATTCTTTTGGTGCAACAACTGCACAACATGCAGGTACGGTAGGATGGCGAGCACCAGAGTTGCTCCAAGATGCAATTGCTAGTATGTCAGCCGGTACTCATAGTGGTGTATCTGGCCCTACTGAGAGCTCAGGCTCTTCAAGCACAGAGGTTGTCGTCGACTCTCTAACGAAAAGGAGGGCGACAAGGGCGATAGATATATTCGCTTTGGGATGCGTTGCTTTCTTTGTGTTATCGAACGGACAACACCCATTCGGAGAGAGATTCTCAAGAGAGCTTAACATCGTCAAGGGAAATTCGGACCTCAGCTCTTTATTGAGACTAGCTGATGCAGGCCATGAAGCTATTGACCTCATTGATAGTATGATCCAACAGAATCCCAAGGCTCGGCCTGATACTGCAAAAGTTGGAACGCATCCATTTTTCTGGGATAACGAGAAACGCCTCGACTTCCTCCTTACAGTTTCAGATCGCTTTGAGCTTGAGAAAGATAAGGAAAAAAATGATCCGAGCTACAGCTCGCCGCATATTCCTGTTCTCGAGCACGATGCCCTGAATGTCCTAGGCCCCAGCTGGTTTAGCAAGTTAGATAAACATATGCACAATGAACTTTTTAAGACGAAGCGGAGAGGATACGATGAGACCAAACTACTTGATTTACTGAGAGCCATTCGAAATAAGGTACATTCCAGTTATGTGCATAAACACCGCAGCGCTGACAAACAGATAGAAACACCATTTCTTGGACATGACGCCCGAAGCACAAAGAGCCGTAGGCGAACCTCCAGACGACTACTACACATATTTTGCGCTGCGCTTTGAGACATTGCTTATGTACACTTATTCTGTAGTATGTGAAGCAGGACTCTCAAAAGAGCCAAGATTCAAGAAGTTTTTCCAAAGCAATTGGTAGTTTGATTCATCGTCCTTCGTTTCATTTGGTGTTTTTTGTTTAAGCGGGAGTCGTGGGCTATATCTGCTATCATTATCGCATCTATCTCACATCACTCTACAAGAGTCTGTACATGCATATATCCTTTGCTTTTGGCGTTTAACTGGAAAGGTATCATATGGTTGTTTATACGATTTGAGTTTCCGTTGGAAATTTTTGGGGAAAAAAAAGGGTTAGGGATGCTCACAACGTTTGAGCGGTTTCTTTTCTTTGAGTTTTGGTATAAGTACTTAGGCTATATTTATGAGGCTTCAGCAAATTCCGTCAGGGTTTATTTAATTTCCTGTTGTAAGCGTAGATGGTAACTCGAGATCTCACAAGGTCAAAAACTCTGTTGTTCAGAGTATTCCTCGGTATATAAACAGGAATAATGAATTGACAGCAACTGTGAAAGAAAACTACATCAAGACTGGGACGCAACAAAATTGAACCAACCCGAAAAAAACAAAAGCCCTCATTCCATACGGTATATCACACAACGGTCTGACCTGTCCTTCAAAAGTCGAATAGCAAACGATGATATTCGGAGCTCAGGTTTCAATAAGCTGCTCTTCTTCAGCAGGCTTTGAGGTGTTGTCTCTGGTATCTTTGTTGCCCTTTCGCTGATTGGGTTCGCCGTGTTTGCGTGGATAAAATTCTTCGAGGATACTCGCTGGGATTCTGTTAAGCTGTTCCTTGGGGAAGATTCTGAGTAAACTCCATGCTAGATCCAAGCTCTCGAAGATAGTACGACTCTCATATGGCCCTTGAGCAATAAAGCTTCGTTCAAATTTCTCTAAGAATTCAAGGGAGAGTTTGTCTTCGGTGCTAAGAGCTTCTTCACCGACAACTGCCTTCATAGCTGCGGCATCTCGCCCAATAGCATATTTGGCATATAGCTGATTAGACACATCGCCATGGTCTTTACGAGTCATACCATCACCAATAGCAGATTTCATTAGACGTGAAAGGGATGGGAGGACGTTGATAGGAGGGTAAATTCCACGGTTATAAAGCTGACGATCGACAAAAATTTGTCCCTCAGTGATGTATCCTGTCAAGTCAGGGATTGGATGCGTGATATCTATTCGCTACATTAGCCACGCATTATATAACTTAAAGGCACTTCTTTACCGTCATTGGGCATAGTCAAGATAGGAATCTGAGTAATTGATCCGTTACGGCCCTCAACACGCCCTGCACGCTCATAGATAGTAGACAAATCAGTGTACATGTAACCAGGATAACCACGCCGGCCAGGCACTTCTTCACGAGCGGCAGAAACCTGTATATTTTGTTCAGCAGTCGAAAGTAAAATAAAACTGGCTAAGATAATCGCACCTCTCGCAGTGCATCACAGTATGATGACAGATCTGTCAAAATGACGAGAACATGCTTCTCAAGCTGATAGGCAAAATATTCGGCAGTAGTTAGCGCAAGACGAGGGGTAATAATACGCTCAATACTGATAGGATAGTTGTCAGTTTGGTAACCAGTGACTAGCGGTGAACATACGTAGGATCATTAGCCAAGTTGAGGAAGAGTGTAACACGTTCTAAAGACCCATTCTCCTCAAAATCTCGAGTGAAGAAACGACTGGTTTCTAAATTTACACCCATCGCGCCAAATACTATGGAGAAATTGTCTTCGTGTCCGTCATGTATGCCCTTTTGCGGTCCCTTGACTAAGCCGGCTTGACGACAAATCTGGGCAGCAATTTCGTTGTGAGGCAGCCCAGCCGCAGAGAAAATGGGGATCTTTTGGCCACGGGCTACAAGCAAAGCTTGTTAGATTTCTGTGAAGCCATTCATAGATATGGGGACCTGCCAACAGAATTCATGGTATCAATAGCACTTATACCAGTTGCAATCATCTCCTCGGGATACACCCGCGAATATGGATTTATAGGTGAACCATTAATATCCAAATAATCTTCGGCGAAAACTTTAGGTCCCTTGTCAATAGCACGACCAGATCCATCGAAGATACGACCCTGCATGTCTTCCGAAACTGGTATTTTCAAATTTTGACCTGTAAACTCAACTGTTGTTTTGCGTACATCGACTCCAGTTGTTCCTTCAAACACCTTTGTTGTTTTAGTAAAGATTGAACTTCTACAACTTCAACCGGTACTAACCTGAACAATGGCTCTGCTACCTCGCACTTCTAATACTTGACCAGCACGCTTAGATCCATCAGGAAGTGTAAGATTTACAATCTGTATTCGTTTACTTTAGCATATACGGGCGGTTGTGAATAAGCAGTTAATGACCTCATTAAAACGTGGGTATTTAACATTGTCTGAATGTGTACGTCAGCATTCGCTAGGCGTAAAACCAACCTCTCGTGATGCTTTTACAAAGACCACCACAAGTAGTGAACTTGCATCCGCAGGGTTTACAGGTTGTTTGAAGATTCAGACAAACAGCATACCAAGGACAACTAAAGGGCCATTGACACCAGCGACAGTGTTATAGTTGATTCTAGGGTTCACCTAGCATCCGGTCAGAACCGCGTAAATTATACCATGAGCTTGGCTGATGCATACCGCGTAGTTCCGAGTCACTGCGGCGGCGTTTATAGCGAAGGCCTAGAGACAACACCTCCGGTTAGCTATGAGGTCATTGATGTTATGAATAGAGCAGTGGTAAAGACCTCCTGAGGCGATATTCTAGGATCGTCAACTGCAGGTGCCATCTTGAGTATCAAACCGGATCACTTTGAGAATAAAAAGTGTTGGTTCAATTTTGGGAAGAGGAGGTAATATGCAAAGGTAGCCAGCGGGGATACTATCACCAGTTCGGGCTCAATCAGATCCTAAGCTGCTGTTATCAGATCATCTTATCATTGTGGTGGGGTCAATGACTACGAGGATATCTTACGTACATATATTTTAGAATATCGAAAATCTGAATTAGATAAAAGATTAACTATAGAATTGAACCTATTTTTACATGTGCTAAAGAGCCCTTTTTATAGATTGCGGATCGAGTGAATCATTCTTGCAGCATGACACAGGTACCTTCATCTTAAGTCAGCCTCCACCGATTACTTCACTTTCTAAACCACGATACAAAACCGTGGACCTCCACCTTCGCTTCACCCAATTTTTTTTACTTACAGCAATTTTGAACCCAGCCACCCAACCACCTATACATTCCTACATCTCATAATCTACAACTCCGCGCATCAATCAATGGTCGAAACAGAGACTCCTTCACAGCCCCAAAACGACCGCCGGGGAAGCAATAGAGGGGGTCAGAATAGGGGGCGTCCTCGGGGAGGAGGTCGAGGGGGAGGAAATGCAGATCGTGGAAGGCCTAGGAAATCAAGAGGTGCAGTAAACGGGAATGGCGATGTGTCCACACACACTCCAAATACTAGCTCCGGGTCTACGATCGTAAGGGTTGCTTCGGCACCCCCAGCGACTGTTACCAAGGACATACCAGATGATTCTTCAGATACTTCACTGAGTGTTTGCTTCATCTGCGCAGACCCTGTGAAATATTGTGCTATAGCACCTTGCAACCATGTTACTTGCCACATATGTTCACTACGGATGAGAGCTTTGTGGAAAAACAAAGGATGTGCTCATTGCCGAGTATGTTTTTCGAGAAACTTTACCATAGATTGCTAATGGCATTTTAGACGGAATCCGAATACGTTATCTTCAGCCACCATGAGAATAAAAGATATGAGGATTTTGAAGATTCGGAAATTGTTGCACGCAGTGATGCATTGGGAATCAAATACGATGACCAAATAATCTGTGATGACACCACACTACTGTTACGATACAACTGTCCCGACGAAAATTGCGATCGTGCGTGTAGAGGGTGGCCCGATCTACACCGACATGTGAAGCAAGACCATGGCCGTGTTATGTGGTAAGTGTGTTATCTCCCCGTGGAATCAAACAAAAGTTAAATTTTCAACTAGTGACCTCTGCATACGGCACAAAAAGGCGTTTCCCCATGAACATACATTGTTTACCCAAGGAGAACTGCGCCGACATGAACGCCAGGGAGACGACCAACCAGGCTCTGAAAACCAAAGTGGGTTCAAAGGACATCCGGATTGCGGTTTTTGCAGGCAGAGGTTCTATTCTGCTGATGAGTTGTATGAACACTGTCGCGACAAGCATGAGCGTTGCCACATATGCGATCGACGTAGTCAAGGAAACGCCCCCCAATACTACGTTAATTACGATGCTCTTGAGAACCACTTCAAGCAAGACCATTTCATGTGTGCAGATGAGGAGTGCTTAGAAAAGAAATTCGTGGTTTTCGAGAACGAGATTGATTTGAAGGCTCATCAATTAGAACAACATCCTAACGGCTTATCGAAAAGTGCTAGGAGAGACGCCCGAAGAATAGATATCAGTAATTTTGAGGAAGCTCGGCATGTTCAAAATCAGAGAGATTTTCAAGGTAATCGAGGGGGAAGACGACGGGGTGGGAGGGGTGCGGACGGAACCAGGGGACACCAGGAGCCCGAAGATACCCCCGTAAGGACTGTACAGCAAATGAGTAGGTCCGAAATTGCATATCACCGACAGTTAGCTGTACAAAGTTCACAGTCAACCACATCTCGTACATTTGGGGGGCAACTGAGCGACCCTGCTTTTGCAGCCAGGCCACCTCAGAATGCTGCTCGTCCAGCTGCACAGAGCGTGGAAGCGCCAGCTCCTCGGCCACCAGCTCCCCCACCTAACCCTCCTGTAGGAGCAAGAGCGGCTTTCCCACCACTTTCTGCAAGTGCCCAGCAGCCATCTAGGCCGTCCGAGCAAGCACGTCCGACTCCAAGGGTAGCCATGACAGATGAAGTCAGGAGGCTGAAACATACAGCAGTTTTGGAGCGCGCCTCAACGATGCTTCGGAATGACCCTATGAAGATAGATCTTTTCAGGAATGACGTCAGCAAATTTCGTGTTGGCAGTCTGGCTGGGAACGATCTCATAGATGCATTTTGGAGTCTCTTTGATGTAACTGCTCAAGATTTGGGAAAACTTCTTAATGAGCTCGCAGAATTATATGAAGATGACAAGAAGAAAGCTGAGCTACTGAAGGCATGGAATAATTGGAAAGCGATCGTAAGTAACGCTAATATAATATTATGTCTACCCCACTGACCAGTGTTGTAGAATGAAGATTACCCACCTATTGCCGGTGCAAGCACCTCCGCCTCTGCATCTGCGCCTGGTAGTAACTCGTCTGTTTCTAATGCATCCCGTGTGCTTAAACTAAAGTCTTCGACTACGCGTTCCGCACGGTCGTCTACCGCGAGACAGACAGCTTGGGGCACTGCTGCCACCACAACCACCCCTTACACCTCACCTCTCGTGGCTCAGGCTACTGTGCCAAAACCAAACCCGAATCGGGCAGGGAAGGGGGCAGTTTCGACGACGCCCTGGGCCCAATCATCAGGGACACCGGCCATTTCCTCGGCCCCAAGAGCAGTGCGAAAGGACGAGTTCCCCAGCCTTCCGCCCAAGAAGGTTACTCCTGGTTGGACTCCAGTTCCAAACCGGCGGAACAATTGGGACGCGCCGACGCCCCAGCAAAACGCATGGAATCCAGGTAGCAGTCAGGAACAGGAACAGGTGCAGGACAATGAAAAGGGGGATGGGGGTGAGACAAGCAGTGGCCGCAAGAAGAAAGGGAAGCAAAAGCAGATATTGTTCCATGTGGGGTTGTAGAACGGCCTCTGATTTGCAAGAATATTTGGTGTTCTATGTTTCTGGCGTTTTGATAGAGGAAAGTAAGAAAGTGTATCCACAAGTACACGTATTTAGAGACATATGGCGAGAACCTTCGTACGACAGTTGTGGGTCACAGGTGTTTGGTTTACACATCTTACTATTATATAGCCTTTTAAATTAATAGTGAAAACTTTTCTCTAAAGACGTCCTCCAATCATCTAAATAAATACTCTGCAAAACTCAAGACGTGTATATCAGTAAAACAAATCCTTGACCAGAACTGATGTTAGGCAGATTTAAAGATACGAAGTTACTAAAGTCACCATTTAAGACAGTAGCTAAAAAATGCATGTGTGAAGTTTTGAGCTTGATTTTTTACACCACAGTTGTTGAATAAAAGGCGCCGAAACACATCCAAACTGTCCCCACAAAAATTAAGTCCACTTCAAAAAAAAGGCAATACCGAAACGAAAAAATAAAAGGAATCCCCAAAGAGGAAAGCACCCATCTACACATCACTGATAAAAAATAATTTTCAAACCTTAACTTTAATCGTTGCCAATTCTCGGAGGATAATCTTTGCCCTCGCCTTTGATACGTTGCATGGGACTCAGGCTGTTACCCATAAGCATCACAACACATACAAATCAACCAAAAATCCTCAAAAGACGATTGGGGGAGGGACGGGCAGCAGGGGGGGCAGCAGGAGTGGAAATAGCAGGGGGAATGTCTCCAGGGGGCTGGATATCATCTTCCACAGGTGTAGTGGTGGAGACGGAGGAATGTTCAGCACTAGTGGCAGGAGTTGAAGAAGATTCGGTTATTGACCTTCTATTCGCCTTCTTACGAAGGGCTTCGCAAATCTTATGCATCTCACGCCGCATGCGTGCTGCGTCCAATTTTTTACCAGCAAGACTCATGTCTACTTCCTTCTGCCTTTCCACGACCAGCAGGCGTCTTACGAGAAGGTGCTTCATAGCCCAGCACACATGAACACCACAGTCCATGCCGTTATCTTGTTGTGGAGTATCCTTCAGATCTGCGAAACGCATTGAGTATCCAAGGATTTTTTGCAATTTCGAGTGTACGATCTGGGCCTCGGTACAGTTTGATGGTGACATGGAGTCATAGTGAAATGCGATACGATCGGCAACACTGACAACAAGGAGAGACCAGTGACTACCACCCTCCATATCGTCTACTCTCCTGCAGTCATTTATGGGGAGAAATATGTGCGAGGAATTTTTGAGGTCTGGAAGTGCTCCTTCCAGTTCCTCTGGATCTGCCCCGTATTAGGTAAGAGGAGCCAAGTAATTGATATAGTGGATGACAAACTCGGATTCATTTTTATAGCCTGCACCATTGAAGGCCGAAGTAATATGACTGCTGAGCCCATATGGCGACTTAGCTCTTCACGCTCTAGATACCTACAACTATGAGCCCCAGAAATTGACCGAGCGGCGAAGAGGGGTAATTACTCTTGCCAGAAGGATATATTCTATCCAAAACCGGCGTAGTATCAGCAGTTACCCAACATTGACCAAACCATCAACATCAAGGCCCCGTACGTTATCGTTGATCCAGTCAGACTTGAGGCAAGCCATATCATTTTTGGTAACTTTATCTCTCCATTAGAGACTCTTAGTCTAGACTCGGACTGAAGAACATACGGCGCACATCATGGTCTAATTATACAATTGTTAGCCCAGAAATTCAGTTGAAGTCTGATTAGAGACTACTTGCAAGAGAGATACGATTCGTGTGGCCCCAACTAAAATTCAGTTAGCATCACACTACATAATTACAACTGCCTAGGAGCACACAGTATCTGTTCTAGAATAGCGAGACATTTGATCGCGGATTGCTTCTCGGATAGGCATTTTGATAGCGGAAGGTTTGGTTGTTTATATGGTATCTTCGAACAATGAATAAGAAACTAAGTTTAAAACAAGCGTGGCAGAAAGTCTTTATGCCCCGGAACCAACTCCGGAAAAATCGATGTGAGCAAAGATACTGCAATGAAGACTAGTATGTAACGCCTGAGGGTTCTGGGAATGAATTACTTGCTCGGTATTCCCTGATGATTCTTCGGGTCGTCACGAAGAGCGTTAGATACATTGTGTAGTCCCCGACCGCAGTATGTGTACGTCATGCTTGCCAAGCCATACCTCCCCGCAGTTTGGACCGTTCCATGCCTCGATTGGTGGCAAGATCATTTAAGGTTATTTATTAGGGTCAAGGATTGCAATTTTACTTCTTAGCACCATGTACGAGTACTCTACTCGTATGTATTCGTACATACGAGCAATTAATACTTCCTACTGGCGCACCTATTGGTATAGACTTATCAATGTAAAGAGGTACGAATAAGGACGTATGCTATGTACGAGTACTTGAAAATCTGTGCGGCGGTTGCAAAGTACTTCAAGGGAGAATTTCAGACCTTCAAAAGGGTCAATGATATTTTATGCATAAAACTTTCCTTCCAACGCTCTTATGATTAAACCTAAAATTCATAGCTTCAGGTAGCATTATATTAGCTTTCAATACGATGCTTTCCACAATAAATTCACCTCTACGTGGTGGATGTCTTTGTAGTTCATGATGTGTGCTGAACTTGTATCAACAACCGCCGAGGTAGGAGGTCTGGAGCTTGATGAGAGTCCGGGCACGAGAAAAGCCAGTGGTATATTAAATTTCAATGTCCAGGTAGATCATACAAGACTGGTTTATAATAAACCCCCCCAATATCTTACAATATTTTTCTATAATTTTGCTTTTATCGTTTCCACCTCATTCTTCGCCTGTTCTTTTAGGAGTCTCCGCAATATCTTCCCACTTGCACTCTTTGGGATCGAATCAACAAACTTAATACCCCCCCGAAGTCTCTTGTAGTGAGCTACTCTCCCCTCTATCCAGTCCGTCAACTCCTTCTCTAGCCCCCCTCTTTCAACCCCAGGATTCGGTACGATATAAGCTCTGGGCACTTCGCTCGCAATTTCCTCTTCATAAACACCGATTACTGCTGCATCAGCCACTTTCTCGTGGCCCATCAACTTTCCCTCAAGTTCTGCGGGTGCGACCTGAAAGCCTTTGTATTTAATCAACTCCTTCACCCGATCCGTTACATAAACATGCCCATCTTTGTCTTCATACCCTATATCACCAGTCTTGAAGAAACCGTCTGAGGTAAACGCATTGGCTGTAGCAGCCTTATTGTTGAGGTATCCTAGCATGACATTCGGACCCTTGAGGCAAATCTCTCCGGTCTCGCCTATAGGAACTTCATTCCCCTCTTCATCAAGGTATTTTACGGTAAGACCTATATGTTGTAAGTTATTGCCATTTCAATAGGACAGCGGTGCATAAATACTTGGCAAAAGATCGCCTACACTTCCAATCTTGGTTTGCCAATCATCCCAGTCTTGAGTGTGAGTTGTAGGTGCAGTCTCGGAAAGCCCGTATCCTTGTTTTGTAGGAAGCTTCAATCGTTCCCAAACAGCCCCTACCAGCTCTTTCGTCAATGGTGCGGCACCAGAGTTCAACATTCGGATTGAACTGAGATCATACTTCGCCACCAAAGGATGTTTTGCAAGAAGTAGTATCACCGGTGGTACAACCTGCATTACAGTCAATAAATCTTCTTGGGCCTGCCTGAAAAATTCTACTCACATATGCATAGGTTATTTTGTGTTTCTCTGTCAGTTGACAAAATATTTCCATGTCAAACCTCTCCATCACAATAGTTTGTCTCCCAACATACACATTTTGATGCACAATACAAGTGAGTCCGTAAATATGAAAGAACGGCAAAAAAGCAATGACTCGATCATCTCCCGTGAGGTGGTCTCTTTCGCCCGCAATGAGCTGTAGTACATTCGAAGTGATATTCTGGTGAGACAGCATAACACCCTTTGGAAGCCCTGTGGTACCACTTGAATATACCAAAAAGGCCACATCCTTCTTGACATCAAACTTTCCTTTTCGCCATTTTACACTTGTCGATGGATCAATTAATTCGCGCCAGTGTTTGTATGGGCGTGTTCGTTTGTCGCCTATGATTAGAATACGGTCTTCCGGGATCCCTGCAGCAGTGGCGGCTGCCACGGCGGTGGGGATGAGGGAGGGAATTGTAGCAATTGCCTTTGCGCCCGAATCTTTAAGCTGAAATGTAAGTTCACCAACGGTGTATGCTGGGTTGGCGGGCGTTACAACGCCAGATGCCCAAATTGTACCCCAGGTTAATGGTGGCGTGTCAATTTGATTTGTACTATTTTTCCTAGTCAGCTGAGTTATAAGCCGAAGCACCAACCACAAGAGTACCTAAACACGCATAGAACATCGCCCTTCTTCCATCCCCACATAGACTTTAACCCAATTCCAAATGCCTTTGCTTGATCTCTTATCTCTCCAAAATTCAAACTACGATCTGTCTTTCCATCAATGTAGATAACTAGGTTCATTTGAGCATGCTTTCAAAAAAAAACGAGAGTGCCGGGACGTATTACCTTTATCATCCGGAAATGCTCTGTTTTCTTGATCAAATATAAAGCTATATAGATCTTGTGTTGGAGGGCTAATTGGCGTAAGTTTAGAATTGGCAGGCATTGTTATTATTGAAGAATGACAGGCAGTGGTGAGGAAAGATTGGAACAGATGATGTAAAGTGAATTGACTGAAGAGGAGAGCTCCAGAGGATAGATACCAGTAACCGAAAGCCTCCCTGGACCTCGGTACGGAACATGCATGCACTAGCTAGTTAGATACTTCGGCTTTCGAGTCTCGTGGCCGTCGTTGCGTCCTCTTACCTCTACATACTTCTTGCTTGTTAGCTATGACAACTTGTCCAGGTCCTTCCCCACTGTACTAGTGCACAGTGAAACCTGGGGTGCCAGGTGTGGGTACTCCATCCCGCATAAGCGCTAATTGCTTGTCACCCGCCTTGTTAGCGTTCAGCGCCAATTTAGAATTCGTACTCGGGCCGAAGGGTAAGTCGGCATGCCTTTACCAGTTGATTGGGGAGGGGGTCAAGGTGGTAGGTGTCTAGTACCTGGTAATGTAGAGTACTCTACCTTATTGTGTGACGGTGGATTTGCTTCTTCTTTCGGACACTTGGGACAAATTCTAGGTATTATTTCTTTATGTAAATTCCCTAGACACGTTGGTAAATTTAATGCCAACAATTGATATTTGCATCGACACATGCTTAGCTCAGTTGCATCAACCAAGAAATAATTGCACCGATTCTGATTGCACCGATCAAATTGCACTAACGATGGCCAATTGTTGCACAGGTGACTAAGTTTTTGCAGACAAAAACAATATCAGTACTACACTTTATATGAGTGACATGTCTACCTGTAATGTCACAAGCAAGTTCGAACTTCTAATGAAAAACAATCTAAAAGAATACGAAGCTCGGAATGTTGAAGACTCTGATGCCGAGTCGGAAGGTTATAGCTCTAGACTCACGCCAGCATTGAACACACCGGTGCCCACAACAAGAACGAGAACGGGCATTAAGAACTGAGAACTTAAATGAGTTCCAAAGGAATGTTTGGATGGTTTCTATTGAAGGGTTTAATACTGTCATCATCCATGGCTATGTTGAGCCTGGATCGTATTGGGCCGCTGCAAAATCCGCCTGCCATGAAATCTACTTCGCAAAGATACCCGATTAGATAACCGATTGAGATAATTTCTGCTCATGGTCTGTGCATGTAGCTGTATTAATAAACGTCTTTGTGTGTGCTACCCGTCTGTGTACACGTACTCTACTCGATATATAAGTAAGTAGTTGGCAATGATTTCTACATTGCCCGATATCAGCAAAAAACCATTGCACCCCTCAAGTAGCTAGCTAATCCAACCATACATGCACTAGATAGCTTCCCGTAACGTCTAGAGGTTCTCCAGATCCCAGATCTGGGATTCTCGAACAGCGAAAATGTTGATTTTGATCTGTCATCATTATTTCCGGTGATGGGTACTTAGTGACACCCTCGCCAGTTTTGTAATCTAAATCTCCGATGCTTTGTTGCGTACTCGTGCTGTACATCTGTTGTAGTTGAGACTTGAGACTCTACAGATGTTACGGAAAGTTATCGACTCTCGTACCCAGTTGTGGTCGTTGCTCGTAACCTTGGTACATACAGTCTCTCCAGGTTCAAGATAGAATTCGCCCAAAAGGTCACCCTCGGAATCACGCTTTCTCTATCAAAGTATTATGTAATTTACGAAAAACAAAATGCTGCTAAAATAAGTCCGAAAGGAATATCAATCAAAAATACCTTATAGCGTTAGTTTGATTTTGTGAAACGCTTTTGCATGAACACCCACACGCCGTAACTAGATTAATCAACGGGCCCGGGCCGGATCAGATAACCGTTCGCAGTGTCACACCTAGTATGATTTATCAGCCAATCCTTCGGCCTTGGTCCCCGCGGTGACGCAATTGGAGTAAGAGCTCAAAACTAAACACATGGTAGCTTCCACTTGTCTTTTCGTTAAGACGAAGTTGAAATTATTGTGGGGACATTCGATATTTCAGTTGGTAACCAACAAACAACTTACAGGCGTCATCACAAGCCCAAAAAGACATTTTGGTAGCAATCCACACTTGTTAGCAGATATGCCAAGGACGGAAATTGATATTGGGGCTCCTTCAAAAGCATCAGTAAACAATGTTTATTTGGATGGGACGAAAGTGGGGAGGTTCGGCTTTCCAGGGATCACACCTGAGACGGCAAGGGCAACGAGTGAGTGTTTGAATGATAATCATAAAAAGCACCATATTTTCTTTAATGAGTCTGGTAGGTGATTCTGATTAGGTGCCCCATGTAAAAATTGCTTCACTTTTAAACTGACAAACAATTAAGGCTTTCATGTGAGCAAAAAACAATCAATTTACATATGCCGCATCGCTCACTGTATAGAATCACATTGTTCACAATCTACTGGCTCAGTACGACTTTGGTTCTCCTTCAAATTTCATACGTGAAACATATAAGCGTGAGACTAGTTATCAAAGGCCTATCGATGTTGGAAAGAAACCTGCAGATATTGATCTTTCTGATAAGTCCACATGGAGTAAGTACCTTGGGGATCAGGCAGCATACGCTCCGTTCTTGGTATACTTTAAAGACCGCATTGAGAAGATTGGATGGCGCGAGACAGTTAGTGAAACTTTATTCTCGGGCACTGCGTTAGCAGATGATTTACTAGTGCGCCTATACGGTGGATTTTTGCATCCATTCATTCACCTAGGCTATGGAATTGAGTTTGAACAGCCTGCTATTGTTGCAGAGGGATTGGCTATGATGGCATCACATGAAAATTGGATAGGAGAGTTATTTTTCAGGACTGAGGAGGCAGTAAAAGAAACCAAGGTAGGCTGAGTCGTTTTTTTAACTTTTTTTTTGTATAAACCCCTTCTAAACCATTTAGCAGCATCTGAATACTTGAAATTACTGAAAACGTGTTGCTAAATAGGAAGATACTTCGTCAGTAACACTGGTATCGCTGCTTCATTCAATCAGAAAAAATGAGAAACTTCGTATGACACCTGAATGGAATGATGGAAATAAAGTGAAGAGTATTCTTCAACGAGCATCGCAGGAAATAATATCCGTTGTAAAGCAATATAAAGTCCCACTCTCACAAGTTGAAATCGATAAGAAAGTTGCCGAGAATATAAACTCATCTGGTAAGTTTGATCGTTTAATCCAGTAAAGCTGGTGAATTTTTTCGCAATTCTCATTCATAACTTAAAACGGTAGCTCTATTTACTGGCGCATCCCAGCGTAAAGACAAGGAAATTAGAATAGACTTCTACTACATGCATTGCATCAATAGCTCAATATTTCTCTCGGCCTACATGAATCAAAGCTGGATACCAATCGAAAGCAAAGCTAGAATTTTGGAATGGAAAGGATGGCTCGATCTGGCCATGTACGCATCGCGCCGAGCACCGGAATTACTTGTGGACGATATCAGGAAATATGTACCAAAAGCGAAAGATTTGAGTAACCCATGGTTGAATATCATTGATCGAGGCCTGAAGATTAAGGACGACGGCCACGCGATAAAGCTTATCAGAGCATTGGCGAATGGGGAGAGACTCTGTAGGGGGTATCAGAACCACGAAGACCAGGGTTTTGTGATGAAGGGCGATATGTGGATTAAAATGGCACATATGTGTAGGTTTATTCATAAAATTGCTTAACTTACGTAGCCAGGCGCCAGGTGCTAATTGGTAAATATTCAATAGGTATGGATTCTGTGGAGACACCAGGTACAATGTGGGCCAGGAGCGTTGGATTTGATGAGGCATGGGAAGACTACGGTCCCAGGAAGAAATACTAGATGTTTACTTATTCCTTTTCTAATGAAATAGTATATTCTAAAGTGAATTGACTGATATTGCTCTCCACATACAAGAAATATAACCAGCTACCAGCTACCAGCTTTACCACCTGTCACCATTATTTTGATCTCTGGACTTTAATTCGTCACCCACCGTCTGATCTAGAGCGTCCAGCGCCTCGCCCAATGAACATTCCTTCCGTTGAATGTAATCTGCATGCATCAAGACGGGTATTTTACTTAATTTCCTACCTGAAAGCCCCCAGCACCTCATAGAACATTGCCATAGTCTTGAAGACGGTGCGTATGGGGTAGCATGTAGACATAAGGACGCTTCTGCAGCACAGGGTATCAAATCCTAATGCACAAGTATTCATAAGTTTAAAGATTCAGATCAGTGGCGTTTCGGTCTAATACATCATTCAGAATGACTCCAGCTCTAATGAGTTCATTAAAACTGTTGCGGAATATTGTGTAGATAGCAGGTGTCTTTGGCAAATCAACAAACTGCGTTATGTCTATTGAAAAAAATGAACATCACCGATACTTGAAATATGAATGTCACATACCTGCTCTATCAAGAAAGGCTGGATCCATAGCCTGTACAAGATTCGACGTTGTGATAACAATTACCTAATCCGCAATTAATCAGATGATGAAGATGGATTTAGTAATTTGGTTTTCTTTAATCCACACATTTTTCTTGCTTCGAAGTTTATCGAGAGAGGTCAATAGAGCAGTTACAACCTACTAGTTGTGTTAGTTGGTTTTCAATCAATGGGCGGTGTCTAGTTCACCCTTAAACCATCTGTTGGCTCGTTTCCATTGGCTGCGGCCTTCCTAGAACAGACGAGTGTTTCAACCTCATCTATAAAATACGCACAGATTAGCTATAATTTTTTCGATATTGGGGAGTTGGTCTAGTTAAAGGCACCAATGAGAACTGTTACGAATAGATTACTATCTGTCAAGAGGTCGAGGATCTCTTCAAACAGACCCACCACGATTTTCCCTGACTCTGAAAAGTACTTTGAGAAAAGATTGTGGCTATTGATTTCAATTAATTTGTGACGGAAAAACTCTTTAGATAATCGTATTGACAGTTTTTGTGCAAGAGCGCGACAAAGAGATGTCTTGCCAGATCCAGGTGGGCCAAAGAGTAGAATTAATCTTAAAAGTGTGAATAAGTGTTATGAATCTATAATGTGCTTTTATTATTCCAATCACCTGTTGAAACCAATCGATACAAAACTGACATTCTTTTCAACGAAGAGAACTATTCAGTAAACTATTAGTAAGCTTAACCTAAGTTACTTGATAGGGTGATTTTAAAACACAAACGCAAAGTAGATATAAACCGCAGAAGCTTGCTCTTTATATCCGGATCAAAAACAAGGCTTTGGTCTGAATTAGCAAGTTTATCATTCGGTATGTATAGTTTCCAATTCATACGATTCCCATATACCCTCCAAATGTGGTGATGGAAGTTCTGTGACCCGTGAAGTTGGGGCATCATCTTCATTTCTTTGTAATGCCCGCTTGAAAGGCGCCACATATAATTGGTAAACATGAATGCTCAGCTTTACCTCATTGAGCGCCAGGATTTCAGAAGTAGAACCTGTTACTTCTGTCACTGACATGCGCTCAATCGTGCGTTCCAAAGTACCATCTGTAGGAGTGTTAGGTTTCCTTTTTGGCAGAAAGATTTTAAGTTACCAAATGATGTTATCTCTTGGTCCACAGACAAGGAATCAAAACTCTCATGAAGCCACTCAGCGATGGTCTCCGTCAATTCGGCCCTGTCTGCGACAATTACAGTCGGCAACAGACGTGCTTCCACATGCAGTATAATGCTTGTTTTGGTACCAGTAGGTGTGTCGATTGGCAACCCTGTGGCCATTTTAGGTTGATATTGATAGTTACTACACAAAATAAAATGAAGGAAGCGGTGTATGCTATGTAAATGAAGAAGTATCTAATCTTAGGCAGTACTTGATCAAACTAAAGCTGAAAGTGAGCAAGTACTATCTCAAGCAGCTTGTACGAGTACAAGTAACCAGGGGGGTTGAATTATTGAATGAGTTTATAAAAAAATTCATTGATCAGAACATAAACGTACGAGTACTCGTACATGTATATCTCACTGTACTTTTGTTCCCAAATCGCTTCGTTAATATATCATATCATGCAATGCAATGGGCTACATCCGGATTCCGAAGTACTTGAATATAACAACTAGTAAAAGCTTGAGAAACTGGAATCAAGCCGATTGGCTATAGTTTAAATGCAGTTATGGGGGTAAAGTGAAGTAAAGTCTAGATAGAGGGTGTCCCTGAAAAGCTACGAACAGTGATTTTTTGTGAAGGTTTGTACATATGAGACCAATCGCATACGAAGTCGATCTGTGGCTCGTGTGCTCGGTTAATTAACTTAAATTACCCCCAAAACTTGTACGTTATAACTTTTTGCATATTTAAACAATTTTTCAAGCCCGGAGGCTAACAATTATCAAGAGGATTTGAGATCGAACGACAAGTACACAATATATAGTAGCATCGCCCAAATCCTTGTTGCACCTGGACACCTCCACTACACCTCTCATTGTTACGGGTGTTACACAACCCCTTACTGGTTTATCTGAGTTCCTTTTGTTTTACTCATTTCTATTTTGCGCATTTGTCCATGTCGTCTCTCGACACACTCGCAAACCTCCTCAGCTATCTGCTCAGCATCGTGAAAGGAACAATCGTGGCGTCAACTGGCATATCCATCCTTCTTTCCGCCCTCCTTTACTTCAAACAATCGTGAGCTTAGGTCCATTCAACCCTAAATTTACGGCTAATAAATCCTTGAATAGAGCTCTCATATACCCAAGGAACCTTCCCACAGGCGCGCGCACCGAAGTTCCAACACCGGATGAGTTTGATGTCAGCGACTGGGAGCCTGTGAGGCTAAACACCCGCGATGGCGAGACGCTACATTCGTACTTTCTCAAAGCTAGACAATCAAAGAATGTTACTGTTAGTTATCTCAGGATAATGGTAAACCATATGCGACTGACAAATCCTCTTTTCAGGTACTTTTCATGCATGGGAACGCGGGGAATATTGTATGCACAGCATTGTATTTACGATATATTGCGACCTGTTAACCGTTGACAGGGCCATAGACTTCCCATAGCTAAAGTATTTCCCGATCAACTGGGATGTAACATATTTATGCTTGGTTACCGAGGGTCTGTACTATCTTATCTATCGCCAACCAAGGCTGACTAGTCTTCAAACATAGTTACGGGTTTTCCACTGGTCGCCCATCTGAAAAAGGCCTTTTAATAGATGCGCAAGCCGCATTAGATTATCTACTCGAGAATCCGGTGATTAAAGGCCACAAAATAATCATATACGGACAATCACTTGGTGGAGCCCTGTCTATACAACTAGCAGCAAAGAACCAAGATAAAATACACGGCCTAATTCTAGAGAATACCTTTCGTTCAATGCGAACTCTAATCCCAAGCGCATTCCCGCCAGCAAAATACCTTGCTCGTCTGTGTCATCAGATTTGGCCGAGCGAAACTATACTTCCATTGATAAAGGACGTACCTGTGCTATTCTTGAGCGGTGAAAAGGATGAACTTGTGCCGTATGTTTATCACTCCCTATTTTTTTACGACAACTAATAGGACATAGCCCTGAGCACATGGCAACCCTGTTTAACATTTGCAAGGCCCCAAAAGTATGGAGGGGATTTGTAAATGGAACACATAATGATACGGTTGGGGAACGTGGCTACTTTGATGCCATTCACGCTTTTATTCAAGCTGTCCGGAAAGGTACAATATCTGCTCTCGTGATGGATACGATTCCCGAGAAAGTAGGCAGTGCCCAAATCCACGAAAGCGATACGAGTCACAAGAATTAAGTTAGATTTCATAACGTCCTTTAGCATTTATCCCCTTCAACTGTGACAACAGTATAATACTGCTCCATTGGTGGCTGTTCGTGACTCCCTTAGTCTGGACGCGTTTGGAACCTTGATCCACAATTGACAAATCCCGACGGGACTGTGGGTGTCTGCTAATTCTCGCTATTGCGAGGCTGCTATTTTAAGAGGATCCTGTATTCTTGCACAATTTTTTTGATAGAATTCCTGCCGCCTTGAGTTAAAACCATGAAAAGGTTATATCCTTAACTGATTCCTGGAGGATTAAGAAATTGCAGTGTCTCAGATACACCACCTCTGGACAAAATGCCGGGGATTCTGAGCCGCGGCGGAGATAGGGTTGGACGAAAGTGTCCTCAATTAGAGAATAGAAAATCTAGAGCGGGCAAATACTGGGGGCCCGGGGGGTTGCTGTTAAACTTTAATGAATTGTTTGGATTCAACCAAATATAAAGTATTTAGGATATTTCAAAAAGTAAAAGATGTCATCTCCTTACTCATGAAATCATACTAAGATGACCATATCTGAGTTCCTCACGTGCCGATCTTATCAGATGAAGCCCCGCCCGAACACCGGAATTAAAACACCATGAATAGAGAATAGAGAGAATTAAAGTAAAGAGTATGTAAATAGGAGGTGTCAACTGTTCAGGCATAGATTGGAAGCTGTAATAGCACATAATGAAGATAATAATTTTTCTGGTTAAACTTCAGTGTTTTGGTGGATCTGATAAGATTGGCACGTGAGGAGCTCAGATATGGTCATCTTAGTACGCAATAGATTCCATCTAGTCATGTAAGAACTTATGTAAGTAAGTTGTCCGTATTGAGGGATGAAAGGCCATCATTAAGTAACCCTCATATCCAAGCCTCACATAAACACGTGCATGCACACATGTTACATGACGTATCAGTACTCGGACATCGGTACATGTATGCAGCACACTTAGCATCATACAAACTAGAATGCTGTCATCTTTTCAGCTTCTAGTTAGCTAATAAGACCTATGCCTCGTTTCCCCATCAAACTTTCGATAAAATTACACAAAAACCAACACCATTTTACTAAAATTATCAAAATGTGGTCTTCGCATAAATCCAACACATCGCAAAACGTCCCTATAAATCTTACCTCTGACCTAACGCACGATCAGTTGCATTCGTTCAAACCTTTCTCCTCATGGCTCTACACACTCGAGAGATCACTTGACCTCCAGCATACCTCCCAGAAACACCCATTTCATCAGGAGCCATACAAGCTACGTTCAATTGATATCCAGGCAGTTGACTTTTTTGGTGGGGGTCGCATTGGGTTTTTAAAGCTCACCGCAAATATAAAGAATGACGCTGGTGCCTCTCTACCGGGAATTGTCTTCCTGCGTGGCGGTAGCGTGGCAATCCTACTGGTTCTTGAAGTCGAAGGAAAGCCTGGAGACGAACCATGGGTTGTTCTGACCGTGCAACCCCGCATTCCGGCGGGGCAGCTAGAAATGGTCGAACTACCGGCGGGCATGATAGACGACTCTGGGAATTTCGCAGGTGCAGCGGCAATGGAAATCCAGGAAGAATGCGGGATTGATATTCCGAAGGATAGACTGACAGACTTAACAGAGCTTGCGTTGGAGAAGTTTGCTGTTGGATGTGCCGAAGATGTTCAAGCAGCTGTATATCCAAGTCCAGGTGGCAGTGATGAGTTCATCAAGATTTTTGCATATAAACACATAGTCAAGCCCGAAAAGCTGCATGAGTGGCAGGGAAAGTTGACTGGACTGAGAGATGAGGGTGAAAAGATCACATTGAAGATTGTGAAATTGAAGGATTTATGGAAGGAGTCGACAGACGCAAAGGCATTGAGTGCCATCGCACTTTATGATGGGCTGAAGAGGGAAGGCAAAATTTAATGGAGAATGAATAATAAATCTGCATTCGTCGCAAGTATCATAATCAGAGTCAGTGAATTAATACAACACTGATAGTACTCTACATATCCTTGACCTGTTAAGCCACTCATCGTTCTCTAGTCATCAAAGCTCATTTTTTTGCCCTTGGCCTCCGTGATGGCACCGGTACGTCTAGCATCTGCAGAGTATGCTGCACCTGGGTCTGATGACCTATTATCTTTGGGTTCCCTTCGCTCCCTGATCGGTGCTTCGCCGCCATCGGTGTAACGACGAGCACCACCAATCCTGCCATTTTTAGGCCTCTCGACACCCTCTTCGCCATCTTCACCCTCCTTCTTTCCAAATCGCTTACGGTATCTTGTTGATGGGTCTTCCCCAAACTCCATAGTAACAGGCCTCGACCCTAGAATGGCTCGCTTTCTTCGCTTCTTGTGAAGATCAAGTTCCAGTTTTCCTTCCAGGTCTTGATATACAAGTTCTTCCTCTGGAGTCAGTCCTAACATAGCTCTCTTGACACTTGCTACATCTTCGAAATCTACAAAACCAAATCCCTTGCATTTGCCAGAGTCCTCGAAAGTCGCAAGCCTCACTTTAGAAATTTTCCCAGCAAAACTAAAATGTTCCTTTAAGACATCCGCTGTTATATCAAAATCAAGATTACCGCAATATAAAATCTTGCTTGGAGGATTTTTGGATATATTAGCAGCCGCCTTGCTCACTGGTTCCGAAGTCGTAGCGTTCCGGTTAGAGAAATCGCTTGCGTTTTTAATCAAAACACGCCGGCTATCTAGAAGTGATTCAGAGAGTGACATTGCATATTTTAGTGATTTCTCTGTCTCGAAGTCGATGTATGCGAACCCGCGATTTTTTCCATTCCTAGGATTCATGGGAAGGTGTATCCGAGTAATCTCAATCCGGGGGATTATGGATGGTTCTTTAACTAAGAACTCTTCCAACCTTGGCTTTGTAGTCTGGAAACTTAAGTTACCGATCCAAATACCATATTTGGACCGTGACTGGGAGGCGTGTTCGGGGAAGGCCTGCGGTTCACCATCTGAGGTTGGTTTAGAAGACTTTGCAGTTGAAGTTGCAATACCCGTTGAGACAAGTTCGGGATTTGATTTGGACTTTTTGAGCTTGCGTAGTGCCTTCTTTGATGGTGGTTCCGGGGCAGTGACATCTATCTCAAGTTCTTCGGTGGTCTCTCCACGTTTCCGTTTTTTTGATTTTTTATCCGAGTCCGAGTCGATTACTGAAGCTTCCACTTTTTTACTCTCTTCGTTCTCCTCGTTCTCCTCGTTCTCCTCGTTCTCCTTCTTCTCCTTCTTCTCCTTCTTCTCCTTCTTTTCCTTCCTCTCTTTCCTCTCTTTCTTTTCCTTCTTCTCCTTCTTCTCCTTCTTCACCGAATGATCTTCCATTTCAACATCCTCGTAATTATCTGCTGCAACTAGCTCACCATCTGTTCCAATTGCCTTCCCTATTTTCACCTTGGTCGCCTTCTTAGCTTTCTGTGGGGTGGTTGAAGAACCCATTGTAGTCTGGATATTTTCTGAAATAAAATTACTGCGGCTTAAAAAAGAAGTTCATTCAGAGCTTGGCATTAGAACGTGGCAACCATCTCGTCAACCCTAAACTGAGCTGCACTATTTCCGCTAGCTTCTGTCAGATTTGTATGAGTACTACCCTAAGCCCTTGCGACAAAGCATACGTAGCGATTGTAGTCTTACTGTAGAGACTACCTTCCCCGGATTTGAACTGGACATACAAAGTATCCGCAACTCTTAATACATAAACCAACATGTCGTTTAAGAATCTCAAAGATCAGCGTCGCAGTGAATTAAGTACTGAATATCTACCCTCATGCTTCAAACACTATTAATCAATGCGTTGAATAGTCATCCCTTACATTCCCCTTGATCCTAAGGCAGAAGAGCGTAAGTACCGTGATAATAGCTATGGTTACGGTTGCTAATGCTCAGAATCTTACAGAGGACATGGCTGGTAGCTACTACTTAGGTGTTATCTGTCATCCTATTGACACAATACAGGAACTCTCGGAACAGCCCTTCCAATGGCGGCTATGTTTACTCGACACAAAATGATTGGCTGGACAGCTGTCGTCTTTGCGATTCAAAACTGGTTAAATGAGACACCGGGCTCCCTTGCTGCCGGGAAGCAGCCTGCGTTCTTCTCGGTCGGCATGGCGGTGATGAGTTTGGCTATTGTAAGAGTTTCACAAATTCCAACATGTTAAGTGCTAATAAAGAGACAGACTTATATGTCGCTATTCTTCCCACCAGGTGGTGTCCCTACTGGTGGATCGGCAACTGGCCCGGCGGCTCCTGCTGAGCCGATTGTAGCAGCCTAAGGAAATGAGGTGAATTGTATCAATATAAAAATTCTGGTCTTGTGTCTTTAGGGTTTCATTATTAGATATCAAGAAAACATAATAATAATTGTATAAAGACATGTATTTTCGAGATGTCTTTCCATTGAACTCTTACATGCATACCAGAGTATTTGGAGGCACGTAAACTGGACGATATCTGTAATTCAGAGGCACAGTGGTTGGATCGCTTGTTCCTTAGTCGAGAAAATTACGTCATGATACATAGAGGGTATCTGGGGTACAAGCATATACAGGTAAAGATACACTGTATTGGAATTCGATGGATGTGCAGGACGATAGGAAATTCACGGATATGCTCGCAGTAGATGCCGATGGACAAGAAGGCTTTGTTTGCCGACAAAATATCCACAACAGTACACCAGCCCAAACAGCAGAAAAATAGCACACGAACTCCGAATCCATTGGCGTTCACATGTTTATGTCGAAAAGCGTACAAAGATGTTTTCGACACTCCCATTGCAATTGTAAAAACAAATGCTTTTACCCCATCCCGTCATTCCCTATTTCCTCAAGAATCCGTGACATAAGAAAGAAACGTTTACTCGGAGGAGGCTGGGGCCTCGACGCCACGCGCACCCTTGGGTTGACCAATCTGGAAGCCGTTCTTGAATCGCCTAGGGACGGTCTTGAGGTACTGCATGCGGCCGGTACCGGTGGTCTTTCTTCTCTTGGCCTTCTCGGACCAGTTGACTATTCGAACCAAATTTGTCAGACTTCCATTCTCGAACTGCCTTGTAGATATAACGTACACTTGCGAGTTTTGGCAGCAGGGTAGCCACAGCCGGAGCAGGTGTGCTTTTGGATGTGGAATGAGCGGCGACCACAACGACGACACAAAGTGTGCGATTTGTTCTATTGACGGTTAATCAATATAATTCTCGAATCGATGGTAGACCGTCTACTAACGTGGCGCTTTCCGAACGAGCTATAGGTTCATCATGTCAGTTTCGAAGATTTCCTTCTCAGGATTTTCGCAATCGTTATAGGAAAAACGTACGAAGTTCCCTTAGTCATGGTCGGGCGTTAGTTCTTGTCGTGTAAAGGGTGGGGTTGGGGTGCCGTCAGCGGGTTGTCGATTGTCGTTGTCGTCAAATCACTAATAACTTTCGTGGCCAGGAGCTGTGTGCGTTCAAATTCACAATTCGCAGTCGTGTTGTGGCTGAACAGAATTATGTTCTAGGGCTGTGCCCCATGGCTGGAGAACCTGTCTGCATGATGACTAAACATGCAATGGCATCGTTCAATGCCAAGTATGCCTTCGCGTATCCCAAAGGTCTAGGGAAGGTTGCGCGATTGGCGATTCGACCATGCTGTGTCGCTTCGTCCCACCCATCCCCTTTACTTAGTTTTCAGACTCGCGCATGACTATTAGGACAACGATACCATAATACTACACCCTGCTCTCTGCTAAGTCACATCCATCATGTCTACTGAGCATCCATCTGTCAATGGCGGGAATGCTGTTCACCAGAAGTCTTTCAAGTAGGCGCCCTGCTCGCCCAAACTCCACCACAATATTTTGACTAACTCCGCAAAGGAGAAAATATAGAAAGCTTCGACACAAGTTCAAGGATGTGATGAAACATTCCGATGAGCTTTTCAAGCAAGAGCAGCTTGCAAATGCTGCTATTAGGCGGATGCAGGAAGAAAACACGTAAGATTACGATCAAACAGCAGCACACTTGTGTGGTTACCTATTGATGCCCGATAGGCGAATAATGGATTTGCTCGTCGATCTTAACGATTCACCACATCTTTCAAAAGAACGACGCCACAACATCGGATCGCCTGGCCGTACAACCCCAACCCGTTTTCTTTCGCCGACTCTTCTTGCTACTATCGCTGGAGGTGACCCAAGCATTCTTGATCCCAATGGCGATATTGAAGCTATGGAGCTCGAATATGACGCCAGCAATACTGGCCAGGAACTCAAAAATGACAGTAATAGCACGGACGATGAGGATGAGGATGAAGATGATGATGAGAAAACTCCAGCACCTGGTCAGGGCTCTAAATACAATAGCGATGACGAAGACGATGACAAGGAAGCATATCTGGAAGAAATTCGGGAGTGGAATTACAAACGCGGCATTGCCGGAACACCGCCGCGATCAATCCGCGAGAAGATAAAAGCTGAGGCAGAACAAGAACGCAAAGTTGCCGAAGAGCAAGCAAAGAAGGCTGCTGTCGAAGCAGCAATCGAAAAACGCAATGGTATCACTGCTGCAACGGTGGTGCCTAATTTAAAACAGGAAGCCAATGAAGACGATACAGCAAATGGACTCGGAGGGCCAACCCCTGCGCCGCTAATTCTGGAAGACTACCGTCGAGGACATACCCCTGAATACCTTAAAAACCCTTCCCCGTTCTTGATGACACTAGAGGAAGAAGACGAATGGTATACTGAGATTCATGACAAGCATGATGGCCATGTTCCTCGATTGGTTTACCCACCATCTCCATCTGCAGCCAAGGCAGAGTGTGATCCCCGCAATCCTATGAGTGTCTATTGCTGGCTGAGGAAAAATCAGCCACAAGTTTTTCTACAAGGTGAAGAAGGTGAAAAGAAAGCCGGAGGTCGTGGTCGAGGCGGAGGACGTAAGAAAGCAGTCGAGGCTGAATCAGGGGATGAGGCTGGAATGTCTGCCATTGCAAAGAAGATCAAGCCTGACCCTGACAGTGGAAAACTTGCTGGAGCAAAGCGGAGGAGAACCAATGGAGAAGAAATCGGGGACACACTCGCGGTACGGGGGAGTGGAAATCGAAGCGGTAGAGGCGGTGGCTCCGGGACTGGGGGAAGGGGAGGCCGAAAGAAAGCTGAAGGAGAGCCGCCGTTGAAGAGGCAGAGGAGGTAGGTTTTTAGGACCACAAAACAACTTTTCACCTATGCATAGCTCAATTTCTGACTTGAATTTGTCGTAGTGTTCTTGAATGATATTGCTACAGGCAAGAGGTGATCTCGAATCATGCAGATGTTATTGAAAGTATCAGTCGTATTTTTGGGTTGGAGGTGTAATGGGCTTTCTTTTGTAGGCACGGAGTTAAAGAGGGAATTGTACACTACTTACTGTATACCGCGCGATCCACGTTTTTTTGTTTTTGTTTTTATCACCACCGAAGTCGAGTCTGTGGAATCGGACACATCCGGAAAATCTTTAATGCAGACCCAAGTTTTACAATGGAAAAAATCCCTTGCTATAGAATTTCTTGAATGATTCTGAATGACTCACCGTGTGAATGAATTGGAGTACAAAGGTATAGATAAAGTGCCAAGTCCCGCCACTTCCGTTATGCGAGCCAATAGATGACGCAGGCAAGGTTGCCTTAAATGCTTGAGCTTTCACAAAATACATACTACCTACACAACCCAACATACAACTAAAAAAAATCAACGACGAGAGACGCAGACGGCGCCAACCAGATCTTTTATTTAGTTGCAAATATGGACCCGATTTCACAACCAACAGGGTCATTATCACAAAGTGGACCAAGACACAGAAACCGTAGGCGGCAATGGAGAGGCAAGGGAGAAGAGGTGGAAACACAGAATGAGGGGTTAGCTATTGGTTCCAATGAACAAAGGCAAATCCAGAATGGGGATATGTCGCTAGCATCAAATAGCAACCAAGCCGCCTCGAAACCACGTCGAACTCGTAAACGGCCCCCAAGAAAAGCACCCGATACCCCCACCACTCCTCAGCCTCCTAAAACTTCACAAGATATTACAGATGCTCATATTGAAATACCCAATGCGTCTTCCTCCGGAGCGAATTCAGCTCAAACATTAGAGGTGCCCCGTGGTCCATCTTCGCGGAACAAACGCAATCGGCAGAAAAAGCCTCCACAAGGTGGGGTGGACAATAGAAGTAGAGCCCATAGATTGGAAGAACAAAATGGGGTCCGAAATCCACCTGGAAGGCCTTTTGGAGCCCAATTAAGTTCGACTCAAATAGGACCAACTGCACAAGGATCTTCACAGAAGGATGGAGTGTTAGAGCTGCGTCCTGATGCACCGATATTTTGCCCGGGCCCTGATAAACCCAACAGGAGCCAGGGCCGCCAGATTAAAGGTACTAATAGGCAAACCCGTGATAATGGTAAGGAGATGGACCTACCGAGCGGCCCGGAGGATCTCGCAGCCCGAATCCACCGTGAAATTGGAACTGGGTCTTATGAGTGTATGATTTGCTACAGTGGCGTTTCAAGGCGATCAAAAATATGGTATTGTAGGTGCTGCTGGTCAGTTTACCATCTACACTGCGTTCAGAAATGGGCCAAGCAAGGTCTAGACCAGGAGCCGACGAGACCTATCGGAGTAGATGGTCCGAAAAAAGCCTGGAGATGTCCTGCTTGTAATAATTCCTCCGATGAAATCCCAAGCATTCATACATGTTGGTGTGAGAAGACAATTCAACCTGAGATTTCAAAATATGTACCACCTCACAGGTTAGTTTGATTTCGTGTATTGGTGGACCTATAAATATACGATGACTAACATGGTATAGCTGTGGTCAAACTTGTGGAAAGCAACGTGCATCTCCTAGAAAATGCCCTCATGCATGTAACCTGCAGTGCCACGCAGGTCCATGCCCACCCTGCACAGCACTTGGGCCACCTCAACCGTGTTATTGCGCAAAAGAAGAGTCTCAGCGCCGATGTGTAGATACTGATTATGAACATGGTTGGTCTTGCGGTCAGGTGTGTGGCGATTTTATGCCATGTGGAGAACACGAATGTCCGAGCCCTTGTCATCCGGGATTGTGTGGGCAATGTGAACATGAGGATCTTTTGAAATGTTACTGTGGATCGGCGGAAAAAAACATAAAGTGCTGTGAACAAGAAGAGTCACTTAAAAGCGTGGAGCCTGTTGAGCAAACCCTTGCAGGGGAAGATGAGAACCCAAAAGAATGGTTTGGATTTTTTACCTGTGGAAAGGTTTGCAAACGGTTGATCTTCCTACAGAGTTTGTCTTTAGAATTTATACTGATTGAGTTAACTAGATTATATGATTGTAATATTCATCATTGCGAAAAAATCTGCCATCCTCAGGATTTTGATGAACCTCGTTGTCCTCTATCACCCGATCTTATAACACACTGCCTCTGTGGCAAGACCCAACTCTCGGAAATTTTACCTAAACCACGAGAAAACTGCGAGGCGCCCATTCCGTCTTGCGAGAAGATTCATGGAAAGCGACTTCCCTGTGGGCATGAATGTCCAAAGAAATGTCACGATGGAGAATGTGGTCCCTGCTTGAAGACAATCAAAGTGACTTGTCGGTGTGGAAAAACACTTTCTACAAGCCTTTGTCATCAAGGGGAAGATATCGAACCGCCGCAGTGTACACGCAATTGTAGAGTGGCTTTGAACTGTGGAAGACACGAATGTGGCGAAAAGTGTTGCTCTGGGGAACAAAAGGCTCAAGAAAGGCTTTCAGTCAAGAAGAAAATGAGAGTATTCAGTGCTACAGCATCTGGACTTCAAACAGACAGTGGGTTTGAACCTGAACATATTTGTACAAGGCCATGTGGAAGACTACTGAAATGCGAACAACATACTTGTCCAATGCTCTGTCATAGAGGCCCGTGTGGAACCTGCTTGGAAGCCTCTTTTGAAGAATTAACTTGCAATTGCGGAAGAACATCTGTTCAGCCACCAGTGCCCTGTGGATCTAAACCTCCAGTATGTCATTATGACTGCACTAGAGAGCCCACTTGTGGTCATCCTGTTGTCCGTCATGCATGTCACATGGACGATGATAGCTGTCCAAAATGTCCGTACCTTGTAGAGAAGCTTTGCACGTGTGGTAGGTTTATTCACTAATCATCATAATTTCATCAAATATTAATCATTTTGATAGGGAAGAAAACCGTGAAGTCGGTTTCGTGTTTCCGTGAAATAGTATCATGTGGTACTGTATGTGGTAAGAAACTAACTTGTGGTTCTCATGGATGTCCTAAGATCTGTCACGATGGCCCATGTGAAACTCCATGCAAGCAGGAGTGTGGCAAACCTAAAAGTATTTGCGGGCATCCGTGTACCAATACTTGCCATGCCCCCTTTCAGTGTGCGGAGAACAAGCCCTGCACTGCAAAGGTTCAATTACAATGCTCCTGTGGTGGCATTAAACAAGATATCAAGTGTGGTTCAACTAAGTCGAATCCCACAGGAAATAAGAAGGAATTGAAGTGCACCGATCAGTGTCGGGGTAGAAGGCTTGCTATGGCTCTTAAGATAGACCCAGAGCGAGAAGGAGAACCCTTATACAGTAACGACACAATTATTTCATACAATCGGGACAAGAGATGGTCAACTCAGATAGAACAGAGATTCCGATCCTTTGCAGAAAATGCGGAACAAAAACGCCTGCAGTTTCAACCCATGCGCCAAATACTCCGGACGTTCTTACATCAACTTGCAGAAGATTTTGGCCTTGAGAGTGAGTCTCAGGATCCAGAACCATACCGTAGCGTTGTTATCCGAAAGGGACCAAGCTTTACGATGGCTCCACGCAAATCCGTGGCAGAATATCTTAGCTCAAGACCATCATCAGTAGGAAGCCCTTTAGCAGTTCAACAACTGAAGAAACAACGTGGCCAGGCTGTGAATGCCTTCGTTCTTCAGGGAATCAGAGTTGGCCTTCTCGCTGCCGAGTTGGAGAAGGAACTCTCTTCAACTCTTGACGAATCACATCTCCGATTTTCAATCGGCTGGCATGGAGATGAGGATGTCCTTCTGTCTCCAAAAGCTTCTTCTCTTGACATGGATCAAATAGAAGCGGAACTCCGCAATATTTGTCCCCAACTTAAGCGAATAGTAGCATCCAAAGGCCTTTCAGAAGCTGTTGAACTTTGCTGGGTCGGACAAGATGGACGGATTGCCAATAAAGAAACCGAACGTTGGTCTGTTGTGAACAATAAAAAGGCAGGTATTGCAGCTGCCCCTTCGTCAGCTAGTCTAGCTTCTCGGAATAGGTTTGATATGACTATGCCGCAAGTTGCAAAAGAGTCTACAAAGAAGAAGAAATTAGTAGAGGAACCTATGGAGGTTGTTGATGATTGGGAGATGGAGGCAGAGGCAGATGAGACCGAAATCACGACCGAAATCACGACTGGCGCGATTACTGCTGATGATGTTGTAAGTGAAGCTACAGCTGGATAGAAGCATTTCTATTTTAAACATCCAATTTTTCTTTAAATTTGTTCATAGAGACCCCGGCGTTCTGGACCGATATAAATATTGATAATTGGGGATGGGTTCCATCGGTGGGCGTTCGTTGTCATTTTTTGTAGCTCACAAATTTCAAGGTTTTTTTCTTCAGGTTGAAATTGTTCATGCTTACATAGAATTCTATTGCAAGATGAAAGCCAGCTGCATAGTAAGTAAATCTTACCTTGCCCTTGCGAGCTCACTGTCACTATAAGCCTCATGAACATTTTTGCGCTTTATGATCGGCTTGTTTGATCTTCGATGTATTCTCTTATTTCTTCATCTTGATTGTGTAATATTTATAGAGGAGATTATTTGTAAGATACTTGCCAAGGCTGGGACGCAGACAAATGTGGGAAATATTGAAGACCAATAGAACAATAGTGTGTGTCTGAAAGGGCCCTGCTGTATGTATGAGAGCACGCTAATTAAGTAAGTATGTAAAGTCTGCGCGATAACGGGTTGGTGACGTTTTGTTTCGGCCGTTTTCCCTCAACCCTCCGTTTTGTTTTCCTTTTCTCAAGGGCCATATCCTGGTAGAAGGTTGGCTGGGACACAAGGTTAAGATGTCCTTGGGCGTTCTACTTAAATAAGTTATGTGCCTGCTTTATCTACCGGTTCTACCATGCTTGTGTGTGGATAGAGGGAGTGTATCACACAATGGCTTCTGGACTGGCTAGGTCGAGGGAGCGGCATGCCTAACAAGAATGTGTACTGACACTGAATTTAGCAAGAGGTACGGAAAGCGGGCCGCAAGGAGCAGCAGCACACTGGCAATATTAATATGGTTAACGAGCACAAGAAGAACGAGAGAGCGCTGATGCCGTGTGCTTTTTGCCGTTTTGTCCGCCTTGGTCCGTGCCCGTCTGTTGATGTAAAGTACTTTCCGTTACATGTTCAAACCTTCGTTGTGTATCAAAATAGTAAACCCACCACGATGATTCCGCTGGCTACGATGTGTAGCTTGGCTTACTCAACCTCAACCTGCCTGCATCCCAGCCTCAGAGCTGACTGACTTAGTGATAGCGAAAATCTCCCACAGTACGTATCCCCCATACCTCTAACCAGTTGCACACAAGCTACTGCTGGTGCCCGCTTGTCGCTTCCAAACAGGTTCTTCTCTTCTCCGATATCGGAGTCGTGCGATTAAAAAGCACCCACCAGCAATCTTGCTAACAAGTTGCGGAATGAGTGAGGTATTTGTAGATTAAGTTAGCTGGCGGAGAGAGGGTGAGGAGGAGGACCCTGGCCGGTGTGGCAATGCTAACAAATGCCTCCCAAATACTCCGCCGCCCACCTCCTCACTATCTCCTCAATAACCACCGCCATTTCCTCTGCCCTCCTTTCCCACCCAGTTTGAACAGTCCCTTCCCCTTCCCCTTCCCCTCCACTTCCACCCCCCCTCTACAATCAGTAATGTTGCAGGTATGTGAATCTGTTTTGCTCTCCTTTTAATGTGTACGCGAGACCCGTTGCCATTGCGAACCATTACAATCCATGCCCACCAAGAGAGCTTCGGAGAGATACGGACACCATTGTCTTGCTTGGCTGCGTAGGCTATCTGTTAACTGACCTGAGCCCAAACTTCTGTCCCAATACTTTACAATCCCACATCCAAGCAGTGGTCCCATTTTGCACAACCTGAGCTTTCAATAAAAACCGTGGTTGTGAGGCTGACTCGTTTTTCCGATGCAGGTGGGATTACGCACTGAGAACATCATGATAACGCACCCTGAAAGCGCTGTTTATCGCCCACCTCTTACTCACTCTGCTACGAACCCCGATCATCAATGGTCACGAGTATCTAGCTCTACTGTCCCCGCTCCAAGGGAACCTGCTACGTCGGCGCGAGGGGCGCCCTCTGTATTTAGACATCACTCAACTGGATCGCACACTTCATCCTCGTCTTCCACACTCCCCCACACTCCCTCAAACCCTATACCATTTGAAAGTTCGACCCCATCGATCACACACAAACCAAGCGGTAGTCTCGGTACAGCATCTGCGTCATCTACTTCTTCTTCACTAGCTGCTTCCGAGCCCCAACAATCGTCGCCGTCGCGAGCCAAACGAACCTCAGAAGACACACCTCCGATAAGACTACGTAACCTTTCACATGTAGTAGAACTTTCCAAGGATGACTATGCGCATTCACAAACGCCACCGCGCCGTAACCGGAGCGGATATGAGGATAAAAGGCGATATGAAATAAGTAGTATGCCGGTTGGGGATGTTATTGAGATGGTGGCAGGATTATTGACGAAGATAACAACCACAAACGACCGGCAACATGATCACACCAGCAGAAACATACCACCCGAAGCTGCTATGGGATTGGGCGGAACCACCAATAGTGTTCTTGCATTTCATGGGAAGAATGTGCCCAGTATAACTATAATGAGCTATCTATCTCGGATACACAAATATTGCCCGACTACTTATGAAGTGTTTTTATCACTATTGGTGTATTTTGATAGGATGACTGAACGGGTAAATCAGAATTCGAGGGGGCCACCCGCAGGTTCGGGATCTGTTAGTCGGGAGGATAGTCCAACTACGCCGACGGCCGTCACTACACCTGCGCCTGTAGAGAGCTATGGTCCACTTGGGTCTCATGTATTTGTAGTCGACAGCTTTAATATTCATCGCTTGGTTATAGCGGGTGTTACATGCGCGTCCAAGTTCTTTTCAGATGTTTTTTATACAAACTCAAGATATGCAAAGGTACGTTGTAATAGAGCTCCATCAAGTCTTTTGCACCTGGAGATGCTTACCGTAATCAGGTTGGAGGTCTCCCTTTGGCTGAGTTGAACCATTTGGAACTGCAATTCTTGATACTAAATGACTTCCGACTGTCTGTACCCGTCGAGGAACTAGAGGCATATGGTACCATGTTGGTGCAATTTTATGCTCGCGAGGCAATAGCAAATGCAAATCTTCAAGGGCCTTCAATTCCCCCACCTCCACCTCCTCCAATTACCGCCACCACCACCACCGCCGCTACCTCAGCAGCAGCAGTAGCAGCAAATGTACATTGAAACTAAAGGGCGGGGGGGTGGTGGGTTGGTACTGCACCGGAGTAACCGTTTCCCAAACAACTAGATTATTTACTGGTTTTGGATACTTGTATCACACCACAACTCCATCACAATGGAAGGGAGATGGGGTTATATATCATGATGGACGAATTTTTATCACTATTTTAGAAAGGAACTTAGGCTCTCTTATCAGCGCGTCACAAGACTAGGGAGCGTATTGGTTTGATGGTGACATTTTTTGAACTTTTCATTAATGTCATATCTCACTTCTAACCTTGCGTTTCGGCTAAACTCTTTTTCAGGCCAAGTTGTTGATTATTGACATTACCATTCATTGTTTCTTGCTACTGTTATATTGTTATATGCCCATGTTTATCGCACTTATCTTCTTTTAGAGCGAAATGATGGACGGACTGGTGCATTTTTGTAGTTTTTTACCTTATTAGTCGACTAGCAGGATGGATGATAATGAATTGCAGGTTGTGGTTGCGTGGCCGTGAGGCCGAAAGTTGGTCTGGGAATGTCTTCTGGTTTTTTTTTCCTGATTTTGCAGGCGTTTCTTTTATTCCTTCTTTTTTTGTTTGCAGGATTCTCTTCGTTCTTTTCTTCATGGCATGACTGGGTGAAATAGGGCCGGGAGTTTTTGTTTTTTCGTTTACCCTGTAGTATTTCGCTTTTGTTTTTATTGAGATACATAACAACCATTTTACAAGAGAGACAAAAACGTTACAAGAACAAATTTACGAACCAAGGGGAATTGAGGATCGATCCTAACTTAGTATTATTTGTCTGAACACCTTCCTGCATTCAAACCAGTACCAGCGATACCAAGTATATTGTTATATAGTTTATATTGACCTTGTCCGTTTTCTAGAGGGAGTGTGATTGCTCATGATTTTCAGTCTTCCACGATTTGACGCAGCCTGGAAACCCCGCGATAGTGGAAAAAGTTCACATTGTATAAAAAGTTTCAAACAAAAAACGCTTTGGCTCAACTCCTAATACCACAACCACAGAAAAAATAAAGGAAAAAGGTATCCAAACTTTGCCCTTGCACGCATATATTGGAAAAACCAAAAAAAAAAGTAAAGGGAACAAGGAAACCTTTAATAGTTCCAACCCAACCCTCTGCCCGTCCAAATCCCACCCCGGCTAGCCAACCAACTTGCCTTTTTTATTGCTCATGATAAAATAAGAAACAAAGAGAGAGAAACCAAGAAAAGCATAAAAGACAACATGAAAAGTTAAAAAGGGAATAAAAAGGCAATAATAAGCAAGAGAAAAGAATATTTTAAAACACGCACAGATGGCTGCTTCTCTGCCTCCTTCCTGCAGATTAGTAGCTATTCGTTAGAGTCATCCATACAGTTGCCACGTTCTTTGTCCGATCCAGCGGGAGAAGACGCTTTAGGCATGATGATATTCATGTACGCATCGATGACGAGATAAATCCCTCCCATCCTTTCTTGATCTCATATCATTTGCAGTAGTCTTCTAAGATATCGATCTCGTCACTGGAGTCACTAGCACTCACAGAGGAGCAGGATTCTCCTGGTCATGGGGTGATTGGTACCTTTGCAGGCAGTCGCGGAGGTTCGTTGGCGACGGTGGCACTAATGCTACCTCTTGGTGTCCCATTAGCCTCTACTACCATACTTAGATGCCTATCATCTTCGAGACTGTAAACTGACGGAGTCCTCTCTTTAGGACGACCAGCCGGGGAGTTCCCGCGGATTTCAAGGTGTTCCCTCTCTCTCTCCCGCTCTCGTTCCTTTTCCTCTTTACGGCCCTGGTCCCTCTCCTTTTCCCAAGCTCTCTCTCTAAGAGATTCAGCATCCTTGTCGCGTTCTCGCTCATGCTCAGGATGCCTATCACTCCGGGCCCTACTCGATGGTCGTGGGATTGGTGACATGTTCTGAACGCTACGGCTTGATGAAGACGGCCAACGCTCTACTTCTGTTCCATCCATGGTCCTTCCAGTCCGGCTGGTAGATCGGGAGTCGGGGGAGTGTGTTTGATGGCTGGTCGTGTTTGTCGATGCATCTGAGGGGTGTCTCCTCGGTAGTGTTCTTTCGTACTCGTCATCTTCAGTGAGGCATCCTGCCCAACAGTCTGCCCAACTATTCACAAGCCAATTGAAGCAAAACCGATCAATCCGTAAGGTTGAACAGAAGATCATGCCCAGATTGGCAAGATTCATTTTGTTGATGTCAGATGCCATACAGATAGTACTGAGATGCGAGAATAAGTGATGAAGTAGATAGTAGTTCTAGATGTCTCCGTTAGTATCAATAATAGGACAATGCAATAATTCCTACATATGGTGGAAGCATGGAAAGCTCTTCAACAAACGCCTTGGGCGGTCTGGGCGATTCTGTTTCATCCTTGCATTTGTCGTATATCCTCTTCTGGACGTCTTGGGGGAGAATTGCATCAGGAACTAAAGACTAGTATGAGCTTTGTATAATACAGGTAACCCCAGAAACTTACGAGAACGAAACCATCCCTTCAACAAAGATGAAACGGTGTGAAGATCGTCAGGAGGAGATTCAAACAGATCGACGTCATGGTCTACATATAACTTGCATTAGGAACACCGGTTATAGAGTATACAGGCTTTGTTGAAGTTACTGACGAATTTTAAACTCTGCCTTCAATTCATCAACCACCGAAGTGCTACCGGATATTCTGTATATACCGAGCTCGTGGGGGCCATATACATTGAGATACCTAAAATTGGGTCAATATACAATCGCAGGCGCGCCTATACATCCCACATCTCGATCATTTGGATGAGAGTAAGAAGAAAAACACATACTGTAGACACCGGTAGGCAATTGCAGGCATCCAGTACGTAGCGTCGCCGCTCATCTTACGAGTTCGCACAATACGAGTCCTGATCACAGTTTCCTTCAAATGCATCCCCCACACATCGATATCGTTGCTGGTATCCCGAGTAGGACTATGTGAATGACCCATCTGAGGGGATGCTGAGCGACCCGGTAGTCCCCCAGACTTTCCAGGTGCCAAGCGCTGATTCTTGAGCTTGTCCCATGTTTGATGAGAGACCTTGTTGAGAAAACTCGTAGCTTTTAGACCCTCAGCATGAATCTGCTCCCGGCCCTTCTTGATCTTCTTGAGAAAGTTCTTGTCTTGTGATGAGGAACGATGCGGACCGGGACAGTGTTGAGGTTGGTGGCCTTCTTCGGGCAATGGAGAAGACGGCGGGCCACGACTCCGAACTTGTAGATGTGTGGGGGTGTTGATTGCAGGTGGGGACTTCGAGGGAGCTCGTAACGATGCAGCCTTCGGTTTCGGAGTCTTATTACGAGACGACGATATCGGTGGTGCACCGGATTCTGCTATCCGCTGTATTGCAGCGGTGGTGGCCGTGAAGCTCGTCATTCCGGGCGACAGTGGAGAGTCGTTTCGATAGTCACGGTTCTTCTTAGGATCCTTGGGAGGAATTGGAGGATAGTCGTGATCGCCCGCTGACTTATTCCGGATTTCGTCTTGAACTGCTGCTACTTTTGCTAAAGTGGCCGCTGTAGTTTTGTGGCCGCCCTCATTGACCGATCCGCAAGCGCCGTTGGTGGTGGCAGCAATAGCGGTGTTTGTACCGTTGGCCTTTGAGGCAGTTGTTATATGCTCCGTCTTTGCCATGACACGAGTGAGACAGCACCAAGAAGGGAAAAGGAATGTTCCCTGTGGCTCGATCTATTGCTTGCTTCTGCGGCTCCGTCTGAATTCACTAAAATTGACAGGTTCGTCCCCTGCCTATCGAACAGCGGCTGGCTGAAGCCACCCACTCTCCCTTGCGTGACAGCGAGCGTTCCTGTGACTAGTTTGTCTTGCGGATAATGCAATGCCGGCACTGAGAATGAATACTGTCGAGTTTTTATTCCTCCGGGTTGCGCTTTTCTTCTGTTGGCGAAGGTCGCGTGCGACGGGAGCTGGCCTAGAATGGTTTGGATAATGCAGGGCACAAGCTCGGGAGGAAGCAGCTGGTTGGGTGGGAGTTTATGAAGGAGAGATGGGCGGGCAAGCGGGGAATTTAGACCAGACGTTTTAGTCGGTTTTCAGTGAGTTCGACTATATAGACGGGTGTTGTAAGCGGTTGAGTTCGTGTAGGCCAGGCTGACTGGATGGTTCGTACGGGTTGAAGACAGGATCTAAATAAGTTCTAGGTAAAGACGGACCTGGCAGGTAATTGTTGACAGTCTTGCTCTTAGTGTTTCCGAGAGTGTGGACAGACACACTCTCATCACCGGAAGGAACAAGCGAAGCCAGCGGCCAGGGCTTCTTTATGAAGAAGGTGTCCAGCTAACAGGAGCTTCGCCTTTTGTCCACCTGTCAGAGGCCCAAGTATGTAGGCAGAAAGGTTAGTAACAAGAGTTGAAGAGCGTGGCAGTGGGGAATGCTTTTGTGGATCTCTCAAAACACCTTGTCGGTCTCACTCTTGAATGACACTAACCACTATCACTACGGAGTACTACTTACTGTTATTTGAGCACTGGAATATACACACCCAGTTTCATCCATTACTTACGGTATTAATAAGGTAGATAAAATGCATTAATTGCATTATCTGCGACTGCTGCGAGCCCCCGGCCCCTCCCCCTGGGCTTTCGCTTCCTCCTCACGGGGAGTGTATGTACTCTACATAGCGGCTATGTCCTCTAAGATCTTGGTGCTTGTTTATGTTCCTGGGCGGTTGAAGCCGCGGCTGAGGAGCCCGGCCGGCTACCTGCAGAAAACGAGGTAAGGTACGGTTCGAACACAAACCTAGCTACACTATAGGGAATCTAAGAATCCCCGACATCTTCATGCAATCCTAATGTGAGCACATTTTGATGTATGATGGTAGTGTGACCCTGATTAAAATGCCGGGCCCATATGAGCCTATTTTTTAAATCAGCATGTCTTGTTTATAAGCCTGTCGAGGCCTACATGTATGTTGCTATGTTGAATAATATTTCCAGCATGATTTAACTATGATGCTTGTGATCCATTAGAAGACTATCATGCTTGCGATGTAGAATTCGCAGATAAGTAGCACAAAAGACTTGAACAATACTGACATACCTGAACATGTCAGATGAAAGTACACAGGAAATCTATTTAAGCCCAAGTTTCTCGACCCCTCCAACCTCAACCTCAACCTCAATCTCAACCTGTACCCACCGTGCAACGCCATCGCCATCAATCACACCCAGCACCCATTCCTGAGCAAAATACTCCAGCCGGTACGGCCGTACTAAAACCTGAGTTGATCTACACTAATAACTTAAGATTACAGAAGATGAGAAGTCGACATTACCCAGACACCACACGGCGCACGTTCCCAAGACATCAGTTGTTGGGCCAGCAGCAGTGTTACGTTACTTTAGGCTTGTATGTTAGAATAGACTGGCAAAAGTACATAAGACTTGTAGAATAGTAAATTATAGCATAATCATTTATAAACCTGACAGACTGCCGGAACCCGTAATATTTCAAAGAAAAGATGCATTGCACAAGTATTACACAGGCATACTGTGTTGTAAATTCTTGACAGAGTTACTACCAGCACGTAAGGCTGGAATTGTTAAGCAATGCTGTCTAACGGGACAGCCTGATTTTTCTGTGACTCCTCATATGAGGAAATTATGTTAAAAAAGCATGACGAGCCAGACATGGTCACATTAACACTGCATGAAGCTGTCGTGGATTCTTAAATTCCCTATAGTGTAGCAAATAAAAAAATCACAAGGCAGAAAAGCTCAGGCATCCATGAATCCTGTGCTCATCGGCCTGCTTCCATATAGATGCATAACACAAAATAAATATCTCCCGGCTCATACATGCACTTTAGTTTGTTTAAGGTGTGCCAAAATGAGTACAATAATAAGCATGTCCGTACTTCAAATATCAGGCCAGGATCCGGAGTCGCCATGAAAGTAAGTGTCTGAGTGCGCAAGGGTTCACGCAACGTCAGGAGCATTTAACTTATGTCTAATGGTGAAAACAAATCCTCCAACTTGTATCTATGTGATTAACTCGGTCACCACATAACGACGGTGGGTCAGAGGGGGGGTTTCAGAAAGGCGTAACGGTAGAGAATACCATCATTTTAACTTTATCGAGGGGAAATACTGTGATTAAACGGAGTTTATATGCAAGATGTATTGGCAGCACATCGAGGTATACCGTATACGTGACGAGGTATTTGATACGTCTTTTGAAATCTTGGTGTGCATTTCCGTACGTATATCGAAGCAGTTTGCTCCAAATATGTATTATAGAATGTGCATCCCACCCATATTGGTGTACTATCCCTACATACTACTCCGTGATGTACTCTTTCAAATATTTCTAGTATCACAACTTTTTGGCGATGTTCGTGTGTGGTGTTGAGGTTTTGAAACCTCTATCGTGGGCACTGCTGTATGGGTTCGGCAACGGTAAATCTCCGAGTCAGAACTAAATTTAACCTAGACTGTTAACTCCCTAGTGTGTTAAGGTTGGCACTATGCGCGTGGCTACCATGAATGGGACCACTACGTACCTATTCGTGCTTGTGATAATAATTCATTCATTCTCTGTGTGATACACATTCTCCTATGGCAAATTTCAAGACACAAATTACCTAGTGAGCTGCATTGGAAAGTGAGAGTTCATAGTATATTTGCAAAGGATACCCGTGGGTACGCTGTTTACATGCACTATCTAGTGATGGTTTGTAAATCTTGGAACACGTTTCAAGATCGGTCTACGTTGGAAGGATCGCCGGTGCCAGTGAAGAACTAAGTATTTCATAGTAGCTAAACATTTGCTTCATATAGTACTTTCAACGGTGGATTATAATACTGCAGTACATTCGCTTCATTCATTGCCGAATTAATCTGACCTAATGTTTTCTCTATGTGCTATCGAGCACGATTTTCTTATATGTTGATTCAATTTCAACCGGAAGTAGTATTTATGTACTCTACTTTGCGGAGGGCGGCCCGAGATGAAGTACAGCATTTTACCGTGATGGGTTTTCCTAAGCGGATGACCGGCACATATCCGGTCGAGTGATCGGATATGTATCTCATGATGGTCGCGGCTGGCATGCTGGCAGCTTGCTTTAACTGAATACTTCTTGGGATTTACCAAAAAATGAAGTGTCCGGAAAATATATTTGTGCCTGTGCCTGTGCCACACTTTTCTACTGATTTGGCACAGCAGACCCAAGCCGGAGCTTTGGAGTGGTCTGAACTCCACAACCCCCCGCACTTTAGCTCCGCTCCAACAAGCGTCATGTAATTCAGACATTGAAGTACTGCTTATAAGCAATTGGTATCCTCTAGATCAAACGTCCTCTCCTAACAGCATCTCTCAGTTCGCAATGGTCTTCCCACCTCCTCCTACAGATACTCTTGGTGTGTGCCATGCCCAAACCCAAGGCGCCTTGGAAATTGCCCCACTAATACTACCCCACTAGACTTTGCCAACGTTGGCTTCAAGGTCCGCGAAGGTACCTATTCTTCTGCGTTCTCAGGACAATAACCTCCTTCTAATGCGCGAAAGTCAATGGCCATGTCGAATCCACCTACAACGTTAAAACTGGCGCCTGGACGCCGCTCAAGTTTGTGACCAATCCATTCCTGCAGATCCACGGCATGGCACCGGGCCTCAACTATGGCCAGCAATGCTACGAGGGTCTCAAGGCCTTCCGCGGACCCGGCGACAAAATTGTGACCGTCTTTCGCCCAGACCAGAATGCTAAGCGGATGGGCGTCTCAGCCAGCTTTGTGGCGATGCCGAGCCCACCGGAGGAAATGTTCGTGAAGGCCGTTCACTTAGCTGTCGCAAAGAACGCTGAGTTTGTGCCGCCGCATGACACTGGTGCGGCCATGTATGTGCGCCCGCTCCTGTTTGGCAGCAGCGCTCAGTTGGGACTGGCACCACCTGAGGAGTATACTTTCTGTGTTAGTATCTCTTGTCACAATGCTACACAATGATTAGTTGTTGGTTGTCATGTGAGTAATAAAGGGAAGTCGAGGTGCTGATGTGAGATATGAAACACTTAGGTGTACGTCATGCCAACTGGTGTTTACCATGGCATTCACCCAGTGGACTGTCTGCTACTTGAGAGCTTTGACCGCGCGGCTCCAGAGGGAACTGGTTCGGCTAAAATTGGAGGCAACTACGCTCCCGTGCTCATCCACTCGGAGGCCGCACGTCAGGAGGGCTACAATATCACATTACACGTCGACAGTAAGACCCGTACGTACATAGACGAGTTCTCAACAAGCGGATTCTTGGCTATTAAGTATGAGGGTGAAAATACCAAGTTAATTTTGGCGGATTCCAAGAATGTTATCAAGAGTATCACCGCCCAAAGTGTCGAGCAGATTGCGAAAGACCTAGGCTGGGAAGTTGAACGGCGACCGGTAATTACAAATTTTTCCATAAAAGATTTTACCAAACGTATGAACATGGGCTAATTGCGCAAAAAGGTTCTATTCGACGAGTGTGAGACATTTGATGAAGTGATGGCTGCGGGAACTGCTGCCGCACTGGTTCCTATCAAGAGCATTACCCGTAAATCTACTAACACGAAATTTACATACAAGTATGGCGATGATAATCCGTAAGTCTATCTTCTCTTTTTTTTCCCGTATCTGCGAGGTATATAGCCCCGGTAAATTTCTCTGACTGTGGTAATGCAGTGAGGGTTTCATGAAGCTCCTCACAAGTTTGAAGGGCATTCAGGCTGGCACCATCGAGGATAAGCACGGGTGGAACCAGGAGGTCAAGGACCCTATGACTGTCGGCGACGAAGGTAGTGTCGACTCTATCGGTGCCTTGTAAGGGGCCCGAAATTTTCCTTTCAATCTGTAGTCGAAGAATCTCATCACAGAACGATTACAATAGATGTGAACGGATATGAAAAATAAAAAATAAAAAATCCATTACCTATAGAACTGGTGTCACTTTTTCCTTGAATGAAATAACTACTTGTAAAAATGGGGGGTTGGATAAACGTATTTAAATCATTTATGAGCATTTTCATTGTGGAAAGACATATTTTGACCGTCCACAGCGAGACGATGCCTGTATCCAGATGCAATGAAGTTGTCCCTCGATGATCTCTCAATGATAACACGAATTAGTTAAAACGAAGTTAAACACGATCATTTAGCCTCCCTTTTATAATTACTTGTGTACTCAAATAGTCTGTATTCATGGATTATTTTGATTTCCACTCAGGTGAATTTTGTTTTCAAAGACTTTTATGGTAGACACATACAGAAAAAGAGCGAGCCTGATGTAGCGTTGGTATTGTAATAATAATGCAAATTTGAATCCAAAGAGAACTTTATGTTTTTGGAGACATCGCTTGCTTTGAATGTCTGTCTTAAAATAATGCCTCGAAATCATAATCCGAGTGATAATTAATGCTGCGGTGGTTGCTGTGGCTTGGTTGTGGCTGGTGAAACTTCGCGGGGCTTGAACTTTAGTGGATGGTGAAGCTCAACTCACATTGCCGCTTCCATCAACCATCCATCTTCAACCACCCTTCATCTCGAATTTGAATACCCTACCTAGTCAAATCAGTGTAGATCAATCATGCCGGGCTTTGATTTCTCCAACCACACCCGTAACGCGGCGCTGCATGCACAGGGCTTCCCACTCCCGAAAGCTACCTCGACCGGTACAACCATTGTGGGGTGTATCTACGATGGAGGTGTTGTGATTGCTGCTGGTATATAAAATGTTACTGTAGGGATGAGATAGGAGAGTTCTGACAATTGTGACGGTGTATAGACACGAGAGCTACCAGCGGACCGATAGTGGCAGACAAGAATTGTGAGAAGCTGCATTACATCTCGCCAAACATCTGGTGTGCTGGTATGACTGTCTGAAACTATTGGAATGTCTCTTACTAAAAGTTTGTAGGTGCCGGGACCGCGGCTGAGTATGATTTCTCCGCATGACGGCGAAGACGACGATGGTAGAAACTGACAGTAGTACAGTACAGAGTTTACCACTTCCCTCATATCCTCGCAGCTCGAGCTCCACTCTCTCAGCACTGGGCGGAAGCCCCGAGTTGTCACCTGCATGACGATGCTGAAGCAGCATCTCTTCCGGTACCAGGGTCACATCGGTGCCTATCTTGTTGTTGCCGGCGTCGATCCTACTGGTGTCCATCTATTCACCGTCCATGCCCACGGTTCGACAGACAAGCTCCCCTACGTGACCATGGGTTCAGGTTCACTGGCGGCCATGGCAATCTTCGAGACGATGTGGAAGAAGAACATGACTCGAGAGGAGGCTGTTGAATTGTGTAGTCAGGCGATCCAAGCTGGTATTTTTAACGACCTGGGCTCTGGTAGCAACGTGGATGTTTGTGTCATTACCAAGGAGAAGGTTTGCACAGCTAGTCCAGTAGTGAGCGATGAAAGGAGGCTGACTAGATGATGCAGGCTACGTTGATGAGGAACTTTGTGACACCGAACGAGCGTGTCCCCAAGGAACAGAGCTACAAGTTTGCACGGGGTACTACGGCATTTCTCAAGGAGTCGGTGGTGGAAAGAAAGGATCTCAAGAAATATGTTACAATTGTGGACTTGGGTGCCACTGCTGCGCCCCCAGCTGGCGAGGCCATGGAGGTAGATGCGTAGGAGCTGTATTTGTTTAGATTTTGAAGCCCATAATGTACCTTCGAATAAAGGAGCGGGTGGGTGCACAAGATTATGTATCTTATCATGAGCCATGATTTACTGTGTTGCCGGGTAATGCTTTAGCAGTGTTTAACTCTTGATCAAGCTCAATTTAACGATTTTCGACCTGCACTCACATTTATATGATGGCAAGCTCTGTGTCGTTAGAGGCGGAAAACCTGACACTGAAGGCCCGCATTCTCGAGCTCGAAACTGAGCTGGCTCGATACCGCAGCTCAGCCACCGCACAACCACCAGCACCAGCACCACCAGCCCTCACCGCCACCCCAGACAGCACCACCGCAACCCCACCTTCAGTGTCAACCAATGAAGCCGAAACCGCTGCTTTCCCACAATCAGCCCTCACGCTAGACGAATACAAACGCTATGGTCGTCAAATGATTCTGGAGGACATTGGCCTCCCTGGTACCTCCGTCACGGCCATCTACACACCAGTGGTAACATACTAACACCCTGCAGGCCAGCTAACCCTCAAGCACTCCCGCATCCTCATCATAGGCCTCGGTGGTCTCGGCTGCCCTGCCGCCCTCTACCTCAACGCCGCCGGCATCGGCACCCTCGGTCTCCTCGATCACGACACCGTCGAATCCTCCAACCTCCACCGCCAAATCCTGCACACCCCCGCCTCCATCGGCTCCTCCAAAGTGCACTCTGCTGCTGCCCGTCTGCGCGCCCAAAATCCGTCTACGCACCTAATCCTCCACCCTATCGCCTTCACCGCAGAAACTGCGGTCGCCACAGTGCGCCAGTACGACCTCGTGTTGGACTGCACCGACCACCCCGCTTTACGCTACCTCATCTCCGATGCGTGTGTAGTTGCCGGCAAGCCCCTCGTCAGCGCCAGCGCCTTGCGGCTAGATGGGCAGCTGGTAGTCCTCAACGCGCCCCCGGGCGCCGGACCGTGCTATAGATGTGTCTGGCCCGTCCCGCCACCCGCCGCAAGTGTTACAAGCTGTGGCGAGGGTGGCGTTCTGGGCGCTGTCGTCGGCGCCATGGGTGTCATGCAAGCGCTCGAAGCCGTTAAAGTCCTGCTGGGTAAGCACCCACGCGAGAGCCGGCTGATGATGTTGAATGCAGGCGGGAGAGAGACAGCGTGGCGTGTAGTGCGGATGCGGGGGCGTCGGGAGGGATGTAGGTGCGCTGCCGGGGGCTTGACGGAGGAGGAGGTGAAGGCGGGTGATTATGTGGCGTTTTGTGGTGGTGTGGCCGGCGTCAAGGAGGGTGGCGGTGAGAGGGTTACAGTTGAGCATGCCCGCACGGAGACGGCGCTCGTGGTTGATGTGAGAGATGAGACGCAGTTTGGGATTTGTAAGCTGCCTGGGAGCATCAACATACCGTTTAGTGAATGGCTTCAGGTCGAGGAGGGGCAGGTGCCGGATAAGATGGCAGCGCTGCTGCGGGAGAAGGCTGGAAGGAAGGTTCTCATGGTGTGTCGCCTGGGAAATGATTCGCAGGTTACGACTAAAAGGGTGATGGAGAGCCCCTGGGGGGCGGAGGTGCAGGTGAGGGATGTTGTTGGCGGTGTGGCAGAGTGGGCACGAAGGTATCCGGGGGACGGGGTGGTGGAGTATTAGACTTGACTACAGGACAGGCTCGCAGATATACAGGTGTTCTCATATAGCTTGAAATTTTTATAGGCAATGGAATATAGAAGGTCGAATTCTACAGCAACAAATAATATATGCCTGAGCTGGGCTGTGAATCTTACGATTCATGAACCTCAAGCTAATGTCCAGACAGGAAAGCGCTGGTCTTTATTTTCAGGGCGTAGTGGCCAGCCCATACACCACTGGTATTTAATGTGATTATATGTATATATATATCTTTACAGCACCCGTTGGTATCCAACCGGTCTATTACAACGTTACAGTGACCAAGGTTCTAGACGGCAAGATAGTTTACGGTAATTACAGGTCTATTAGTTCGCAGAACAATATATACCAACATTGCGGAAACACCTCTCAACACAGTTCGATTCAGATACCGTATCCCACGGGTATGCTAGCATAGCAAAAACTTCGAAGTAATCTCTCAATTCAGGGTCTTACTCTGGTGTCATACATGCATTACCGTTCTATAAAAGGCTTATTTTCTTAGGTACAATACCCACCTGACTCCGCGATGATGTCAATTGTAGCGCTAATTACCCAACATAGAGCTCATCATAGCTGCTAGTCTCTGGCCATTCTGTTTGATAGCTATAAGAACGACACAGTCTCCCATTGCCGTTGCAATCACTCCTTTACTGAGCTGTTGCCCATAGTCCCATGAGTTTGATGGTGGTCACCTTCCTTGTTACCTTCTTTCATACTAATATGCAGATTCGGGTCTTGACTATAACCAAAACGTAGCCTTCAGCATTCATCAAGTCCCCCGTGGCGCAATTGGCTAGCGCGTCCGACTGTTAATCGGGAGGTTGGTGGTTCAAGCCCACCCGGAGGAGCATTTCTTTTGTTTTGCACTGGTAGGATCGTGGATAGGGTTTAGTAGGACTGGGATTAAGCTCAGTGTCACTACCTGGCTAAACGTACTGTTCTGTTTGGGAAAAATATGTTGATCTATATTTGCCATGCATAAATTGACATCCATGGCGGTAACAAGAGTGTACCCAAACTCGGCTGACAGACTTACTATTACGTTCTAATATTATGTGTATGAAAACTGAGCTACGACATGAAAATCAGGTTCAAACTGTAGTCTCATGAATAGACCGATAATATCATAAGGTTCTCCTAGCTCTACTCAACAAAGCAAACTGACTAAGAATTAGATTTGAACACCGTTGCAAATGCTAGGGTTAGGTGTTTGAACTCCCTGAGAGCACGTGCCTCTAATTGAATCTGGCACCAAACCTAAACAAAAATTGTAAACTCTGTGATATTTGAGCCTTAAATAAACTATCAAAATTTCGATACTTCTGACCTGATTGAAATCTTTGGGCGATCCTGTGCTACCAACTAATTTCCTTCTAGAAGGCCAGGGTGTCCCTCTGACAATTCTTATACTTTACCCGGCTTTCTGCACGGGCTGAAACCGCAGCTCAGGCAGGAGCTTCCCTTTTTCTGCCAGAACCAAAAACACAAGTCTCCTTTTTTCCTTACAGCGAGAAACGATGAAGGCCTTCTTCTTCATCACGCTACTGGCTTCCAGTCTTCTTTCCGTCACTTTGGGCTGGTCCAAAGAAGGTATTTGCTAAACAACACCGTGTTCAATTCCGGGGCTGACAAATATAGACCACGAAATCTTTCGAATCCGCGATGAGCTGGAACTAGCGGAAGGCGAGGGCGTGACTTTCTACGATTTTCTCAGAGTTCCAAAAGGTCCGTCTGCCAACATTGATGAGATCAACAAGGCCTACAAGAAGACCTCAATCAAGTTCCACCCCGACAAGCACCGCCCACTCAAGGGTCTCAACAAGCGCGAGATCGCAGCTTCCAAAAAGAAGGCTCACGAGCGCTTCACGCGACTAGGTATAGTTGCTACGATCCTGCGCGGTCCTGAGCGCGAGCGCTACGACCACTTCCTCAAGAATGGCTTCCCGAAATGGCGCGGCTCCGGCTACTATTATGCGCGGTTCCGCCCCGGACTTGGGACGGTGTTAATTGGTATCTGGTTAATGGCGGGCGGAATGCACTATGTTATTCTCCATTTCAATGCCCAGCAGCAGCGGAAGCACATTCAAAGCTACATCAACGAGGCCCGGGCTGCAGCTGGGGTTCCGGGATTGTCGCAGGAAGTTATCGAGACACCGGCAAACGACGAGGACAGTGATGCTGCCGCACCAGCACGTAATCGTAGGGAACGGCGCGCGCAGAAGGACAAGAAGGGCACATTGGTTCCTGCAACGAGCTCCGGGAATGCGACTCCTGTCGGGCCGCCAAGACGCAAAGTCTTTGCTGAGAATGGAAAGCCGTTTATTGTTGATTCTGTTGGAAATGTGTCTTTGCTGCACGTAGGCGATGAGGGACAGGAGGAATTCTTACTAGACGTTAATGAGGTTGAAGGTGCCAAGTTGAAAAACACCTGCCTTGTGACCCTTCCTAAGTTCTTCTGGAGAATCAGCATTGGCCGCTTCATTGGTGGTAAGGGCGGCAATGACGAGTACAATGAAGAACTTGTCAATGATGAGAGCGACTCATCCGCAGAGAATGGAGCCCGTGCAGCCCCGAAGAAGAAGGGTATTCCCAAGAAGCTCGAGAACACTGATGGTGCACCGCGGAGAAGAGTGAAGCCTCGTGGAAAGAAATAGATGCGTGAACTTGTTTTTATTCTGTTTTTTAAGAGCTGCGTTGGCAAAAAGGCGCGGGATTTATATTAGGACACTATACTGTGTGACTTTCTTTGTAGAAATAGCATTGATTTTAGAAGCGAATATCGCAAAACAGTTTTCACACACTTGTGCTCAGCCCATCCATCACATATTCCATACTGCTCGTTCCGAATCCACAAACTACCTAAAAACATGCCACTAGGCAGCTATCTAGACAACTTCCCTCGATAGGCCGGTGCTTGTGTAGTACTCCGGTGAGCTCAAAGTTTAATAGAATACAAACTGGCAAACTGCACACTAACTGGGTGGCTCAGAAATGCAATACCGAGCACGATGGCCATTGCGATGACGGTCGCTGCCACGATAGCAACAGAGGCTCGAAGTCTGATTCAGCTACGTTTGTCACGTTGAAGGAATTTTCTCACTGGACAAGGTCTGCTCGGAAACTAGTATCTACTTAGATACGGGGTATCGTGCTAATATATTTTAGGACTTTTCAAATATGAAATTGAAGCTCGACTATCTTGAGTTGGGACAGAAAGAAATTAAAACAGAGATCAAAGACCTTGGTAACAAGATGGATAGGGAATTCGATCATGTGGATGGGAAATTTGACAAGACGGATTGCAAGATTCACCGTGTGCTGTACGGTATCGTCACTGGTCTTATTGGATTTGTCCTGAAAGGAGGCTTAGACCACGTATTACGAGAGCCACAAGAAGTAGGCTGCTATAGTATAGGTGAACGCAGTGGAGTTGCTTGCTGATTGTATCACCATGTTGTTTTTTGGTTGGGTGCGCGGGATGTGTTCGCCTCTTTGGTATACCGTGTGCTTGGAGCCTTAGAGCCTTAGAAGAGGTGCGCCTATATAGGTCGTGCATTCGCTGTAGCTACAATAAAGACCTTTCTCTTGATAGAACCCTTAATCTACTAGTAGTAGGACAACTTCGTGGTTCAGCAATATCAATAAAATGTACTTAAAGACGACACATGTAGTGGTGAGCCCTTTCTTCGTCGATTTTCGAAAATTACTTAAGTTAGATGCTTCATAGATATCGGCATGGGCCATGTCTATGACGACCATGGTGGCTGTTTCGCTGCGCATTTGGATACGATTGACAAGAGGTGCAAAACGACTCTCAACAAGCGACTACATTATCGGACTCTGTGGAGCCCTAGGCCCAATATGTAGCGGGATAACTACAAAAATCAACCAGTTAAACGCAAAAGAAATAAACAACGCGGATGTGCAAAATGGTGCTATCTCGAGACTACAGCTCTCAAAGAACGAAACGAATTTCCGTGGGAGGGTATTTCTCCACAACTTTGTTATTAAAATTTTAGATGAATTTTGTTAAACATTTATGGGAATGAGTAGCTGGTCATTGTCGTTGTTCTGGAATATTATATTCTTCTGTGGTTGTTGAAGGCAGCCTTTTTAGCGATTTATTTCGAGTTGTCCTACTATTTGACAAAAAAGCTTCGCCATATCTTGATTGGAATCGCGGTTTATTGCGCTGTGACTTTCATCGTGGTTATGCTGTCTGCCATACTTTGGCACGGCCGGCCGTTCGAAGCTTTGCAGTACGAGCCAATCAGTCCTCGTCTGGGGTTCTCAACGGACAAGCACAAATACTAACATATTTGCTAGGCAATTGAGCCAGTTTTGTCATGAGAGTGATTTCAAATACTGCGGCTACGGGGATACATTACTGATTTACTTTGTCTGCCATATATCTTCCGATCTAATGCGTAAGAACTCAATTAGTTGACTCATTTTAAACTTGAAGCTGACGATGTACATAGTAATGGCTTTCCCACTAATACTACTCAAGAAACTAAAACTTTGCCGAAGGGAGCATTGGGCAATGATAGTCATTGTGTGTTTTGCAAGCCTCTCTATAATTATTGCAATGATCCGTTTTGCTGTCTTGAATAAGACAATGGCACAGCCAGAGTTTGGACTACACGCACATATGTGGGCCTGTGTAGAGGAAGCTGTCTGTGTGATAGCCAGTTGTTTGCCAGCCTTTCGAGTTTTCGTCCGGTCCCAGCATGAGCACACAGAACAGTCAAAATATTCCTTTGGAGCGAACCTTGAAACCTTCAGGCAATCGTATTCCGGGGGACCCGATAGCGAAACTTCCCACATTGAGAACGAAGGGGTTTGAAAGGATATCTAATAACTAACCCATGCACGCTTATACAAAAAACAAAAGCCGGATTAGACCAATGCCTGCTGCAGTTAAATTTATGGTAAATTTAGCACACCATTACCCCATTTGGATTGTCAGGTGAAATCCAGCAATATGCAACTCTAAAGCATCCAAATGTTGTCTTTCATCTTCTTTCCCGGTTCATTATTCGAAACTACTCCAATATTTTTAATTTAACGTCATTCATTATTTCTACAAACATACTGGAGCCCTAAGGAAATAGTCTCATTCTATCGGCGGATCAATATCCATCTCACAGCTAGGCTACAATGAGTTCAGCATCTGTACGCAGCTCTTCCAGCTGCATGGAATTTAGTGCACCGGAAGATGAATGGTATGGATACAAGAACCAACCCTCTGAACGAAAGAGACTATTGTCCGAGAACGACACGAGAAGCCCAAGCTGGAATACTCTAAATATAGTCACCAGCCTCAAAAATTTCCAAGCAGATCTGGCCCAATGCGATATTGCCACTGGCCAGTTTTTGTTGCTCGATTTTGATCAATATGGGCTCATCCAATGTGGCCAGCCTCCAGGGCCAGTAGAACCGTATCTCCCAGATGGCTATAAACTACCTAGACATTGGGAGTTTTGTACCATTCTAGGACTGAAATTTGTCGGTGCTAAAGAGGATCTGGAGGGAATCAGCATTGAAGACGAAATGAGAGACGTGGGCTATAAGCTGGAAAGATTGTATCTAAGGCCAAGGCAAGCGAGCAAAAACGAACTAGACGATCACTGTTTTTTTAAAAAAAGAGTTGCGGACCAAGATATATCACCGATATCAGATGTTGAATCCCAGGAGAACCAAATTGATACGCACACAGCATCAGATACTGATTCGACGATTTCATCCTACAAATCGGCTAGCAATGAACTCCAATCTATGCCAGGAACTTGGAGAGAACCTAGGGATGAGGATGAGACGTGTCGAATCTCGGAGGATGGTAATCTATGTATCTCACAATCGATTGATAAAGGAGAAGAGCAAAAGTATGAAGTCACCCGAGTATATGCTCCAAGAGTAGATCAAGTCGAAAAACACAAAATTTGGGTTGCAACTCCAACAAGCGGGGATAGCGAAGCAACTGCGGCTGTAGAAGTGGATGGAGATCAGGAAAAAAATGGGGATAACGAAACAACTGGGGGAAGTTATGGCTCGGACAATGCAACACTTGGAGACGTTTGTGACAGTCTACGCTTAACGTGGAAGGAAACACCAAGCCCAGTTACAGAAGGGCAAGCTCTCGTGCGGACTGGGATGGGTTTGCGGTATCTTCGAGATTCTTCGGGGAGTATTCCAGTCCTGCAAGATCTATTCCGCAGCCCACCTAAAAAGCGGAAGAGCGAGTTTTTCAAAAGGATATTTCAAAGATTTAGAAGGGCATGAGGATGGAGGGGTACGGCGAGTTGGTACCAATTCTTCCTGGGCTATTATTTGTGTCGGAATTCAATCTTTTGTAGCGTTATCTATGATGTGCACAAGGTTATTGTGAAGGCACCACTGGCAGTAAGAATTGTGTACGAGTATGTACTCATCTCTGGTTTGTGGAGGAAACACTCTGTGAAGGATTAATGTACATACAAGGCAATGAAGAGTAGCAGCTATGATATATGTTATCAACTCCATCCCCAAGCTTGCATGTGATCTAAAGCAACAGCAGAGGCTTCACAAATCTCGCCAAATTAAGTGACCAATCTATAAATTAACTGAGAACACCTCCAACGTCTATCGTACACGCCGGCCCGCCACTCCCTCTCTCTCAGCACTTCAAATACTCCAAGCTCCCCAGCAACGCATCCACATCCACCTCCGCGCCCGCGCCCGCCAGCGCCCGCGCCCACCGCACCGCCTCGCGCTCCCGCAACACGCCCTCCAGCTCACGACTCTTCACCGCCGCCGTCTCAATCACCCCCCTCGGCAGCCCGGCAAGGCGGGCCACATTCAACCCGTAGCTCCGCGCCGCCACGCCCTCAGCAACGGAATACAAAAACGTCACCTCCTCCCCATCGCCGCCGTCGCCCGCCTCCGTAAACGCCATATGCGCATTCACCACCGCCTCCGGATACACCGCCGCAAACCGGCCGAGCAGCGGGTAGTGCGTCACGAACAGCAGCAGCGACCGCAGCTGCGTCACGACGTGCTCAAACACGGCGTGCGCGATCGCGACGCCGTCGTGCGTGCTCGTGCCGCGCCCCAGCTCGTCGAGTATCACCAGCGAGCGCGGCCCCGCCTGCTTCAGGATGTCGCTGGTTTCGGAGAGCTCGACCATGAACGTGCTCTCGCCCGCGAGCATGTTGTCGAACGCGCCCATGCGCGTGAACACCGCGTCGAGCAGGCCGAGCGTCGCGGAGGACGCGGGGACGTAGGAGCCGATCTGCGCCATGATGCAGATCAGCGCGATCTGGCGCACGTACGACGACTTGCCGCCCATGTTCGGCCCGGTTATGAGCATTGCGCGGTGCGCGGCGGCGGCGAGGCGCGTGTCGTTCGGCACGTACGTGTTGAGCAGCAGCTGCTCGACCATGGGGTGCCGGCCGCCGGCGATGTGGATCGTCGGCGTGGCGACGAAGGCGGGCTTGGTGTACCCCGGCTGTGCGGACACGGCGGCGAGCGAGCAGAGGCAGTCGAGCGTGGCCAGGGAGGTGATGCAGTCGCGCAGGGACTGGTAGTGCGAGGCGATGGACGCGAGGAGCAGCGAGAAGGATTTGTCGCACTCGAGCGCGAGGGACTCGCGGTACTGGTCGCGCTCGCGCAGCATCGCGAGGACCGTGGGCGTGTGGAAGCGCGAGAGCTTTTTGGTGCCGCTGATCTTGACCCAGCTTGCCGGGACGCGTGCGAGCGCGGCTTTGTCGTTGGTGACTTCGACGAGGTATTCGACGCCTGAGACGGTCACGTAGGTGACTTGCTTGCGCTTGAGCGCTTTTGCGATCTCGTCTTTGTGCGCCTCGAGGTCGGACTCGACGGCGGCGATGCCGAGCTTCTGTTCTGCGATGGCCTGGTAGTCGTCGCTGTCTTTGAAGAAGTCGTACTTGTCATCTTTGCCCGCCGCGACGTGGTTGAATAAGTTGAGATACCCCTGCACGTCCTCCCTGATGCCGGGCAGGGCGGCGATCGCACTATTGAGAATACTGGACTTGAAGCCGACCTCTTCCGGCTCATCCACAGCCTTGAAAGCCGACGCAATGCGCAGCATCGTCTGCAACACCGTCAACAGCTCCGGGCGTGTACACTTGCCGTAGTAAATCCGGATCAGCCCCTTCTCAAGGTCATACGATATCCTACTCAACAGCGTTTTCAGCGTCTCAATCTTAGGGTTACTACCATCCCGGATCTCCTCCACCGCAGCAATGCGTGCTTCCAGCTGTGCCTGGTCCAGCAGCGGGCGTCCAACCCATTTCCGCAGCAGCCGGCGGCCGAACTTTGTCTTGGTGCGGTCGAGCGTCCAGAACAGACTACCTTTGGTGGTATAGTCGGTGGCGTTGCGGTAGATCTCGAGGCTGGACAGAGTGTTCCCGTTCAGCAGCATGTGTGAGCGCGCGCTGAACGGCTGGAAGTATTTCGTCAGGTCGAAGACGTGCTCGAGCCCGTAGGCCGCGAGGTGATTGATCATTGACGAGAGGCAGAGTTTTACGAGGCGCGGGAGGTCGAGGACCGAGTCGAGGAGCTCTGCGGGGCGGTTAGGAGGTGGTGGGAATTGATAGTGGAGGAGACATACTGTTCTTGCCCGCCGTTTCGTCGCCGCCGTCCGCGGATGCGACCCGGTCCGCGTAGAACTTCGAGATGTGCGTCGCCGCCTCGGCTTCGCTGCCTTTGTGCATCTCGACGCGCTCGACGCGCACCTTTTCGCCCAGCACAGTAGTCCTACACACAAAAATCCAAATCAGCAGACTGGCCCGAGGCCCATGGGCGGTGGACGGCCTACGTGCTCCCCGAGATGTGCGACACCAGCTTTTCCGTCGCCTTCGTCAACTCGCCGGCAATCAGAAACTCGCACGGCGCAACTGCAGCACACCGTCAGCCACCGTGTATATGGGATGTGGGCAGACCCTACTGTGCAGCAGCCGCGTCTCAATCTCGCTCCGCATGAACCCGTCGTCGAACTCGTCGTAGATCACGTCACCGGTCGACGGCTGCACCGCCACAATGCCCACACGCGCCTTCTCGTCCGTCCCCGTCCCGCCGCCGGGCTTCTCAGTGATACACAGCAGAAACCCGGTATTCGGCGCGCCGCCGCTCCCAGCGCCGGACGACAGATCCCCCTCCAGGCCCTCGATATCATCAATATACGTCCCCTTGGTATACAGATTCGTCAGCTTCCTCTGAAACGGCGCATTTCTGTTATCGCCGGCAGCCTTCAGCGCCGCCGTCTCGAGCTGGCGCACAACGCCGACCTTGTACCCCGCCGCTACCAGCCGCTTGACGTGCACGTGCAGCCGCGGCACCGGGATGCTCGCGGACGCGAACTTGTCGTACCCAGCCTCGCTGGGGTGGTTGTCGAATCGAAATTTGCCCGGGATGCACATAATGCTCAGGTGCTGGCTCGCGATCCGCGCGTCCTCGCCGAAGAAGCGGAACTTGTACCCGACTTCGACTACCAGCACGGTGTCCGGGTTGGCCAGCTTGATGTCGACGACTTGCTTCTCCAGCGGCGTCAGCTTGGATTTCTTGGCCGCGCCGCCCTTGCCCGCCGCCGCCTTGCCGCCGCGCCCAAACCGCTTCGCAATCGGGCCCTCCTCCTCTGGCTCCTCTTCGTCTTCTGCCGCCTCATCGCCGCCCTCCTCCTCCGCCACCGCTTGCCGCACAATATCAATACGTCCCAATTTCTTCTTGAACTGTTCCCGCAACACCTCCTTCTGCCGCGCGCGGCCCGCGGGCTCGACGGGCTTGTCGACATCCATTGCACCGTCCTGCGTCTGCATCGGATTGTAACGGTACTGCAGTGCCGTCGCGGAGGGCTCCTTGCTCGCCTTCTTCCCCGCCGTCTTCGCCGCCTTGGGGGGTGCCAGGAACCTCGCGGGCTGCTCGTCGGCGGGCTCGGGCTCGGGCTCGTAAGCGTCCTCGGGCTCCATGCTCCGCCGCATCCGCTTGTTCGGCGTCTTTACGGGCGCAGCCGGGAGCGAGTATAGATCGTCGTCATTATCCTCCGCGTCTTCATCTTCCACCTCCAGCGTCCGTTTTGCGGCTGTCCGCCGCCGCGTCGGGCGCACCGGGGCCTCTTCCTCCTCCGCGTCCTCTTCGTGTTCTGGGACCTTGGGCTTGGGCGCGGCCTTGGGCGCGGCCTTGGGGGGCTTGGGCGTGGTGCCGGACTTGGGCGTGAAAAAACTGTTAATCGTGCGTTGCTTAGGCCCGGCAGGCGAGCTGGCGGACGGTTGCGAGGAGTCGACCATTGCGTGGCCGTCGTGGTGGTGGGTGATGCGGCGTGCTGGACGCTGGGTATGCTGGGTGTGCTGAGATGACGCGAGGCGCGAGAGAGACGCGTATATTGAGCCAAGCCAGGGGTGGTGGAATCACGGGAACAAACGCATATCAAACGCTAACTTACTAAATGATAGATTCTATAACGAATACAGCAAGTCTAGCTACAGCTAGTATTGATAAAATACCCGTAAGAAACGACGTGTTCGGTGTATCTTATTGTGGTAACGATTCTAGTGACGTCGTTGGAGTTTATAAACCTTCTGCAGGCCCTCCGCAGATCACCCCAAACCCCACTCAAACGTACGGTAAATCGATGGCTCTCAGAATTGTTACCGCAATGAGATGATTTATTTTTACCCACCTTTTTGAAAACAGTAAATATGACACGTGACGATCAACGGTAGTGCAAAAAATATAGTGGAATGGAATTCTACATCAAAGTTTGGATCTCAACCAAACATGTCTCCAACTACACCCAGCTTCAGCCGTGGCCCGTTATTCTCCATGATATTCGTCTCTGAATGCTTTATAGAAACTTCCCTCCAACACCCTAAGTAGCGGTCCTGGTGTGGATATGTACAACAGGGCTGATCAGGCCCATTTTCCAGACATTTATATCGCCGAGCGGCAACACTGTAGCATCTAGAGTGATGTCCACACGATAAGTTACCGTTATACGTCACAGAAACCGCCCCGTTACAGTTTCAGATTTCCTCCGCATCTTGCCACAGCTCCACCAAATACCCCATGCATTCTGCAGCTCTGAAGATCGACCGGCCGCATCCTTGGCCCCAGGACTAAACTACCGCATCGGGCGACAACACCGCGAGTCGACACTTTGTTTATTTTCTGCTCCGGCTCATGATTACATCGTCCATAGGTCCCCCCAGATGAATACAAGCTGCATCCCCACACGCCTGTGAAACCCCCACTGGCCGTACCCACGTACCCCACCACTATCAACAACCAGGATTCCCCACATCCAATGTCTACTCTACTCCGGAATCTTTAGGCCTTCTCCGGGCAAGCCAATAAGCTGCCAGGCAGATGGCGGAGGGCGAGGATCGGCCTTGTAACAGCTACGGAGCGGGGCAGGAGGCAAGGAATGCGCCGCTGCGCGCTGCTATGCCGAGTGCGGTGCAACGTCCTGGTAATACGAGCTGGAGGACGGCGCCGCCCGGCATGGCATGGACATGGCCGTTCTGGGACGAACCGAGTCGAAGCCTATATACCAATAAATACGCCCCCGCCGCCCCGAACGACTCCTCAGCATCCACCGCCCGTCATTCGCTTTCTGCTTTACTTCTATCCGCAGCCATTTACTATCCGCCTTCCCAGAACCTCACATAACAATGCACGCCCCCGCTGCCCTCCTCATTATCCTCCTCCCCTTCACCTTAGCCACGCAGCGCCTCCCTGCCCGCACTCCCGCCGCCCCCGCCCTCCTCCCCCGGCAGCGCCTGATCCCCTGCGCCGACCAAGGCCGCCCGTTCTGCGGCACAGACGAGTTCGCATGCATCCCCGCCGGCAGCACGTGTTGCGACTTTGGCGGCAGCTGTCCGGCCGGCTTCGTCTGCGACGTTCCTGCGGCGGGTGAGAGCGGCGAGGCTGGATGCTGTCCTGAGGGCGAGGATTGTTCACAAGGCGGCGGAACTGGGGGGGCGGTGACGGGGACTGTTACTTTGGTGCCGGTGGAGACGACGATGGTTTTGGAGCCGACTGCGCCGCCCCGGCCGACCGAGGAGGGGGAGGGGATCATATCGATTCCGGCCGGCGAGACGCCGATAGCTGGGACCGAGCCGACGTCGGTTTCTGCGCCAGATCTGACCACAACTGTGCCCGACCCGACGTCGGTGGCGGGTCCGGTGCCGACGGGGACGGCGACGGGGACGGGGACGGGGATTTTGCCACCGAGCAATGGAACTGTGCCGTCGGCTACTGCAGCGCCGTCGTCGTTTGAAGGTGCGGCCGGGCGCGGGGCTGTGCCTACTGTTATGGCGATTGGGGCTGTGGCTGTTGCGGCGTTGTTTTTGTAGGGTTTAATGCAATGTGTGGACGTGGGATGAGCGGGGATAATGGGATTGGGATAATGGATAATGGAATAATGGGGTGTGTAATTACTGTATTGGTTTGATAGTATGATAATACGATGTGTAATAAATGTGAGCTTGGTTCTCAAGTTTACCAAACTTTGAAATAACTCCAGCCGTTCAGAATCTATCTCTCTCCACATTGACGGATTCCTACTTACTTTCAAGACCCGAACTTCAGGAGACAGATCATGAACGAATGGTAACTCATACACTGGACGTGTTCAACCTTGGAAACAACATATCAAAATCGGTGTACAATCCACAAATCCACTTTTTCCCGATCCACTTATGCATTATGCTTCAGCACAAGCATTTACCACTGGCCACCCAACCCTCATCAAGCGTTTCATCTCCATGCTTGATGGGGGATTTAGATAAAAACGGTCAATTTCCAGATACGGAATATCTAAGTGGGAGATTCCACTCCAACGTCCGTGTGTGTTACAATGACGTGATTAATTTCTCTTTTCTTTGACTTTATACACTCACTGTTTGTACCGGGCCTTCACCCAGCGCCGGCCGGCCGGGGGATGTCAAAACGAACAGTCCGGGCCCAGCCGGCGGTGTTGCCTGTGCCTGAACGACGATAAGCCGGCCTGGCAACTAGACGGCCAGTACGACGTCTCTTGAAAGCCCATTTCCCCCCCGACCTACAACGTGTAAGTTCGCAATGCTGGCTGTGGTGGTGGGTGCGTTTAACGTAAAGCGTTAAACTAAAAGCGAATCAATTATACAAGCTAGCAACCATTCAATGGCGATGCTGTCTGCTTCAGAGGCCAGATATTGATATCGACGCCTCAGCCCAACGAGCTTGGTACTCCCGAGACTACCGTGAATAGCGAACTTCGCACAAATCTCACAGTGCCCCATCTTGGATGTTTTTGTGGATACTTTTATGGATAGGTTTATGGGTTGATGAGCGTCTGATGCTACAGAATGGTGTTATGGCCAGTGATTTACGGATGGGGTTGGGTACAAGCATATCCAATGGTGAATGATCGTATGACCATGGTTTTGTTGTCCTTGGAGTTTACCTTAGCCATTTACCTCAAACTATACACTTGCTTTTACTATTATCGTGCTCATTACCATTGATTTTCGAAGTTTGTATGCCGGAATAGTTCAAGATTCACATTTCCAGGGGTGGTAGAGTGGGACACAGTAAATTAAAGACTTTTGAATTCTGGCCTGTATACCTGGGCCGTGTCTTGTAGGTTGGTGGCGATGGGCCGGGCGCGGTGCCAAATCGCTGCTTGAATGCGGGGAACTTGTATGGCTGGCGGTCTAAGCACCCGCACTTGGGGCCGCAGCGGGCCGTACTGTGGCGGGGACGGATGGTCCCGAGTCAGACTAAGGTAGACACCCCAGGCCCTTTTTTTTCCAATGGTAGTTCAAGCCCGCCTAATTTGTGTAGCACCTGTTGTCAGGCTGTAGGTTTCCCCAGCGGTCATGACAGTATACATTTTCATTGCATACCCGCCCTAGCAATCCTATCTAGACTTTCTCGGCCGAGGGACACGCGAGGGCCGTCAAAGCCAAAGTGCGCAGTAATATACACCCAGCAGCACAGTAACAGCAAAGAAGCCCAGCTCCTTATCAGCACCTCTCCAGCAATATACCCAACACCACGCTTCCCCTATCCGGCACGTTATCGCTAGAGCAGATGCTTGCACATGCCATATGCACGACCGGTAACCCACCCACCATCCCTCCCGAGTGCTCCCCCATGCCCCAACAGACGCATCTGCCGTCTTTCCCCGACCCCAGCCCGCGTCCTCGGGCCCCACCCGTCTTCCCTACCGTCGACGTCCCGTCTTATCACAACACCACCAAGGTCCAACGACATCAGCCCCCTCCCCCGGCGCTCATCTAATCGTGCCTCGCACCGGCCGGCGTTTGTCGGACTCGCAGCCCATTCGCGAGGCCCGCCGCCGCTGTTTGTTGCATTCCACGCCGTTTACCTTCCGTGCATGCACACCTTCGATCGCCTCCAAACGCTCGCCCTCTGCATAACAATCCACAAGCCCCGGCTTGGATAAGTCAGCAGATCTGGCTAGTGTGCGTGCGATTTGGTTGGGCGTGTGTCACTGGGCCCCGCGGTAGCGGGTGCGCGGGCATGGTGCGTGCGCAATCGCCAGCCAGCGTCGGCAGCACAATTGTTCCGCCCGGGTCCAAAGCAGGGCCGAAAAAATACCAAATCAGAGAGAGCGAGACGCAACGTATCGGCATGCGCAGCGCCAATCCATATGCACCTTCGTGAAAGCATTAGGTACTTATGTACTACTGTGGACCTGGTGCGGACCACCGCTATGTATGTATGTAACCAGCGGCACCACCGCGGCGCTGGAGCCGCGCTGTGATTCGGTACCGCCGCCGTGGATCCTCTAGAGTCTAGTCCCGCGTCCACCAGGTTCGCCCAGTGTTGTGCAGAAAAGTGCAAAAAAAAAACATGGACGTTGAGTTTGGGATGGAGAGAGACAGACGTAGTTTTTTTTTTTGGTTTTTCGCGCGTGCGTATGCGGGCGTGCAGTTTGCAACACGAGGGGACGACGTCGGCATTATCCGGGAGCCAATTGTATGCGTGTATGTACGCATACACGATTTGGCAGGGAGGGGAGGGTGTCGTGATCGTGACCGTGACCGTGATCATGGTTGAGGAAGAAGGAATGCTCATATATTGGATGCGGCACTGGGATCGAATTCTTATTTTGCTGCTGTCGGGGATATATACTGCACGTGCTGCGTGCATACATGCCTGATGTTTAAAAGCTATATATATAGGGTGCTGTGTTCCAAAGAACATATCCAATGGCTTGGGATATTCAACGTCAAACTCTGGACCAATCCGTGGTCACTGAGGCCAGGGCAGGGAAGAAATAGTAGGCATCATCGAGTTTTCGGCCCTCAAAGCCTTTTTATCACCGATGTCATGACACTCATGATTTACATGTGTATGCACAACGAGCATGTACAAACACCCAAACCGTCTGCAGTGACACATCTCCAATCCAATTCCCGGGCACCCACGGGCCGAGCAAACTTAGAGTATATTGCATGTACTCCACCGTACTCGTACATCGTCCAGCGCGCCTACTCAATTATATCGCAGCACTCGCACACCCACCCAGCGACATATGCAAATCTCCACAACCCTATCTCTAGTCCGCCCGCTAGGCGCTCGCTAACAGATTCCGCCAGCTAGATGCAGTCTAACGCGCTCGCTCCCGGATATCCACCAGCTCTCCCCGAGACGTCGACGTCCCCCGCCTCCACTGCGGCGAGCCCGAAACGTGCACAAAAGCGGAGTAGCTAATAGCTAGGGGATTATTACCCAAGCATCATGTATGCATGTGTATGTATGTACTCTACATATGTACAGAGTTTTTTGTTTTTTGCAGCAGCGAATGGGATCAGCCAAGGCCGAGCGGGCGCTGTGCGGGAGGAAAAGGGGGGTTCGTTCGTCGGCGGGGTACTGTACGTCTAGACCATCGTAATAATGCCCATTATACCCCATAGCCTTGGTCTGGTGTCAGGCCATTTTATTGAAGAAGCACAACTGTTATTCCAACAAATAGAGTAGGGTTTCTGTTAGCCCTAGATAGGCTCGCGATCGGCACGCCGTCTCACCCAAACCCATGGTGGGCATCCGGAATGCAGTAATAACGCTGGTTCGTTGGTTTTTTTTTTTTTTACTTTTTTTTATGCTGTCTGCTCTAGGTAGATTTGAACGACGACATGATATCTGGAATGAACGAAAATGAAAGGGGAAAAAACAAAAAAAGGGCTTTTTGGAACCCTAAGTATATCCGCCTGCTCCTGCTTCGACACGCTGCCGTCCTTACGCTACGCAAGTTACCACGCTATGCTACAACACCTACAAAATTGATGTTGATACTAAGAAACATAAGGAAAAAGAATCCACAGAAGAAAAGAAACATCTCCAATGACCAAAAGGTTGTAACCACAGAAGTTACTTAGTTACAACGGAAATTAACCAACCGGTTCCATATCGATGATGCCAGCCCCCATTGCAAAATGAAATTGGTCCTACGTTATGCTATTCCCCCGCTCCGAACCGCCGTTCTTTTGTTTTGTTTCAAAAAACTCGCACATACTGTCAATGATCATCATGCATATGTTCACCATGTTTGTTTCGCGACATTCAGTTAAAAAGGTAACTCCTGGAAAATTTCAGCGCTAACACCCGACCAAGAAAAACACGTAAAAGGAAAGAATAAAAAAGCGCTCATCCTACAATCGATGGGTAAAAGTAAAATAAAAAAAACAACGCTGACCGGGCCGGTCTTCATAAGATGAGATGCCGTAGCCTAATGTACCCTCTTCCGTTGGAACAAAAGACGAACAGTGTAGTGAAAAAGGTTATGATCCCTAAAAATGAACAGGAAAGGTAGTGGATATATAAAAAGATTGAAACGAAGAAAAAACAATGTCGATCATATACCAAGAATAGAAGATAAAACAAGGAACAAGAAAAATTACGAGTCATGATAGGAAGAGCTACCACGCCGTAGTGGTATTATAAGCCATTTCGTTAAACGTTTGAAGAGATGTTTCATGGATGTGTGCATTTGGTTTCGTCATAGAGATGTGGGAATTTCGTCGACTTCATAATTTGTTCTTTGAGCACCCAAAAATCACCCAATAAACTCTCCGTTCACTATTTCCCACCAAGCGCACCCCTCATTCCAGACTCTCTGCATCAGAAGACGCGCATTTTTAACCTAGAAAGCGGTGTTAGATCAATGCATCATGAATGTAAGGGGTTAGGAATCTCACTTGGTTGAGCCCAGTCCTCTCAATTTCTATCATTCTTTCAAGGACATATTGGCGGTGTGCATATGCAATGGCTTCACACCCAGCTGTGAATAGAGGGAATAGCACACAGTTCTCAGCAGTGCCCCCAGGTCGGACACGGTACATTGCCTGGACAATTTGATCCACGGCATTTTGAACATCGGGATGGTTTGCGGGCAAGCCCATCACTCTTCGATATAGATGGATCTCGGCAGCATAGTGGTATGCATGGTTTGCAGCCATAAGTTCCCCTTGATCAAAATCATCATGTGCACCAGGTGCAAAATGTGGGCTAGCATGATCGTGGTCATGAGCGCAGCGGCCAACAGACCGCTCCCTGGAATCTTGAAGCTCCTGTTTAAGCTCGGAGGCCTGTCGAAGCATATCCGCTGGTAAGGTCCATTTATCGCCGCTCTCATAAGCATTGTTCGAGGTGATGATGACGCCTCGTGGTGAATTTCCGCTTGCTTTTCTTTCTGCCTCACACTTCCTTGCCAATTCCCCGATATTTGCGAGGATGGCAACACACCGAGTCGTGAAGCCAAAGAAGCAATCTACAGAGTATTCTTCCAGCTCATCATCATTATCATTGGTCCAGTACTTCCCACTGAATATGTAAATGGGCTCGTCGATCTCCCGTCCGCTTAAGCGCCCCAACAAATCTAGATATGCAAACCACCTGACCAAAAAGTATGACACTGTGTCACCACTATGCATTCCTTGGGCACCACCACGTTGAACAATAATCTTCCTTGCTGCTTTGAGGTGCATTTGCCAGGTGAGGCCACTGGCTGCAAAAGGATTTGGAGATACTATGTGATGTGAGGCAAGCATAATGGCTGTAGCCAAACTAGCATCACTCGTAGCATCTTCTGGGTGATCCAGGGCATCTCCTAGGCTTCGGAGAGTCTCATGAATGAAGCCACCAACCCGTTCCGTAGGTTCAGGTTGGTCTAGCAGGCGGGCCTGGTGACTGGCAGAATATGCAAGAAGTAAATTCATCAGATGGTCTGTCTGTACGGCCACTGTTGCGGGAATGTTAGCCATAAGTATATTTTTAAAACAGATAAGGCTGCATACTCTGAGGAAGAATGTGCTTGAAAGGATTTTCTGAACAATCATGTGGTACCAAGAGCCTAGCCGTGTGGTGCAGATAATGGTGGAAATACATCATGTTCTTCTCATTCCCGAGCAACCATTGTGGGAGGGGATCTAGCCTTCTAGGGATGGAAATCTGGTCCGGATAAGCCGAGTTCATGAATATTGCATGGATACCGCTCACCCCTTGATTGTAGTCGCCATTGTTGTAATCGTCGAGATCGTTTCTAGGGATCTCTTCGATATCATCGTCATCCTCCATAGGATTGAGAAATTGGGACTGGTTCTTGTGATCATAAGTATCCATTACGGAGCCAAATCTATCATCAAAGTTTCCGGAGTACGGGTTTGCACTTTGGAGCGGAGTAGACAGCAGATTCTCCACGGATACTCTCCGCATGACTGTATTAGAGCCCATTCCAATACCAGTTACAGCCGGGTGGTCCATGTGCAGTTCCGTCATATGGTTCATTGACTGTGTAGTAATAGGAGCTGTGTTTATAAAGTCAATTGCCTCTGCAAGTGAAGTCCGCATCTGGGCCTCAGTGGTAACTGGCATTCCATGGCTACTTGTGTGTCTTCCATAGATAAATGGTGAGCTTGGTGGGGGTTGTGTAGGCGATGTACTTGTCCGTATCTTCTTCGAGGGCGAAGTAATTATCGGCGGGGGAGGATGAAATACCTTTTGCTGTTGTGGTGGAGACCGATGTATTGGCTGGGCAAACACGGTATCCGGACTCGATGATCCCATATGTGGTGGACTATGGAAGTGTTGTATAGGTGAATTTATCTGCTGAGTTGGAGTGTAAGGGTCCACCGTTGTGGCAGGCGACCCGAACGTATAGTTGAACTCATGTTGCTGGCCATCAAATACAGGTGCTGAAGACGACGCTGTAGTTGGTGTAGTGATTTCCTGACCCCACCCGAATGAGTTCGAGCGTTGAGATGTGCTCCTTCGTTTTATAGGGGCCTGTGTTCGAGGAGTAGGTGGTGGTTGTGAAGACGGAATCTGGACGTGTAAGTTTAAGTCATCTGAACCAGACGTGGCCGGTTCCGTCTTGATGTTCGTAGCCGTAGGGGCCTTAGATGCCGACGCAGGTGCTGGTGCAGGAGCAGACGCAGGTACCTCGCCAACGGCAAAGACTGTTTGGTAATTGGATAGACCTGTCTTCTTTCCGCCTCCTCCAGCTCTCGGCACCGGAGGTTTCCTCACGGACCCGTTGGACGTGTTTACGGAAGGTTGGACGAATGTCTGCGGTGCGGGGAACGTCTGGTTGATGGAAAATTGGCCGGCGCCTGGAATGTACTGCGACTGATCATCGCCATTGGGGTCATGTGTACTTCCTCCGTTCTCCAACTGCTTCTTCTTCAAGGGCCGTCCTCCCCATGATAGCCGAATCTTGTAGTCACAGTCTTCATCGAGCCGTTCGCAGTTGCTACACCGCGGTTTCTCTTCGCCACATTTCACTTTTCGTGCTTTACAGTTCCTGAGAAACAGAAAGAGATATATATCAGCTCAGACCACTCCCAGATCTACGCACGCGGGGCACTGCGATACAAGGGTGATATACCAACAACCGTTCCGACTCCGCCGGCGAATCTCCCGTCCTGCAACTGGGGCTCGAGGCATAGTTCTACTCTTGAATGTGGGGTTGGGTTTGCTTGAAAAAGGGTTCTGCCTCCTTGTGCTGGATGCAGCAGGCTCGGTAGCACTTCGAGGACGTTGGACTCAGACCCTGATCTCCAAGGGATGGTTGAAGTTGAGAGACCCACGGGAAATTAATAAGGCTGGATGAACGAAAACGGTTAAGGCTGAAAACCCCTCGAGGGGCCTCGAGGATCGTGAGCCGTTCAGTGCGTAAGACCTTTAATCCAGCCCGGTTGGGTCTGGGTGAACGATACGAATTCGAGATGACGAGAGGCAAGAGTGGATGTGGGATGAGAAAAAATAGGACGGCTCAAGAAAGAAATGCGACGCGGTGGTGGGAGGGAGTACGGGACGGAGCGAGCAGACAGACAGAAGATTATCGGTGGGGGGGTGCGAGGGCTGGGTAGTTTGGGATATGTAGGGTAGGGATTGGTATCGATTGGTGGTGGCGTACAGGCAGCAGGACGGTGGTGTGGGATGCTATTTTCATGGGATCGGAGCTTCTTACCCGCCGGAGAAGACTATATATTCGGTATTGCCGTCTGCTTGGGGTAGGTAGGGCAACGAGAAGAAGGCACAGTGGGGGAGGAGGGAGGGGGATAACAGATTCAGTCCCGGAGACAGGCAATAGAGAATCAGAAGGAGCAGGCAATTAGGTACGGGATAATCATGTAGAGCGCATCACGGTTCGACTCCAAGGCAGGGAAGTAAAGTGTAAAGAAGTATCGCAGACTGCTATTCAATGCCTATGCGTGCGAACCACTGGCCTGGAGGGAAGGTCTGCAGTCGCCAGGCCAGGAATAAGGACAGCGGTTAGTGGTTGGTGATGGGGCGGAGAACTGGAGGGCGACGACGATGGCGATCGAGTGTCGGGCAGTGGGTAGACGGGCGAAGCCGCCAATGAGATGCGTCCGAGTCCAGCCATGATCTTGGGAATCGAGACATGCTTCATGGATGCTAGTTTACACTTAGTAAATTCAGTAGCGAGGATTAATGCACATCAACCAGCACAACCGACTTTAACGCTGAAAACAGTGGACAGCGGTCTGCTGTAATATGCGCGATGTAAAGTACTCACTTGCTCCGTAATGTGTCTACAGCAACAAGACATTATTACATAGCCAGCCAGATCATGTAGTACATTGATTGACATTGACGACCAGCCCGAAGACCGACGACCGACGACCGACGGCTGACGGGTGGAGACGGAGGCTGTCTGTCCGCCCAGTAGAAGGGGAGTTGCCAGAGCTGTCTATCCCACCCATGAGCACCCATGGCACCGCATTATGCAGTGGATTTGTACGACGAGTGGGGAGTGCGCGAAGGTTGGCGAGGGCGAGGGGACGTAGACTTTCTGTCTCTCGTATAGGGCGAGATGAAGGGTAGGCCATGTGTGCACGTCAGGTTCCCAGCTAGAGCACCACTCTATCTACCTGGCATCTCCCCGTTCCCAGTCGGAGAAGCAGTAATGCAGCCGTGATACCAGAGGCTCGCAGAGCAGAGCAGAGCAGAACCTCGTTCTCATCCAGACAATATAATTATCCTCCAGTCGGTCAGATCCGTTAGGCACATACATGTATGCATGTACTCTTCACGGGGGGGTCTCTGAGAAGTATGGATAAAGCACTCTAAGTGATGATTGGCATCCGGCATGTGTGAGTGCTACCTGAGAAGAAGTTGGGGAAGCCCTGGCTCAGCCAGCCAGCAGCAGCAGCAGTAGCAGCAGTACATTGCAGCACAGCAAGGTGCAAGCCAGAAGGGACAGGCAGCACAGGCCGAGCAGACGCAGTCGAAGCAGCATCAGACGCAGACTTAGTGTTGCACGGCGGGTGACAGCGCAGAAGTGGCCCCCCTGCACAACATGGCCCCTCGCAAATGCAGTGCTGTGGTGGGGCGCGGATGGCAGCAACTCCGTCGTGTGAAGCGATTCGCAGGACGTTTGGGCGGGGAAGAGCAAAATCTGCAGCAGGGATTGGCCGTATGCCACATTCTGCCTAGGGAGCGAACAGGAGCGTGCTAGCTGCCGAAACTGCCGAGCACAAGACACACGCGCGCCATCATTTCGCCCTTCTGTCTGAGGTAAATCGATGGACCGGGCAGCGTGTATCAACTCTCGCAATAATTCCATGGGCGGGAAGCATGAGATACTTACATCGGCCTGCAGATGTTCCCGCTCTGCCTTGGAGGTGCACATCTAACTACAAGGCCCGGAGTCAAGTCTAGATCTAGACCGATGATCCCATAGATACTTTGTTTCGACGCTCAATCACTTATTATTTGTGATACATTGCATCGCTGTGCATATGGAAACATACTTGTCATTTCATCCGGCTGCAGTCTTGCACGAATCTCGTCTAGATGTTGTTTTATGAGTCTCAATTTCGGACAAGGCACCACTTAGATATAACAGTTTTCTAGGTTGCCTATCTTCCAACCAACCTAGATCTGGTCTTTTAAAGATCTTGCCATTGAGTTGGCTCCCCCCACAGACTAGTATCTGCTTAGGGTACATTGCCTGCCGCTGCCGCCGTCGCCGTCTGTGGCCTCAGCCAAGTACATACATGCTACCTAAGTAGAGTTTGTACATCGCACAACTACCTACCCGCAACAGCTACCTCTTACATATTACACCTTAGTTGTACCGTATTCCACAGCGGCGACCTGGGAGTGCCTTTGACATCGAATACTACGCCTGCTACCAGCAAGAGTACCGTGCTACAGCCAACCATACATCCTAGATCAACTCGAAACCAATACCATGGACTCCCGCCTGTTACATAGACACCCACTCCAGCGGCTGAACGCGCCATCCCGCTCAGTTTCGGCCCTTTGCCATGTATGTACTCGCGTAATACCTGTGCTCGGTTGATTATTGTTGGTTCTTGGTGGGCTGGCTGGCTAACCAGATATCTCAAGTTCGTGGGGCTCTTATCCTTCTCATACTCGTTTTGGTAGTGAGTACATATTCCCCGGCTTTGTTTATAATCTGATGTGGGTGACATATCACTGACCATCCGCTTTCAGTCTGGAGAACTTTCCAAATGAAATGTGAGCATTCACTGTTCCTAACAATTGAAACAATTCCGGCCGTATCTTTGTCGGTGTTGTTTGCCCTATGGCCGGATAATTCCCTCGGACCAACTGCCACATCTATCACTGTGGTTTGTATGACCTTGATGCTGACAATAAAACCAATCTCTAAAGGTCGGTGGCTTACGGATGGGTATGTTTTATATTTTCAGCCCTGTCATTTCTTGCCCCGATATCACCCACTCGATTATGAAACCATACTAACTCTGGGTGTGGAACTAGCATTTTCAATTTCTCACGTATGTCACCACATCCCTCTGAGACATTATCTCCACACGGAAGCGCACGTGTGTGATTAGTTTCAACGCTCACATGTCTCAAAATACTTTGCAGAATTATCGGCCTCGCCTTAGCAACCTTGACTTTCGGCTTCGGACTTCTTGCAGATATATTCCTGAGTCCACAGTTGTTTCTGATCAAAAATGCCTGCGCCGTTACCAGCGCACCGCTTGAGGTGTTGATCAGTGTATTGTATTGGGGGATCTGCTCGGTAAGTCAGCAAATCGTTTTCTATCTCTTTTCCGGATTCTCCTGTCAGCAAGTTTTCGGGAGCCATATATTCTCGGTTATCGATTAGGGTTGCGGCTTCCTATTCCATCTAGCCTGCCCGGAGTGCAGCCAACGCGAACCGTTGAATTGAGTTTCCCACTGACATTTGACGTATTTGTATAATTTAGATTGACAAAACTCTTGTGATGCCACCGGAGATGCAACTCGAACTGCATGCTGGTAAGCCTCAATTGATTTTTCCCTTTTATCCACACCCGCAGCAGCAGTGAAAAAACAAAAACAGCTTCCCGGTTATTTCAATCTTGGCTCGCGGTGAATACTGACCAGAGATCCGTCCGTAGATATCGGCTTCCATCTTTTACCGGCGGTTTTCCTTTTCATCGACATCATGTTGCTGTCGCCGCCGTGGACCTTTAGCGTGCTTCCCGCGCTTGCCATACCCGCCACGCTCGCTACGGGCTACTGGTTCTGGCTAGAGGTACGTCTCCCAGCGATCCACAACCGCAGCGCAGGCCCTCCATAGCCGTGTAACGCACGATCACCGGTCCGAAGCGCGACACCTACCCTGCCCTGCCTTCTCCACATTGCCTTCCACGTCTGACCACGTCCACGTATCATACAGGAATGCTTCCAGCACAACGGCTTCTACCCCTACCCGCTGCTCAACCAGACGGCCACGCACGAGCGGCTGTTCATCTTCTGCGCCAGCGCGTTGACCATGACCGGCAGCACGCTCGCCCTCAAATCGGTGTATGGCCGACTCAACGGAAACCTCACCGGCGGCGGGCGCGCGGTCCCGGGCAACGTCCAGGGGAAGAAGAACATCTAGAAGCGCATAGAAGATTCATGCGGACGGTACAGCTGTTGCAGTGTGATACCCGCTTTAGGATAGTGAGAACGAGAGTAAGTACAGTGATATTGGGCGTAAAATATAGGTAAACCTATACAGATCGACCGCTTAACGGATGTGAGAGGGAATTAGTTGGGCATGGAGTGGCATGAAGTGGATTCAAAGAGGCGAACAATGTGGGGGCTGACATACATACATATTGGGATCTGCCACATCGATCGAAATGGAACTCTCATTAAATTAGTAATATACGGGATTTCCGAACATGTTGGTCAAGAAGAAAGTGAAGTCATCGAAAATATAGTATTGTAATCTATCCTGATGATGATGTCTCTATGATGGTCGATCAACACTTATAAAGCTGCATTCTGCATGTACAAGTAAGTAATCACTTAAGCTCTTGTCAATCACTCTCAAGTCGAACTACGTAGGTACTCGTACACAGAACCTGCAGGCAACTACAAAAGTGCACATTCCCTCCCGGACAGAATAACCGAATCCCAAGACGAAACAAATACAACTGATGCATGCCTTTCCCCGTGACATCCCGTCCCGTCCAGACGTACCCGTCCTTACAGTATAAGTAGTTCCATATGTCATCACCTCTGTCTCGGGAACTGTAAAACATGCCCTTCGTCTCAGATCCACCCTCTCCGGACCTACCACTGCCCCAATACCTCCCACAATGTCCCGCACAATGTCTCGGCCGCCTTATGCATGTCATACCGACGGGTGTTTTGTCAGATGTTTAAAGTGCCGATAGGCCAGGCCGGGCTAGGACGGGCCGGCTGACACATACGTGCAGATGATGATGGGCGGGCATGGGCATCGGAGATATAAAGACGGGATGGATGGAGATGGAGCGGGAAGTGGGGTTTGTTGGGGTTTCTGCCTGCTCGGCAATTTTATACACATCGTGATGGTCCATGACCACACCCAACAACGCACGTGCACACACTGTATTGTAGAGCTACAATTCATTCCAATCATTACCACTGCCACCTACCCACACCTATTTTATACATGAATTCACCTCTGGGTATCTCCCCCCTCCCTACACCGTCTAATGATCCCATAAACTAACACTCACCTCCCCCCCCTTCTCCTTCTTCAACCTGAGCACACTAAACAGCTCCTCAGTCGCAACAGCCTTATCCTCCGCACTCAGTCGTTCCAGCGCCTTCTTGAGCGTGATCGGCCGCGCAGCCTTGATCTGCTCCAGCAGGTTGGTCGCGGCAGCGACGGCGGCGGCGGTGCGCACCTTCTTTGCGGCGGCTTCGGCGGTCTCGGCGGCTGCGACCTTGGCCTTCTTTGCGGCTTTGGCGGGGGTGGTTGCGGCAGCGTCTGTGGTGGAAGTGGCGGCGGGCTCGTCGGCTTTGCGCTTCTTGTCTTTCTTGGATTTCTTGCTGTCGGGTGTGGCGGTGGCAGCAGGGGCGGCCTCGGGCTCGGCGACGGCGGCTTCCTCGGCGGGAGCAGCGGCTTCCTCGGTGGCGGCAGGGGCCTCCTCGGCGGCGGGAGCAGCGGCCTTCTTGTCCTTCTTGGCCTTCTTGTCCTTCTTCGCCTTCTTCGGCTCCTCAACCTTTGCCTCCTCGACCACAGGCTCTTCAACCTTAGCCTCCTCCTTAGCCTCCTCCTTGGCCTCCTCAACCACAGGCTCCTCCACCTTCGCCTCCTCAGCCTTCTTCTCCTTCTTCGCCTTCTTGTCCTTCTTGGCTTTCTTTCCCTCCTTAGCCTCCTTCATCTCCTCACCCTTCGCCTCCTCAACCACCTTAGCCACCTCTGCCACCGGCGCCGCATCCGTCATCTCGACATCCACACTCTTCTCCACAGGCGCCTCCTTCACAACCTCCGCCCCCTTCTTGGCGCCCTTCTTCTTATCCCCCTTGTACAGCGCGCCCTGGTACTTCTGCTCCTCGCTGATGCACGACGTGTGCGCGCGATAGTCGGTGCCGGCGAACGTGGTGGAGCAGTCGATGCACGAGAACACGGCGTTGCGGCACTTGCCCTTGTGCGCGTCCAGCTTGGGCTTCTTGATTACGTCGTTGCAGGACTCGCAGTTGACTGTGGGGGAGTGTTAGTAGGTGTTGGTATGTGTTGGGGCGCAATTGCAATTGCAATTGCGGCGGAGGGGAGGGGAGGGCGCTTACAGGACACCATTGTGAAGAGACGCTGTTGTGGAGGGTTGTGGAAGGTGTTGGAGGTGGACGGCGGTGAGGGAAGAAGTGGGTAGAGTGGTAGGCAAGGTGGGATGAATTGATAGCAGAAGAAGTGCGACAGGTGGGCTTGTTTTGAGGCGAGCGCAGAAAAAATTATTTTGGCAGGGGTGCGGCAGCGCCCGACGCTAGGCTGGATGCACCCGCCGCGCGAGTGAGGGCGCGTGCTCCAGTTCCGCCGATTCGGACTCGACTATGTGTAGATTTGAAGTGGTCTGCGCTTGGGTTTACTCGGGGATTCGAACGGGTCTTTCCTTTCTCGAGAAAGAGACACACATGGACTCGTAGATGGATAGTTTTATTACATGCCAAAACGCCAAAAAGCACTTTTCTCCCCGCCCTCCGCCAACACTTGTCTGCTCTACGAATCCACCTGCATCACCGTATCCGCATCCTTCTGTTTCTCCAAAAACTCCTCCTTAACCTCCATAGTAGCGCCAATAAACCCTCTCAGCATCGCCCACGTATTCCCCCCCGCCCCCGCCCTCACCACCTGCCCATCCCCAGCCACCGCCTCCTTCTGCGCCGCCGCCGAACTCTGGATAATCGCCAAGTTCTTTCCAAACCGCTCACACTCACTCCTGACCAACTTCTCTTTGCGCTTCATCGCCCCCGGCCGGCTCTTGACCGTCTTCTTCCCCGCGCCGATTCCGACGGTCACGGCTTTGCTCTTGCTGCTCTGGCTGACGACGTTTATCGATGAGGTGGCGTCGGCGGGGAGCGCGGCGGCGAGCGCGTCGAGTGAGGTGACGAGCTTGGTGGCTGCGCTGGCGGCGGCGCGGCGCCGGGAGCGGGCGGATGGCGCGGCGGCGGGGGCGGAGGACTTTTCGATGCGGGAGACGAAGGAGGCGTGGCGCGCTTGGCGGTTGGCCTTTTTGAGGTCGCGCGGCCGGGGGATCGGGGCTGGGGTGGCTTCGGCGGCGGTGTCAGCGGCGGCGGGGGCCGCTGGGGCGCGGGCCGTGGTTTTGGTGCGGATTGAGGCGCGGCCCTGCGGGTGTTAGTGTGCTGTGGTATCAAGCAGCGCTGAGGGGGCTACCATTGTTGCGAGTGGTAGTCGTGGGGAGTTGAGGTGCGAGAAGTGGTCGGGTCGGGGCGAGTATAGAGTAGAGTTGGAGATGATGGCGGGTTGAGTCGCAACCGTGTGTAACGCCAAAGTTTACACCATGCTGGCTAGCGTGGGCTGGCAGCAACGTCAACGAACACCACAACGCCAACATCACCACCACCACCGCCAGCACCACCACAGCCATGTCCGACGACGACCCAATGCGCTCCGCCAGCCCGCAGAAGCGCCCGCGCACCGCCAGCACCTCGCCTGCGCCAGCTGCGAAGCCCGCCGCCGCTGCTGCCGCCGCCAATGACGGTACCTCCTGCACCTCCCACGCCCTCTCCCTCCCAATCCCCCTCCACAGCTAACAATGCGGCCACAGACTCCTCCTCGGACGACGACATAGGTCCCATGCTCCCCCCCGCCCCGGGCGCCGCACGCAAAAAGCGGCGCGTGCTCCCCCACGAGCTCGAAAAGCTCTACCTCGCCGCGCTGCCCTCACAGCCGCGGTACACAAAATCACTCATGCACCGCGAGCCCGTGCTCTTCACCGTCTTCACACCGGGCACGGACTTCCTGATCACGGCGAGCGCCGACGGGGTCGTCAAGTTCTGGAAGAAGATGGCGGAGGGCATCGAGTTTGTCAAGATGTATCGCGCGCACCAGGGCGAGATTGTGGGTGTTAGTGCGAGCTGTGATGGGAGGAGCTTTGCGAGTGCCGGCAAGGATGGGAAGGTGGTGATTTTTGATGTGGTGACGTTTGGTATGTGCGATGGGGGGGCGGAGGGGTGTGGGGAGGTGATGGGGATGCTGACGGTGATGATGGGCAGATTTGCTGACGACGATACAACTCGAGCACCCGCCGCGCACCATCTGCTGGGTGCACGCGCGCGGCGCCGCCCTCCCACTCCTCGCCGTGTCCGACTCCCTCACGCCGACCATAACCATCTACGACGCGCGCGCCGACGCCCCTCGCGCCGTGCACACCCTCACCCACCTCCACCGCGCCATCGTGCACCTCATAGCGCTCAACTCCAAATACAACTGCGTAATCTCGGCAGACGAGTCAGGGATGGTGGAATACTGGACGCCCTCCGCCGCCTCCAACTTCGCCGCGCCGCCCAGCGTCTTCGAATTCAAAGCGTCCACGGGCCTGTTCGCCTTCAAGAAATCCAAATCCATCCCGACCAGCATCGTCATTTCCCCGACGCAGGAGTCCTGGGCCGCCTTCTCGTTCCCCGACCGCCTGCTGCGCGTGTTCGACTTCCCGTCCGCGCGCCTCGCACGCACCTACGACGAGTCGCTCGAGACGCTCGCGGCGCAGCACCACGCGTCCAGCGCGGCCTCCAAGCTGCCCGACCTCGAGTTCGGCCGCCGCATGGCGCTCGAGTCGGCGCTCACCGCCGCGGACTATTCCCGCGCCAACGCCGTGTTCGACGAGAGCGGGCACCTGCTCATCTACCCGGCCCTCGCAGGCATCAAGGTCCTCAACCTGAGCTCCAACAAGGTCGTGCGCACGCTCGCCCGCGACGAGCCGCTGCGCGCCCTGCACCTCGCGCTGTACCAGGGCGCGCCGCAGCGCAAGGCGCTGACAACGATCGAGATGGCGGCGTCGGCGAACCCGCTCCTCCAAGAGTCGGAAGCCCGCGACCCGCTCCTCGTCGCCACCGCCGCGGGCAAGAGCCGCTTCTACATCTTCTCCACCGCCGCGGACGCGCCCAAATCCTCCGAGCGCGACGTCTACAACGAAAAACCGCTCGCCGCCGCGGGCGCCGGCGCCGGCGGGCGCGACGTCGAGCGCGCGCCAAAGGACACCGGCGCGGCGGCGATCATGCACACGAGCATGGGCGACATCCACCTGCGCCTCTTCCCCGAGGCGGCGCCGAAGACGGTCGAGAACTTTGTCACGCACGCGCGCGCGGGGTACTACAACGGCACCATCTTCCACCGCGTCATCAAGAAGTTCATGATCCAGGCCGGCGACCCGAACGGCGACGGCACCGGCGGCGAGAGCATCTGGGGCGGCGAGTTTGAGGATGAGTTTAGCAGCCTGCGGCACGATAAGCCCTACACGCTTAGTAGTGCGAATTATGGGCCGAATACGAATGGGAGCCAGTTTTTTATTACGACGGATAAGACGGTGAGTGATGTTTTGTGTTTTGTGTTTTGGGGGGGGGGTGATTTTGGGGGGGGATGAGGGCTAATGGGGGTTTGGGGGACAGCCGTGGTTGGATAACAAGCACACCATCTTTGGCCGCGCCATCCAGGGCCTGGACGTGATCCACCAGATCGAGAGCGTGCGCACGTACAAGGAGAAGCCGGAGGACGACATCAAGATCATCAACATCTCAGTGTTGTAGGCCTGATTGCGACCGCACGCCCGGACTAGCATACTAGACCGATTACGAATGATGATGAAGAAGAAGAAGGGGGGGATGTAATGATATGAATAGTTTCACATATACACACTAACAAGCATAGCACTGCGCGCACCCGGAGCAGGGGGGGTGGGTTTATAGAAGAAGCGGTTTTTCCAGTTGGGTTTCGAGAGAGGGAGGAGAGAGAGAGAAAAAAGACTTGCCGATATGTATATAGTAGTATTACAGACACAAAGCCTTACCCCGTTTTCCATCTAATGAGTATCCCGTGACGCCAGTATGTGGAAACGGAACGCATATATTTCAACGATTCAAAACATAAACACAAAAAGTGACTAAAAAGGCTACAAAAACTGAACTGCTACGGAGCATCTATCTAATGATTCACGTTTGTCGCGGAGGCCCGCCAGTCCCACGCCAGGTGCGTCGCACAGGGGGCGTGGCCGTGCCAAACCCGCTGTCGTCGCTGCCACTGTCGCTGCCGAGCTCCAGTCTGGATACATCCGACTCGGACCGTGAGGCGAGGCTGGGGTGCATGCCCGGATAGTAACTGGACCCAGGCTGGGGCGCTAAATTGTCTCGAGCGGGCAGCGGTGGCAGAGGCCGTTTGGTGGGCGAGGTGCGGCCGGATGCCAGGCCCCTTCGTGGAAGAACTGGGGATGCGATTGCGGATGGAGGTGGAGAGGAGGGGCGGGAGAATGATTGCGGAGAGGGCGTGTACGCCGGCGGATCTTCGTCAGGGAACGAGCCTGATAACGTAGGAGAAGGCGGTGGCACGGACGATGAAAGACCTCGACTGTGTCGCTCCTGTCCAACGAGATCTGGGGACGAACTCCCAAGTCTGGCCGAAAGCGATGGCACAGATCGAGACGCTAGCACCCTTGGAGATGTCGAACCTCCAATCGCCGTAAATCCATTGTTTCCAGGTACCAGGAAGCCTGGTGCCGGTGCCGGTGCTGGTGCCGGTGATGTTGATGATGAACCAACTGGCACAGGCCTTGGTGATCCTCGTGATGGTGCCGGCACCGTCACTTTCCTTCTTGTCTCCTCCTGCATCCTTAACCTCTCCATGACTCTGCGCTCCACTTCCTGCTCGATAGCCTCATGTCGTTGCCAGGCCTCCCACTCCCTCTCTTCCAAGTCCACTGTGCTAGCTCCACTCCTCTCCGCCCTCGCAAATGCTTCCCGAGCGCGGCTCACCAACTCATCATCACTAAACAGTTCACTATAGCCATTATTATTTTGTCGCGAATCGAAAGAACTTGCGCCAACTCCCACCACCTCGTCTATTCCCAATCCCAATCCCGGAACCTTTTTTCTCCTAATAACATCGCTGCCTCCACCGCCACCCACACGCCCTCCTGCACCCCCTACTCCTGATGGTCCATATCTTGTTTTGTGTAGAGGAGTTCGCGGAGAGACCATCTCTAGACCGCCTCCTCGGAAAAAGCATTCTCAATAGGCTTGTCCATGAACGCTGCGTGGCCGACAATGGTGAAGCATGAAGCACCAATGAGCCACAGCACGGTGGAAATGGGAGATGCGAAGATTCCAAGGGGAACAGAGACAACCAGAAGAGTGGTATATAGCTGTGATGAGGTAGCCTTGATGGGACCTTTGATTGCATGTCAATAACTGTAGTCTACCCCACAAAGAATAGAGAACAAACCAATCTCCAAGTCAGCTCCACCAAGCTTGCCGATACCCCACATTCCTCCAATGACCAGCAAGATGACAAACAGCAGCAGCATATTTGTCAAGAGAGAGTAGATGCTGAGCATCAAAAACAAAACAGCATAGTTGCTGGAGAAGTACGAGAGGTTGTATCCAACCCGGCTTTGAATTTCACCAAAGTTCTCAGGCTTAGAAATGCGCCTCATGTCAAAAAACTCGCCGAGAGGGCGAAGGTTCGAAAACCTGTTAGCCAGGGGCATTCGCTGGGAGCCATCCTATGGACCCTGAATATCAGTGCGTTGCTCAAAATAAGCTCAAACGACATCAGGCTACTCACAGTAAAGCGGTTCAGGTTAAACCTGTCCGTAATCATTGATATGGGGATGCTGAGTCTTGACATTGGAGCTGTCGGTTTCTTGGGTCAGGAGGCCTTGGTAGAAACTATCGGAACTGGCTTCGGTTGCTGTCTTATATGGCTCTCGGCCGGATGAATTGTATTGCGTATGCACAAGCTTGAGTGACCAGATAGAAAAGAATTACGCGGCGGGGCGTAGGATGTGTGCGATGAAGAAGGTTTGTGTTGTCCGTCAGATTCAGCTTGCGAGTCCTCTAAGCCACCCTACAACTCGGCCCTCCTTTTTTTTGTGTGAAAAGTGGCTTCTTTAAACGGGTGTGGCGTAGTGTGGCGCCAATTTCGAGTGATCATGGACAAGCACATGTATGTGTGTTAGGTGTTATTTACCAGCTCGAAAACACCCGAAATTCAAACAAAAAGTTTATATAGTTTGGTAATAAATTTACCGAATAAAGTTGCAATATTCGAGGCCAATGTAACCTTGAAAAAGCTGGTGGCTGCAGGCTGCGGCTGTCCACGAAGACATTCTGCACTCGTACAGATTCATAAAAAGCCGCGACGACAGCTGCAACAATCGGTCACACCGAATCTATTTAAACAAATACGAGTTTAAACTATTGTTAGATCGTGGAGAGCTTTTCGGCCATTTTTCAATATTTTTTGCAGTGGAGGTACTTGTCGGCCAGATTGCAAGCCGAGGGGCAACCGCAAAGCCAATCAAATCAAAGGTAATCGGGTCGCGGGACGTTCCGGAAAATTCGCTAGAGACGAGTAACAGCCCGCACAATCAGCGCCGCCAAAGAATCTCCTGTTCTTTTTCGTCTATCACCAAAGCACGAAATCGTACTCAACCTCACTCCTCCACCGCCACCGCCTCTCCACTCTTTGACCTCAGGCAGGGCATATCCACAACTCTGCTGCAATGCTGTCGAGATCCTGCCTCCGAGCCACTTCATTGGCATCTGTCTCTCGCCAGATCGCAAAAGTGGGTAGTTCCCGAGTGAATTTGGCGCTCGCCCGAGGACCGATGGATTGCATATTCAATATTCACCTTCAAGATTACTATATATACTAACCAGTATTTCATCCATCCAGAGATCGGCATCCACTTCCGCCAATGCCGCAAAGGAACCATCACAGCGGAATCTGAACATTGCGGGGACCCTTGCGACCGCCGCCGCCGCTGGTTCTATCGCCTTGTACTACCAGCAATTCGGTTTCGGTATTTCAGAGGTTCATGCTGCTACTCCTGCTGAGGAAGGGTAATATTTGCAACTTGGACAATTACAATTCGATATACTGATATCAACGCACAGTCTGCATGCTACCAAGTACCCTTGGGTTCACCAAGGTTGGTTAACCACCTTTGATCACAATGCGTGAGTTTATACTACTCGACATATATCAACTGCGATATTGACATGCCGATCCAGCCTCCGTCGTGGATTCCAGGTCTACCGTGAAGTCTGTGCATCTTGCCATTCATTGTCCCGTGTCCCATGGAGATCTCTAGTTGGTGTTACACACACTGTCGACGAGGTCAAGGCTATGGCCGAGGAGAACGAATACGATGACGAGCCCAACGATGTTGGTGATATTGAGAAGCGTCCCGGAAAGTTGTCCGACTACATCCCCGACCCATACCCCAACCAGCAGGCTGCCCGTGCCGCCAACATGGGTGCTCTTCCTCCGGATCTTTCTTTGATTGTTAAGGGTAGACACGGTGGTTGCGATTACATCTTCTCGCTGTTGACTGGATACCCCGATGAGCCTCCTGCAGGAGCTGTCGTACCTGAGGGATTGAACTTCAACCCTTACTTCCCCGGAACCGGTAAGTATTTATATTGATATAGTGGGGTAATATTTCTAACTATATATCAAGGGATTGGTATGGCTCGTGTTCTTTACGACGGTCTTGTCGAGTACGATGACGGTACTCCTGCTACCACCTCCCAGATGGCCAAGGATGTCGTCGAGTTCCTCAACTGGGCTGCCGAGCCTGAGATGGACACCCGCAAGAAGATGGGAATGAAGGTTCTTACCATCACCACCGTTCTTTTGGCTCTGTCCATCTGGGTGAAGAAGTACAAGTGGGCCCCGATTAAGACAAGAAAGCTTGTCTACAACCCACCCAAGTTATAAATATAGATTGTGCTTTGGTCGGCATGGGGGAAAAAGGGAGGTCATTATCGGCGTGTGTTCTATGGAATTGGCAGCGATGGAGCAGAGAGCAGAGCGCCTGTACATGGAATATACCTAGAAGACAAACCGGTAACTGTTTTTGGAGTTGTTGTTTGGAAATAAAAAAAAGACCGGGGACGGACGGGAACTTCCTGTTGTAGTACTACATGTGTGCATCTTGATCTGGAACATTTCAAGTCTCTTTCACTCCACGTATCCATCACACACTCTTTGAGCTTTCCCGCTAGAAGTTTTCTTTTACGGTTTATTTGGTTGTCGAAATATCATGTGTTCATTTTTTTTTTCGGGTTTGAACTGTACAAATTCTTCTCTTCATGCAGGGTCACGGTTGGTGGCAACGTATAATGAGGTCTATCGACGTCAACGTGATTAACATGACCCAACCATTGCCAGGAACCCACAGTAAATTTCCGCGCAACTAATATATACTCCACCCATTGCCCTTCACTTCTGCGACCTCATTACCATCCAATCTTCTACAATCTCAGGGTATAGGAATTCACTCAAAATTAATACAGAACTGCCATGCCATAGCAGATTTCAACTGATCGAACTTCTACCACAAATAGATATATGCAAGCCCGGTTCAAAATATAATACGCTAACCTGCAACAGCTTTAAAAGTCAACCATGTGGCTATAAAAACGGGTATATCACAAGCCTGACAACTACACTAAACACTAACTGTATATAGTATCCACGATATCACCAAAAAGATGGATTGAAGTTGACATCAGCCAACAAAAATTGCAAAAGAAATGCTCCTCCGGGTGGGCTTGAACCACCAACCTCCCGATTAACAGTCGGACGCGCTAGCCAATTGCGCCACGGGGGATCTTTGATGTTTATCAGTCGTTCGTGGGAATTACGTTCGGCAATCAATGGTAATTCCAATTGTCGAATCTGAATTTCGGCATGCAGGGTGTTTTATTCTAGACAAAAATACAAATCCTATATACTCGGAGGTACAAACACATCCAGGAGTTGATTAATAGACAAGCCCCACCGGTTCCGATTTACTAAAGCAATAATATAATGTCACAGGAGCACCCTTCGCAGTGGGCCGCTGTCACGGCCTCAGATCGGTCGCCTTATCACGGGCTTGTCCTGTGTTTTACAGTGCCGTGGTTCGTAGATAAACTATAGCTCCCGGTCGGTTGACCGGTAGATCATATAGCCTAAAATAAGCCCGCTCGTTGTGCAGATCGATGTAAGCGTCGAAATAATTACATTTTCTCGACCGGACTGTCACCAATGGAAGAATTATCTCCAAAAAGGACATGATCTGCTTACTCCACATCTGCGATACACAATGGGAGTAGATGCTGGGCTGAAGGGTGCTTTATTTAGTCAGATGCTGTTAAGACCTGGGGGTACCGCTGGAAGCGTGAGTAACACTAGCTGCACTGGTAAACTAGAGAGCTCAACCTACAATCCAACCTATAGAATGTAATGGAGTTGATCTTTGCAATATTTACACGGTATCATGAATGTACATACCCCATAGGTTGGTATACCGATTATCAGAGCTGGAGCCAGACGGTTTACGCAATCGCTATTCAAATTGGATATGGAAACATCACTTGTGGAGCGGGTCCATCAGATTGCGGAAATAATGACCTCAATGTTCAATTATTTTCCTATAATGTTCATCAAGCTTCTCTCAGATAGCATCTGGGCCTTTTAAACTCCAACATAGCCTGTTAAAACCTTTGTCTTGCTTTTGATCTGTGACTCTCCCCCTGCACCATCATAAGGCCCCCCATCATCCCCACAGCAGGGCCATTTGTTCTAAAAATATGTATAAAAAGAAAAGAATGAGTAAAAGAAAAATTAAAAACGGCAGCGTGGCATATCGCAATACAATGCAAGATGTAAAGAAAAAAAACACAGCAACGAGCGACTGGAAAATTTATCAGATAACGCCTTTGTTCCCGGCTTGTAAAGAACCCCCCTGTGCCCCATTTATGATGTAAAAAGATTTTTGTGACCACCTGATAAAGAGTACAATAATAACAACGAAATTTTTTGAAGTGTTCCCAAAAAAGACAGCCATACACAAGTCCAAGTAGTGCAGTGGCAATTTTGTTGATGAGATAGATGAGACTCGTATACAAAGACAATTAGAAGCTAAGGCTTTAGAGTAAGTAGGTGGGTATTTATATGGTTAGTAGATAGTATCATAATGTCGAGAAATTATATGATCAGTAGAGACGCTGCGAAAGACATGTCCATATAAGGTCTCCAGTTTTCAGCGAAACTCCTTGACTAAAAGCGTCCCGCTGGACCCTTCTCCTTTTCTTCCTTTCCGGCAGACCTCACGATGGTCATAAACTCGTCTTCTTTGCCAAGGGCCCATGGCTTTGCATTCCAGCCTAAGACACTCAAGACCTCATTGCGATCACCATAGAGTTTGCTCTCAAGTACGGTGAGGACAGCAACAGCACAGCGCACCAAGAAGCTGTCACCCTCGAAGGCATATACGTCCCATATACGGCTTGTAATATCAACCGGGCAGTGCAGAGAAAACAGCGTAAGAAACATTGGCTCAAGGTAATACATCGGATCAAGTCCTAAATTAATGTGCATGTGGCGATGGAGGGAAGGTAATTTGTACTGGAAGGCTTTCAAGAAAAGGCCGTATGCTCGAGACATCTTGGAAAATTAGCAAAAATAGAGGGTTAGGGTTGGTTCAAGTAACATACAGCGCCTTCATCCTGAGTGAAGAATGCCAAAGGTAGCGGTCGATTGAGGATGTTGGCCAAGGTGACGAAGGCCTGATCAGCTGAAAGATTGAGGAGGAGTAAACCAGCCACAACCTAAACCTTGTTAACTCTACACAAGCTGACATCATGCTGGGGCACTAACATGGGTTCCATAGACATATCCTACATCGCTCCGATACATAGAGTAGGCCATCAGCACATCAATCAGGCTCCCGTGCAATGGTCCTGTCTCCTGTACGGGTTGAAGGTCAGCAGCTCCATCCTCACTCTTTTCACTACTACTTTGCTCCTCTTCCTCACTAACCTGGAAGATCTTCATCTCTGGGAATGTCTTCATGACATCGCGCTTAATCGATACGAACAGCTCCCTTTCCTTCGGGGTGTACATGGACGGGGCTTTCTTGACACCAATCTCAATTTCTTTGGCCCTCTTCAGGGCAAGCCGAAATGTTTCAGAGCTCACGGAAAGATGGTTTCCGAAAGATAATTGCCAAACTGAACCACGACACCGCGGTGCAACACCTTTCCACCAGAGTTCGCGAGTTTCTGGACTTCGCGATGCAGTGTTCCAATTGGGGATGATCTGCTTTTCCCATACGTTGTGGAATTCCGTCTTCATCCGTTCTCTGGCTTCGTGTTCTTGCCGTTCTTTTTCTACTCTCTTCCGCTCTAGAAAAAAACATCAGATTCATGCCAATACTTCTCTATTCAGGTGTGACTTACCTGCATCTTGGGACCGTCGCATGATTCGTTGATATTCCTTCAGGTGCCTCTTCTCCTCCTCCTTTGATTTTGGAGGTAGCCAGCTTGGCCGGGTTCGGGACAGCACCGCTTGTTTTTCCTTGCTTATAGGCAATGGGTCAATCATACCGTTTGTCGTCTGTAACGGAGGCAATTCCACCACAGACTTCGTGTCAGCCGAAAACCGCTTGGGCGTGGATGCTGGAGATATTTCTTGCTTAGCTGGTCGTGGTAGATGGAGCTCCTCGTCGGCGTGTCTCTCCAAAGCCTCGCTCAATTCCTTCGCCTCATGTCCCAACTCTTGCATCGCATCGCTCCAGCTTTTTGACCGAGATTCGGGTCTGGGGCCCACCTCCTTCGGTATCGAAATTGGAATGTTCGCGGTTTTTTGTGGGGTTTGCCGTGGTGTAGGTGGGGTTATGTTCCCATTCTTCCCATTCCCATTCCGCTCAGTGCTTGACTCTCGCTCTGGTGATGGTGCAGCTGAAAATGCTTTAGATGACCGGGGCGATAAGGGAATATTGTAGAATATTGTATCTGGCGGAACTTCGTCGTCTGAATCATATTCCTCCTCCAACTGGTCGCTTGTTTTTCTTTGCCATGATGTCCGTTTGGGTGCATGTGGAGACACTCGCGGTAATCCGTTAGATACCCCATTGGCAACACCGTTCGGATGAGCCGACTGTGGGACTGGTGAGCGATTTCGCGAACCGGAGCGGTTTAAGGCCGAGGTGGACTGCGAGGTGAGATTCTTCGATCGACTGGATCCCTGGGGAGCTGAGAGATGGTCTATAGATGAAGTTGGATGGGACGATATGTTGGTCAGTACACTTGGGTATGGCGGTCGCTTTGCAGGGGCGTGCGTAAGATCTCTCAGGGTGTTTAGAGGGGCTGAATTGCCCCTTTGAACAGCCATCCTGTCCCTCGACATTCCCGATCGACCCCTTTCTAGGTCGGGATCATCAGACAACCCTATTTCTTCAAAATCATTCAAACCTCCAAGTATTCCACCGTCGTCAAGATGTAAGCTCGAAGGGGGTGTTAATGTAGAGTTTCTGGAGGACCCGATGCCGTTTCTCCCAAGGTCTGGGGGCGACGCAATGCCTATGCCGTTCATTTATGTTGGGAGCTGGTTATTATAGTAGCGGGCTATCGCGCAAATGTTGTGCTCAATGAGATGGGCTCCTTTTATGGGCTGCGCTAGTGATTGGTGATGGAAGATCCGTTGTTTCTCCGGGAAATCGTGAGATCGGCTTCTAAACAGGGCTATCAAAGCTGGTTATTTGCTGTATATAGAGGATCCACACATAAGCTGGTTGTGGTTTACAAGGGTGAACGAGTGACGTCGAATCAAGTTTCGATATAGGGATAATCTTTTTTTCTTGGTGAACGGAAGAACGGCAATAGCACAGAAGAAGCTGTCAAGTGGATGGCTAGAAGAGGAACAAACAAAGTATTACACAGATGAAAAGAATGAAAAACTAGGAGTAGATTGTACAGCGGGTGAAGAGCAACACTGAACGAACGGTGAGAGCACGGGAAAGAAAGTCGAGGGGGTAGCACCTTGGTAAGAGGTTGCCAAGACACCCGACCATGGAGAGACATCTCTGTTGGTTGATTGTGCCGTCGCCAACCATGCCCTCCCGGTTGAAGAGCTCCTTATCGCGTTAGGAGGGTGCAGAAATACCTTACAACTGTGAGGCTCTTAGCACTCTTGCTCTACCACATCGGGCTGAGATGCCTGAGAAACTGGAAGGTTACAAAGAATTGACTACTAGAATAGAGGGAGGTTCGGGTAATGTAGCACAGCAAGCTTATTTTCGTCAATCGCAAATCTGCAGTGTGTGCACAAGTGATGTTTTTTTGGTGGGTGTAGGGCGGTAGCGTAGCAGCTTTGTTTTAACTGCCATCTCGTGTTTTATAAGACGAAACGATGCACATATGTACGCCCGGGTCTTTGTTCCGTGCAACTCTAGACTTGAAAACCAAGCTTGCGCAGGAACACAAAATGCAACTTTTTTTCTGTACGTGGATAGTTGAAAAGTAGACTATGAGTCGGTTGAGCTTCCAATGTTATCACTTTAGTTTTCGTTAAGCTACTTTTGATGTCGGCACTGACCTCTAGCTGGGATTCAAAATGAAGGACTCAAGCACTAGCTCGGCAATTACACTTTCTCGTGAGTAAACCTTTGGTAAGTGTGCCCTCCAATTACATAATATCTGCAACCCTTTGCCATGAGTTCCACGACATTATCGATAGATTCATTCATAAATAGAAATTGTTTTCTTGAAATTACATAAATCCTAGGCACCCAACAGTGGGACCCCACTGTCTCGAGTTCAAACCCACCTTCATTCTCGAAGTGACAGAATGCTCTTCCTAAGACAGCGCACAGAAGTTGCCAAAACTGTATACAGATAGCCATTTGCTATATTCAAGCCGGTTTGTACCCGGAGCTATGATATGCTGGTGGCGCCTACTATTCTTGTAAATATGATATTTTGATGGTTGCTGCCACACTTCGGGGCATAGCAAAGGATGGCAGGGGGTTTGGGGGGATAACAGAAGGTTGATGCCATGTTAACAAAGTTGTAATACATTACCTAGGCTGAAGCACTGTTCACACAGATTGACTGCATGTAGGAGTTGAAGATTTCGGTTTATGTTACAGAAGGCTTTTGATATGATCTATGGTTGGTACGAATACAGTGTGGCATCCACTGAACGGGCGCCTATATTCCAAAACACATATACCCGCGCGCACTACCACCCTACCCTACACCACTGCCAACAGATAGTACAACTTGGGGGGTTAGCTGATGATTGATATTGCAATCGCAGATTGGTCGATCAATTGTGCGCGCGGCTTTTGAAAACTTAGTTCTATCAACTACCCACAAACCATACATATCCTTGCAGCTTATCTACGGATAGAGGTACTTTGTATAGTTGTAAAAAAAACGTGGGTACTTGTGTATTCTTGTTTTTAGGCACATAAACTAGGTAATGATTATGTATACGGAACATACCTACAAAGTTCCTATTTTATCAGCTAGTCAATAGCGGGAACCTTTAAACGGCCCCAGAGTTAGTCCAGCCAACCCCACTCCATTCTTTGTATCCCGGGCCTTTTCAGTATCCTCGGTCACCTTCAGCCATTGTAAAAGTTCTCTATAGGCAGTTTGTTTCGCTGTTAATACCTTTCTGAATGCGAGCGCACCCAGCCTGTTGTATTGTCTAAGTATCAGTAAACAAATACATGATATGTGCGCACTAGAGCCATACCGTTTGACTTGACTATGTGTAACATCACAGCGAATAGAGTTTTTCTGGCGGCTCTTAAGCATTACATATGCAATCTCAAAAAGGTTCGAAACACTGGATTTCAGCTGTTGTTGAGATAAGCGCTTGGAGTGCTGTAGCGACTTGACATAGCGGTGGAATTTCATTGCAGCCTCGACAAAAGCGTGAAATATGTTTTTAACCACTGTATCAATGCTATTGTATTCGGTATCGAAGTACATTGCATGTGACTGTATTTTGAATGTGCTAGGTTGGTATTAGCCATGTACATACTTTAGATGAAACAACGCGGGATTGTTTACTGTACAGTTTTCCGGAGTAGAGCACTTCCCGGTTGTTTGGAGTACTCGACTGTTAGACTGTCTTCGATGTCTGCTATACTGTTAAATGTCCCTTTCTGTAATGTAATCGCAAATGCACGCATGACCTACTCTGTAAACCCTTCCTGGTCCGATCCTTTTTGATGTTCAAAGACTTAGTGTTGATCATATTCCCACAATAGGGAAACTCCAAAGATCCAACCTGCAGGCGACTAATTTTTTTGCCATTGATTGTGATGTCGAAGTTCACTAGTGATTTATCTGGATTGACCTGGGCCCCATACTCCGGAAGTCCGTTATGCATGATTTGCAGAAAAGTTTGGGCCTTTTCTCGATCAAGGGTGATAAAAAGAAAGTCGTCTATCATCCGTAGTAGAAGACAATCTTCGCTTATGAATGTAAAATTGTTGGATTCTAATTCACCGTAAAAGAAACTACATAGGATAGTTGAGACGATAGAGCCCTGTGGAATGCCAGATTTCTGTCGGAAGAACTTCTTCCCAATCTTGTAGAAGTTAGCGATGTACATAGTCATCTGACATGGAGTTCCTAACCTTGATGAGATTATTCCTCAGATGGGTCTCTAATAAGGCAAGAAGTTCCTCTCGGTCAAATGGTCTAGACACGACATCATCCACAACGATAGTACCTGGCTTCAATCTCCCACTAATTTTTTCCACGAAATCGGTAAATAATTCAAAATCGTCAATCGGCTTTGCCTGACCAACAAACTTTTTCATTGGCTTTTTCATTCCATGTTTGTCAGGGATCTGGTATGAAGCTGGAACACAAACTTCTGCATACTTGTCGATGCGGTACTCTTCCTCACTAAGAATACTTTGAATAAGTTTTATCAAGCGGGCCTGTGGTATTGTGTCGAAGCAGGACTTTACGTCCACTTTTGAGAAGTATAGCCTACGGTCTTGCCAGTTATTCTCAGCGAGTCGAGCTTGGAACTCCTTTAATTTTGGATACATATCGGTAACGGAAAATATGGAGGCGCCCATCCGCCGAGGATTCCGTGTCTGGTGTTTTGTTAGCTCCGGAATTTGCATCCCATATTGAGACTGTACCTTTTCGAATGAAAGTACATCATAAACCGGCTTTATTAGAGTGTTGATACTTGGTGTGAGACGTGTCGTCCCATTTTTCTATGATGTATATTAACTAACTATAAAATTAAGAAAAGGTAATGGTAATTTCTGTGCACGAACAATAATCATCCCGCGTTTTCTCAAATTGATGATAGGCCGCACACCTTGTTCCTTGGGCAACAACCTTACAGTAGAAAATCCTAGTTTTCGGTGATCAAGGATTCGCTTTGCTTGGTCCACTTTTAATTCCTCAAACATGTTTACTTTAAGGTTGTTTAAAGCGGGTTCACTTAATTTCTTCCAGACATCATGTCGAAAGTAATAAACTCTGTTCCGATTCATGCCTGACTCCGTAATATAAAAGTGGGCTTGTAATAACGGGATGATAAACGAGTCGAAGAGCCAGTACATAAATTCCGAAAGTAACTGTCTACGTTTTACTCCATCGGATTTAGACATGTTACTGTCAATCGACGAGAATTCCGGGCAAAGCCAATCAAGGTCTGAGAGCTGTTCGGTCTAGTCAACATTGATGCACAAAAACCATGATAAAACCGCCTGTACGTACTTTGAGTCCCTGCAGTGCATTGTGCAGCGAGAGGCTCTCATACCGGCGTAATCTGATAAACCTATCTACCGTACGAACAACAAGCCTCCTGTTTATGTCCCCGATGCCGAAGAAATCGTTTGGGATCACCCTTGCTAGGACGGCTTTTACAAACCCAGAAACTTCGCCGGCAGAGCAAGCAAAATCTGTGAAGGATTCCTTGTCATCACCTTTGATATCCGGTTTTTCTGTGCCCGTTTGGCAATCGGCGACCGATGAAGGTGGTGCCTGTATTTCTAACGCACTGGGGCCTTTTGGGTGTGTTGGGTGTATTGCTGCATGTGAAATCACTCGCTTTTCTCGGACGCCCGGATCGAGCAGCTTCGGAATTAGCCGAATCCTTAATGATCTCCGTACAAACTTACAGCTGATGGACAGTAGTATTTCAGCAGAGCACTATAAGGACAACTGCGGTGGAGCTTCTGTAGCTTCACAACCAATTGCAATGGCTTGTCCTTTAAACGTTTTGGTATAGGAATTTCTCTTCCCTGTTTTTGTTTGGATTTCAAACATGCTATTTCCTGCTCTCGCAGGGTGTAATCTTTGTGTCGCTGTATTGTCTCTTTTTTGTCTACCTCTGAGGTAAAAACATTGTGTAGATTGAATTGGCGGGGAAATATATACTTCAATAAATGACGAGCATCATTCGGAAATCGATTGAGCACATCTAAAAAAGAAAAGAATTTGATTTTAGTATTTATTTACAATGATAACTGTGAAAATAGACTAGTTTGGTACTAGCGCGTCTCGGGCCAGCACGCTAAAAGAAGCTAGGGAAACATACGGATATGGCGTAGTCCAAACCTCACATCACCTCTGGCATTATATACCGGCTTTGAGTAGAACATACGCGATCTAACGAAAATTATCTCTCCAGGAGTATACTTCTCCGGACGTTCTATAGAGACTTTCGTACGATCTTTGATCTCCAAGATGCACCGGTTTGCGGGAAGATCCAGGTTCGCCTCATACCGATTTTTGCTCTTAGTGGAACGCTGCTCAATTTCCGACATGGGATGTTTCAAGGGTGTCCCGTCACGACGGTTTCTCCCTAACGTCTCCGAGGAACCGTGTTTTGATGTTCCAGGGGGTTTCACCACACTAGTTGGATTATTGATTGCATCAGAAATTGGGGGACCTAGACAAGAAGGTAAAATTTGTTAGAGCCATAGGGTAAACCAAGCGAAACCACCCTCGCGGTGTTCGCTGTGATCTCTTTGATGCACAAATCGAAATAAGAAGTAGGTAGGAAGGGAAGGCGAACACGGAATATATGAAGTGTGTTATCGATAAGTACCTGCCGTGCTTGAAGACAGACAATTATATGGCCCCACTATGTCATGCGCTTTGGGAAAGGCGAAGGAGCTACCTACCCGTAAACTTGCAAAAAGAAAAAAAGAAAACTACGACTTACCACATAGTTGATAATAGTTCTTCTTGTCTTCTTCTTTTCCTAATTGAATAAATATACTAGTATCTGTTAGTAACTTCAACATTACATCTTCCTTGATAAAAAGTAGCAGTTTGCTCCATAGTGGCCCTTTGAGTGTATTGACATGACTGTTGGGGTACGTATTGATTACTTGTATGCCTAACTGGCCAGGATTGAAGCCTGGGAGACTTTTTCGGTGATATTGGTGCAACTTGTAACCCTGAGTGAGAATGTGGTTTGGTTTTCCGGGATAAATGGCAAGTTTTGATGCTTTCGGAGCATTTTGTGAGCGGTAGAAGAGGATTTGTAGCACCAAATCAACTACCTAGACACAATGTCTTAGAACAGGACAACAGTACCGCAGATGGGTCATATTATGGCCAATGCTTACTTCCGATTGCAAGATTGCCGGTTGGTGGGTTCCCGGTGTGCTTTGCGTTGCATTCGTTATATCTTCTTCAATATTGGATAGATTGATGTCCCCAGAAAACCCAACGAGAGTTGAATCTAATAGCAAACACACGTCGGCATCTTTTAATGAATTGACTTTCTCAAGCCTTTTCAGTAGACGCAGCCCCGATTCGGTAGAAGCCAGGACATGAGCAAGGTAATCCCGTAGCTTCAATAGCTTGGCAAAGTACAGCGACAGTACGGGGTGTTCAAATGATGGCGGTGTACGCAAGGTCCGCTCATCGTCTTTGTCTGGAGGACCTTGATGCCGGGGCCGTTTGCTCCGGCGGACTTGCTGCTCACCAGCAGCGGCTGGGTTTGATGGTTTCTTCCGCTTTCTGGACATATCACGTACGAAGGACGGACATCGACCAAATTGCTCCGATATGGGGTGAGGTGAGGTCCAGTGATTATGTATCTATATTGAGCAAGCGGAGGTGGTGTTGAAACCCAAGCGATCTACAGAAATACAGACGACGCGCTGAGACGCGTTCGCCAAACTTAGAGTCCAGTTGTTCGGCAGCAAGCAACCCAGGGTAGCCAGGCAAAAATAGCTGACTACTGACTTGCCGGGGCGCGATCCCTGTGGAGGGGGATAGGCCACATCCCAGCAAGTATCCAATGGACAACAGTTATTGCTGCTATCAGCGCCCGCCGCTGTGTTAAAGAAAAGCCCATCCCATCCATCCCTTGCCTCACCAATGATTCAAAGGACCATGTCTACTCAAAAGGGGGCTCGTAAATAAAGACCGCCAGTGGCGATCCACCGCAGCAGAGCAATTTAAACATGCAACCTGGAGAACTATTCGTTGCTGAATCGGAAACACTGGGACACAGCGGCTGAGCCCGACGTCGTTTGGCTCCACTGGCTGCCTGCTCAACAGCAACACTAACATCGCCCGCCCAAAAATACAGGCGCGGGCTGTCCTAGGACCCAAACAATCTGCCTTCAGGCTCCATCTGTGGTGATTGATCCACACATTAGACGTATTGAGCGTCTTGTGTTGTACGCAGCAGTAGCGGTGCAGTCTGGAATGCACCGTTGTTAGTTCTGCCTCGCACATCGTCCGTGCTCTCTTCTCCCCCTCCTCCTCCGTGCTCCGGCCCAATTCCAACAAAGTACCCATTCCTCTCCACCAGTATTCAGCTCTCCGCAGAAATAATCGAGGGTAGAAAGATCAGACAAAGCCTAGACCCACCGTTAGGAACTTTGTCCTTCAGAATCTGCTGCAGTGTGTGCAGCATCGACTCTTTCTGTGCACGCCCGTTTGTACCGATTTGACGTGGTGCTGGCTCCAATCAGCGCCCTCGCTGGCTGGATCCTCGTCGTCCGCCGCAACTTTTTGGCAGGAAATAGGACTATCTGCCATACCATCCAGCCGATCACAGACTCTTCGCACAACGGTTGAAACTGGGTGCATAGAGTAGTTACTACGGTATATCGGCCCAATCCTTACGGCTAGTGTGAATGCCTGTATCCCCCGCCTGGTATCTGACATTGAAAGGGTCACCGCCGTAGGCAAACGCTGCATTCTTACTCGGCGGCCAAACTGATATTCATCCTATCAGTCATTCGATCCTATTTGCCATTCTCGCAATCTCTAAGCTGGGCGCCGCTGCATCTCCCCCCCCGGGTGACGTGACGCCTAGCAACCCATCAACCCTTCCCCCACATGTGCTGCTGCAATAATGCCCACAGGCGATCCAGTCCCGAGTGTCCCTCCTACCCATCGTCCTCAAGAGAGCCCTCTCTCTGATGTCCAGTCTGAATCCACATCCCAAGCTGCGAAGCCGCGTACCATGACTCCAAAGTCTTCGGCCATTACAGCTCGGACGAACTATGTCTCGCCATACAGGCAGACCCCCACGACGACGAGAAGCGTTTCTTCTCCCATAGCTAGAGCAAATGCACCTAATGCTGGTTCGCCGAACTTCAAAGACATCGTACATCGGTTCAATACAAAACCGGATGAAAAAATACCTGTACCTACAAATCGAATACCAGCTGTGACAGCCGGTAGTGCTAGTTTGAGGAGCAGGAAAACACCACCTACAAGACCGCAAGGAGGAGATAGTAGAACACCAAAACCCCGCTCCACGTCTTCAAACGGGCGAAATAAGCCAACATCACGGTCCAACTCTGCCCAAGAGTCTTACACATCTAATAGTAGCCCAAAGCTACCTACTAACGGGAGACAAACTCGGCCACGCAGGCCTTCAACATCCCTCAGTAATAAATCCGATACTGCACCCAAGAACAACAAATCGTTACACCCAATACAAACTTCATTCAATAAAACTAAATCAAAGGATACAGAACACCGCCGAAGTCTTTCAGCGCTTGAAACACATTCTCCGTCCGCGGCCTCTCTCGCTGATAACGAGAGCGATAATCAGGAGCTCAATGTCAAGCATCCACTCCACCATAGAAGAAGCCACTCGAATATAGAAATCTCTAACTCACCTATCACTCACATACAGGTTGATCCAGACCTCTCGAAGTTTTCCCCAAGAGAAGGCCCGATATCACCGCGTTCCCCCCCACACGGCCGATCCGGTATTCCCATATCCAGTCGTGCAGGCAGCAGCGGACAAAGACATAGTTCAATTGACCAAACGTCTCAGCCATTGAAGGCCCCACAGTCCTCATCACACGGGTCAAGACGCCCAGCCCAGCCCAGCAGAAGTCCAAATTTAACCGCCTATATATCTGCCCCCATGCCCAAGAAATCACCCCCGCTTCGTTCTTCTAGGCAACGTCTACCGGGTGTTGCTAATAACTCAACGCACGCGAGTCGCCAAAGACTCCAACACGCGCCTTCGGCACCCGGATCGCTAAAAGATAGTCGATACAACCGGCGGCCTGAAGATAGTAGAAGGAAGGAGCCGAAACGGAAGATTCCTGAAATAGGAACTGTTGATTTTGCAGCCCGGAGAGCTCAAATTCAAAGTGCTTTTACTCAAAGCTTAAAAGAGAGTGATGACAAGACAGCGGGCGGGGGCCGCAGGAGTAGTTCCAAACAAAGTCTACGAGATGGAATCGAACCGGTAGAGGAAGAAAAACTAGGAATTGGGGGACGAATAGAAGAAGAGGATGAAGAGGACGAAGGCACAAAGGAAGAGAGTGAAATCATTGCAGTACTTCCGGCTTCCAAAGTAGATGAACAGGAATCTGTGGTGACTATTACACATGAAGCGAAGCTAGTTGAATCTGCCGCACCCGTGGAACCTTCTGCGCCATCTGCACTAGATGTATCAGCCACATATCCTATACCCAACGGTGATGAGGAGAAGGAAGAGGAAGAGGCCGAGAAGGCCGAAGAGGATCATTTGAGTAATGCTGAAGAGGAACATTCGAATAATGCTGAAGAGGAACATTTGAATAATGCTGAAGAAGATGTCCAGGAGATTGTGCGGCAACTGCGTCACAGTATGGCACTTGAGGCTGTGCAATTGGAGGATATTGAAAATCACGAGACAGCAGACATCGACGAGCATCCTATGTTTCGCGCGGCAGAAGTTATTGATGGTCAACATCCAACTCACCGTTCACCCTCTCCACACTCTAATCAAGAACGTTCCGAACACTCAATTCACGAAGGTAGCACAGAACAAGTAATAGTTGAAGAATCACAGCAGCCCCCATCTAGATCATCATCTACAGATGTCGACATCCCCACGCCATTAACCACGGCATGGAAGCGGCATTCCATGGGCGAAAGATTACCGGAAAGTCGCCCAATATCGGTTATAATTACCCCGGAATCACCGACACATCCTACGCTGCTGTCACAAGTTTCTAACATGTTGAGAGCCAGCCCTATAGAATGGAGCACTGATTCTGAGATGAGTCCCGATAGTCCAATCCTCAGAAAACCGAGAGAATCCATCGTTTTCAATGTAGACCCCCCTGCTCCTGAAAGTGTAAAAAGCGACAAACACGAGGAATATAGAATGCCAGACCACGGTCAGCTACATGAGCAGGAGCAGGAGCAAGAACAAGAGTATCAAAATGAGCGTGAATACGAACATCAATATGAGAATGAGAGTAAGCCCCAATATGAGGCGGAAGCCTTATCTCCATTGGTTTCGACTATGATGTCCGATGATAGAGCTACTATTGCCTCTGTGTTTGATCGTTATGATGAGCCTAGGGAAGACTTTTTGAATTCATACGAGGGACCAAGTGCCGAAACAGAATCGGAGCATACAACGTGCGACGAACGGGATACATGTGATGGAAACGAGACAGAGTTGGACGATCCATTCCATCTTGATGATCCCGAACCAGAGGCAGATACTGAGAATTATACTTCATGCTCCGATGCTCCAACCTCTTCGGCACTCAGCATTGACGAACAGTCTGGGGACGACTGGGTTACTTCTTCTGAAGCCGAACCAAGTCCACTTTCAATGAATGAGGATATTTTCAACGATAGAAATTCTATGGAGAGACCCGAATCACCGACAACTCCACGCCAGACAATAGAAGCACAATCTCCTTTACCGCCTACCCCTCCTCCAAAAGACGCTCCTCCAAGAGACTCTCCGCCGCCACCTCCGGAAAAAGATCAACACCATTCAATGTCCAACTCCCCATTGAACACAGCGGTCACACCAATTTCTAGCTCCCCATTGAACACAACTGTCACGCCGACTACACCAGCCACTAAAGTGGGAAGTCAGGGATCCTTTCTTCCAGAGATTGAAACAGATTCCGAGCCTCTTGGATTAGCAATCCAAGCATTGCCCTCACATTACGATTTTCGTCCCGGAGATCGACCATCCTCGTATCACACGGAGCAGTACTATGCCCGGGGCAGTGTTGACCGCAAGTATTCTTACGAAAGTTCTCGAACCAGCATGGACCAATATTCTACCCATCGTCCAAGCGTGGATCAAACGTCGTCGTTCCATGATAGGTACTCGCCTTCTTCGAGCTTTTACGCAGAGGGAGAATCTAGGCGGACATCATCATTTGCAGGCCCTAATGGTCATCGGTTTTCAGAAACCCCCGCAACGTCTGTGACAACAGTGGCCAGGGCATCAGCTTCCATTCATTCCGGAGATGTAACCCTCGGAAAGGACCTCGGAAAGGACACACAAGCGCTGAAGCTCTTCAAGCGAAGACGCCACCTGCTGATGGAAATTGTGGACACCGAGAGTGCATTTTTTCGCGACATGACAGTTGCAGAAGAAATTTACAAGGGTTCGGCTAACGCCTGTTCATCGATCACTCAAGACGATATCAAAGTCTTGTTTGGAAATACCGATGCTATCGTCCACTTTTCGAAAACATTCTTGGAAACCCTGAAGGCTGCAATCGCGAGTGTATATACTATGAAACGGAATGGTAGTGGCATCAACAGCAGTGCTGCTAGTGTAGCAAATTCTATAAACAGCGATGAGCGCAGGGATGGCGAGGATCCACTGACTGAGGAGGAAAAGGACCAAAAAACATATGTTGGTGAGGCATTTGCTGAGATGATGTATCGAATGGAAAAGGTCTATGGGGATTACTGTAAAAATCACGATAACGCAGTAACCCGATTGGGCAAGATTGAAAATAATCGGGGTATTGCTATATGGCTACAGGTTAATATTCAATCCTACAGTGATTCTCATTCTAACAACTATTTCTAGGAGTGCAAAGCCTGCGCAGAAGACCTCACAAATGCATGGAATCTTGAATCGTTGCTCATCAAACCAGTTCAGCGGGTGTTGAAATACCCACTTCTACTTACCCAGCTTCTAGAATGTACGCCTCTCAGTCATCCTGACTATGGCCCTCTAGAAATAGCAACCAAGGAGATGAAGTTCGTTGCTGATCGAATAAACGAAATGAAAAAGCGCAAGGATATGGTTGAGAAAATCGTGGGCCGTAAGCGTAACGAGTCCGATATTCGACATGGTATCACAAAAGGGTTCGCTCGGCGTGCTGAAAAGCTCCGCCAATCTGTTGGCCTTTCTGAGGTTGTCGTGGATGAGAAATACAATCGACTTTTCGAGAATTACCACATGCACTTTGTTCAAGTTCAAGTCATTGCTCGGGATGTTGAACTATACGTTGCCGATATACAGGGCCATGTGGAGAAGTTTATCGGATTTACCCACAACTTTAGGGAATACGCCGAGATCGTTCTTACACAACACGTGGAGATTGAGATTAAATGGCGAAAGTTCGATAATGCAATGAAAGAAATAGCAACCACCTATCTTCAGGAACACGTAAGAAACCTCTTTCCAAGTAACTATTATATCCAAATATTGACAACCTTGTAGAAGCACCGTGTGCGCAAACATGTCATCGAGCCACTGGAAACCCTTTTGAAAATGCATGAGAGTCCGCAGGTCATTATGACGAAGCGAAACAAGAAGGCCGTCGATTATGCTCGATTCAAAGCAATCAAAGATCGGGGCGATACACCTGATAAGAAAACCATCGAACTTGCAGATGCATATACTGCACTCAACGAAACGCTGATTGACGAATTGCCACGCTTATTTGCCTTAACTAAAAAACTTGTAGATGCTGTGTTGTTGAACTTCATTGACCTCCAAGCACAGTGGATGAACAGCTGGGCTTCCAAGATAAAGATGACTTTCATGGAACTAGATATGCCAGACAAGATAGGTGATGTGGTACAGGCGTTTGCTGGGGATTTCAGCTACAACGAGCAAATACTCAAACAGCTAGCTATCTGCAATGGTATGTTATCCTTTAATACAATAAGCAATGGAATAAACTAACAATATGTAGGATCCTTGAAAGAAATACAATTTCCATCTGTACAATTTTACTCTTCAGCAACTACATTGTCTTTGGAGGCATTTGATAGTCGTCGTCCGCGGACCGCAGATGATAGAGAAACGCTTTCTGTTGGTGGCCGGGACCGGGCAATGTCACTCAATAGCCAATCGCCAACTGTGGCCAATTTTGAGAAGAACGACACCCGCCGACATAGCGGAGGAGCAGCAATGTCATCCCCACTGTCAGCTATGGCTCCTGTTCTTCCATTGCCCCCGCTACTGGCACCTAGCAATAATAGGCAACGCTCTAGCTCAGTGGCAATGCCAGCTCAAATCAGTTCTCCCATTAAGCCCCAGCCACAACGGTCTAACTCTTCGAATCTTCCAGAGAGTCATTCGCATGGTTCGTTCCATAGGTTTGGTGTCGATAGGTCAGAACGCTTGGGCCGACCACACATGTCTCGAGCAGCGGCTACAGCCGCTTCATTGCCTGCACTTTCACTTAATCGAGATTCCCGTGCACCATCGCCAGAACCTCCTTTGCCAAGCGCTGCATTTTCTTCAGCAATGCCAATGGATGATGATCGCGCATCAAAGTACTCATCGGCAATGCCCATGGACGATGACCGTGCCATAGAAACTCGGTCACATCCTCCATCGCGTGCTTCATCACGCAATGCCTCCTCCTCTAGAGCGCCGTCTCGCAGCGGTTCCAGCAAAACACTAACGGTTTCCGGAACGGATAAAGCCATGTTTATTGCTGCCAGTTTATATGAATTCAATATAGACAAGCAACGTCGTGAAGCAGGTTTTCCTTACTTGACTTATGTACAAGGAGAAATCTTTGATGTGAGTAGCGATAATACTATACAGCTTCAAGCACAACGATGCTAATTAGTAATAGGTCATTGGCGTCAAAGGTGAGATCTGGCTCGCGCGGAACCAAGACGACAAGCAAGCCGAGATTGGCTGGATATGGTGCAAACATTTCGCTCGAATATCGGAGGGTTAGATCTGGAGAGATACAATTGTTTAGCATTGCCATGGAGCCACGGTCATCGTCATCATATATCATGGATTTATCAATTCTTTATGAGCTATTCTGTTTATCATATACCCTGTCTAGTTCTTTTGGTCCTTTTCCTTTTCTGGAGCAACAAAAAGACATAGCTAACGGTCAATTTTTTTGTATCATTCGGATGTCAATTAGGGAAAACTTGGGCAAATAATTTTGTTTGGTCTGTCTTGTCTAATCGCACCTTTGATTCTACATTATTATTCCCTTTCTGCGTTTCCCCGGGGTCTTTTGCGGTGCATGTATTGGACATCTTTTCTTCTTTTTCTTTGTTATTCATCAGCTGCTACTCTACTACCCACCTAAGCTACTACCCTAAATTCTGCGTGTACTGTGGTTCCCTTATCTCTCACTCTGTCTCACTCTTCCTTTGCTTCTCTTTTTCTGATCATCTTGGGCGGCGTCTATTATGTGTCTAGCTTGGAGTCAAATACCTGGATCCTTTTTGTCATTGTGAACTTGCTCGCTACTAGCTGTCTGTACATACGGGACAACACACCTTAAACATTGTTCCGTAAAAATCTGGTGATCTTTGCAACGTGAAACAAAAACGCCTTATGCATAATCGATGCTACCTACCCCCCCTAACCCTTGCCGTCGATGGCGTTGTTGTGCACAAGACAGCGGTTGGACCATTCTCACCTCTCCTGAGCTGAGCTCAGAGCACTTGAGCGTACATAATCACCGCCACCCGCCCACCACTCCCGCTCCCTTCGATTCGAATGTCCATCATCCACTCGCTCGTTTAGCTATCACTATCTTCATTTACTTTCGCTACACTCCTTCAATACATCGTACCAACCCTACAATGGCCCGGAGCCGCCTCGCCGTCCTGGCCACAGGCCTCACGCTCTTCATAATCTTCATCTACCTCCTTCTCCCCGCCTCGCCCCCCAACTCCCCCACCACCACACCGCCCACCTCCGCCGCCGCTGCAGCGCCAGTCGCCATCCATGCCTCCCCCTCCCTCCTCGCCGGCACCGCAATAATGCCGCACCTGGGCAACGAAACCCTCAAAGCAGAGCTCGGGCGCGCATCCTGGAAGCTCCTGCACACGACGCTCGCGCGCTTCCCCAAGAGCCCGACCGCCGACGAGCGTGAGGCGCTGTCATCGTACTTGCACCTGTTTGCGCGCCTGTATCCGTGCGGCGAGTGCGCGGCGCACTTCCGGCTGTTGTTGCAGGAATTTCCGCCGCAGACGAGTTCGAGGGAGAATGCGGCGCAGTGGGGGTGCCATGTGCATAACCGGGTCAATGAGAGGCTCGGTAAGGAGCTGTTTGACTGCACGAAGGTTTCGGAGGAGTATAAGTGTGGATGTGCGGAGGCGGATGAGGAGAAGGAGAAGGAGGGGGTTAAAGAGGACGGGAAGGTAGAAGGAAAAGGGAAGGGAAAGGGGAAGGGCGAGGGCGAGGAGGCCGAGATTAAAGACCCGCTTGAGAGGAATGTGGCTATGAGCAAGAAGCATGGCGCACGGGTTGAAATCCAGAGAGATGGGTGAGTAGCTTCTTCTCTTGTAGACTCTGTTGGCCCAAGAGCAGACTGACTTACTGACGGCTGTGGTGTAGGTTGATGAACGGTGGTTAAGCAAGTTGGACACTACGACAGACGATAGTGTGTTTTTATTATTGCATAGGAATTTGGAGTTGGATATTTTGTTTCCTTAGAGGACTTGTAAAAATAGACCGTTTCGTAATATATCAATCAGAACTGCGTTCTCTTCCACCACTACCATCATTATCATCATCGTCACCATCAGAATCGCTGTGAGCCCTTCCATTTCCTTTTGATCTAGTCCTCCGCCCCAAAACCATGAATTGTCCCCCCCAATCTAAATGTAGCACCGCCCGCCGCTGCCCACCAATGCAGTCCCTCTCCCTCGCTCCCCTAAACCTGCTCCTCCCTCCCCACCGGCTCAGGCCTACTCGCAAACAGCACCTTATACCTCACAATCTCCGCAATCTCGACCTCCTCACCCTCGACGCCATCCCCCTCCGCCTGCCCGCCATCCGGCCGCTCCCGCCGCCGCAACACGCCCAGCGGCGCCGGCAGCTTCTTGATCTCGCCGGCCATGCGCTGGTGCTTCCCGATGTACAGCCATACGCGCGTGCTTCCGCTGTCGGGCGGCGGGAACACGAAGTGCCCGATCGGTGTGGGTTCGTCGGCGTCGGGCGAGTCGGGGTCGGCGCTGCGCGGGAGGTGGATGGACGCTTGGAGCTCGATTATGGCTAGCCCTGAGGGAGTGTGGAGAAGCTGAGGCAGGGGTTGGGGGTAGGGAGATGTTAGGGGGGGCGAGGGGGTGGGGTGGAGGGGGATTGAGGGCATGGTGGTTGTTGTAGTGCTGTGGTGGTGTCGTGAGGCGGGGAGACGCGACGCGGTTGAAGTGGTGATGGTGAGGGCGCATGGGATGTCACTCGAGATTATGGAGTTGGCAGAACAAATATTTTTTTTATCTATGCGCAAAGGCGCAAACAGCTAGCTACTGTTTAAAGGTGCTCTAAAGATCAAGCTCCTCGTAGTATCTAAAGATCCCATTGCCATACTTCTGTCTCCTCTCACTCTCCAAATACGCCTTAATGTTGGGTCTAGCCTTAACACTCTCATAGTGCGCCGCCAGCTTCCCACACTTCTCCAGCTCGCGCGCCGTAGCTTTGGGGAACGCAAACTTCAGCCCATCGACCACCTGGAACAGCACCAAGTCGGCGTACGTGAGCTGCGCACCAAGCAGATACTCGCCGCCCGCCCCCGCGAGGACGCGCTCAAAGTATCCAAAGAACTTTGGAATGCGTGAATCACGGAACTGGGCCGAGGCGCGCGCCGCCTCGGCCTTCTGGTCGTCATAGTACAGCCCCGCGCCGACCGGATGGTGAGTGTTGTGGGTCTCGTCGCTGAGGTCCAGCGCGACGAGGGCGAGCTCTGCGACGTGGTAGGGCCCGGCGGGGGTAGATGGGACGAGCTTGAGCTGGGCGCCGAGGTAGGCAAGGATGTTGGGGGTTTGGTAGAGCGTGGTGGAGCCGTGCTTCAGGATTGGGGGCGCGAAGGGAGGTGGGTTGGCTGGAGTGTATTAGTGGGAGTGTAGAGGGGACAGGAGGAGGGAGGCGTACGAGGGTCGCTGAAGGCTGGGTCGATGTAGGAGAGGACTTCAGGAGCGCCGGAGGGCGTGTCACTGTAGCTTGCGCCGGCCTCTTCGAGGACCAGGCGGATGTATTCGCCGCGGCCGGGGAGACCGGGCCAGTATATGAGCTGGTCTACGGCAGTGTCAGCTCCTGTCTACGGGCTGGCGGGCAGTGGAGAGGAACATACACTTGGTGTCAGCTTCTCCTGCCATTGTGTCGGTAGATATTCAATTGATGTGTGTGAGTGCGTGTGCGTGCGTGTGGATGTGATATAGCGATGATGATGATGATGATGCAAGCTCTAAAGCTGCGGCAGCAGCTTTCTATTATACCACCTTCCACCACCCCGCCATTCAATTCCCGAGCTCCATCCCCCGCAGCGGTTACACCAATTGCCTGTGCTGATTACCGATGGCTTGCAAATGCAGATCACGCATGATGATGTCAGCGCTGTAAGCTGCTTATAAAAGCCGTACGGTTGCTGAGCGATGTCGACTCATTCGAACTCACTCGTAACCTTGCTTGACAGCGGGGAAACATTGTCCCTTGGAAAGAAATTGGAGGGGTTGTTACACGCCGCATCCCCACCACCACCACCTCCCCCCTAGCAAGGCATTCATGTTTTATTATACCACTGTTTCTAATGCTTATAATTGTGGGCCCAAGTTTTTGCCACCATACATCGAACATCCCCCGTGGCGCAATTGGCTAGCGCGTCCGACTGTTAATCGGGAGGTTGGTGGTTCAAGCCCACCCGGAGGAGCGTTTCTTTTGAAAATCTTTTTTATTCAGTCAATTCCTCCTAGTTTTCGTAGGAGTGGAAAGAAACTCTTTTGGTATTATGTCGTAAGGTTAAAATTCTTGATTAATACAAAATAGGTTTTTGTGAAGCTGGTAACTAGTCTTAAAGGAGTATATAAATTACTGTTGATCGACAGGCACAATATGCACGAGTACTGGTTACTGGTCATTCAGTACCTTAGGAGACAGCCCAGGTATCGTACATGTGAAGCTTTATAGTTGAAGCAGTATTTGGACACAATTAGTTATGGTTTTACTACCATCATTTGCTATGAGATAACACCAAAACTTCCAAAAAAAAATACAGACCTATCTATCAAAGAGTCTAAACAAAGAAAGGACTTATAGTATTTCATCAACCAAGTTGAGAGATTGTCAGAAGAACCCGGAACTCTATCATCCATAGGTTTCAGGATTTAGAATTGTTGGGGCTGAGAACTGGGGTGAGATGTTGGTTGGAACCAAACTGCTACGGAGCGATCAGTCAGTTAAACAACAAACAGTGGAAATTAAATGCACCATCATCACCATGTCAGCTTGAAAAATATTCAAGCAACAAAAAGAAACTGCTCCTCCGGGTGGGCTTGAACCACCAACCTCCCGATTAACAGTCGGACGCGCTAGCCAATTGCGCCACGGGGGATGTTCGATAATATTTGGGTCACTCTAGGTATTATAATCTAAGTTCATTGTCATAAACTAAGTCTCTGTAATAACAAACCGAGATCCAGCTCTGAGAACATGATGTCCTCTTTCAAACTGAGTAAATAAGGTTTCACTCACCAAATCAGATAGATTTACTAACAAGCGTTCAAAACCTGCTTATACCCCCAACATTATCAGATTAATATGTACATGTATCTTGTCAGACATTCATTGTAAACACAGGGTGTCTGAATTGATATTAACTTAAATTTCCCGTTCCAAACTCCGTCGTCGCATATATGAAGGAAATTGAAGCAAACAGATATACGCCCGAATGATGAGTAACGCTATAAATTCAATTCCCGAACTTTTGTGTGCCCAAACCAGTCCATAACTAGGGTTAATCACTACTTGCGAACAATCTTCAACAGTGGCTCGATCCTCATTCTCTTGCTTAGCCCGACTCGGTGGGGCACCTTGGAATCCCGTCGAATAGGGCTATGTGCAACTCTCTTCCTAGCAGAATCTTCTGTTTGTGGAGCGGGGGTAGTCGAGGTACGCTCTTTCCCTAATTTAGACGGCATTGAATCCGGGGGTGACATAGCGGGCTGTAGTGGCGGCAGCGATTTAACCTCTTCGCATACACCAACAGGAGTTATAGCAGGAATTTCTGCCTTGTTTAGAGCAGACTTTCGGCCTCTCTTCTTAGGCGCTTCGTCTTGGACCAATTCCCCATCGACTTCGGTATTGGCTGCCTTAAGAGTAGATTTGGTCCTTTTACGCTTCGCAGACTCCTTTTTTGGAGGAGGCGAAGGTGGTGGCGGAGTAAGCTCTCCAATTTCATCTTCAGAGTCTATGATTTTGGTTGCCTCTTTACGGCCCTTCACCTCGGCTGGAGCTATTGTAGAAATCTCATCATCAAACCCATCTGTTGGTTCAATAAACCTGCTTTTGGCGCGCTTTCCTTTGCGCTCCGGCGATGACCCGGTATCGACTTTCTCGGGCTCGACATTCTGCCCACCACTATTTACCTTCAGTGTGATCCGCAAAGATTGTTTCGAGCCTTGATCTTCCAAATCATCAATTCGAGGGGAAAGGGCCAGTTCGTCGGAACCTTCGACTTCCATATTTACTACTTTTTCAACTTGACTTCTTGTATCGGACTGTTCAGTCTCTCTCGGCTGTTTCGTTCCTTCATTTGCCTCCTTTTCCTGGACAGCCTTTGCCTTGGTCTTCTTTTTAGCTGGCGGCTTTTTCTCTTTCGGCTTCCTAGGTTTTTTTGTCTTCTTTGGAGGGCTGTCGGACTGCACTTCAAATACGTCAAAATCGTCATCACTGTGAATATGAGTCCGTGGTTTGATGTCTGAGAGATTTGTTCTTCCTTTCCCCTTTGCTGCCCGCCATTCAGATGCTACACCAGCATTGAGACCAAACCCATGTCCCAGACCTGGATCTGTCTTCGCCCTCTTTTTTTGAGCGGGTTCCAGATCGCCACCTTCGTAAAATGATGGTGCTATAAACTCGGCAGAGGTAAGTTCAGGTGGTGGAGGCTCAATTGATATTGGTCCCTGGTCAGGAGGATCAGGTATTGTGCTAAGAAATGTAGGAGGAGGCGCCCCATCGTCTGAAGTAGCTGGGGGGGCCAGCGTTATAGAATCGTATTCCTGTCTCTTCTGACTTGCAAGGAGCAACTCTTCTTTTGTCAGGTCGACCATGAAGTTTTTGGACGGTGTAGGAAAATCTGTATTCTTAGTCGTATTATTTTCTTGGATATCTTCGTCAGCTAAGCTTCCAAGGGGTGGCGCTATGTTATAATTGATATCTTTGACAGATTCTCTTCTTGTCCGTTGCTTTGTCAAAGTTTCTTTCTCGGGGTTGGTCTTAGTGGTTGCGCGGGATTTCAACCGCGCCATCAATTCTGGGCCCCAATCGTTGTCATCCGACCCTGAAGAAAGATCAAATACAGGTATTGGATCAGTTTTAGACCTCTTCTTTGCCGAAGCAAGAGTTTTCACTTTCTTTTTCTGTTTGACCTTCTTTGAGTTAGATGGTATTTCAAAATCAGAGTCGCTGTGTGGTTGTCGGCTCGCGGTGGGCATGGTGGTCGCCCGTTTGTGCATCTTGGATTTTGTGACAGGTGGAACGTCAATATCCGAGGATAAGTCGTAAATATCCCTCGTGGGTTGTTTGGTGACCGATGGTGTCATGATGAGTTGTGGTGCACTTGTAGCTTTAGAAGAATCAATGTTTGTTTGTATTGATGGGCTGGGAGCTATAAGCGCAGCGTGGGCAGCTTCTATTTCCATGCATCGAATCTCTGAGCACAAAGTTTAGTCTCTTTGACATGAATACCTCTAGTTTCATAGAATTCACCCACCTCCACTAGTAGGTACATTCTTCTGAGGACTATCGGATGAACTTGGCAAGTGTAGAAGGTTATTAGTCGCAGGAATAGGGACTGGCGGTGCCAACAATTCAACGGAAGTATCGAATTCGCCGTCATCTTCGGAATCACAGATCTCAAGAGGCATCTTGCTGGAGGCTCTTAGATGGTGGGGCGACAGTGGTTGACGCGACGGACGCGAAGGAACGGCACGCCTAGGAATTTCGCTAAGTACTAGGCTAAAATACAAAAAACTAACAAGATAAAAAATTGAACATTAGTTTAGCACTTGCATGTACATGTAGGTAATTCGTTAAACATTGAGAATAAAATGCTTATAAATTTTAGAATGTTCTCATCAAACAAGCTTTCAAATAAAAATTACTTTAAGCTACGTAACATCTGACTTTGGTCTGTGCTCCAAATAAGGAAATGCAACACCAAAGTATCACGAAATATCTCCACAAAATCGATATATCCATAGTGACTACTGAATCATCAGTCATCACCTGACGAGTCACAACTGATGATAGTCTCCCGGCAAATCTTATCGGAAACTTGCAGAATACAACAATCGTATCGATGATACTTGTACACGTGTCATGATTTTTAGCAAAAATCTTCATTGACTCGACACCATCACTTCAAGTTGCATTATACGGGTTAAACCAGCCGTTAAGGTAGACGCCACGGTCCTGCAATACTGCGAACTGGAACCCTATTTACAAGAAGAAAAACCGTACACCTATCCCAAGCCAAACGTTACATAAACCTATGAAATTATAAAGCAGCCAAACATCTCAGATACGGATTTCCATTTCGTTTCAACCAGCATTGCCGTTGCTCGATTCCTATTCGAACGCAGACAGTAATATGCCCGAAAAATACTGCATATAATCAGCAATCGATCAAGTAGCGTGTGAATAACAATGTTTGACATACCTCACTGGCTTCCTTCGCTTGTTTCTCTTGCCATTCTTTCTCCCACCTGGCAACCGCTTCCTCAACTTCCCGATCATCGGTGATACCCTTCTTACGAGCACGGGCCCTGAAGTTAGAGAGTCTAGCGGAGGTCTTTGCCTTCTCGGGGTTTTTCTTTCGATAATCGGAGGATGAAATGCGATTGCGCTCGACTGGGGTTCCCTTAGGCTCTACGACGCGTGTCAATTTTTATTACGAGAGCAAAAGTGGCATAGTCTTACCTGCATCTCGCTTCATCTCAGAATGGGCTTCGCCGTGTAGTTTCTCAAATTCGGCCTTATCTTTAAGACCGCGAGTAGCATAGTATTTGAGATGATGCCAGAGACTCTGGCGCGGGTTCCTCCCAGTAAAAGTCTGACCACAGCCTTTTACTGGACAACGTAGCGTAGTGTGTGCAGCAGGAGATGACGATTTTTCGACGCGACCAGTGCGAACGCGTGAGATAGGTGTTTTAGGTGGTCTCGTGTTCTTTGGTGTTTTAGGTGATCTGTTGTTGGGCGTTTTCGGTGTCTTTGACTTCGGGGGTGGGCTGTCAGGTTCCGGTTCGTACTCGCTTTCATCTTCAGAATACTCGTGTTGGTCGGACATGTCGGCATCTTGCTGCACCTCAGTAGCCTCATCAGTAGCCCCAGCACTCTCCGCAACCTCAGAAATCTGAGCAATATCATCTGATTCCTTTGCTGATTGGTGTCCAGGCTCTGTACCTGCGGCTGCTTGTGTATTATCCGACGAGTGATTTCCGATGTCGTTATTGTCCGCCATCATCTGGTCACTCGGCACGTCGTTCGACTCGGTTGGAGCAGCGACTAATCCTGCTTCGGGTAGAACTTGTTCTAGAGCAGATGAGGATGTGTGGAGTATATCGACCTGTTCGGCCATTCTTGGATAAAGATGGTTTTGCGGACGACAAAGAGGTGTGTAGTAGAGAAGAGGGGGTGATGGCTCGTGAAGAGAGTGAGGAGATTCGACAGAGTGATGGAAGGAAGGGGGACGAGCTAAACCATAAGCGAGGAGTCGGGGGCTTTCAGAAGCATCGATTGGCTTGGCATTCCATTCACCCTCACTCGAGTCCTTGACTGACCTTCTCGTTTTGGCGATTGGAAGCTTTTCTCGGAACTCTTCAGCCGACAAAGCCGAAACCTGTTTCCATATTATATTTGCATCTTACTCATGTAGTGTTTATCCTTGAGAAGCACCCAAGTGCTAGAGAAATTCTTAAATCCCACATACACTGAGAAAACTGTTCTCATTCCATCAAATTTCTGACTTAAAAAAATATCTTTGAATTGCGGGGTTAGAGCCGCAAGTATTCTATGGAATCTAGAATTACATAAACCTCATAGTATCACAAGGATCCATCACAACTGCAATGTAGTTAAATTAGATAGAGGTATTCACGTTCAGATGAAGGGACGAGTTCATATTCCCTATTCAATTTCGTAGCTTACTGGCGAGATTTTTGTTATAAGCTCTTTAAACTCTGAACTCGACTCAAATTTTTACTATCTTAGCTTAGTTCAAGAAAACTCAAATCACATGGTTAGAATAATATAATTTGACCTAAGGGGATTGCATGTTAAAGAAGCACCAAATATCATTTCAACTCCCTAATTGCCAATTGAACACTCAAGTTTATATCAAAATGATTAAATTATAATTTATTTCGATCCACATTTCTCAGCACAATGTATAACGAGGTGCTAAGCTAATTGCAATATTAATACTTCAATTGAGTACGAGTTATTTGAATGCAATTTGAAAAAGTTCATTCTATTATATAGTATGTAGTATTCCACAAGACTTCCTCCCGGAAGATAATTAGGGGTTTTACGAAATGTGCTATGCAGTAACGATAATTTAATATGCCTAACGTCCCTATTGGTGTAACTTTCAACATGGAATATGACTAGATTATTGTAATGTAGCTGAGTTTCTCGAATTGAATATTCATGTTGCAGAAACTATATATCAATATCCTTGGTGCATATCAATTAGCCTGTAGCTGGTCTTCTATGGACTCAATAACACTATCGCCCCACCTTGTAATATTGTTCCTTGTACTTGTTTTGATCTGTATACAATCCTAAACAAGATCTGCGAGAACATCTGCAGTATGAGCGGAGCCAATTTTTCTAGCCGGAGCCCACAGTAATATTTAGTGCCTGAATCATCGAATATTTTATAGGTTCGAATTTGAATACATACCTGAATAGCCATCTTATAAGAGTGATATATGTCGAAAAAAAACCATGATTTAGAGTTTCTCAGTAGTTCAATTTATGTACAGAGGTTTACTGTAAGCCATGTACTCAAAGTATATGCCAGTCTCAAGACCATACATCTTCTATGTATTGATATACATACCTAATATATTTTACAAGCAGCCAAAAATGGCCAATACATGGTATCCCATCTCTTAAACACCAATTCGTACTCTAATACGCGGCAAATAAGTACATGTACATTTATATCCGAGCACTCCGTTTAATCATACACAGGCTATCTACACCATATCGATAGCTAAATCAACAGCAAACCAAATAATGAATAATATAAACAAGGGCACTGGACATGGCCATATATCTAATCTGTATCATATGTCATCAGGATCGGCAATAGTCTCGGATTCCAGAATTTCTGTTCGTCGAGCCAATATCTCATGCCATATATCGGACCGAGAAAGTACAAGTTCGTCTTTGTTTTTCTGGGGAGCTTCCGCCGGATTTTCAGGATGATTTCCACTTGGGTCATCACTTGTATCTTTCTGGTAGCCCGGATCATTTGGGTTTGAAGGGTAGATCATATCAGAGTCGAACATCTTTTCCATAGCATTCATGAAGTGAAGTTCGTCATTGTTTTTCTGGGGAACCTCCGCCGGATTTTCAGGATGATTTCCACTTAGGTTATCATCTGTATCTTCCTGGTAGCCCGGATAATCTGGGTTTAAATGGTAGATCATATCAGAGTCGAATATGTCTTCCATAGTATTCATGAAGTGCTGCCAATTACCTATGGGAGGTGATTTTCCATACCATTGGTATGATTGTTTTTTATGAGGGTATATTGGCGAAATCTCGGCAAGCCTGGGAATTAATGTTTTCATTGGTCTTGTGAAGAGTGTCTTTGTCCTTGGTGGGGGTCCAAGAACCTGTTCCTCACTCCACCCTTTTGCATTCGCCTCTTCCAATATGTGTGCTAAACGCTCGGGCTTGTTACATTCAATACAAAGTTGCGCCATCTGATGGTAGGCCCGGAGATCCGGCTCTTTTATATCTTCCCAAACCTGCAAACCAGCATTCCAATCCTTAGTATCAGACCAAAGCTTGAGAATGCTTGTCAAAGTTATCAAACCAGGCGCATCTGGAAATTCCTGCCTAAGACTTCGGAGATATCCTTTTACTCTCTTAATTCGCCCGAACCTCGCCGCGCCATGTAACATAGTCTCTAGTACTATTTGCCCTCTCTTTGGCATAAAATGAAACGCACCACCCATAGATGGCCCTTTATGGACAATTTGTACAAGCCGGATAAATGATTCATAATCTCCCGACTTAATGCACAAGTTGAAAAACCCTACAATGCTGTAATCGTCGGGAGCTATACCACGATCTATCATGTTCTGAAAAACCATGTGAGCTAGAGCGTTTTGACGAAGGGCTGTGAATCCATGAACAAGGATGTTATAGGTAGTAACATTAGGCGGAGAAGGCGAAATTAAGAGATTATAGGATATCTTTAGCAGTAAAAACCGCGGAAAAGGTTGAGCAGAAAACAAGTCCATTAAAGCCTTATTGAGGAGAGTAGGTGGATCAGAAGATATGTGCTTTGGAAATGGTGGCGTGTACGAGCTCATTGGATGGCTTTCGCGTGCCTCATCTTCGGCGGGTTCCATCATCTTGCGTGCGATTCGAGGATCGTAATAGAACTTCAAAGTTCGTACGTAGATGCCATACAGAACGTCCAATTCCTTCAACCGAGGCTTCTCTCTAGTATTTAATGGCAGAAGCGAAACTTTCTTTCCAATCTCCTTCTCAAGGAACCTGATTAAGTGGTCATGGTCGTTCAATTTACTAACCAAAGCCTTAACAGACTCTTCCGAAGTAGGGAAATTCAACGAATAAGCAAAACGGCGGTGTGAATCTTGAGGCGGTTCATCTGTTTTGGATTGCCAGTGGGGTTCTCTTCTGGGTTTATTATGGGTTTCCAGTTTCTGTATGCGGGGCGGAGTAGTATAATTCGGTCGTAGATGCTCATCGGATGTTACGCCATGTAATCTTGCTGAGTCGACGGATGTTGGGCTCTCGTTGATATGTACGTCATCACTGTGTCCAAATGATTTCTTTATTAGACTTCCACTACCACAGATATCGGCTTCACTATGCTCTTCCGGGAGCCCATGGTGCTTTTGCTTTTGTTTTTCGTCTTTCTGTACAACTGTCTCGGACATCGTCGAATAAAATCGCCGGTAGAAATCCCCAAACCTTCCGAATATGTTGGGACTGGGTGCTTGATGTATAAAACCAATCGAGGCATCTTTTGATGCTGATGTCCGTGGCGTCGAAAGAACGTTTGTGAGTGTGCATTGAGAACCAGTGATTCGTGAAGATCGTGTGAATAATGGCTGCATTTCCGATGGACCCCCAACTCCACGTCACTGTGTGAAGGAGAAGATCCAATCGAGGTTTAAGGTGGGGCTGATATTGGACTAACCCATGCGGATTGCAGAGCTGATGATTGAATCATTCGACTTTGAGAAATTTATTAGCTGTGGCTGATGGGGTGGGTGCGGGCGGATTGAGGCTCTGCAGTTTTCGCCATTAGCCACATGATGAGTCATCTAAGAATCAATTAGACTTAAAATTTTCAACTGCAGCTTTTACATAGAAAGTTATTTTAGTAAGCTAGTAAGACTCGTCTGTGTGAGCCTTACCTATAACTTGTGCTGACTTAAGTTATCTGGGAGACGTATCAATTCAATACAAAACAAAAATGTAATCTAGCAATGTTAGTTGTCAACCATCATGTGTGCTTATGACAGTTAGTACTCATAAGAGTTGCCTAAGTCCGTTGTTATATCACGAGATCTCCACTTTGTACCAAAATTCTAGAGGATTGTCTATATTAGTGTTTGATCACGTTGCATTGCACCATCAGCATGCACCTCTGGGTACATATCAGACCTCAGCTAGGACCCATGCAGGCTCGAAAAGCTTGGTTTGTTGAACAAGGGAGGAAATAAGTAGAATTATCAAAGAATATTGGTCTAGGAGTGTCGAGAAAGTGAAAATTCAAGCCCGGACAATCAGAATACATCGTTAATAATAATGGGGAACACCTAATACCTAAAACTGAAAGGACTTTAAGTAAGTGCATGTAGTAAACTCTGCTAACCCCGACCATTTGGGGTCCGTCTTGTATTTTGAATGGCTCGCGTGACAAATTTCCTTTACTGGAAAAGAAGGCTTCTGCATAAAACCTAGAATTCTTGTGAGTCTGCGACATCCCGGGTTCTAGTGTATCCCGAGAGCCGCGGGCCAATTGGCATGGCTTAAACATATATCCTCACTTCAAGTTGCATGTGGCACCAACTGCCTTCAGATAAATGAACCAAATTGCGTACTGCTACTTTGGTTCGGGTTCGGCAGAGTATTTGAAGACTGCACAAATCAGTAATATTCAATGTGAGCAGGTAATTCAAGAAGTACTCAAATGAAAATAGGTATGCAGAGAGACTCTTCGATTCTTTATGTAAACACTAATGAGATAGGATTCGGATAGCTCCGGCCTATAGTACGATATCAGTCTACCGTCATATAGCTCATTTGTGAGTTTCGGAGTATATATTGATGGTTCATGTGACCAATTAAGTCTGAATTTGCTGGCATCCACAGAGAGTGATACATATGTCAAACCACTGTTGCCATTCTGCTTTCAGCTACGTATTGAGAAAGCATGATGGCATTTCTTATGTAGCGTACAGCTCAGACTTACACGCCGTCTAAAGCCTCGTGACCATGCTACGCGAAGAAGCCTGTTGTTTGGTTGGGATTTCGGCCAAAGACTGGTCGAGAAGTGCAGTTGAGAGGTACTAAGCAGAGTCGGTTAAGTTAATACTCAAACCTAGAGTAAATAAAGTAAGTAACCTCAAAGTTCACAAGTCTTTTAACTTCCTTTTGTTCAAGGTTCCAAGGGCCCAGGCATGTGGGGTATCTGCGCTAGAACGGCGGAACCTCAGGGCTTAATAAGGGTTCCCACTTCGGTCGCATGATCTGGGGAGTGCTTATTGACTCGCCAAAATAATTGTGAAAGGGGGGAATGTTGAGTTGGGATTATTGCCAATTGCTCCAGAACTTCAACTATTTCAACCAATCGAGTGGGGTTTGCCATTAAGATGGCCAGTTCTTCTCTGCATCTTTTCGTCTCGCACTATATTTTGGGGGTTTTTTGTACTGTTATGATGCCTGTTTTCGGACCTTGAGGTACCTGGGAGCATACCCACAATCTTGGGAAATGAACACCAATAAAGTGCTGAGAGACCGCACAACCTTACTTAGTTTTCAGTCCATCTGCAGCTAGAGATGACGAATCACTTGCTACAGACACTGCTGCCGGTATAACTAGTCACGATGTCAAGTTTGGTAAAGCTCTGGAAGGCTCGACCGGTGCATTTCCAGGGAGCTTGGAGCTACCTAAAAGAAGCAACATTGATACGGTCCATCCTGAAAATCATAAAAGGTCAGCATTTGGCCTGATACAACTCTGATATCATATCTGCTTTGCGCAGCCCTCATCTCATCGACAACGAGCACGACGTTGTTTCTTGACACCTGGTTGGTTGAATTATTGTACCTTGGCGCTCCCCAGCCCGCGATCCGCGACACTCTACCTATATTTTTTACAAACCTCCCTATCAGCTCCTAGTATTCTCAATTAAGCCCCCCTCTAAATAGCAGGTGTACTCATCTGTCCGGGAGATCGACTTGCAGCTCTTCCTCATCGCCCCGCAGCTGGCTGCGCTGTTTTAATAAACAAACTTGAATGGCCATTGATTTTCGTCAATATACAACCTTAAACCGTAGGATACTAAGTTTGACAAAGTTTATATAATTCACCGCCTGCACTTCATCACCTCTCCAGCTGAGTCCTGCCCTTTGTGCTGTTTTTGATACCCAACGTCACCATGAAGTTCGGAAAGAAGTAATATTAGCCTAATCTTCCAACAGCTGAGGCTAACCACCATTTAGTTTGCCCCGAAACCAGGTTCCGGAGTGGTCCTCGAACTACATAAACTACAAAGGTCTAAAGAAACAGATCAAAGCTGCTGTAATCGAGAAAAGAGCTGGAAACGAACCGGACTTGGCCCGTATGGAAACACCTAGTAATAGCTGATATATAAGTTACTGAACGAAACCATAGCTTTTTTCTTTGCCCTTGATCGGAATATCGAGAACGTTGACTCGTTTTTCAATAAACGGTTGGCCGAGGCGCAACGTCGCCTCAAGCTACTCCGAGGTAGATACGAGGATCATTTCGATTTAACGAACCTTTCGGAAAGCAGCAGCGTGAACGGAAGTGTCAAGAGTGAAGATTTTGACAACGAAAATGTCTCCAAAACACCGGAGGGTTATGGACTTGACCGGGACGAGATTGCTGAAATCTTGGGTGCACTCTTGGAGTTACGAAGTGGACTGCGGAAGCTGCAGTGGTATGGCGGTGGGGTTGTCAATCTATTTGTCTTATGATATAAGCTGATTAGGATGATAAAACAGAGGTTAATAGACGGGGTTTCATCAAGATCTTGAAAAAGTATGACCTACTAGAGAAAGGTGTGCAGAGTTTTAGCTTATGAATATGGCAGACTCGACAAAAAGATAGGCTCAAATTCACAGCGGAGATACTTGGAGTCTAAGGTCATTCCGAAGTCATTTGCTTCAGCCACAGAAGCATTGTCAACAATGCATGCTGTTAATTCATGGCTATCTAAAGTTGGTGGTAACGAAGGATTTGATCCGGAGGGTTCACGATCGTTAGAAATTCAATCTCACCCTGTCCTCAGACGGGTCTCGTCTGGTGCGGCAGCCGGAATATCATCTGAATTGATTAGAAAGATTGATGAATGCGTACGAGAGGACAAAGCCTCCACCCTTTCAGAAATTCTCCTAAAAACAACTGAAAAGGAATACATAACCCAGAAACTCATACTAAATCTTCTGCAACGGGTTATTACAAGTAGGGCGCTCAGTTGCATTGGGGTTTTGCTTTCACAAGCTAATTCTCTTCATGAACTGGATGATATTAACGGTCGAAATGTGATACACAGGCTTGTGATAGCTATAGGACGGACGAAGGGTTTAATGATTGCACCTCAAGCAAACTCGGCTACTGACACAGCTTCTGGTTCTGCCCCACCATCCCTTCAAGCCGTGCATCCACAACTATACATTACCCCCGCCGAATCGCCGATATCAACGCCCCCTGCCGGAAATACCGTCGAATGTGACGGAACACTCAGGCTTTCTCCGGATGATGAAAGTGTGAAATTGCTTGAGTATTTATTGACTAAACTCCGGGTTGACCAACGTAGCGCTCTTGCAGAGCGTGATTCGTATGGCCGCTTACCGCTGCACTACGCTGCGCAATACGGATTTGTTGTCATTTGCCGCCTGATCATCAAATTCATGCGTGAATGGGGCCAATTCGATGTATCAGATGGCATCGATTCTACAAATTGGCAAGATGCCGACGGCTATGCTCCCTTGCACCTAGCAGTCATAGGAGAACACCCGAAAACTACCAGAACCTTACTCCAGGCAGAAAATTGGGATGGTGGAGTTGGTACCAGTGACAAGGTGGTATCTGCCCGGAAAACTGTCTCAAAATCTTCTGCAGTGTTGATAATGGCTACCAAACGGAACTGTTTTGGCATTGTCAAGTTACTAGTTGAAGCTGGTGTTGATATCAATTATCAGGATGAAAACGGAGAGACCGCATTGCATCACGCTGCCAGACTAGGCCATGTAGACTGCGTTAAAACTCTTCTCAACGGCAGTGATAGCCAAAGACCAGATATTGAGTTGGTAGAAAATACTTATGGCTGGACACCTTTATTTATCGCAGCAGTTGAGGGAAAATATGATGTTGCAGAAGCATTGATAGATATCGGCGAGTGTGAAATCGACAAAGTGGATTTTTCGGGATGGTCTGCACCAGAACATGCAACTCTTCGAGGTCACCTTAAGCTCGCGAAATTACTTATCGCGAAAAATCTTACAGTCAGAGAATCTGTCTCAATAATAACCGGTAGCCCTCCCCTTTCTTCGAGTATGGAGAAGAATGTATCAAATATATCGTTATCTGGATCTTTGGGCCCAACAGGATCCACACTACCCAGCAATACCCAACCACAGACTGTGAAGAGTTTCGGGCATCGATATTTGAAAAAAGACAAGACAATGGTTCTGATTACTCTGGGAAGTATGGACGTGCGCAAAAACCTACAAGCTGTCAAACTTGATCAGATCCCAGTCTCAGAGGCACATACCACGCAATTGGACACGGCACTATCACTTGTAGTGTCTGCACAAAATGCGGACGGCGAGCCAACTATTGTTGATCTTCCTGTGCATGCCAACGTTGCTACGGATGACCCAATTGCTTTCGAAACCCAGGATGCAAGCAAAGTTAAAATCCTTTTTGATATTGTTCCAACCTATGCTGGTTCAAACGATCGCATAGTGGGGCGTGCTGTCGCTATTCTTGATGCGCTTAAAACAGAGATTGGAGTCAATCGTACTTCGCTACGGGGTGCTATTCAGGTGCCAATCTTATCTATCGGTACTCTTGAAATAATTGGCTCTGTCAACTTTGAATTTTGCATTGTCACACCGTTTGATCATCCAAATATTGGAATCACCAAGGAACACACATATTGGAAAAGTTTAACTTCACCTAGAGTTAGAATTACGCCATACATACTAAAAACATAACTAACTGTTTCTAGGTTATTGGACATCGAGGTGATTGCTGAGACGGAATTCCCTCTCCCTTGTGTCCTTACCTAACCATTGAGAAGGTCTTGGGAAAAACTTTCCCTCTCGAAAATCTCTACAGCTCGGCGAAAATACTTTACTAGTATGTGGGATATCTATTGCATTTTTGTCTGTTCTGGTTAAATTTAATGCTGAATTTTATGCAGTCATTTATAGCTGCTGCAAACTTAGGTATGTTATAGCCATGCCCTATCATATTGCACTTCACTAATTAAGATTTTTGATGAAATCAGGGGCTTCATATGTTGAGGTATGTTGATCCCGTTCCTATCCTAAGACCAAAATGCTGATGATTGTAGTTTGGTAAGACTTCGTGGTTTAGAACATAAGAATTATCATGTTAATACTTACTAGATGTTCAACTTACAAAAGATCATGTACCTGTCATATATCACGACTTCCTCGTCGGTGAGACGGGCATTGATGCTCCAGTACACACATTGACCCTTGAACAGGTACGAATAAAATAAAAACTCTAAACTATATTTCATTGTGCTGATGCAGACTCAGTTTCTCTCCATGAAACAAGAGTTTCCTCCACAAGAACAAAGAACGGGCTCTCCTGACCGTTTCTGGGGCAGTGATAAGGCAGGAAGTACGCCCTCCAATGACCAAGATAACGGACGTACTCCGCCTTTGGGTCTTCGAAAGATTCGGTCCATGTCTTTGCATGAATCCGATGGGCGCCATCAGAGTGACATGGAACATCGGATGAAGCATACTAGAGCGTTTAAGAAGAACGGTTTCAAAGGAAACAGTCGAGGAACAAGCATTCAAGCACCATTTCCTACCCTTGAACAAACGTTCAAAGAGCTACCTGCACACATTGGTTTCAACATAGAGCTCAGTAAGTTCTCTTGATTGTAAGCGTGAACAATCACGTACTAATATCACTAAGAGTATCCAATGCTACAGGAAACCCAGGACGAAGAAATGGACAACACCGTGATCGAAATGAACGCCTGGGTTGATGCGGTTCTTAAAGTAGTCTATGATCACGGGACAGGATCAGGGCGTAATATTATTTTTTCGAGCTTCAACCCGGACATCTGTCTTATGCTCTCATTCAAGCAGGTGCGATATTATGGTGTTTCCTAAAGAAAAATGTCTAATCGCAGGAGTAGCCATCAATTCCAATTCTTTTCCTCACAGAGAGTGGAACACGTGCATTATCCGATATTCGCGCCAGCAGTCTTCAAGAGGCTATCCGGTTTGCTAGCCGATGGAACTTGCTGGGCATCGTTTCTGCCGTTGAACCATTGGTTCTTTGTCCGCGTCTTATCAAAGTAGTTAAAGAGACTGGACTAGTTTGTGTAACATATGGTGTGATGAACAACGAAGCAGAGAATGTCAAGGTACCTCCTCTACCATACTATGTAACCTTTCAAAATCTAATGTGATACTGTATAGTTGCAAGTTGAGCAAGGCGTAGATGCACTCATTGTTGATAGAGTTCTTGCCATCGATAAAGCTTTACGACCCTCTGGAGATGATGAGAAGGCAGACCCACTCAAGGTTTCTCAACAAATTCATGAAGAGGTTGATGTATCAATTGGAAGGAATACTAGCATGGTAGGTAATGTGTAATATAACTTTAGAGGTGTAGGAAAGAGAGCAGGATATGGGCCTTTTCAACGGTATATCCTGATGAATATTCTAAATTATTCAACATAGATTATTTGAATATAAGTAGTTATGAGAGTGAATAGATATAAGTATTGGTTTCAATCTATCTAGCTTAAATAAAAGTACACACTTTAGGCTACTACGTTCTAATATGTACATAGTTGCTTTCTTAATATGCGCCTCGCAAGGCTTGATATTTAATCCACCACCCAATTCATTAGAAGTGTTCTGTGTGTTGGGGATATCTGCTTATGCAAACAGAATTGATGGGGGGCCGCAGTTTCATTTAGCCAACTACAAGTCAAAAGCTAGAGCAGCACCGGTAATACAGCCAATTATTGTCCAATCGCTGCGTTCTTTACAGCGTTGGAATTTGCGCAGCACTTGGGTGGGATTGATACTTGACAGGCAGGGTTGTGGGCGGATAAGAGTTGTGGAGAATATTTGTTATACTAGACTTTACTATTATTCTAGGACTACTGCGTGCGGATTTGCTAATTCCACTGCAAAGTTCCTGGGCGCGACAAATTCTGACAATTAAGCGGCTCCAAAATAAATGTTGCCAAAGGTAGTGCCATATGTAGTGCGGTTATCAAAAAAGGTAGTGTGGTTATCACTACCCATATAAAAATTACGTATCATAGAGTTCACATATTGTATAATTCTACCAATAGAGATGATAATTTATTTAGAAGCTACTATGTTTGATGCTGCTTTGGCCGTCTTTTTGGTGTGTGGTGTATCGTCCTTGTTATGTAAGGCTGTGTTAACCACTTCAGGGTAAGAATTTAGCGACTTCGCCGATACGCTTCATTCCGACCTGTGTCTTCGCCTTGTGCACAAACCTTTGCAAACCCAATAATGCAGTCACTGTATGAGACCTGCTTCTTATCACTGTTTTCTAAAACATGTCGCTAATTTTTTTAGGCGTCCCTGCATCATGCGGCTTCCGGTCCATGTGACACGCCCCACCGCCGCCCGCTTCCTTCACCATACTATAACCCCTCCTCCGCCACCAGCTGCTACTACCGAAGTCGGTGACGTTGGTACTTTTCTCACAAAGATTGGCCGTGGTACTGCCGAACATGCACCTAAATTCACATCCTGGGAGAACTTCTTTGAGGCGACCTCCCAACAGTTGAAGGAACTAGGTATCGAGCCGCCTAGGACACGTCGATATATCATTCGGTGGCGAGAAACGTTCAGGCGGGCTCAGGGGAATGTCAAGTTGTTTGAGCAGAAGAGAGGGGTAAAGGTTGATGGCGGTGAAAGGCGGGTGAAGATGGTCAGGGCAAAGAGGTATCAGGAAGAGCGGAAGGCGGCGGCAGAAAAGGCAAGGTAAAGACATAGTGATACCGGGAACAAACTGTACAGTACGGGAAAAAAATGATAGAGGCTACATCTAGGGCAAAGGCTTCGGAGTATTTGATTTACGCTCCAAACCTCATCAGGAAAATTTTGGGTCTTTATGCATGAAATAAAATACTATTTTATCCTACAAGCCAGACATATTGGAAGAATTATTTGAATAGGATTTCTTTTACTAGAGTTGTCTACATTCTTGGGTCCAGCGGATCGATTTCCTTTAATTTAAGGTGTCATTAAGATAAGTTAATGCACAGACAAGCTAGGTCATCGATGGATATCCCATAATATAAGTTATCTATAAACCAAATATGTCATTGGCAGCTGCCTATAAAGTACCTCTTTATATTATCTAGACTCATGATCTGTTGTTTAGCTATACATGTGTCTCCTTACATCAATTAGATTTGGGGATTTCAACGGGCGGGCTCCTGAAAGACCTGCCCAGATTTCCATCAGATATGACTACGTATATACTTCTGACTATTTATCCCGATTCCCATTAGAATATACATGCGAATGCAATGCTTTTGATATATATCACTCACAATAGAACTAGTAGTAGGCTCGTGTGAGTGTCAATGGTCATTTTGGTCAAGATTAGAAAATTTACTTGTAAACATTAATATCTTATAGTAAAATTACAAATACACATATAATCATTTGTTTAAGATGTACGTATACGTACTTGCTTGTATCAAAGTCGAAAAAGTATGACGTCGTTATATATAATAGCTATTCTATCATCAGAGGTCACTCGGAACTTATATTACACGAAAAGTAGATCTGGAGCTTGTTATTAAGTAAGAACCAAACTGCTCTGCTCTATATCCGCATCTATATCTGCCCAAATACGCTAAAACTTCCTCAAAATATACATTGTTATTTCTTAGAAATGGTATTTCTATTCTTCTGTTATAAATAAAACGATCAGGGAGACTTGCTTCTATACCTCGGGCTGGGGGTCATGATTTCCATGCCTAGTTATCGGGCGATATATTCACCTTGGCTCAGCTTATATTAAAGCAACATAAATGAATCCACTGATCTTTCCCACCGGATATTAGAGTGGGCACTTTCGATGCAATGCAATGTACAACTTCTGTGGCCGTATTTGAACGAGTTCGAGACAATGAAACAGACTAGGTTCGATCAATATAACGTGCAGCCTAGAAATCCGGTTCGTGGGAAGAGGATTAGAAATATTGCAGAGTTGGTAAAGGTCTTCGGGTCGTTTATTTCATTAGTGGTTGTTCATATATTATTCATATATTGGGCGGCATAACGGAGAAGATGGGCTACACTATGTAAGTCTAAATATGGTGGATATCACTCGCTGTTTAAAACATCGATAGAAATTTGTATTCATAGCTCAAAGAAACTTCACTTGCGATATTACGAGAGTACTAATATTGGGATAATTCAGAGTCCAGCAGCCTAGCATAATTCCACCTATCAATTGTATGCCAAATATACCCGTTATTCTAGCAAACCTAAGTGTTAAACTCGGCACTGATTTCACCTTATCAATGATGCCTTGAATTGGGTTGGACCGAAATCATTCTAAACTTATCTAGGCGGTGAGAGACGTTATGAAAATGCTAGAGCATCAATATATCTGTACAGTGGCGGTTGTCCCCTGAGGGTTCTTGGACATGGTAGGGCCTTTTCTCTTCTCCACACACTGTCTAAGTGCATGTTAACATACTACATATCTACTCTATTGTGAGTGGTATGAGTTTCCGGGAACCGCCACTATCAATGTACTTGAGCATGTATAGAAACCCGTTTGTGGTTTAGAAACACGGACAGGGTTAACCAACCATGTTTATACTTGAATACCTTGTTGAAAAAATGTGTAACAGACATCCTAGATCCGGGTGATAGTAAATGATTCCAATTGATCCGTAGCCAGAGACTATATACTCACGGAAAAGCGATGTTGTGTGCTGGTGAAACCTACTAGACCACTTACACTCTGGCAGCGGACTTCGCCTCGAGTACGTTCATCATATTCAGCATATTCAGCGTGTGAGTCTCACGATATATTTGAACACCAATTTTCAATCTAAACATTTATTTAAATGCCCTCAAGCAACTAGTTACAGAGTATTAACATCAAGCGACAATCATATCTGTCGGCTTACTCCAGGTAGAAATGACCTCTCACAAAGTCTAAATGGAGTTGTGATGTGCCGTATCTTGCAACGTCGATTACAGTGCAGACTAAATAGCAAACGTCGGCCTGCTGCCGCGCGGGGCCGCCACTCGTCTCCTCAGTGATGCTTGTCTAGCTTATTGAATCACTAGCGAACAACCCTTTCTCCGAATAGTGTGCACGTGGTTGGCCTGTACATATGCACTTCAGCTTCACACGGTACAGCTTGTGCGAGAAGCGGAGCGTCGTCCGAAAACTGTAGATACGACTGCACAAGAACGATGATTCCATGGAAGAAAAGGTGGGGGCTAGCGTAACCGCTGCGTCCCAGGTTGATTGAATCTCTGTTTAAAACTCGTGCCCTTATTTTGCCAGGCACAATTCGAGCTGGGAATATTAGAGTTCGTGACAACGCCGGCCCCCGGATATGCACGGAACATGCCATGGGACATATGTGTAAGTAAATATGTATGATCCTACAGGGTGCGGATGTCGTGAACAGCAGATAGATAGCTGTCGATACCTAGTCCAAATATGTAAATTGACGTAAGGCAGCAAGACGAACAAGTGGTAATCGTGGTATGTACAACAGTACAAGGTAAATCGTACTAGGACCTCTTTAGCTTGTCAGCAGCGGGTAGTTGGCCGTTTCGAGAACCTCGACTATATCGAAGTCGATATGGCGGCATGGTGTATCACTAGCGCACAGATCAAAGGGCAAGAATTGTTTTCTGGAAGTACATTACTGTATTCCACGAACAGGGAATTTTCTGATTCTTTTGGCAGCCAGAACTAAATTATCGATGGTTTTGTTCGAGGCGGTTATGTCTCCGCGCGGGGATGGCCTGAACCATGGCACGGCTGCTCTATCTTCACGTGGAAGCACTCGAAACCATGTAAAGCGGCCAGGCTACCAAGTAGGCACATGTTACATGTCAACTCAGGCCATTAGACTAGGCCCATGGTGCCGATGAGATCTGCGCGGAAGCACAGAGCAAGGGTCACGGCGAACGGCGACTTAGAATATATGCATGCTCACAGGCAGAATTGGTCAGGGTGTAATTTCGGTTTTGCTGTGCTGATAAACCTGTGGTGGAGCAACTTGGGTCTCAATCATGCAGGCTCGGTGTAATGAAGCCGCCGGGTCAGGCTGAGGGGTGAGATTTCGCCTTAGCGAAGTAACACCTGAGCCTTGTAAGCCTTTTTCCTTTTGCCTCTGGAATTTGGAATTCGGAATACCGCGGCAGGCAGTACCGCTTGTATGATGGGCCCAGAAAGGGGGAAGTTCATGAAGCACAGATACATAACGAAACATTGAAATTCAGTATGGTTGCACTAGAGATATGAATTTCTTAAGTAGCCATGAGATTTCAATAACTTGCCAACTTTATTCAAATATTTCTTGATATTTATGATATAAACCACAAAGAAATACTTGCCTCATAGTTTACGGATGGGGCCGAGTTCGCTAGCGCTTTAACAGGCCTTATTGTTGTTAGCTGCAGCCTCTATCCGTACATCCTTGCTGACAGCATCCGCAACAGAACCACAGTACACATGTAGCTCCAAGACCTACATAATCAACAAGGTTAGAGACGCGGCGCATGCTGTCCAATCTCGAGAGCCACGGCATCGGCACATTACAGCCCCGGGCGAACCTTGTGAGCTTACTCCATTGCCCGAGGCGCGATGATGCATGCTGATACCGGCGGGACCTCGACCACAGCGCGGCGTGTGAGAATGATTTTATGCTCGTCGTTGAGATGCGGAAATTAAGCCTACGTTTTGTGTCTTAGATGTAAATATGCAGCCTTATCAGTAGAATAAAAATTGCTGGGATATATGTCTGTGAACGGAATAATCGTCATTGTGACCTTAAAGACAAAAGAGCTCAACCGTCTTCAGAAACTAACAAGATGGCACACAAACTCATCACAGCTCAGAAGGAGAAGACTGCAAACTCGCTGTATCAAAAAGACCACCCAAAGACTAAACTTTTACTTACTTAATCCGCAAGCCGGTGCAGTCAAGATAACGTCACAGGCCTCAAGCAGTCCTCACTATTTAGAAACTTGGAGAGAATTCGTAAATAAGCACAATATATTGGTTATGCTATGTTTTGTCTCTTGGTACTAACGCCATTATATTGAATCCCCAGCTCATATCACCCTCCTGCTCCATATCAATCTTCCTCCTCATAATCCCAAGCACTCTCTCATCAGCCAACAAATCTTCCTCTTCTCCCATGCTTATCCCAAGTTGTATTGGCCCCTTACTGTCCCCGTCGAGTTCATAGAGCTCTCCACTATTACCTTTTACAATGGCCACATAATGATAATCCACTTCCTCCTCAGCGTCTTGCGGCGGCTCTGTGTCCCCTAATAAAGCTACACTCTCATACGCCATCTCTAGCTCCTGTGATGTTTCTAAAGCCTGAACTCTCTGTTTCACCAGTGTGCCTTTCTTCAAGATCTCGTCCAGCGTCGACCCTGCTTCTACATGAACGCTCGGCCCGTGCCCACCGTTACACATCGCATGCAGAATACCATACAGCCCGCACGCATTATTGATTGTTTGCTTAAACCATACCACATCCTCTTCCCCTGCCCCTGTGTAGTCAGAGCGCGCTGCATCAAACTCGGCCTTCTGTGCTTCGTACCGCGGGGTGGTGGGGAATACGAATATTAGCGCCGTGGCGGGGCGCGCAACATAGGCTAGAGTATCGGGCGTGAGGGTCAAGATGTCAACAAAATTTAGAGTGCATGTGAGCCCGAGCTTATGTGCAAGAGTGGTGAATAGTGAAGGGTTGGATTCTAGAGGGATGAAGTGTTTGACATACTTTGTGGGAGACGCCATAGTTGGAGGGTGTGTAGAGAGTATGGCAGGCGCGATGGATTCGCGTTTACAGATTCCCGTGTCGTATATTCATCGTTATTTTCATTCTCGATTTCACTAAAATCAAAATAGATGTTTAGCTCTAAACTGCATAGAAATAGAGGCACTAAGATTCACAAATTAAACCTACCTATATACTCAGCCTTATCTAGATAAACACCTGAAATTCTAGAGCTTTAATGTTCTGGGTCTAGCTCCCACCCCTCCTAGATACCTCTAGCTATCATATCATACGGTCCGTATACCAAGCCCTCCGAAACAAGGCATGAGAATACGCTGTCTAATAAACTCCGTTGTATGTATGCTATTTAGAGTGAGTGCCTGGGTAATTATGAGCGTACAACATCTCTTGATATTACCACAAAGCGAATCGCCTCCCCTACTCAAGAAAATTATTATGTGTGAGACTCCTATAACGTACTTCACGAACTTCCGGTATATTATGGCCAAGCGATGATATACTATAAGCTGATGACGGTTTAAACAGTACTCGTGTGTTCGATCCAGATCATAGATAGCTATTTTAGGCCAATCACATGTAAAATTCAGACTACGTTGATCTTCTGCTTCGGGATACTGTCAAGAAAGTATGGTCTAGAATCGTGTACGACGAGTGCCAAGTCCACAGTAGCTAGTGATTAACTATGAAATTATTGGTGGATTATTTTTGAATGATACCAAGAACTAAAGCCTCCAGAAACAGGTAGAGTTATGCATTTCCGATCATATTTTGTCATGTTATGATCTCATTTGCATATGAGTGATACACGATGCACGCCTGTAATCTCGCTTCCTTCAACGTCACTCATCGTCCTACAGTCATAATTCTGGTTTGTAGAGTACAACATTTCTCACCTTGAGAGATAAATATAGCTAATAACAGCGGACGAACCATTTATCCCCAAGCACTGGCCACTATCATCCTTACCCTGCCCTAACCCATATCCCAACTAGCCTTACCGTAGATTCAAATACTCGGTATTGTGCAACGAACCCCTCCCAGCATTAATTCGAAACGCTTGTACTCTACTCTTTTGCGTCCCGCCAACAGGATGCCGTGCCGCCTGTCAGAATATTTTGCTGCACGCAAAGCACATGCGCACATACCTACACAAGAACGAGACAACATTGAGGTGAGACACACAAAGGCCGCAAGACAAACCGGCAATTGAGCTCTTTATGGGGGCCGAGTAAGCCTTGTATATCTACCGGCAGTACCCTAGCAAGTACGCGATTTCTAGATCGTAGGGTTGGGGTTCAAAGTTTTCATGTGTATGCACTCGTACAGTGTATGTGTCGCCGTCTGGAGATTGGTTGAAGATTTCGTTAAACGGACAGGCCGACAATTAAGTTACATTGATTCAGCCCCAGGCCCCTTTTTCAGAAAACAGCGAGATAACTACCGTTAAGTGTCAAGTATCCAATTACTACTAGCTTGTCAGAGTGTAACCGTGGCTTTGAGAGAGAAGCGATAGCTACCCAACACAATAGCTTGTGAGTGAATTGCGTGAGGTAGAATCTTCACAAGGTTCATGTGAATAGTTCGATTGAATTCCTCAGCCATTTTAGGGAAAATCTTCCTTAATTCTAAGCTACTAATTGTAGTGTGAATCCCATTACCTTTGAGCATACGCGGGGGCCAGGCCATTTCAACATCAGGTACTCAATACAGCATTCTCCCTCCCTATACAATATTACTACCTTGTACTCAGGCTATATGCAGTATACGCCAGGGTCAATTTTCGGACGGCTTCTGCCGTTGTTCCTGAACTCTGAGTGATTTTCGTAATACCCTGGCCGGTAGATTTCAGGGTTTCGTTAAACTCTTCCTCTGCTCTGCTCGACTGTCCACGTCTACATGTTGAACTAGCAATCGGGGAATGATCAACAGCAGGTATGTGGGTGGGTATTTACCGCTCCTTCTGTGTTGCAACGGGTTTTCAAATAGCGATGCCAAACCTGTCAAAAAACGGTTCATGCAAACCAGGAAATCAAGGTGGATGCACAGCATATTAGTTTATTTTACTCCACAGTGCAGCATATTCGCGGGGTATTAATTAAGAAACTCTCCTTTCTTCATGTCACCGGAATCAAGTAGCAAAGAGTTTAACACCGTAGTTCATGAGAATTATTACTGCATTAGTAGGTATGCGGAGCTACCTAATGATGCTTAACACATCGGGAACTAGTGGTCACATACATGCATACACATTCGTGACGCTTCAAAAAACGTATCCCGTGGTACCGTACGGGCTACGATCCCGAGTTGACCGTGGGTCATAAGCAATACAGTCTTGGAAGTCCTCCCAAGGTCCATACATCATATTATAGCTCATCCACCCAAACGTACATCTCTGAAGTTCTCCGTCGGCATCCTTCCCTGATCATATCGGTGTAGCCGTATAGAAGGTTATCCCCGGACACGGCAGTGTAACCGTGGCATGAGTAAACCCTGGTTTGCTCTCGGCTAAGTCCATACACCATGATATTTTGTAGTAGACATAGTTTATGCTTATCATGTTCATATTGTATCTGACCAGTGCTGAAAATTACAGGACTCCTTGTAAATCTGGACTAAAATTGATCCTCCTATGGTATACAGTACGAAAAGATATACCTAGGTTCTGCAGCAGATGTCAGAAGCCACGCAAATGGCCGCGGGAACTCCGAATTGTTACAGTGCGTCTTGCATATAAGAACAATCAGTTACTGAGTGAAACCCCAGACACGAGCACAGCCGTAAAAATTGGATGAGGTAGCAACATTCCATGTGTACGACAAGACATTTCTAAGCCTAGATTTCACGATATCGATCGTTTCATCGGAAGGTACCGAGTCATCTGTCTGTAGAAAGAAGGAGGCGCAAATGATAGCTTCCTTATCTGATAGGGCCGTACAGGAACACCCGTGCTTCCGTTGTTTGTCCGTTTGAGGACAAGGGACGATGCTGAAAAATTCTCCGATATCACAACGGCGAAGCGAGCAAACAGTTGAAATCTGGGGTGCACACAAACTGACAGAAGATGCTAAACAAGGAACGGCTGATGCAGCCGCGTACATAGCATTAATTCACCTTGTCTTCATGAGATCCATGAGATCCAACCCAAATCCTCCACCAACACCGTTCAATCCCCTGCCATTTCCTGCACCCTCGGTCTGCCTTTGGGCTGCCAACAAGCTGGAGAGTGACGAGCCTTTCCGGGTCTTTTTCCGCGAGGGCCTTGAAGAATTTCCGGAGGCTTGAGGGTGGCGAGATGCGGCCATGGGGGGCTCTGGCCGGTCTGGTGTTACTACACCACCAATACCACTGGTGGAAGTCTCCGCTACGCTTAAATGATTGGTTGGCCCGATACCCTCTGACTGTGTTCTTTTTTTGGCTTGTTTTTTGGGAGGTCTTGTGGAAATGTCCTCAGTTGTGATTTTCCCACATGCACCACATGTATATGCCATCTGCGATGGTTCTGATGGATCTCGATCTTCGTACTGATTCTCCCTGCTGTTCATTCGTATCTGAGGTCGGTTACCTTCGATAAAGAAAGTATCTGTTTGTTCTGTGACGCGGATAGTCCCGCACGCTGAACACCATGCTCGCTGATCTAGCACTGACAGCGAAACTCCCTTTTCACTTGAAATGGAATGGAACCTCGACATTAAGTGTGCTGAAACAGCCGGTGATGTTTTCGATAGGGCATAGGCTGCTTCTCGTAGATGCTTGAGCTGCGCGGTGACCTGGCTGCTTGCCATGTTTGTGGAAAGGTGGAGGTGCAGAGGTTGAAAGCTAAAAAGTTATCACAAAAGAGCCTCCAAGATAGTTGCTATGGAGACGACGATAGTTTGGTGATACGCATATTATCTGGTGGGTATTCTCAACTACATAGCCAGACCTATTTACACGAAGCTCCCAATTTTTCATAGCATTACATCAAACATCCATTCTTTTTAGAGGAGTGTAAATCTGATGTCCCAAGACAGAACCGCCGTCCATTTTCTCCAGCAAAGTACCCCTCCACAATCCATTCATACCAGACTTTCCGCTCACTCGAACATCGCCACATTGAGACGTCGACCTCCGAGTTATCGGGTATATAAAGCGGAGTCTAATTATTTGATGGTTAGCTTCGGTTTAATACCCTGTATAGAGGCTCTTTTATATTCTAGATCCTCTTTGTCACCCCCGAGGGTAGAATCTGTATCACCACGAGTTTTACCCGCTTACGTCGTCTCACGAAACAAATTCTATGGTTGAGACAAAAAAAAATCCGGAAAAATCAGAGGGATAGACATACCTTTAATGGAAAGAATATCGGAAACCAACTTATCATGTCCATACTTTTCGCATCAATTGTGTCTGGCCTAGTACTCAACTCTATATTTCCGTAGAGAACACTCTCAAAATATCCAGCAAGACCATGTATTACGCCTCTTCGAGGGATCTTGAAAGTGGTCTTGGAGCTTCGCAGATTGTGATCATTTCCACCTTCTCCTAAGCCAACAATTCCACCACCAAAAGCGGCAGACTCAGTCAAAATATTGACATCTAGTGGGTGATTAAACTCCCAAACTTTCTGTATGTGATTGTCTTGGGCCAAGTTCTCTATAGACTGTAGCATAACAACATAAGGTGTTTCAGCAGCATCTGGGTCACTCTTGCGCCCAGAGATATCAGCATGGATTTTTGGCGCCATAATGGGCGAAAGATGAGCTGAGTATGACTGAGGAATCATGACCCCCCCCGAGGCTGTATTTCCCACGCGAAGCGTGTTAGCCAGTAACTTTAGACGATCAAGGTAAGACGAGCCGAGGTTCCCGCTTGTCAGCCATCTGACGGCCCACGCCACGCTTTGTACTACAGATATACATTGCATAAAGTGACTAGGTGAGGACCTTCAAACAGCTGATCGACGACTTGTGACTAGCTGTTTACCGTCGGCAAAAGTGGAACATGAAAAAAGACACCAGAAAGAGAAATGGTAACATACGATTTAGAACTCTCTGCACGCCGTCCAGACACTCCGGACTTAATTCATTGTCTGCAAAACTCCCAAGAAGCTCCGACACCATTATATCAACCATGAATTCGGGCTTCCAGGACCTCATATCGCTTTTGATGACCGTCACTTCGTTGTCCCATACATCGCGATTTTTACCTAGGAGATGGACATATGCATTCGGATTTTTCTCGACAGCAACAACTTTAACAGTCCGCTTTGATCTTTTGGCTGCTCTTAACGCTCGGGTGACTAGAGGTCCACGCCCAGCTCCCACCACTGCTAAAACACTGCAGGTAAAAAATTGAGTTAGCCCCGTATTATGTATGCTGCCGCAAGGATCTCTCTAGAAAAGCCGCAATATGCAGGCTGTAATCCCGAGGTAGTCAGGGGAGATCATAAATTATGTTAGTAATGTAGCATTTGCGGAAGCAAGCCTGCAGTCTGCAAGTTGCCGCATGGGCTTTGGAATTATATACGCTCTCACACAAAAATAAATATTGGAGAGGGATTTGGGTACAAACACTGTGGTATCAACTTGTCGATCTTCCAATGCCAATTGAATAGCTTTTTCGTATTGATCATATTTCACTGGATCTTTTTCGAAAACCTCGTACGTTATACTTTCTAGGTTGTCGGCCAGCGGTTGTAGAGGTGCTTGCAAATAGTCTTGATAGCCTGAACCAAATGAATCAACTTTGGATAATGGTGGTTGGGTCTTTTGAAGATGTCTAAGGTATATCAAATATGACAATGGTTCATGCCTTGGTGGAGACTTTGATCCTGCTCTTGGTGTCAAAGGAACATCGGTCTCTGAAAGAAAAATATACGGTGTAGGCTTGAGCCTCATATATGTAGAAATAAGGTGTTGGTGAGGTTTCGTTAGAACCGGAAATCCCTTGTTATTCGGGCAAAAGCACGATGCAGGAAATTGTATAATACGTATAGGTTCAGCGAACCAACGTTGAATAACAGAACTATGTGGAAGTCGCGGCGTCATCTGGAGTGCTGTAAAACACCGAAAGTCAACAACTATCATAATTGGTAATTGAGGCGCCATTTACCAAGTTGGAGTTGCGAGCTGTATTTGCATATTGTGCGTATTGTATTCCAATTATCCCAAGAAGCGAGTTCATCATAAGAAGCACCGTCTTTCTGGTATTCTATTGGCATCTGTACTAACAAGTGCATGTATGTTGCATGGGTCAATGCTGCGCATATTGCTTGACCATATTCCGATGCTGTGGAGGATAATTTTGGGCCTGGTATTACAACATGGGCGACTCCACAGAAAGCAGCATATGCAAGCTCAATATTAAGGACTTGTCTCGAAACATGCGCCAGCAAAGGATCAACAGCATCTACTTCTATCCATGGCGAAGCAAAAGCTACAAAGCTAGGGATATAGTGTCCTGGTGATATATTGACTTCGTCTGCGGTAAGAGAATTGACATAGACATGTTTTCGTTGATTTAGGGCGGCTTGTGTGAGAATACCCTCTACTCGGGTACGGAATTTTGAATTTGAAATTTGGCCGCCAATTATATCATACTACACATGTTAGGAAAATAGTATTTTCGGAACCAAATTGATATCACTCACGCCCACACTATTTTCATTCTCCAGGACATGGACACTCATCTCAAGATCTGTATCCCGCAACTGATTTCCCACCATCCATAGTGGAATATTCTGATCGACCATTTGTTGCGTTTCGCCCTCCATGGCGTAGGATACGAGTGAAGGATCGCGCGCGGTCAAATAAACAACGATAGTCGGAGGGTAGAAACAGAAAGAGCTTTTCCAAGGTTTACAAAGACGCTGATGCTGAAAAGTTGTGTATTAACTTTGGCGGGGCTCTGTCAGGGCCCGCCTAGATATGGTCTGTGCGTTACGCGTGCCCCGCCTTTTACTGGGCATACCTGTGATTGGTCGACAGGCGTTTTTTTCAAGCTGGAATCCCTGTAAAGAATCCCTGTTAACAGTTTTCCGGCTTTTTGGAGTTCAGACAGATGAGATGTTGAGTCTGGTGACTAAGCCCCTAAACTGAGCCCTCCTGTTCTCGCGTGTCTTGGCTACGCACGTCGCGTCTACCCACTCTTTATTTATCACCACCTGCACAGTACTTCTCTTCCTCTTTCCACAGCTCACCAATACAACAATACCGGATCCCGCGCAATACTCTTCTCCCCCACCCAACGGTCCCTGTTCCATCTGTTACATTTGCATTGTCTCATTTTGGGTCCTATCCAATCCTCCAACCTCGGCTCATTTCGACTATTCTTTTTGGCTCGTTCAATATGAACATCGACATAGCAGTTGCAGATCAGTCCCTCCATGGTTTCTCGGTAACCGGACAAGGCTTTACGGCTTTGAAGGAAACATGTGCGGTTCTCACTGTAGTTTCCTGGCCACTTCCCGACCGTTTGTTGTCAATGGGAAACGAGATTCCAGTCGAACACTACGCAGAGTTACCGTGTTTTCGCCCCGGTGTACCGGAACTTAACCCTAAGTCTTCAGTCATGTGCTTCGCAGATTGTCTCCGTTAAGTCAAGGTTTACTTCCAGCTGAGAGTCAGATGATTCGAGGCTCGCTGTCAAACCTTGACGGAGCTCGGCCCTTGGTTTCATACAGTCTGCGAAGGATTGCCTCTATTAGTAGAGACATTGGTGTGGGAATTTGATACTCGAAAGAAGAGAATGACAGGTTGTTGACAGACGCTCAAAATTGATCGATTCTGCTAGGCACTGCAGACGAGGGTTGAGATTTCACGAGCACGGTTCAGGTTCTTCGGGACCTTTGCCCTACAAACGAATGGCTAGCGGTTTCATCTATGTTTGGAAGGCTATCGCTCGTACAATATTTGTGTGTAGAAATACCACAATGTACTTGGGAAACCTTTTGCTCCTCTGGAGTCCAGACTACATACGGAAGCCCAATGACATTGACCTCTGGCATGCCGTTACGCTCGGGAGAGAAATCTTCAGCATAACCTCGTTCTACACCCCTTCAACAACTTCTCTACTAGCATGGTCGTTCTCAACCTACGAGTATTTTGATTCCTACCCCCTTCGTCCGATGGGATTTTAGTCTCAGTCGGTTCTTTAAAAGATAGACTTGCCGGTCTGCGTTAATCACCAGCTCTGTCTTCGGATGGGAAAGTGAGCACCGACCCAGATCCAAACCTTCCATTTTGTCCCCTCGGGTTGTACGAAATGGTGCGGGGAGGTTCAAAAACTCACGGCTTTTGTGGATGTTATATTTGTCCGTGTCTTCAGTTCAGTAATGGATTGAAGGAAACAAAAACTTGTCCCTGGGATTTCTGCAAATACAAACGGAGCCTTTTCAAAGATAGCAGAATTGTGACCGGCGGAGAGGTTAGGTGAACATAGGACACGGAATAGGCAATGCAGAAGTAACAGTATGGACTCAAACAAACCGCTGGAGAGGGGAAGAGATACTAGCAAATTCTTCATGGTGATAGCTGAATACGCCAGTGTGCAGTCGTTCAAACTCTATTCAGCGTCATCTTCTTTGATTAATTCAGTAATGGCACGCAACTCTTGTGGCCGGGAACCTTCTACCTGGGGGATTCAGAGCTTTGTGCTCGTCCGTGTTGCATTGGAGTGTGTCACGAACAATTTTTCAGTATTATGACGAAAGTAGAGGCATGCAATGAAGCGTTTTCACTTCCACCAGTTGGACTTGTATAGTTATATTAGCGTTTGATGCCGGGGTTTGTATTGGAGGAGGGTCGTTCTTTCGGGCACGGCCCTCCTATTTTTTTTCAGATAAGTTCCCTCACTACCATGAAGAATCCGCTAATTTTCTTTTAGTAACAGACTGGTGTAGTTTGGTCATATTATTGACCCGATCAACTAACATCAGATTGTTTAGACATGATTATCTTGATGGTTCACTTTGCATAGCACAGCAATCAAAATAAAAAGTCTGTGTAACCTTAGTCTTAGTTGAATATACTTACAGTCGCGGCAGATATTTCTACCCGTTCTCGCTTAACAAGTATGTTGTGCTTATGGATTCCCTGTGAATCTTGCCTCGCCTTGGCCCGAAGCAGATGTTGATGTGGAGGTGCAAACTACTGCAATCCCCCATACTTTTGACCTGGGCTTTACTGTATGGTGATACTTAGCGAGGGACAGAGTTCCATAGTTTTCTTGTGAAATCACGCTGTATTGTGTCTTTTTTTCATTGTGCTAGGTTCACAAACGGTTTACCGGTTTTTAGAGAATGATCGTTATGGCATTGGGTATCCTGAATTGTGTTCTGATCTCACCTTGAAACCATGTGAAGAGCTGTTTCAAAGTTCTCCTATATTTATAATCTTGGGGCTATGTTACTGGTTACTCATGGTCTCTAACAGGAGGCTGTGATATTGGAACAGTATGCGCGCAGCCAGAACTCACTATCACTGGTTCGTCTCGTCCGTTCCCGCTGGTTCGGTTGACCTGGTTTTGAACAAGTATGTATGTATATTTGACATACACAGGTATCCCTCAGGCCCCCGGAAATGCTCAAGTATGGCCCCCACTACCCGTGCATCGGATTTCCGGGCATCGAGTAATGAAGTATCGCCGATTAGCCTCATGTCCGGCATGTAATTACACCCCTTTCAAATCCCAAGCCATCAAACTGTACTTTATCGTCATCAAATGACAGTTTATGATAAGTGTTGATCTAAACGTAGAAAGAATCCCGGTTGTCAGGATTTCTGTACGTTCAAACCAAGGTTACGGCACGTCTGGTTGTATATCGGCGTCGATGTTTCGTATGTAGAAGAAAGCATATGTCAGTTCACATGGAAGCTCATGAATCGAAACATGCGGAATGGGATAGGAATTTGTCCTGGAAGAAGTAATATTCCCCCCTACCTAGTTCCTTGCCCAGTTTGCGAAGCGGCCGCCTACTGAGTACATACATGTTGGTTTACCCGTAACCAGGTATTGTTTTTCTTGAAGAACAGGCACATAAACCTAATCTGCAGATTATTCTTCCAAGTATATTTGAGCAATTGTGTGATTTTAGTCCCACAAGTTATTATGTTTGGACATTGGACATTTGGCAGAATAAATGTTCCATTTTTTTCATCATTGCTGACCGGACTCAAATGCATTATCCATTGCCCGCACTCGGCAGTTTTCTGGAAAAGTGCGAGCAACCGTTTAGCCGGCAGATTGTAACTTCGCCCTACTCCATAACCAGATAAGTCAACTTGAAACCTGGGAGACGTTAAGATGGTTACCCTGCCGCACGTTGATAGTGTGGAGCGGGCGGCAGAAGGCTGGACATTTTAACCGAAACACATCTTGCCTTCTTGTGGGGTTGATAGGGGCACATTTCTCTTACGAGAGAATCAATAGTTAAGTCCCGGAAGAACAGCTTTTAGCGCGTGCATACCGCCTAAATATCTTCCGGCTTCCGCGTCATACCATCAAAGACGCGCTATTATCAGAAATAACCCCGGATTAGGAAAAATGGATTTTGTAGAGTAATTGGTGGATTTCCAGACGAACAGCAGGAAGTAGAGTATGTTATGAATGATATCTGCGGGAAGTACAAGTGTGTCTACAGAATTCTAGTTTGAGTACTGATCACATTTTCTGAGAGCATATTCCGGTTTCTCACGTGTGGCTGCTTGATCTAACGCTTCAATTTACATTCAAATACCTTCAGGTGACATGAATATTACGACAGAAGCAGCCAAAAATGGGGCGACCATCAAACGACTTCTCAGAATCTACGACTGCAGAGCGCTTAGTATAAGCACGTAAATCTGACTTAGGGATGGTGAAACTCGCGTGCAAGAGTATTGCCGGGGTAGTTGTGCTATGCATGCGTATTGTACTCGGTGTTCGGGTTTTTGTTATTCAGCGGAATCCTCTTTCTTGCCATTGCTCTGCTCACGACTTTATGCATTGGAAAATACGGCCGGTCTCTCCATGCAGCTCATGGCACCCAGAGAGAGGAGCCGGGGCGCCCTAAAATCAAACCTTAGATCGTTCCGTTCGCACAGGTGTGATGGCTCCATGTGCACAATCCGGAGATGCGGCCGGCCGTGGTCGTGACCTCAACCTGCAGTTGTAATTGGGGGAACTGGATGAAAAAGAGTGGGACTAGCGTCATAGGCTCCCGATCTCAATTATAGGAATTAATTGATCGCGAGTAGCGGCAACAAATGTGCGGTCACTCAGTGACCCACATGTTGCTCTGCAAAGCATTCTTACTTCGCAATACTTACGTTCGGAGTGACCATCGGCGAGTTGACGAGCAACCCGTGGGCCCTTTTCTGCACAGCTAATGGTTTTGTGGGAATTTCTAGACTGATACGTATCAGAAGCCCTGCCGAGGATGGAGGTGCACCGACCGCCCCGGTAAATGCGCCCAGGCAGCGAGCAGCGGTAGGCAAGCGGCGGCGGCGGCGGTTGGTACGAGTACATATCCGTGGTTGGGCAGAAAGAACTGTGTTTACTTGGGAAGCCCGACTGGCTATATACACGCGTGGAAGCACTGACCGACGCAATCTGACGCGGGGTGTTGCTGCCTGGCCGCTGGCTGGTTAAGGGTTCTATTTCGCTAATGAGTTTTATTATTCAGTTACAGATAAAAAAAAGAAAAAGACATTCCAGATGCCGAAACCCTAGGTGAGTGGTAAGTAATTAGGGTACCATCCCCATGGCGTATAATCCACTAGTCTTAGGACATGCCCGTCAATTGGAGGTTGGGCGGCTATGGCCGGTAAAGGGCACGCCCGCCTAAGCTTTGCTCTTCTCATCATGATTAATCAATCTACTGTTCCTCCAGCTTTCTCCCCGAAAGGACCCCCAGCCCTTACCCCCTATATCAAAGATCACGTATTGCACCCCCTGAAGTAAAGCAACGAACGCCTACGGATACGCTTCTTTCTTAGTGAGAGCTTGTGATAACTCTTATTACCATGCTTGCTGATACAACAAATTTTAAGGCCTTGGCGGTTACAATTGTCCGAATGCCCGACAATCGCACAGTACTAATCTAATACAATTATTAGGAGAGTCGTACAGGGTGCCGTAATAAACACAGCGGAACCACCAGAAAGCTACTAATTTCTCATTACTTTCTTTGGAACTGGGTATTTACTGCACCCAGACTCACGCACTGTGCACCTACAAGCCCAGTATACCCCAGCATTAACGCCAAGGTTACCGCTGCTCGAGTCACATCATATCATGTAACTCCCGCGTGGCGATATATCACTGGGATCAAGGGAAAGGATCATGTCGAGTGAACGTGGAAACTGTAATTCAAGAGTGAATGTGAAAAAATAGATCCGATATGGTTAACGTATGCGCATATAGATCCATACATACATACGCAACAGAAAACTAACTGTACATACGTACGTTGCGGTACGTACTTATTTTTCTGCCGTGGTGTGCTTTGCTTGCGGTACCGTATTGCTGGAAATGTGTTCTGATTTCAGGCGTCCGAACACAAGTGGGCTAGAGTGCAACCCGTTCTGGCCTCGCCTGGAGACAATTCACACCATCTCGGCATGGCCAGATAGGTAGACAACGGAAGGCCTTCTATCGAGAATTCTTCAGGGCAATCTTGCATCGCCCCCGGCCGACGTCCACCCCCGCCGCCCCCCCCCCCACCCCACTACAGTCTCCGGACGGGACCCCTAATCGTGTAAAGTTGGGAGGGTCAACGGATAAGTCGTGGGGGCAAACGCCCGGGGATGGCACTATCACCAATGATCTGCCCCCACCCCTATACTCTCCCTGACAGGAATCACTACTGCTGTCACGGCCATCACTTGTGCGCAACTCTTCGTCAACCGAGTATGAGTGCTCGTGAAGCACGTTGTAGCGTAACCCCAGTTCGGACATAACTTCCAGCAAGCGATGAGGGCGGCCGGCGAATTCGGATGCCAGTGGCAAGGGGCAATCAAACTTGGAGAGAGACGAGAGCAGTTGTGAGAATGCGCATGAAACATAACGGCCGCATAAACAATAAACGAAGAAGGCAGTGCAACCTGGAACAGAGCTGCGGCAGAAATTCTTCAGCAGAGCAGTAATCTGATTGCTGCCGTCTTGTCGGGTACACAAAGTGAATAAACTTCAATCCAAAACAATCATGGGGTTCTATTTATGGAGGAGGAACGAAATTACTCCGCATCGGTCTCTGATTGCTTGTGTACCGACCGAAACCTGAAGCACTGCGAAAGTTCTACCGGTTTTTCCTTTTGTCTTGTTTGTTGAAACGAGACGGCGTACATTGTAACATTGAAGTATATGCAAGTACCTATATCTACCGTGAGTGCCTGTGGAAGCTTGATAGAGCCGTAGGTACCGGGGTGGCGCAAGTGCTGGTTGATGCGCATCGCATACATCACTTTTCGATATCAAGTTTAATTCCGGTGGAGTGTATACCCTGACCGGTACATTTCTTGCTTTTTGGCTGCCTTAACCCGGCGGCTACACCAAGATTTGCTAAACTTTTACAAAGAGGCGGATCTTGTGCTTCTGATGACGGTGCACAAATCCGTTTCACTAGGTCTTATTAACCACTACGCCTTCAAACTAAGTCATCCGGAACAATAGTCAGCGTGCCTGGCGTGGCCGAGACATGGAATGTGTGCATTTCGAGGCGCGCGGATGATGATATTGATGACGGTGTGCAGCTTACATCGACAGTAGTGGTAGATCATGGGTATGTATTATGTACTCTGCCTGTCTGGCGCCATCTGAAGATCGTCGGTCAGAGGGGGTACAGGACGCGGCGAGTGAAAGCCACTGATTACATCTCTTGAACGAAGGAGGCATAGGGCTGTTTCTGGTGCCATGCTTCGAGATGTTTCTCCTGCCGTTTACTGCTTGGAGGCAAGACCCAGCCTGGCTCACCAGCGGGTTCCTTGTGTAGAAGCACCGCAGAATGTTCTGTTGATCCAACACAGGCCTAAGTAACTCGTACATAACCTGGGCGCCTATACTTGCGTCCGATGTTCTCATTCGTCGTCCCGGTGAGCCACTCCCGCGATTTCAAGTGTGCATTAAAGACATGTGCTCGGGCACCAGGTTGGCAACGGCTCTCCGAAACGGATTACAGGGCCTCTGATTCTTTGGGTTGGTCTCCCAGCGCGCGGTGTGCGCTCCAGCTCTCTCGGCGCACAACCAACGCAACGGCCGCAGATTCCTTGAAGCCGCCGCCCACCACCACCAAAGCCACCGCACAACATTAGCCCATCCCCTGTCATTGGCCAGCACCTTTTTTTTTCCGGTTTCAAAATTCCTTTTTTTCCTCTCGCAGGTCTAGCGTTTCTTTTTTTGATTTTAACCTTCGAACTGGGGTGCAGCACCTGAGCGAGGGTCCTGCTTCGCTCGCCTGCTGCTTGTCATAGTGCATCGGCGTCACGGTAAGGTCCGCGACCGGCCTAGGGCCTGCCTGAGTCTCAGCGAAAGACATGGCATGCAAAAAGCACACCAGTGGCCTGGCCGGCGGCGGTGCGGAGGTCTCAAGTTTCGTGCAGCGAAGTGTGTGAGTGCACGGGAACACGAGGGGTATGTATGGAAATCAATAATAGCAACAGGGAGTTACTTAGTACCAGTACGTAGTGCCTGTGGATACCTACTTTTTCTTTCTTTTTTTATTTTGCGAGACGGACCGGAGCACAGCACTCGTACATACATTACATAGAAATTAGGCGGAATTGCAGCATGTAGAGACGGAGACTGGCCTCTACGGAGTAGAGTACATGTGTATACGCACAGAACTGGTGTGTGTCGCCATCGTTCTGTCGCCTCCCTGGGTTTTATCTAACTGTCTGTAGCACAGCAGGAGCAGATCTTCGTTTTTTGCCAGTGTGCTGCTTCTCACCCCTCTTAGATGCCGCACACACACGATCAACGGGCCCCAGCATTGGCAGCTGTCACCGATCAGAAAGGTAAACCTTCTTTTTATTTCTGGCCCTTCCGTTGCTTCCTTCCTGCCTACTCGACTCTCGTTTCTACGAAAGGGGGGTGGTCGCAGTCTGCGGGGGGTGTTTGTGTACCATGCTCCGTACTGTTACTCTACATGCCGGGGTTGGTGGGGGAAGGGAGCGAAGGGAAGGGAAGGGTTCTCAAAAACTGGTGTGCAGTAGGTGTGCAGTGGTGCAGTGCAGGCTTCAGGATGGATGGGTTCGTTCCATGGCCAGGACTTGCATCCATCCACCACTACGGCCCCTGCAAAATAGACAACTGATAAAAGCTTGCCGTTTGATTGGCATGGTGCGCTTTGCCAAGATTCACGAGCAAAGCGATCCAGTAGGCGCTGGTATGTGCCCGGCTGTCCTGCTCGGAGCTTCGATGCTGCTGGGGCGAGGATTTGGAGGATAGGTATGGTATGGTATGGAATCTGCAATAGAGTACTTTACTGTGATCTTGCGGAGAAGCCCTTTGCAGCAATTCCGGGGCTGGTCGTTCCGTAGGAAGTCCGGAGCTCCTGGTGTTGCTTCTGATGTTGTGGCGGACGTAGAGTAACGGCGGTGTCGGTGGTGGTTGTGGTGGTGACCTGACCGGTGCCGATTTTGTGCGATTTGCTTCTTTCTTTATGATTTCAATGCTACCGGGAGGTGCTGCAATAAATTTGCTGACTGAATTGAATGCATGCCATTAAGCAACACATATAGATAACTTGCGCGCAGAGAGCGATATTCACCTCAAAATGGCCCTCATACAGTTCTGGCCTCATCAAATACTCTCAAGTAGACCGAGCACCAATCACACACACACGGACGCAGCGTAACCACACTTTGGGCCTTCCATACTACCGTCGGCCTCTGCCACCGTTTCCGCGGCGCGCTCCCCCTCCCATCCATCCCCCTCCACCCCCCATCAAATGCGCCATCCTTGCTGGCGTGCAGTTCCCAGGCCACCCCCGTCTCGTGCAGGGTCTCCCCTCCCCTCCTCCATCGACAAGCAGCGACAGGGCCTCGGCCGAGCCGATCTAAAGCTAAGCTACGAGATGTAACGGTCTACCGTCGCAAGGTCGGCTCCCCCCGGACGTTTCCTTTCCTGCATTTGCCTGTCGCTCACGCACACGGTGTGTGTGAGTGTGAGTGTGTGGGTGTGTGGTGTGTGTGTTGCTTTGTAGTGGAGGAAGAAGAAGAAGTTGAAGAAGAAGATGATGATGGATTGGGGAAGTTGATTTGTTGCATTCACTACGTTGTTGACGGCCGACCGCCTGGCGTACTCCGGATCAATTTGCAGATGGGCGATGGAGACAGAGAAGGACAGACAGACAGAGAGTGAGAGGCAGAGAGAGCTCTGAACCCCTGCACGTTCCGACTGGTTAATTGATTGCTGTGCTTGATTGAGCCTTGCTTGTATCTCTGTCTGTCTGTCTGCTGTTGTTGCTTGCGATTATTGCTTCAGCGGTTTCTATTTCTGCGTGGTGCTTTGGCATGCTTTGACATGCTCTTGCGTTACTGCTGCTGCTGCTGTACCAGTCTTAGACTGATCTGATGGATAGCATCATTGCGTTACAATCAACTGCTGTTGTACGGTTTTAATTGTCATGGAAGTAACTGTAATCTACACTTGCATTCATGTAATGCTCACCCAAACTTACCAGTCGACTCCAGTTCCAGTTCCAGTACTGCTGCTGCTGCTGTACCCTGTCCGCGTTTCTCCCCTCCCCCTCGTCGCACGCGCTGTCTGTGCTCTGCTCCCCCGTCCGTAACACACACCCTGGTTCTTACATAGCACCCGCTTGAAAAAAAAAAAAAGTACATACCACGCTGCTCGATTGATGCAACTGCTACCCAACGACCCAACTACCACTATTTCTACTACTGCGCCTTAGTTGCGCCGCTGCTGCTGCTATTTAGTGACCGAAGTCCACCGAACAACCGACGGGGGCTCTGCTCCATAAAATACCCATCCTCTCCCCCCCCTCCACCCCTGCCTCCATCTCGTGTGCGGTTTTATGTATTTCAAGAAGCTCTCCTCCCCCCTTCTCCACATCTCTCGATCCTCGATCTTCCTGTTGGTCAATTGCTGGATGCTGTGCTGCTGACACTTTCGGTGCCCTCTCTCCCTCTCGTCCAATCAGTTCTCCTAAATCCCTTTTCTCACCTTAATCACTCCCTCACATACTCCACTCACACACATAACTCACACAGCGAGCTTTTGGCCTCGTCTGGGTTTTAATCAAGTCGAACTCCTATCCCATCAGTATCCGCTTCCGCCTCCTCCGCCGCCTTCCCCAGCCAAGTCTGGTTAGGATCCGCCACCTGCAGCAGCAGAAGCAGTCTCTCGTCATCGCCCTAAAAGTTTTCCCTTTGACCACAGTGCCGGACGCGTCTGTAGATTCCTGCCTTCAAGAATCGCGTGGTGCAAACTTTTGGATATCTGCAAGCTGCACTCTCCCGCTCCGAGAGAAAAAACGCGCCCACACATCACTTTTACACAATAAACTATATATACACCTTCGGGCCTTATTTCATATACTTTCCAACCAATTCATCCCTCGTATATATAAATATACCCCCCTCCCCCCACTCCCGCACATATCCGCTAGATATATCTACTCCCAATAGATAATACTCTTCACAAACAAGAAAGATTTCCAGAGATTCATTGAGCCAGATGTCTACTGCAATGCTCAGCCAGCCTGCTACAGTTTCGATACCAACGACCATGCCCGCTGCCACAGGTCCTGCCTCGCCCACCAAGAAGCGTAGACGCAGAGCCCCCGCCACAGGAGCTGCCGAGGACTGCTTCAGCTGCCGCGACATTGGGGTGAAGTGTGATAGGCGGAGACCTTACTGTGGGCCATGCCTGGACAACAACAAGGAATGCAAGGGATATCGGACGCAGCTTACGTGGGGAGTCGGTGTTGCCAGCAGAGGAAAGCTGAGAGGCATGTCGCTTCCGGTGACGAATGCACAGTTGGAACAGCGGAGGATCAATGATAGCAAGGCCAGCAAGCAGCGCTCGGAAGACAAGGCTCTGTCGGCAGAAGAGAGGGCAAAGAGGAATAGGACCGCTGGTGCTGGAACCCCCGGGTATGGAGGCATCCAACGCAGCTCTCCGCCGTCGAATGCTGGTAAGCTCAGTATCATCACCAACTACGACTTTGTCAACATGGAGCCTCCGTCGGCGGCCGCAAACTCTGCAGCCTCCCGCAGCACCTCCTCGACTCTCTCGGCCACGCAGTCGTCGGCCATTTCGGGAACCAGCCCTGCGCTGTCCGCCGTGTCGCTCTCCGCCAGGACAGGATTGCCGTCGCAACGACTCAGCCAGGAGCAGCAGCGCTCGCCGCAATCCGGCATTTCGTCCCCTTATTCCGCAGCCTCGCAGCCTCCCTACCATTCACCCGTAATTTCACAGACTTCCCAGCCACCACACCATACGCAACAGCACTATCAGACTTCACCTGCAGCTCCACAATATCAGAAATCCCCATACTCGCATGTCTCCATGCCGCCGCAACAGCCGAGTCCCTCAATGCTGCTGTCGCCAATGTCAGAATACGAGCCCAGCTTCCCGAGTCACCAACATTATCCCATGTCCTCTGCGCCTGCAAGTGCCCCTCTGTACGACCTTGTCACGGGCGTGTCAAGTGCGTCCTACCATCCGTCGCCCTCAATGACAGTCACGTCTAGCGGCGTCTCATATGCACCAATGACTGCACCCCTGCACGCTCCGTCGCGAATGATGGACAATGACCATATGCACCATCACCATGCTGCCCATCACTCGTGGAATGGACAAAATCATCATGTGGGTGTAGGCAATCTTCATCATCATCACCAGCACGTGGGCGCCGGCACAGGTAACCTTTCCGACCTGTTGTACGATGAAGATATGCTCGGTACGTTTTAAACGCCGGTCTTTTAACGTGCTCTTGCCTGTACATTTGTTTTTCATTGTTTTCATTTACATATATGGTGCCGACAACTTCCTTACTGTTTTTCCGTGCATTTATTTTCTCCTGTTATTGTGTATAGAGGTTTCATACAGTGAATATGTCTCTGCATACACCCACATCCTCACCCTCATACACCTTCACCACTACCTCATCCTCTCTTGGTCTCAATTCATGGAGACCATTTGCGCGACACTCTACTATTGCTCTCTGCTTTACCTGTCATGGAACCAACGAATTCTGACTCCGGGTCCGATCGGGCCGATTCAGCTTCCTCGAATCATTCTGAAATCACCTTCTCCGTCCCCGAATTCAATCAACTTGCTCCGGTAGCTTCTACATTAGATGGTCGGGCTGCTGGGCAGCAGGTTCCCCCGGCGGTGTTTATCAGCCCTGCTCTTCCTCCACCGCAATTTGCGAGTCTTCCTTCTTCTCTTAGGTTTTTGATCGACTATTACGACAAGGCTGTTTGTGGTTCAATTGTCGTGTTTGATGGGCATAATAACCCATATCGTCGGCATATTTTACCGATGGCTTTTGAGAACCCCGCGTTATTGGAAGCAATATACGCGTTAGCTCAAAGCCACCTGCAGTCGCGGAGGAAGATGGGTCTGCTGAGTGAGACTAGCACCCCTCTGCAGAGACGCAGCGCTTCGCCTGCACCTGCAGATCTGCCGTTCGCCAATGAGCTCGACCAAACATTCCAAGCGGCTGCAGCCGCTGGAATGTCGTCGCCTGCGTCATCTGCAGGAAGATATCGCTCAATTACTATACATTCGTCAAATTCTTCTGCCATAAAGGATGATCCTGACACGGCCCTGCGCTTCAAAAATACATCTACACAGCTACTGCAGTTGCAACTTGCGGACCCTGTCCTCGCCAGGACCGACTCGGCGCTTGCAACGCTTCTTATTCTGCTTTGGTATCACATCTGCGAGAAGGGCATTGGGAACTTCAAGACACACCTTGCGGGTGTCAAGAAGTTGATGATGCTTCGCAAGGTGGGAAAAGAAACTGGCCAATGGGGATGGATGGAAACCGTTTTTGTCTGGATGGACAACATGTGCAGTTCGATCAATAACCGAGAGGCACAGCTGCGTGGGGGGTACCTGGACATGATAAAAGAGTCCAATGCCGAGTGGGGTCTGGAAAGTCTTGTTGGCTGCGACCGCGATTTGTTCATGCGCCTTGCCGGGTTGGGACGAATCAACATGCTGAGCCAGATGGCGACAGCCGAGCGGGGTGCGGACAGCAGTCCGCAAACTAATGACAGCAGCAACGGCCAGGATATGGCGGACAGTGAGTCGGAACCGCAGCCTGACGAGAACGATGGCAGAGCGGACTTCTGGCTGGCGTGGAATGCGATGAAGGCTGACCTGTATGGGTGGAAACCTTCAACAACATTTGCCGCCACATCGTCCCGACACAGTGGCTCAGAGGGTCATGCGGATCGCAGACGATCGCCGCCTGTGCCAGCGTTTGCACGCACGCCTCCTCCCCCTACAATGCATGTAAAGGCGCAGGAGGCGGTGGAGATGAATCATTGGGTGCACGCATCCAACATCTATCGCTACGCCGCAGTTCTATACCTCGACCGCCTGGCCTATCCTCATCTGCCCTCGTCGCATCCGATCTTCCAAAAGACGGTACTTGAGGTCCTGGACCATGTCTCCTGTGTCCCCGCCGGGAATCTGGGCAGCCGGCTGTTTTGGCCGCTGTTCGTGACCGGCTCCGAGTGCGTTGTTGAGGCTCACCGGGCGCTGATCTCTAAGCGCTGTGTTGATATGCAGAAGGACACGGGTCTGTTCAACAAGGTTTCCGGTCTGGACATCCTGGAGCGGGTGTGGAAGGCTGCCGATTCGGTACCAGCGAAGAAGATGGAACGGCATATTGGTGGCCGCGGCCTCCGGTGGAGAAATGTCATTGCCGAGGATGAAATGGAATACCTAATGATCTGATTCCTCTCTCGTGCGAATTCATATCGACAGTGGTTCATCATCTTTATCACCCTCATAAAGACGAGCCCTATTTTCTCTATCTCGTCATCTCACGCGCGTTAATTGTCTTTTTGTGTTTTTTTTGTGTTTTTGCATAGCCATACTTTATACCTTTGTTATTGCTTAATGGTTTGCGTGCAGACAGGATACCCTGAGGAATACCAAAACAGCATGCAGCATGAAAAAAGGATAGGGGTACCGGTCGGACTGCTTCTCTTCTTTTTATCTCTATATAGCTTACAGGGCGCAAGGTTTTTCTTTCTTGCTTTGTGTGGTTTTGACTTTTTTTCTTTGAATCGTATATACGGGTTATTGTCAGCTAGGGGTCATTGGGGCCGGCGGCTCTCTCTTGCACGGTGGTCTTTTGTCTTTTGCCTGTTTTTTATCCTGCGCGCACGCACTCTCCCCTCTCCTCCCCGAAAATCGTATTGTTTAATGTCTCTGAACCTCTTTTTTATCATTATTACTTGTTTTCGACGCGACTGATTGGGCTAAGTTCTTATTTTGTTGTATGCCTATGGAGTAACATGGAGCAAAAAAGAAATCCTTTTTGTTGTTCATTTTTCTGTGTATTGTGTTGCATCTATTGTTTTTATTTTTATTTTCTCTCACGGTATATTGGTTTTTTGGAAAAATGGGACCCGGATTGGAACTGGAATGGGGAATATGGGACTTGGTTGGATATTGGATTTGGACATTTTGGTTGGATGTTGGAACGTTGTGGTGGCAGCTTTAGCTTAGCTAGTAGGAGCAGAAAAATAAAAATCAACCCGATTTCAAAAAATAATCCACAGTTCCCGAAATCTGACGACGCGCCAGGCGGTGATTAGACGCTTCCCAACGATGTGCCAGAACGGTCCCAACGCTCCAGGGTCCGCTTCCCCCACCGGCCCCACCTGTTGGCGCCCCTAGTCCCCCCAGTCCCTGCCCCCCGCTCCCGAAGCCACAAAGCGACCCACGCCGGCGACCTCAGGGTCCGGTGCTTATCGGCTTCGGGTGTGTGTGGGTGGTGTGCAGTAACGAAGTCAACGTACGAGTCCAGCTCATAGAGCGATACAAGGCTCAGTCATCATGGTCCCCCGTGGCGCAATTGGCTAGCGCGTCCGACTGTTAATCGGGAGGTTGGTGGTTCAAGCCCACCCGGAGGAGCTGTTCTTTTTGTTTTTTTTTGTTTCGCAAGTTTTGTTTTGTGGTTGTGTGGGTTTTGGGGGTGGCAGAGACGGACTTAGGAGATGTGATATGATGTTTGCTGGCTGGTTGGTGGCACTTGACGGGTTGTGGTGGAGATTGCCATAAGGCGTTCCGATAGCTGCTGGGTGGGGGAGATTTATGGGATGAACTGCTGGCTTGTTTTGTTACACGGCGAGAGTGTGGATGGATCATAGAATCGCACCCGAGTGGGCCGCAAGCCACACATGTCATGTATATGCTTTTTCTAGACGACACAGCTTGGTCGACAGCAAAAGCAACGACTTCAACTAGTACCGCACCCCCGCCGCCGCCGCCGAAGGGTGTGAAATTGGCGCACGCCCGGGTCCACTGCTGCGTGCACGTCCAGTGAGCGTAGGTTGCTGTTGGGGTCGCGGGGAAGCCGAAGACGTTGAGCCGTCTTGCGTCAGGGTGGTGATGTTGGAGACGGCGGACAGAAGGGAGGGTCCACAACATCGCCGCCACCGCCGCAGCATCCGCCGCCCACACGTTGATCGATAACTATACCCCTCCGCACTAGTCCACCAACCACATTACCACTACTAGTACACTCAGGAGCACATGTGCAATCCCATCCTCGTTAGCAGGCGCCAGCACGCCCCCGCCCAGCCCTGGCCCCGGCAGCGGCGTCGGCGGCGAGTGATAGAGAGTGGGTGGGTGAGCGAGCGGCTGCCAACGACGGTCCAGGACACGGTGAGCAGCGGACCTGCGGCAGCACTGGGGATTTTTGAAGCACAGCAACTATCTGGGCGAGTAATCTAGCAGGCTTGACCCCGATCGAGACCATGCTACAACCAACTGAACACCGCTCTAAATGCATGCACATACGATACATCCACATCACCCGCCCACCAGCCCTCTGCCACGTTGTGCCCAACCCCACAGCCGTAGCTTTCCTTGCTTCCCGCCGTTTCCCGCGCCGCCTGCGCACATCCTGGGGCCGGGGCCGGGGTCTGGGGCCTGCACACAGCATGCCAGCCCATCGACCCCACGACCCTCCAGCTCCGCCGGCATCGGGCCGTGGTTCCAAAACACGCCATGGCCACACATGGCCGGAACCAGCCGATTGGTGGGAAAGGCGGTGCGGTTTGTCCGCGCTGTGCAGAGTGCAGCCTGCTCTATCTAGAGTGGAGTGGGTAGACACAAGGGGGTCGACACAAGGGGGTCGAGGTTGCTTCTGGTAATCTGGGGTATCGGCTGTAGCGTGGGCTCGGGTACGTAGCTTCATTTATCATACGGCTTTGGTGCTGGGGGTCTGGGAATAGCAATTAATTGGAAGCTACTTGATATATTACAAAGCGGTATGCGTAGATACACACCAGTTTTTCTGAGGTGCACTACACAAGTATGCCAGTACCAGCTGACAACCGCGGCTTGGGTTGAGATATGTATATATTGTTGTAGATGAACGTATAGTTGTGTTCGTTGTAAATTTAGTGTACTGCAAGAGAAAGAGAAGAGTAGATAGAACAAGGGCGATAAGACGCCAGGAGGCCCGAGCCCATAAGACCAAAGCCGAGTGATACACGGTACAAAATTGACAATTCCAGCATACATAGTTCTCTCGGTGTCTCATGTATGTACGTCTGGGGATGTCTTGCTGGCCGAGTCTACTTTATTATCATATGGTAGTATTTATCTAGGTAAATTAGGTCGATAGCACCAACCAACAATAGCACACATCAAAAGTATAATGTATTAAACCTGAATGGGAATGAATAGCGGTATATGATACTTATGATATGCCATGTTTCTTTCCAAGAAATATGTAGATATTGGGTTCGCAAATACATGAGCTGTCACTCACTCCAGGGGTCACGCAGTTCAAGTACTTTTTCAACAAGATGTGAGACAGATTCTTGAGATGGGCGATAGAGTCTGTGAAAGAGATAAAAGTCGCGATGCTATCTGCAGAGCAAACTGAGAGTTGTGAGTGCCATGTATACACAACTACATACATGACGTATCAGTCACAACCACGAACGACCACCGATGCCTTCAACAGAATCAACACAACACAACCTCTTTTTGAAGCTCAGTTCCATTTATAACCAAATGTAACGGCGTTCACAAAGATAAACATCTGGTATGACCAATGCCTATTCAACTTAACTAAGGTAAACAACTGTTCCAAGTAACACACCACAAAAACACCCACATCCTATACTTTCGCCAGCCTCCTGCTTCTCCTCCTCCCGTCCGCATGTTGATCAGCCTCCAAAAACTCCTTCTTGAGCTTCTGCGTAGCCGCCTCTTCCGTATCCGTTTCCAGCTCCGAAAGCGGCGAGTCTTCCGACGAGTCTTCGACGTGCGACGCTTCAATCGCTGCAGCCTTCTCAGCTGGCGGTGCCTTGGACTGAGGATTGCTGAGAGATAGTGGGAGTGTTGTTTTTTTCGTCTTCGTCTTCGTAGAGGTGGTATTGGTGGATTTTTTGGCAGGGGAGCTGGCCAATTCAGACTTCTCCGGGTTGGCGATGGCGGCTTTCTTGGTGACTCGCTTCTTCTTGGTGTTTGGAACCTCGCGATCGTCCTGCTCTTCGTGTTTAACCTGGACGGTAGAGGCCGTTTTGGTGGTCTTCGATGGCTGCGACTCTGTGCCTTCCGACTGCTCCTCTTTCTTGACAGCAGTCTTACGGGCTCTTGCCTTGGGCTTCTTTTCGGTGGTTTCGACCCCACCAGTATCGGAAACATCGTCTTCCTTCTTAACAGCAGCTTTGCGGGCTCTTGCCTTTGGTTTCTTTTCGGCACCCTCAACCCCAGCGGTATCGGAAACATCCTCCTCTTTCTTTTTCCGCACTCTCTTTGCCGGACTCAGCCACTCCTCTTTCCCTTCAGGCCAATACACCCTCCGCTCTGCGCCTCCCATGCCTACATCGTTTTCGGGGACCTTTTCTGACACATCCTCCTCCGCCTCCTCTTCCTGCCCTTTCTTTTTCCTTGTTTTCTTTGGTGGTTTATTGTCATCTATGCGTTCATGCGGGATGACTTCGTTGAACAGTCCTTCGCCGCCAATGTTGTACTTCCTATACAACTCGAACACTGCTTGCTCTTTGTCTTTTGCTTCAATCATAAGATCCATATCGTCGGCACACGGTGGTAATCTAGCAACCCGAGGAGAATGCTTGCGCATCTCCCGGCCTGTGACTGTTCCTGGGCATGGCTCAGAGTAGTGCTGTTTCTGCTTAATGCCTTTGCGCGTCCAAGTAGCCTTGATCCTATCAAAGAGTGTCATGATATCAAGGGTTCCAGCACGTAGGGAGGGGTCGTGTATGATATTGTGGTGATGATAATCTAGTACCATAGGGATATTAAGCTCTTCGCATATTGGCAATAAATCATGAACAGACCAAATCTATGTAGCCATTAGCCTCCATTCCCGATCACTCGCAAGAATTTACATCTAAGAACCTACAACGTCGTCATTCTCAAGCACCAGACGGGCTTTTATATCATCGGATAAGAGAGTTGTGTAATTCTCTCTAAAACGGTCTAAAGTTGCACCTTTGTCCCCAAACATCCCACCCATGTGTAGAATCATGACCGCATCCTTATCAGCTTGACCCTTGAGACCTAGATTCTGAAAGAGCTGCGAGTGGTATTCAAGATCTTTCACTGATGCCTCAATAACCTCTGGCCTTGGTGAGCCCAACTGTGTAAACTACATCATGGTATAAGCAAGGTCGCCCAATATATAGACATGCTATTATCTTACCTGGCCAGGATGCGTTGTCAATCGATGACCCAAATCCATAGCTAGCTTTCCAGCCTCTCCAAGGGCCTCTCTGGCGAAATCCAGGTTGTATCCATAGACTTTATGACTTGCAAATGGGAACATTTCGCTTGATATCCGAAGAAATTTGATTCCATACTTCTCATTCCATAATATCATTTTGGATAGATCCTTCGCATTTGCCAGTCCGAGGCTTTGAACATACTCCAAACCACCATTTTCGTAGCCACCCTGTTTGAGGATCGTCTCTATTCTACATGTGCGAGAGCAGAATATGGGTGGATTCGAAGTGCGTAGGTATGTGTTCAAACATGCCTGATCACAGATGAGTAGGTGAAAATGATAACTGAGAAAGCAAACACACATAACCTATCCTACCCTTCCATGGGATAGGTAAATAATCACTATTTGTTTCCGGTGGCCTCTCTTTGGGTTCTTCGTCTTCCTTGAGTTCCTCCTTTGTTTTCTTCTTTCTAATAGCCTTATTCTTCACCACAGGTACAAGTTCGCCTGGAGTTTGTTCTGATTCTACTTCAGAAGGTTCGAAAGGTGATCCTTCGTCTCCCGGTGACCCTTGCCGGGTTTGAGAACTATCGATCCCCTCTGATGGTGGAGCAGCAGTAATCGCAGCTGTACCGCGCTTTCGTTTGGGCATAATACGTTCGACCCCTTTTGTTGTGACTTTTTTAGGTGTGCTACAATGATGTAACCACGTAGTGTTGATATACCGGGAGCTAGCTGTGGTTTTAATAAATCTTGTCAAAATCCGCTGTCCCAGTAGCTTTTCTTGTGTGCCGATTTTTTGAAAGGAGCACTTGAACATTTGTAGCAGACAGCCATGACTTTTGCAAGAAATTTATTATGTTAGCGATTTATATAAGCGATCACGATCCACATAGAAGATGATCATTCCACGGAAATCGCCACTAGCTGGACAACATGTCGCGGTGATGTAGCCAGACAAGGATCCACTTTGGATTTTCACAGACGTCACATGTTCTAAAGTTTATTTGAGCTCCGGCGAACTGTGCATGCCTAGAGGAATGCCATATACCAGACGTTATGTGGATTGATCATTGTTTATATTGTCCTTAAATATTATAGATTCACTGTCATGATATACTCGTACTAAAGCATTGCTCCTCTTGCGAAAGACCCATACGATTTGAAGAATTACACGGTGAAGAAAGAAAAAAATCCATTGCAAACCCGATGCCCATTTGAGTAAATAATTTTCAGTCTGAAGGTACGAACGCAAATAAAAAACACAAAAACTGAAAACTAAGGAAAAATTGTGTATTGTTCATTCAAACTTCCTTCACATTCATTCCTGTAGGGTAATAACATTGCGTCTGAAATTGGATATGAACTTTGGAATTCCGTTTTTTTTGGGTGGCTGGCAGTTGGTCGAAAATTAGTTGTGTGGTATTTGATAGTTCCAGGTTTACTGTTCCACGAGGTCCTAATCAGCTTACTATTCCCCACAAAGTAGCCGGTCCCGAAGCAGTCTCGTTCGCCAATTGGTTGTTGGCGGCCGATGCGCTCAAGCACTTTGATGTTTATCGATTTAGCCGCCACGACTAGCTCATCAAAAGTACGATTGCTTCCAGGCCGCTCCAATATCGGTCTCCAACAAGAGAAAGGGGAAAGGGGAGGAAATCAAATCAAGGTGTACCAACCAAAGTTGTATCTTCCATACCGACATCGTCGCCACCGTTAGCTGCAGCTGGAGCTGGAGCTGGAGCAGAGTTTGAACCAGCTGGCTTAGCAGAACCACCATCAAAGTAGTCAGACATCTCTTGGTCGAGCTGTTCAGCAGTCTTAGGCTTGCCCCTTCCGCTGCCAGCACCTCCACGGCCACGTCCCCTAGTTGAGCCACGCGCACCACGTCCAGCTGCTGGCTTAGCAATAGGCTTTGGCTTCTCCGCTCTGTTGGACTTGGTGACAATCTTGTTAGGTTGACTATAAAGCTGTTAGACAATACTAGATAGGGATTCCCAAGAATCTTACCCAACACGATCGGCAAAGCTTGCAGGAGCATTGGGGTCAACAACAAGTTCAACCTAGGGGTTAATCAGTATATGATGTATTATCAAAACCTCTGCACTTCTCTTACCTTCATTGGTCGCTTGTCAACTTCAACACCGTTGTACTTCTGAGCTGCAATAGCAGCGTCCTCTGACTTCTTAAACTCCACGGTTGCGACACCCCGCGAGCGACCATCGGGACCGTATGTAAGAACTGCGTGCTTGATTGGTCCAACGACTGACGAAAAGTATTCCTTTAAGATGCAAAGCTTGTTGTTAGATATGGATCTCCACAATAAATGACGCCAATAAGAATATTGGCGACATAGGAAAGCCGCGGAGCCGACAAAAAAACAGGGTGGGGTGGAATGGGTACGGGAACGGGAGCAAGTATCTGAGCATTAGCGAGCATGATCATAAAGGCAAGCCGATGCGATTTCACATGCAGCTATTATACCGAAGCACAACAGTATGATGGACAGAGCTGAGTCTGACCAGTTGCGATGATACCTGAGTGTCTTATGCATAATGATCAACCTTTCTCGATTTGAGTTCAAACCGAAGACAGATGTGAAGGTGCTTTCGATTATCGTCATCTCGATCCTAAAGGTAAAACAGAATATGCACCACTGATGATCCTCCGAAGTGTTGAACACCGCGGGCAGATCGCAAGCTAAAGGTTGCCCTAGAGCATGACATAAAACATCGCTTAAGCCTGCGATCCACTGATCAAAAGCAAACGAACAGCTGTATGCTCGCAATGATACTTGCCGTCACATTAGGCTGATGAGCCGCTGTTGACACTCTCGCTGATCATTCTCGTGCTCTTAGAAGAACTACAAGATACTTGGTGCACAGCTTATACAGCCTTGCTCCCGTTCCGTAATGTAGGAATAATTGTTTTTGCAAGGCTCCGTCGTTTACAAGCAACGTACCTTAACCATCGCCTCACTGACATCGTACGGCTGCGAATGTTAGAGAAAGTGCGATAACAAAGGTGGGTGAATATGAGTACTTACCAAATTAGACACAATAATCTTGCTTGCCTGGATTTTCGGACCAGTTGGTGTCTTGCCAGAAGACTTGGCAGCATTGGGGGCGACGGAAACGTTTGCCTTTTGCGCAGCGACGCGTTGAGAGCGTTTGCGTACACCACCGCTTGGGGCAGCAGAAGACGCTCCTCTGTTGCCACGGCGGGCGCCACCACGAGGACGAGCAGCCAGAATCTCGTCAAGGGATCTATCAAGGTTTGAAGACATTTTGGAAATGTGGATGATGTGTGTTGATGAGGTTGGTGTTATTTGAAGGGTCGGTTGCGACGAAGGGTGTTGACGCGATCAGGTATTAATAGGGGGGAGCGAGTGTTAGGAAGTAGAAACACAAGTTGGATGTTGTTGCGATGGTTGAGTGGTCAAACAATTTATGAGCGACACTTGGGACAGAGAGTGAGTGTGATGGGAGAGGGAGGATGATCAAGACGTGGTGGGAAAAACGCGAAATGCAACCAGCTGTGTCCGGGCGCCAATCCAAATCGGGCTTGTTATGGCCAAGCCATTCGAGGTCATCATCATCCCTCTTTACTAAACAAAGCCAAATGCTCACCGAGTCTACTCTAATATGAGCTGCCTAGCTAAGTACTCTTCTGGTGGTAAAATCTCTTTCGTCCTGTACTCAAATATTTTATGTCAGTCGCCAAGCGCAATATTTTTTTATCTGAATAAGAGCCGCGTAGAAAACAGCGAAGGAGTCAATCATAAGTTTTCAAGTAAGTGGTGTATATAGAATGTACTCCTTTCTTTCTCTATAGAAGTGATATGTTTAGATAAATGTGACCTTCATACGTTGTTTGATTCATGTAGATGTGTAGATAACGAGGACCAAGTGAATAACAAATGCAAAAAAAAAACCCCAATTCCCTATTTTCGTCCCACACCAGGTCCCAATTCAGATGTCAACTCCAGAAAACCAAACCGTTAAACGCAGACCCAGAGACGAAAAGAAAAAGCTATCCAGTCATGCAGCTTAGGTAGTTCCGTAGCTCTTGAGGTTGGTATCATCATCGTCTTCTCCCGCTAAAGCTTTTGTCTCCCTCCGTAGGGCAGCAAGATCAAAGTCACCAGTATCCTCATCATCAGAATCTGCGTCGCTGTCATTCTGCCAGTCACCCTTCTCAAACATAGCTCTTCCAGTAGCCTCCTTCGCAAGTTTTGCTTCCTCTTCTGCCTCTTTCTTCGATTTTCGCTCGGCTTTCCATTTATTGAAGGATTCCTCTGTTACAGGTGTACCGCTTCCAGTTAACTCCGCACTAATAACAAAGTAAGCTTTTATCACACTGCCAATATGCACAGGCACGAAACATACCGTCTAGCTTCCAGGAAATCCTCAAGAGTAAGAGTGGCCAAGGGTGATTTGTCCATGAGTGCCTTCTCGGCTGCTCTCTGCTCTTTCGTCTTCAACACGAAACCAGCAGGCAGAGAGTGTCTATATTTACACTCGTCGCCTCCATTGGGACATGTCCAGAACCATCCATATTTCTGGTTCTCCACAGCCTCGATAAAATGCTTGCAGACCTTGTCGGTCGTTGTTTGAGGATTTCCGTGTTTGCTTTTGATGACGTCTCGTAGTTTTTCCTCGTCCCAAGTTGTTATATCGTCATCCTTCTTTTCCTCGCCCCCTCGAGCATCCTGGTAAAGATTTTTCTTCTCCTGCTTCCGCTCCACGCTGAGATCATGGGAAAACTTACACTTCTTACCTGCACGTAGGTCAGTGAGTAAAACACATCATGTACATAGCTTTGGCTGGCATGACCTACCTTTCTCACAGTTTCCCTTTTTATAGAAAGCGCATACCACAGTCTTGGGGTCCACACCGAACGGTACCTTCTGTACCTGGACCGGCTTGAATAGCTCAGCGGTCTCCCTCTTTGCATCCTCCGCTGCCTTCTTTTCCCTCTCACGTCGCTCTTTCTCTGCTTGCTTTCGTTTATCATCCGCGGTGCCCGAGTTCTGTGCCTGGACCTTCATCCGCTCTATTTCCTTCTGCTGCTTTCCACCCTTCTTATTCTTCAGACCAAATGTCTTATCCGCAACTACCTTCGAGCTTCCGACTTTCGGACCGCCCTTAACATCTTTCTTAGGAGGCATGGTGTATTAGGTGCTTTAGGATTCGGGATCTGTGATGTCGTGGGCTATCGCTCAATTAACAATCAAGCATCCAGCTAGGGATATCCACATACAAACAATAAAGGAAGCGCTGGCAGAAACGACCCGAAATCAGACACAAGGAAAACCCGGTCGGTGATGGTAGGCTGCGTGGGGCGAGTGAGAGGTGAGGTGAGGGGCAACTAAATTCTGCAACGCAAAAGGTCTAAGCCCGCAGTTGTGTAGGTAGTTCTGAAAGGTTTGTCCCGGCGTAGTTCTGGGCACCAAATCTTTATAAAGCCAATCCTAGCGTCCACAATAAAATACTTTGCTTCGTTTGCATGAACGACTGAAAATCGCAAGTTAAAAGTAACTTTTTACTACATATTTTCAATGTGTACTTGTGCGATCAAACCGAAGCTGTCTATCAATTTCTAAACTCGGCCGACCCAACAGCTGTCTCGGCGACTTAAACAAGAAGAAACAAAAGTCTTCTGTCCACTCTATAAAACATCTTGGAGACACCACACTTGTCTCAAAAAAAGGGTGCAGTCATTCTGCTAGTATCATGATGCGAAGCACGTTGTGTAAACCATCTCGGACTATTGCCGGGTAATTATGAGTTCTGCGCGGCTCTTCTAAACATCCCTAGAAGACACATTTGCAAGCTCCGGTTCATATCAACAACTCCAATCCACACATAATACAAACGCAAGATGATCACCGATAATGAACTCAACACGCTCGCAATCTTCTTAGGTACTGTGATGATGCTCTTGATCGTGTTATACCATTTCCTGGCCGTCAATTCAAACGATACTGAGGCGTCCGAGGCCGCGGACGTCACTCTTGATAGCAAGAGTACCGGCACCAAGATTATACACGGAGCTGCACAGGCGCGAGCTGTTGCAGGAAAATAATTGGTTAGTAGCTCTTGATTTTCGAGACCCTTGAATGGGTGGGCATGAATTGACGGGCATGATTTGTAGGCTTAGAACTGTATTGAATACATGTAGCCAGGAGCTATAAGGATGGATGCACAATATAAAATCAGGCGTCCTCGATGTTTCTATTTGATGGAGGGTTCAAAGGAGTAATGGACAGTGATACCACCAACAGCTACGGTTGGTTTCTGTACTTTTGTTTGTTTTACCTATCGATGTACTATATGCACACAATAGAGTTGGATTGTCTTCAAGCATAGCGTGCACCTACTTGAGAAAAGATGAATCATCTGACTGCCAAATATCGTTCTCATTGCTACATGAGTTGAAAGTAAGCACAAAAGCTTTTATTGGAAACCCGTTATTTTTGGTAACAACTGTGAAAGAACAAAGGTGGCAGAAACAAGAGCATAACACTCTCAAAAGTCGACTACGCCTTCCATCCCGGTTGCAAGAAAACCTTTAATGTTACAGCCTTTATTTGACCTCCTCGATCTTTTTGTCGCCGGCTGGTGCTGCAGCAGGTGTCTCGCCGTCCTTTTCAGTAGTATCCTCAAGCTCGGGCAGATCCTATCGCGATGTCAGAGCTGGTCATATGGTTCTGATCAGTGCACTCACATCATCATCGCCTTCGTCCTCACCAGCGCCCATTTTAGAGAAGTCGGGCATTCCAGCACCACCACCACCCATGCTTGACATTAAGCTGGCCATGTCCATTCCGGGCGGCATACCGCCAGCACCACCAGCACCACCCATACCTTGCATCATGCTGGCCATATCCATACCTCCCATACCACCTGGCATACCTCCAGCACCACCACCGAAGTCCATACCGCCATCTTCTGGCATGCCAGCGCCTAGCTCCTCGGCTTCTTCTTGCTCGTCCTCATCAACCCACTATTGAGAGTTAGTTGGCTCGAACGTTGAAAAAATAAATTGCAGTGTTACCTTGTCAAAGTCGGTCTTGATGAATTGCAACCGCTTGGGCTCCTTTGCAAGTCTTGGCCAGAATTCATCCTTTGCCTCTTTCTTGCGGAGTTTGTACTCAACACCGCGGCCAGAATGGTGAGATGTGGACTCCTCAACATCTACCTCAGCGTAGAACTCCAACTCAAGAGCATAGCTATATGTCTTGTTGGCACCAGAGAATGAAAGTTTTGTAGGGGTAAGTTCAAGCTTGAGCGATTCTTTCGGAATATCGGGAGCAGTTATCGTGATGAAGACAACGTTCTTTTCCGGCACGTCTGCGGAAGAGCGTTGGGCCCAGAGGACTAGATAATTGGGAAGTTGTTAGTATGATATCTATAATTCAGGATTTGCATAAGCTATCCTGGATCCATTACTGTGTTGTTGAAATAAATGTGCAAACCAGACAAGGATAACGGATAAGGCGCGGGGCACTCAAGGTGGGGTGGGAAATAAACAATACCTTCAGGAGTAATCGGAGCGGACATGATATATTCGTTCAATGCAAATCTGAGATGGTTCAAAGTTATTGGCGGAAGAGGGAGAGATGGTTTATTTGATAGTGTGCGTGAAATGGATGGTAGTTGAAAGTGCGAGGCTCTACGAGTCGTGGAGAAAAAGGCGGGATGTTGTTGACCTGCGTCACAAAGCCCAGCTGCAGAAGCGCAGCGAACCTTGTAGAAGCAATTAAGCAAAATGTACCAACAAAGTCAAAAACTATCTTTCGGTATTCAGAATACTTAAAAATAACTATGAAGAACACAATTGGGCAAGAATAGTGTATGGATGCGGATTGTCTGAACCAGCACGTGCCTACATGTGTTCCATGGAGCCGCACATCCAGGCGCTCCTCGTTGCGACCCATCCAAATCTTAAACGACATTTAGAACTCCTACAAAACTCGACCTAGACTTCTTCGTGGGCTCTCCAATAGTTCTCAACATGGAGTCCATAAAGGCCATCTTCTGGAAGCCTGATCCAGCTGCTCAAGTATGCCCCACCATTAGACCTCAACGTCGAAGCTCACATCATCTCACGAACATAGCTCCGGAAATGCAACCAACTGATCCGCAAAAATACCCGAGAGCTAGAGCGGCACCTTGCTCAACTTAAGACACTCGAAACTAAAACCCGTAAACTGATAATCGACTCCTCTAAGGCGAAGCATGGTACGCCGCAACAGACGCGAATGCTTGCGGTCGAGCTTGTGCGCATTAGGCGACAGTCTGCGCGATTGGCTACAAGTCGAGCTCAACTACAAAGTGTAGGAATGCAGGTCAACGAGGCTTTTTCAGTTCGCAAGATAGAAGGATCAATCAAGAGCTCGACCAGTATCATGAGGGACGTTAATACACTGGTGCGACTTCCAGAATTAACGGGAACCATGCGTGAGTTGAGTATGGAACTCGTGAAATCAGGGATCCTTGAGGAAATGATTGAGGATACTCTACCGGACGGAGAGATGGATATGGATGAGGAAGTAGGGGAGGAAGTTGATAAAGTTCTGGAGGAAATCATGACGGGCCGTATGGAGAAGACGGGCAATTTACCACCCTCAGTACCAATTTCCGAACCGGAACCGGAGATGGTGTCAATGGAGGACGAGGCCGAGCTGGAGGATATGAGGCAACGGTTGGAAATACTGAAGAGCTAAGTTACATGATGAGGAGTTATTCCAATGGCGTTAGATGGCTTTACGCTAGGGGGAATATTGTTTGTATGGATATTTGATTATTTTTGACGCTTGCTTGGGTTACGTTTTTCTTTGAGTTCACATAGTATTCATATAAGCACGGTTGGTTTGGGGTTACAAAGGTACGATATACACATTTACAGAATTCTCATACGCTGTGAACCTAATAGAAGGTAAAATTTCCGTTGATATTATTGCGCGGTTTATAGATAGATTGAATTTAAAGGGATTCACAGGTTCGATTAAAGATTATGATATTCAAGGTTTGTTCTTGTTGGGAACAGGATCAAGCCTCTGGAGCAAGTAGTCGATCTCCACTTCCTTAGTCATTGGTATAACCCAGTCCTATCACTCAACGTCAGAAGGTAGTTATACGTGGAAGCTGCAACAACAGTCTTACCCTATACATGTTGACAACAGCGTCAACGTTGATCTTCGTAGCCTCTTGCGAAGGTAACTTTGCACTGGGGTCGACGCCATATCCCCTTGCTTTGAGTTCTAACCGCTTTAGAACCTGTTCTTCCACTGCTTTCTTGGTGATAGAGTCCTCAAGCCCTTGTATATCTTTTTCCCTAATCATCTTCGAAAATCGTTCAGGATCCTCCCTAAACTTTGCTTCGGCCACAAACTTCCCAAAGTGTATCCTTCTAGATAGAGCCTGAAGACAAGCCACGTCAACTGTCGCGGATGAACCATAGTTTTCCTTGGCTTCTCCACGGTCAGGGCCGGCTTGTGCTGAACATTTTGGGATGATATGGTTGATGTAAGCATCTTTGATTTTCTCGTTGATGTTGACATTGTTGGGATGTAACAGCTCTGGGTATGACAACGGTGCTAGGAAAGGCTCCGGTAGCTGATCAGGGAAGAAAGCATACTCGTCCGGTGATTGATAGCGGCGGACCTGTGCGTGAATAATTTCTTGTTGTAAAAGCATCCAATCCAGGAAAGACCCTGAGAAATTGGGGATTTTGACGGCCTGCGGCTTGTATATAGAAGGGTTATTCGGAAACTGCACACGTTCGATCAAATAGAAGATAATTGTGTCTTCCAGACGACTATAAACAAGAGTGAGAAGCTATGGAATTTGCATTGCATTTGGAAACTGACATAAGCTGATAGCGGATGTTTGAAAGGTCAAGAGCAGCAGCTTCGTCCGATAAATCAATGGTGGAATCCATGGCCGTTGTCTACTTTGTGTGTGGGTGGGATGGTGGAGAATAGAGCTAGAGGGTCCAGGTGGGGTATATATAACTCCGATCTCCAGCGACAGTCCTTAAAATTGAAGTAAAACGGAGAACCAGTTGACAGACCATCAACAAATGTCACTCTTAATTCTGACCTCTTACAGATTGCGGGGCTGTCGACGGTCCTGGTGGGGTCTAAAACACACCCAGCCATGCGGCTCCATTTTAGCTCCCGGGCTCCTTGCTCTGCAACAGTCATTCGCAACCAAAAAGCAGCCACCAAAGACTTCCTGGGCGAAGAAGTCACCAAAGATGTCCGTCTATAGTAAAGGACTTCGGATTGCGGTGGAAGGTTGTGTGAGCTACTCTAAAACTTGTGTGTTTGTTCATTCTTGTCTAATACCACAGTAGGGGCATGGAGAACTCAATGCAATTTATGATTCAATTAAAAAAGCTGAAGAAGAAAATAACTATGTGGTCGATGTGTTGATAATATGCGGAGATTTTCAAGCAATCAGGAATTTAACTGATCTTGAAGTCATGTCTTGTCCACCAAAATATCGGCAGCTTGGTGAATTTCACGAATACTACTCTGGTAAACGAGTAGCTCCCGTTTTAACCGTTTATATTGGTGGAAACCATGAATCTAGTAGTTACAATGCAGAACTGTAATTCTTCAGCAAACCGCAAATCTATAGGATTGCTAATTAGATAACCATAATAGGTTTCACGGCGGTTGGGTTGCTCCAAACATATATTATCTGGGCGCAGCGAATGTAGTTCAGATAGGCAACCTGCGTATTGGTGGTCTCAGCGGAATTTATGCGGCACACCACTACAATCGTCCACATTATGAAAGACTACCGTATAATAACGGAGATATCAAATCTATCTATCACATTAGACAGTATGATGTGTATAAGCTGTTTCAGATTGCGTCCCCTATGGATATAATGCTCTCACACGATTGGCCGGCAAACATAGAGCACTACGGAGATACAGAATGGCTATGGCGGGAAAAGCCATGGTTCGTGGCAGACAGTAGAAATGGAAATTTAGGAAGCCCACCGGCCGAAAATCTACTGAAGAAACTGAAACCTAGATATTGGTTTTCCGGCCACATGCATATTAAGTTTCCCGCAATTGTGGACCATGAGAAACTGAAAGATAATATTCACTCGTCTACGCCAAAGAAAAAAGTACAAGCACCATCCGAAGCGATTCAAAAATCTACAGCCGTTCAAAATCCAGATGAACTTGACTTAGACATGGATGATGTTGTAACCGATACACATACTACTACACAAAGCTCATCGACGGCGCCAGTGTCTAAAAACCCAGATGAGCTTAATTTGGACTTGGATGAAGAACTGGATACACATGTTGAGAAGCCAGTGGATCCAGCACCTACGAAAAATCCTGACGAGCTAGACCTTGAGCTTGACAGTGATGAAGTAGGCGTCTTGTTGCCAGAAAAAGCCTCGGATGAAGGCAAACTGGATTTAGACATTGAAAATATAACTCCACAAGTAGCGCCTTCCACACTACCTCACCCAAGCACTTCAAAAAATAAGACGGGAAAAACACCAGCCAACCGTTACACTCGCTTTCTTGCTCTGGATAAATGTCTGCCAGGGCGTAATTTCCTCCAAATAAGTACGATCGAATTTAGCGAACCGTTACCAGCTGGGAAGGATCGTACGACATTAAGCTATGATCCCGAGTGGCTCTCTATAGTGCGTGCACTGAACAAATACCCTGGAAATAAAGATTCTACCAACGAAACCATCAAAAACTTATCACCTTCTGAACTTGAGGAGTCAATAGCTACTGAACGCAGGTGGGTGGAAGAAAACATTGTAGCTCAAGGTAAATTAAAGATACCCGAGAACTTTTCTATTCAAGCAAAGCCACATGAGCCAGGTGAGGTTGTGGAAAGGTTTCCTGAGCAATACCACAACCCCCAGACGGGCGAATATTGTGAGTTATTGGATACAGAGAATTGGGTGTGGACTAGCGAGGAAGAGTGGAGGGCCAAGCTGGCTTCATTCCCGCCCCCGAGTTCTTATGACCACAGAAGGGGCGGGGGCGGGGGCCGAGGAGGTGGTGGTAGATGGGGTGGAGGAGGTGGGGGCAGAGGTGGTCGAGGCAAGGGTAGAGGCGGCCGAGGCTGAATTCCTTGCGATTGGTGGATTTGGATAACTTTATTTGATTAATCAAATGTACATTAGGCAATCTAATTGATAATCTACTCGGTTTACATATTGAGATCTAGGGAGTTGTCATGCCGTTGAAAAGTTATACAAATAATGTTTGGGTGTCCAATATATGTAGCTATGGAAAACCATGTATGCCAGGTCAATTAATTCATGCATGAAGTTTGAAAACAACAAAAAATCTGCAAAAGAAATGCTCCTCCGGGTGGGCTTGAACCACCAACCTCCCGATTAACAGTCGGACGCGCTAGCCAATTGCGCCACGGGGGATGTTCTATACTGATCGAGTTATCTACAAATTATAAATTATGGCAGTACTGTACAATTGCACGTTCTCGCAACTCGCACTAAGTTTATAGAATCCATACACAAGCGCACATCATTTTGGGAATTGTCATATTCATATTTCATTAGGTGCATAAATCCACGCATAGTATGACCTGGGGATAAGTTTGTCTTCTGTATTAACACGTCAGTATTATATTTATATCTTATTCGGAAGCATCTGTGTTGCATAAGGAAAATAGCCCTGCATGACATTAAAAAAGCTTGGCATGCAGCTACTCGTATTATCTAGCTTCAGTTCTAATTCTCATATCCTACATACGCCAACACTACCAAAAATGTCTGGTTCTGGCTCCATGTCGACAACAGGAGATTCAATTCCCAGGTATCTCTCCATAACGGGGAATCCATTACCAAAGCTTGAGCAGGCACAGCTAGTGCTAGGTAACGATGACCAGCAAAGCAGTCATGAGTGGAACGAAAGCTAACTCGAATTTCTACATAGGATACTGCCGCGATGTCGAAGATTACGATAGGCTCAATCGATTAGGCGAAGGAGGTTGGGAACCCCGTTTGACCGAATAAGAAACCATCGCTGAAATACAGCTGGAACAGCATACGGTGTGGTACACCGCGCTCGCGATCGCAAGAGCAACCGCATCGTCGCGCTCAAGCAAATCAACATTATCGAAGAAGATCGAGGAAATGGCATCCCGATTACAGCGCTACGTGAAATCAGCATCCTCAAATCCGTGCGACACCAGAACGTGATCGGCGTGGTTGATGTCGCAGTGGGTCGTGACGGACATGGACTGAACAATATCTACATGGTCCTGGAGTACGCGGAGCAGGTTGGTCTCTGCTATCCTTAGTCGTTTTTTTGTATTCGGGAACTTGGGCGTACCCTGCTGGCTTATGGTTTCTTCGGGTCCCAGGGGGGCTGCGGGGAATCGCCTTAGCCATTGGATCTACATAGGATTTGGCTTCCTTGCTTGATCATGCTAGAGTTAAGTTTTCGGAAAGCGAAGGTATAAATCTCCCTCGGATATATTAGCATTGGATTAGGGCTGATAGATGGTTCACGTAGTGAAATGTTTGATGAAGCAACTATTCGAAGGTATGGATTATCTACACAGAAAAGATATAATCCATCGGTATATATTCCTCTCGAAAGCGTATCTACGAGTATACTGATAGTAAATAGCGACATCAAAATGTCTAATATACTCCTTACAAGAAACGGGATTCTTAAACTAGGTATAGGCAACATCATATCGTTTTCCCCAAATACTATACTCACATTCTCCAGCGGACTTTGGCCTGGCAAGAGAATACTCCCCACGTCCCTTAACTCCCGGGGTAGTAACTGTGTGGTATCGTGCACCGGAGGTTCTCCTTAGTGCCACCCGCTATAATAGTGCTATAGACATTTGGTCTGCAGGTTGCATAATGGGTGAACTGATACTCTGCGCCCCGCTGGCACCCGGTAATAACGAGCTCGAACAATGGCGCCTGATCACGGCACTTATCGGCCCACCCTCCGAACGAACTTGGCCCGGTATGCGCCGTCTGCCCGGACTACCCAAGAGCTTCCAAATCCCGCTCCCTCCACAAGGCACAAGTCACAAAGGCAAACTCGATTTTACACTTGGTGGCTGTAAAAAGGAGTGTATTAGCCTGATACGTGATCTGTTAACCTACAATCCCGACGACCGGCCTCGTGCGTCCCGTGCTCTGCGACATCCGTACTTCACGCGCGAGCAGCCGATGCCGTGTCAGCCTGAGATGATCCAGACATTTCCAGAGATCCGCAATACACTTGAGACTGAGAAGCGCGAAAATCTGCACGAGGCGGGACGGAAGCCACAGCTGCAATGGGGCGGACAGCCTGATCTGGGGAGAAGATTAGGCCATGGAGGAGGAGGAGGAGGTGGAGGTGGAGGAGGAGGAGGAGGTGGTGGTGGTGGTGGTGGTGGGCCACAACAGAATATTGCCCGATGGGGACAGCACAATAGGCCGCTACTAGGCTCGCAACCGCAACTCCGAATTCCGCAGCACCAGGATCTAAGTGGTGGAAGCTCAAGCAGCGCAGGATATGTTTTTGATTTCGAAGATGAGATCGCAGGGCGCAAGAGGAGAAAGAAGTAGGATTTGTCTCCTCATCGCAGTCCCTAAATCATTTATGGAAGAGGCAACAACATTCAAGGTTACCCCACGATTGAGATGGGCTGTGGTAAATGTGAGTTTCTGGGTATCACGGTTTCGTTTCATAGGTTGGTAGTGTTTCGAATTTGTTTTTTGGTAGCTGAATTATACTACATACATGGCTTAAATATACATAGTTGTAAAACAAGAGGAAAAATAAACGATCTTATAGTGATACCAATTGTGAAAAACGATTAGATGAGTTTTGGGCCGATCGGCAGACGGTCTGCAGACAGTCTATACGCTGTTAAGACGTCGCCAGACAGCTATTACCGCCAGGTACACCGAAGACGTTTAGTTTTAAACACCTTTTTATAACTGCTTATTTTAAGATGATGCTAGCGGCCGTAGTCATATCTGAAATCACTCGTGTCACTTGATAACTTAGGATACTTGTGTGAAAATCAGCAGCTCGAAATTGATATTAAACCCCTCTTGTTTTATTTGATTAACCAACACTCATTTCGATTCATCTTACGATGTCTTTGGCTCCTCCGCCACAAAATGCAAGTACGCACCCAGCAATTTTGTGCCCTCAATGTAATTCCTTCTGTCGAGTTTCTCGTTGATACTGTGCGCACCGTCCGTGGAACTACCCATGGGCAACAACAACACATTCTTACCCGTAGCCTGTTCAAACGTAAGTGTGACGGGGATACTGCCACCCTCACGTGTGAAGTCGGGCTTGCAGTTAAACACCTGCTCAACAGCCTTGCTAGCGGCCTGGAAGTTCCAGTGCGTAGGTTTAGACACCCACCATTTACCGGCATGCATTAGCTCGCGCTTCATGGTGTTGTTAGAGTTAAGCTTCTTCCATTCAGAGTCGAGATGGGCGTAGACTAGGCGGTCGACTTCGTCGAGCTCCATGTTAGGAACAGTACGGATTGAAAACTTGCCGCTGACTTTGGCGGGGATCACAGTTTTGCAGCCTGTGCTGGAGAAGGCACCCTCAATACCGTGGAGGGAAAGGGAAGGGTTGCGCCAGCTGGTAGCTTTGTTAGTGTATTTGTGATCATAGGACATGAATATAGCTTACCGAGCCTGCAGAATCTGGATAGGGTTATCGAAGATGGTGGTCTTGCTACCGAGTGATCCGTAGATATCATCCATAGTGAAGGAAATATCAGGGTACAGTTCCATCTCCTCTTGCGTAACTACCGCAACAAGGTCGTTGATACCGGGAATCAAGATCTTTCCCTTGTTATCCACTAACCCACTCAGCAGACTGACCAGATCTGTCATAGGCTCTGTTACAGTCCCCCCGAAAACACCAGAGTGGAGATCAGCACCCGGTCCAGAAACTGTGACGGAGTAGTAAGAGCAGCCGCGCAACCCATAGGTCAGGCATGGCTTCTCCGTTCCGAGCCAGCTATACGACAAATCAGCTACAGTATTTGTAGGCAATGAGGAATGCGCTCACTAGTTGTCAGAGATACACACGGCCTCAGCATCTGCAAAGTACTTCTGAGCTTCGGCTTTGATGAGATCATCTAGACCCTCAGACCCATACTCCTCCATTCCCTCAAAGCACATCAACAAGTTCACGGGGAAGTCAATGTTCGCCCTGAGCAAGTCAGCGCCCCATGTTTTCTCACTCGGTGTCACAATACAACACTCACTTCTGATGAGCTTCAATAGCATTGAGCCAGCCCAATACTGGTCCTTTATCATCTGTACTACCCCGTCCAAACATCTTTCCCGTCTCCTTATCAACAGTAAGCTCAAAAGGCTCGGTATTCCATCCGTCTTCCTTGCCCGCAGGCTGTACATCGTAGTGGCCATAAACTAGGATGGTTCGTTTCTTCGGATCACTGCCATATCTGGCCAAGATTACCGGCGGGAGGTCAAGGTGTGGGATGTCCGGTTGTTTGCCCAATTCACGCCTTTCTACGCTGGCGCCCAGAGCAGTGAGCTCTTTTATTAGGAACTCACCCATCTCTACGACTTTAGGGCGGAGCTCTGGGTCGGCGGAGACAGAGGGGATAGCAACAGCGGCGGCAAGACCTGTACAGATGAGTTTTGGAAGGCAATACAGCTGTCAAGAGGGCGCATACGTTCGATGAACGAATCTGCCATCGCGTCTACCCTACAACACACAAACTCCATCAATCTATGTTAAGCTAAATTCACAAGAATAAACGCACTGTTTGAAGTATCCATCGAGTTGAGGTGCCATCTTTCCGGTAGGATTGTTTGTGGCAATGTAGTTTCTTCTTTGCGCCGCTACAGCTATTGGACTTTTCGAAATGGGGACGAATGTTCTTCGAGTAGATATATTTCGGAGAAGAACTGGAGATGATGATGGTTGGGGGAAACGGCGAACACAAGAAGCGGAGAACACGCGCCAAAGAGAGCTCATATGGCGGGGTATACACATGATTGGCACGGGTGAATTGCCAAGAATCGGCTTCTATCGGCTTCGGATTCCTCCGCTTTTCATGAGCACGGGTAGCAAAAGCTTGTATGGGGCAATCCGGGAATGTGGAAAACGTCCTCAGGCTCTTGCGGAAAAGGCGGCCACTGACAAGGTGGGTCGGCGAACTAATAGCGGGGTGGTATTTTTTTTACCCGGCCTGTTCCAAGACCTATTCCAAGGACTTAGGACCCAAGTTAGTGATATTCATAGCTGGTAGGAAGTATTTCTAGTATTTAAATGGAAGAATTTGCATTTCTAGTAATGTGGAGGGTGGACTCTCATGGCTGGATCCTCGTCTCGTTCGATACTGGCTTAGGTAGAGTGCTAAGTATACAGACATATACTAACCAAAAACTGGTCAAATATATTGTTTGCACTCTACAAGAAACCAGCTCCAGCATGCGATTACATTTCCGTGTAGTTAAACTCGCCGTGATGATACTGTACAATTCCCAATCCCATATATATGAACCACATCGCCAGATCCTCCACATCACAATGCATCAGCACCACCCCATCCGCTCCGTCGGATCACCCTCTCTTCTCTTGCCAACCTTCTCTTGTTACCCCACCTGTCCTTCAACTTCTCTCCCATCTCCGCAACCTCCTTCAGCCTTTCCTCTGACGCCTGTGTTACCATGCCCACGAAAAGAGTACTGCAATTGAACTTGTGCGCCAATGCATTCCTGGTCCACAGCTTTGGGTTCTGTTTCCTGAGATTCCGCATCTGCCTAAAATCTGCGGGGTTCAGGTGATAGGTCTTCTGGTATGGCTTCCGGACGGGCGGGGGCATGCGATGGTTTTCGGGCAGCACAGGCTCCGGAAGGACCGCATGGCGCGGATCATCTTTAGGTAGGAATAACCGCGGTGTGATGAGCGGTGTCGGCGCGGAGGAGGGCGGATTGAAGATGATGTGATCTGTAGCGGGGGAGTCTTCCGTGATCTTCATGGAGGAGTGAGGGTGCAGCCGCAGCGCCTTGGTGTGTCGACGGGCGGAGGACTCATGCCGTACGAACGACTTAGAGGCGGGGCCAGCGCGGAGGGCTTGTCGAAGAAAGGGGGCGAGGCTGTTCATTGTGGCGGGGTGAGAGCTGTTGCTCGTATTGTGAATGGGAGTCGCAGGGAAAGAAAATGTTTGGCGTCTTGGCATGGTTTAGGCTCGTCTGAGTCGGTGAGTCGTCTCAAACAAAATGCTTTGGAAACGATATTTCTAAATTTTTATGTACTCGTTCAAAAAGAGATTTATGAATGGAAATCTTGGATAATTTATATGACTGAAATAAACTGGTGTGATATACTACTTGTTATATCTACCGCGCGCGTTTAAATGACTCTCAATATAGGAAAGTTTCCCCTACGTATTTCTCGCTGACCCTCCACAGCTCCTCTGCAACCTTGGGATTTTTTGCATAATCATGTACTGGAAATACCTCACAATTCCTGAGGAATTTCCCTGCACCCTCTGTTTCCCATCTTGGATTCAGCGCTGCATCTAACACCATCCCCGCCGCTTGTTCTAATGTCTTGTCATCACCCTCTTGCGTCACAGGCTCCTGTGGCATTTCTGATTGTGCCTGATGTGCCTGTACTAATGCTCCTGCGTCTAGATGCTTCGCCAGGTTTGATCGTGGTTGCCCAGGGTGCACAGCGACCGCTGTCTTTCCCACTAACTTGGCCTGCAGACTGACAGTGAAGAGCAAATTGGCAGTCTTGGAGGCAGCGTACGCTTTCCATGGGTTGTAACCAGACTCATAGGCCATGTCTTTAAACGGAACCTCACCGAGAGTGTATCCAGTGGAGCTAACATTAACAATGCGGGCGTTAGGTGCAAGTGAGGGTACAATAAGGTTGGTGAGAAGGAAGTGTCCAATATGGCTATTTCAAACCGGATTAGTACTGTAAAATGTCTAATAATGGAGAGATCATACTTGACTCCAAATTGGGCCTCAATCCCATCAATCATGGTGAGCTCTGGGGGACATAAAATAGCGGCGTTGTTGATTAGAATGTCCAGCCCACCTGTGCCACAGATCTTATTGATCTCTGCCGCGCTTCGACGCACACTTGCCTGATTACTGAGGTCTAAATCAATGAATTGTGAGCTGCACTCTGCTGGAAGTGGTATTTTAGAGGCTGTGCGGCCCGCCAGGAGTAGGCGTGCTGGAGATGCTACGGCAACGGCGGCGGCGATCGCGGCACCAATAGATCCTGCGGAAGGGCCAGTTATGAGTACTAGAAGTTTTAGTAGAGTGTATGAAATTTTAGGGCATAGATATTAATACTAGTTTTTCCAGTGACACGGGAAGAAAAGGCCTGGACGATCTCATTGGCGGTAGAATAAGTGCTGAATTTAGTAGCCATATTTGGTGTAGATGCTTGGTAGACTGAAGTTTGTAGATGTTTTCTGACCTATAATTTCAGCGAGAAAAGGCCTCTTATATATAACAGTTTTCTTTAGGCCGATAGCTTTAGAACTTTGACATCGGTGATAAAAATGTAAGTGTTTGACCTTCGGCATTGAATCTCCTGACTCACGTGCCCATTCATTATCCAGCTTGGTAACTATCCACAAGTAACTCCGATAGCAGTTGAAATATCTAACTCCGCACTTATTTTTCGTAAATACGCCAGTAATAATAAGCTCGAAATGTAAGCTCGAAATGTAGTGAAGACATCCTATAGATGTCGTGCATATTAGGTGTAGGGGTCGTTTTATGTCCGATTTCGGTGATAAAGGTTTTGGGTGTCGTATTGAGTCTAGCCATGATACATGCTCATGCATTTATCTCTAACAGTGCTAATTCTTTGCTTCCAACGGAATACTTAGCCTACATGTAGTTACTGAACATGTAGGTCTGGTCTCCCGGATTGTGGACCAGTTGTTATACGGCAGAAGAACCCTTGGTCAACGCGTCACAGTTTAATAGACTAAAAGGATATATTCATACATTAGCATTATTCTCATTATCTAATAGCTCGAACTCGTTACAATTTGACACATACTTTCGCCATTTTCAGGGTCCGGACTTGTGGGGGTTATAACGGTAGACCAGCAAATTTGATGGCCACTTATATACAAGCGTAGACAAACTATAACATGTATGTTACGGGAGCTCAGCATGCAGGATATTGACTGTACAAGTCAAAATCAGTGAGGAGGAAGATGTGGGTAACAAAAGGTCCAGACGCGCAAGACTCTTATATTCAACGAGCAACAAATGTTTATGGTCAGCGCTGCGTAAATCTTGAATGTATAGACCTACATCTTAAATCCTATAACACTATATGCACTGCAGGACTATCCGGACTGTGAATCACCGGCCTCCAGCAAAGCCATTTCGTGCATAGCCCGTTGCTATTATGTAATAATTAACCTGATGCGAGGGTTAGGGTCTTCCCAGCGTAGGCATCTACTCTACAATGTTGACAAGAGGCTTACTGTGCACTCTTCCTCATTCACGTAGATAATGTAAAAATTTCACTTATAGCAATAATTAGCTCCAGGTGGAAACATAGCTAGAAGTAGTCGTGTTTATATCTATCATATGAACTTTAGAATGAAATCGGACAAGTTAATAGATATCCCTGCTTCCTGGCTACGACATGGTATCAAAGCTCGAGATCCTACTATTATAGTTTCAATCTTAACACTGTAAGAGTACTTGTCACCTGCATTCTTCCAAAGATGACCAGAGGCGTGATACCCGAAGAACCGGAGGAATAATGCCGGGAGGTGAAGATATGATGATGTCTTTAGATATAAGCGGCATTGCAGGGTGTAGGGTAGGTGTTAGTGGGCGGAAGGTTAGGCGGAAGCTAGAGATGAAGTGCAAGAGAAGCTTGCTTAGGGGCTATTGTATCACCACCTGGAGAACACAACATCTGTTTCTCGTAGAATCGAATATTTCGTATTTGCGCCGTAATCTGCCATACGTTCCTCAACTATCAAAAGTTTGACACAAAACTCATTAAAATGCACTTTTAACACACCACTGCAGGTAACCGTCGATCAGTGCAGAATAATCAAACTCGAGCCCCACCGGCGCTTGTATACATACATATTTGTGTGTACCACAGATTCATCATCCGATTCAAGGGATAAGGCCGGATTTTTTATACACACCTTCAATCTGATGATCCAGCGCAACCTGGGATAGCGGGTCACTAGTGATTACAACCTTGAACCGCATGCACACTCCCGTCCCTGCAGCCACCTTGATAGTGCTCTAGCTACATCACCCACATACCTCTCCAGATGCTAGTCTCACCATGTAAGAAATTACAAACACGAAACAGATCATATATTTCACATACAAAACAACAATCTACAGATTCCACCAAACCCCGCATAAGTTTTTTACGTGAAAACCAAGGACCAACTTAATTGCAGTGAAAACATCCCGAAGACATATAACAGCAAAGATCATAAGACATGGGAATCCAAAAAGATTATAAGTAGAGCAATATAACATGATGTGGTCTGACGTTTTACGGCTTAATGAGCTCGTATCCATCCTCTGGTGGAAGCAGCAACCCCGACAGGGCCAAAACCACAGCGTTCAAAAACATGATACTCCAGCTGACTGTCGTAATGATCCAGCTCACATCCAATCGCCAGCCCACGAAGAAACGCTCGTCCCAATCATAGAGATACGCAATTAGCGCCATCACCGTACACTGCGTTAACGCTATTCCCGCAAGATTATTAGAAAATCTATCCGGAGTGGGCCCATTTAGGTGTCACTCACCAACAATCAGCAACAATGCACTCATAACCTTCCAACCACGCTCGCGCTTCTGGCGGCCACCCCACAACACTGCACAGAAAGCCACAATAATAACACCCTCTAAGACAACGGCAAAATTCATCAGGAACCCGACACTCCGCCATACAGAGCAGAAGTAGCGGTCGCTACCGTGGCAATCGTCGGCCGTTGGAAATGGAGTGCACACCCCTGTTGAGGAACTGCAGCGCCGGTGGAGGCCATATGTATAGGTTATTTTGTCGCCGCCGGGTGTAGTGTCGCAGAAGGAGACCCAGCGTGGGATTATTATGGCCACGATTGAGAGAACCGTCGCTATACAGCGGAGGTTAATGCGGGCGGCGGAGGTTGGAGGAGCTATGACGTACACACTATGATAGTGGCCAATGAGCCGCCATAGACGTGGGCTCGAGTCATGGCCGCAAAAATGAAGGCCTAGGGTTGGAAGGGGAAATTAGAGACTGCCGCGAGGACCTGAATGCCAAAATGGATTGTGTAGATATATGTGTGTGTGTGCGGAGGAGCTGGCGTGGATGGTGGTGAAGAGGGATATGTAGCAAACTGCAAATAGGTGTGTGAAACAACCAAAGCTGGGGAAGGCTATGTAAATATCCACGCCCGTACAACTTCAAGGAAGGAAGCTCTGGTGTAGATGCAGACAGGCTCGACGGGGAACCCCCATCCGCAGTGCTCGGGGGAGAAAAAGGCATCCCACTATTGTTGGATGTGCACACATGATACTGAGGCCTTTACTACATGCCACAAAAACAGGAATTTGGAAATAATTCCACTGCAGAGAGGGATTGGTGGGCCGACCGACAGGCATGCAACCCACAACACCCACTCCAAGTGCTCTTTTCGCACTTTCAACAGTTTGCAGGAGCTCTCAGATCGCGCGAATCTATGCTCATCGACTGTGAAAATTTTCCAATATCTGGCCGACCTTTTTTTTTTGCATTCTTATTTGTATTTTTGCTCTTTTGCTTTTTTGTATTCTCGTTGCTGCTAGCTTCTAGCTGCCCCTCGCCTCGAGCTCGATAACGGATGCAAAGCGCTTTGACACTGCGAAGGCTCTCGATAACGATATCTCTAACTAAGTAACAAACACGCAACGCAAGTTCCTATCTTCTCTGTTTCCGAGGAGCTCTGTAAACGGTCTCTGTCTAAGTATATACTCTACTTCCTTGCCTGTCTACACGGGTATGTACCAGGGGACCATAGCACCAGGCTCGACCTTCGTCATTAGGGTAACAGAAACAGCCCTTGTGCGACGGGGAACAATTTGTACCGTAGCGCTGGGCCATTTCGAGATTGGCTGAACAAATATCAATCTATCAGCGGTCTGTTTTTGAATATAGAATTTGGATATTATGAGGGGCACGATGCTAATTAAAAATCAAAAGTATAGCTCCAGTGGCCGAGGAATGTAGAGTAGAGTACAACCTCTTTTATGTATGCTGGAGCCTGCGTAGGTAAGACGGCAAAGTTCAGCTTCGGAAATCTCTCCCGCCTATTTGGGACGTGCAAGTGATATCTAGTGAGCTGCTGCACGGTTTCAGATGCTGCCTGCATATCGCATATGCAGGCGACGACAGGGCACATAGGATAAGGCATATATCAGAGAGCTGGGAAGGCAGATAATGCGGGGACGGGAACCTCCACTGAACGTTATCTAGCAGTAGGGATCTTCCTCTTTCAGGTGGTTAGAACGGCTCTCAATTTAAATATTTAGGTCCTAACTCGTAGCCCGAGGGAGGAGTTGCCGCATTTCAGACACCGGGGCCCGGCATCATGATTGGAATTTGGGCTACAGACGCGTCGGTGGAGAGGCAGATGAAGCGGTCATTGTAATGGAATCTATGAATTATAATTATCTCGGGCTTAGGCGGAACAACTCATGTGCCCTGATAGCAATATATGTAAGCATCTACCTCTGTTCACAATTAAAGAGTATTTGGTCTAAACCATGAGATCAAAAGGGAAAATTTACAGGCCAAATTGTACCCTGTTGGGGTACAGTACATGTATATGTTATGCCCATAGTAATTACTCGTACACTATCTTAATCAATCGAATACCGAATATAATATTGGCATACCCAACACTTTGTATCTTGCATTAATGCATAAATGTATAGCTTTAGTTGTACGAATCCATCCCAAAACAGAGAAGCAAAAACACTTTTGTTTCAAAAGCTGATATGGTATAATGTCCCCTGTCATCTAGTTACGCCACAGTACATTTCTTTAATCACTATCACCGTCCTCACTGCTAGTGTCGCTACTGTCACTACTGCTGTCCTCTTCACTGCTACTACTCTCTTCACCACTGCTGCTATCTGAGTCTTCTCCATGCCCCAATGCTTTCATCACTAATCCTGCCCTCTTCTTCGCCTCTTCACTTACCTCCTCCCCATTCGGTGTCCCATCCGCATCTTTCGGCGTCTCTAGCCTTTTCTTCGCTGCCGCTAATAGTCGATCTCGTGCCCCAGCACCTTGGAGAGACGCAATATAGGCCGCCAGTGCGGCGCCATGGCTCTCAGGTATAGCTTCTACGTCCAGTGCATGCTTCAAAATCCAATTCTGTTTACCCTTCTGAAATTGCCAGGCGGTACGCGCAGTGTGAAAAGTCATAATATAGTCTAAGTGCGCGCCATAGCTCTTGGACTCTCCCTTCGGCTTTTTGGGCTTTGTCTTGTCTTTCAACTTCTTTGGTTTTTTGGCTGGTGAGGATTCGGTGGAGGAGTGAGGCTTGTCCTTGGGGTCGACACCGCCTCGGGTGCGATTCTTGCCGAAGGGGTCGAGAGCGAGGTAGAGCTGTTTGATGGAATCGCCGTCTTCAATCTTGGTATCGGTGCTGAAGGTGACAGATTTACGGCGAGAGAGGGAGGGTGCGGCCCCGGGTGCTGGGGAGGGAGATTTGAGGAGGGATTTCTTAGGAGAGGTGGTGGGTGGTGCAAGTATAGGTACGGGCGGCGTGGAGGACTCAGGTATGTCGGCGGCGAAGGAGGCGGATTTCTTAGGCTTGTCCTTTTTGTCCTTCTTTTTATCCTTCTTCTTGTCCCCTTCCTGATCGATAGCCTTTTCCTTTTGTGGTGATGGTGCTTCAGTCCCCACCGCCACCACTACCGTATTCTCCTTCTTTTCTTTTCTTTCCTTCTTTTTCTCTTTCTTTATTCGCTTTTCCTCCCGCTTGTTACTACTCTCTACATCTCCATCTTCCATAGGTTCGTCTGTGGCTTTCCGTTTCTTGGACTTCTTCTCCTTCTCTGTTTTGTCGGTCTTCTCTTCCGTCGGGGCTGGCGTAGTGGCTGGATCAGGAGTATCGGCAAAGTATTTGAGCTTTAGTCCCACACGTTTCCAAGCTGGCACATGGGTGGTACCGGCAGAGCCGGGCGACGCTTCAGTTGTCATTTGGTGATGTTTGTGTTTCTAAAAGAAAGTGCCGGGGGTTTGAATTGTGGTTGTGCTTTTTTGCTGAGCCGTTAACATGTCAACAACTTGGCAAAACTGAATGCAAAACGTGGAAAGTTTATTTATTTCTAGGATTACTTAATCGTCGACTACTACGCGTGCTCTAGAAACAGAGCCTCTTATTCTTGGCAGTCTGGCCGGTGCAAGCGACCCACCACAGGCACGAGAATTGCCGGATCGGGAAAAAAATATACATTACGTTACCCTCATGAGTTCTCACGCACGGTGTTGAAATGAAATTATAGTTGACCTTCACTCTTAGGACTGTCTCACAACCGCCAGAATGGTTCTGTATTCCAGATCGCCATGCAACTTAAGTTCAACAGCTTCAGTGACCATTGTCTAGCCTCCTATATAATAGCTAATTAGACCGCCAAATAAATAAACTTTTTTTATTCATTGATAGCTAGCTACATTGTTTCGACCGAGGGATCAAGCATTCCACTTGATCAACTATTCAATTTTATCAGACCGATCAGAGGGCGTTCTAAATCAAAACAAGCACTCGTACGCGTACATCCATTTCATGCAATTTAAAGGCTGATTTTGGGGCTGGTACTTAAAAAAAAACGTCGTATTTGGACAATGACAGAAATTGCTCTTATTCCTCATCCGCAACGCTCCAACTCACTTAATTATGAAGTTGAATATTGACGGTGGACAAACGCAAGCGATAAGTCGGAAAACCCCATAAGGGTGCTGATCGAGATCATGAATCCTCGGCATTAAAGAAAGTTTAAGGGAACAATTAGGCTGTAAGCAAATTGTATCTTGCCGTAGTAGTTAAAAACTAATTTATTGAACGAATATTTAACGAGTCACGTGATGATTTCAAATTGCGAGCACAAGCGTAGTATTTTGAGAATAAAAGGTGTAAAATACACTGGCTACTACTTAGTCAACAGCATGTCGGATGCATGTCTTGCAGAAAGCTAGCTTTTGCACATGATAACGTTCGTGCCAGCTAGGTGATGGTTGGTTCTGGGATAAATGAAAACTGGGGTTGTGGGATCAAAAACAGAACCGGCTACCTGCATATAGTCAAATTCAAGCTTGGACTTGCATTATAATGCAGGGTTAGGTGTCTCTCTTACTGGACAGTGATACTTGGTGGTCCGCTTTCCCTACCATACTTCAATCGCACCTACCATCCAAGACTCCAATCACAAAAACCCCGTCACAGAAAATAACACGCGTATGTGTTCCTAACGCTGAGATTTATGTGTTGGTGTACGATGACTTGGTTTAATCGCTGAACTAATGACATTGCGACGATCTAGAAGGCTGCAACCACGGGCCTATGATACATCTCCACGCCATTGATTGAGAGAGATATCCAGAAACCACACAACCCAGAGAGAAAAAGGGCTAGTGCAGTGACCGAGGCTCTCTATGATGCGCGAATATTATTATCCGTGTAGGATATCGAGTAGTAGTTTAAGTAGAGATTAATGGAACTGCTTTATTTTGTCAACTCAAACATGTTTCGCATGCTGGCATTCTGATTCCTCCCCATAAACACACGATAATTCATCGATAACCCAACTGGAAAGTATTCCGCCCACAATTCAAGATGTTCTCATCTCGGACTTCTAAGGCGCAGCAGCCTTCGAAGCCGGGGCAGACGTCGAAACCATCACGTACGTCTAAAGGCCGAACTTCACCTACGAAAAAGAGACATGTGGAAGCCGAACGACCTTCCTCGGGAGCAGGAAGGAGGGGGCCATCGGCAGTAGTCACAAGCGACAATGGTCCTAAGAAAGATAGCAAGAGCAATATCGAAGAGCTTACGAATACTCTGGCCAATTCAAAGCGAGAAAGGGGGCCAAAGGATCGAAATACACTTCGAATGACCACAGCCCTAGCCGATCGTCATAAAGAGAACAAAAACTTTGATGCTGCTCTTGACCTTTACCAACAGGCACTAGAGGGATACGAAGAAGAATTTGGAAAAGACCATAATTCAACACTTAGGATTATCGACAACATGGCTGGGATCTTTACTGATAAGAAAGACTTTGATCGGGCATTGGAGCTATATGCTAGGGCCCTAGAGGAGCGGGAGAAAAAGGAGGACGACGATGCCATAATTGATACTGTTCATAGTATCGCAGCTATCCATGCACGAAAAGAGAACTACGATCAAGCATTGGAAGGTTATAAACGGGCTTTGGAATGGAGGGAGGAGAATTTAGGTCGGGATGCGGTAGAAACACGCAAGAGTGCCGGTGGTATGGCGGTGGTACTCAACAAGAAGGAGGAATATGACCAGGCCTTAGAGTACTATAACTGGGCACTCGATGGACAAGAGGAGAGGAGAGGGGGAGATGATTCATCAAACCTACAACTGTTTCTCGATAAAGCATCTATACATCGCAGACAGAAACATTACGAACAAGCCGTGGTGTGGTATCGAAGGGCCGCCAGTGTCTTACAAAAAACCGCAGGAGAGCAACACCCAAAAACCCTCGCTACAGTCCTCTCGATAGCAGAAATATACGCAGAGCAAGATGATCACAAGAATGCGCTCCTTCATTACCAGAAAGTCTTGAGTGGGTACGAGGTAACCCTCGGGAGGGAGCACGCTACTACCCTCAAGATTGTCAATAAGATTGCCCCTATGTACAACGACCAGAAGGATTACAGTATCGCCATGGAATTTTATCAGCGTCTTGTTGTCGGTTGTGCACACTTAGGAGGGGAGAACCAGAAAAATGTAGTGGCTGGCGTCATAAAGATGGCAGCTATCTTCCCAAAGCACAAAGACTATAATAAAGCAAAGGCTCAATTCGAGCGAGCACTTGGGGAAGTCAAAAAACCGTATCCTCCAGCAGTGCTCGATTCCTTCTGCAATTTAGCAGCTGTGCTTGAAGAGGAAGCAGAGAAGAAAGATTATAGCAAAGCCTTGGTGTGGTATGGAATGGCCCTCGATGGATACTCAAAGACTGTTGGAAAGGACCACAATTCGACGGTGGAGACATTTCGAACCATGGCAAAGATATTCACCAAGCAAAAGGATTACTCAAAAGCACTAACCACATTCACCAAGACCCTACGTATCTTCAGCCATGGCGAGTGTCCGGTTTCTGTCATACACATTCTTCGAGACCTCGCGCAACAGTTCGAAAAGGAAAAAAAACTGGAAAAGGCAGCTGAGTGGTATAACAATGCTTTAACCAGGTACACAAAGTATCTCGGAGAAGATAACATAGAAACTCTCAATACGGTGCATGCTATGGCTATCCTTGAGGAAGAGAGGGGAGAGTTGGATAAGGCTATGGGGCATCATAAAAAGGCCCTGGATGGTTACGCAAAGACTCTCGGAGTAGAGGATATAAAGACTGTCGAGACTCTTCGGAAGATGACTGCGATACCCCCTAGACAAAAATATCCCGAAAGATCACTGGAAATTCTCAGCGGTGCTCTAGCTATATTCCACGGGTCCTACCAACTGTCGATTATCCAAATGCTGGCCGAGATGGCTAATGCTTTCAACACAAAAGAGCGCAATGGCATTGCATTCATTTGGTATAACCAAGTTCTGACCGGTTATGAGAATCATCCAGAAAAATCTGCGGTTGAAAAGGAGCATCAAGGCATTCTTCGTTCTATGTACGAAACAGGGAAGAAATTTGAACGAGAGAAAGATTATTACTCTGCCATGGAGTGGTACAGTCGAACTATTATGGGCTATGCAAAGCAGTTCGGTCCTGACCATCCGGACGGCCAGGATTCCATTCGGAGGATAGCACTTTGTCTTCCCAAAGCAGTTAGATATGAGAAGGCCCTGAAACTATTCAACAAATCATTAACGGTAGTTCCGGAGGCATCCAAAGCAACAATATTCGCAGACCTAGGTCGCAGCTTTGTCAAGGGGAAGAAATCACATGAGGAAGCTTTGGAATGGTACACAAAAGCTTTGGCGATCTATGATGAGTCCTCTGAGAAAGGGACAGAAGTTCATGCCGCAGTACTCAGCTCGATATGCGACACGGCTGAGCAGATGAATAAAGATACCGACTATAAAAAAGCATTAGAATGGTATGAGGTTGCTCTCACTAGTTACACGACGTCGTTCAGCGAGGCGCAAGCTCTCACCACTATCTATGCAATGGCGGATATATATCAGAAACAGGGAGAGCACGATAAATCTCTACAATTCTACCGGCGAGTAATGACGGGCTATGAAGAGTCGCTTGCGGAGAAGGCCTGTGATTCCAAGGAATACCTTGATAGTCTTGAAGCTGTCTGCGACATCGGAGTAGGATATGAAAGGCGAAAAGACTACGACCACGCTTTGGAAACCTATACACAAGCTTACGCTAGTTATGAAAAGACATTTGGAGCAGGTCATACTGAAACTCTACAGGTGATTTTCAAAATTGCGACGATGTTTCAGTCAACGAACAATTATTCCAAGGCCCTAGAATGGCACAAGCGTGCCCTGGAAGGATACGAAGCATCGCCTTCGGCAAAGGGATCGCAGGCGCATGATAGAGAATTGATTACGATTTCCGACGTCCCAAGACGATGGAAAGATCATGATGAATCTTTGGAATGGTACAAGGTAGCACTGGCGGGCTATCAAAGTTCATTTGAAGAATTCCACCCCAGGGCACTCGCACTTATGTACAAGATAGGATCCTTGTTTCGAAGCAAGTCTGACTTCACCCAGGCCTTAGAATGGTATGGAAAGGCCTTGGAGGGTTTCGAAAATTCACTCAACCTCTCTTCTAAATACGTAGACGTTATTAAGAGTGTTACTGAGGTGGCTCTTGGATTTGAAGCTTCGAAGGACTATGACAAGGCCTTGGAATGGCTTGATCGTATATTGACTAGCTATGGGAAAACTCGTCACCCCACCCTTCAGCTTATCTCTAGGATGGCCGATATACACCGAGAAAAGGGAGATTACAGTACCGCACTGCAAATGTACGGTCGGGCACTAGAAGGCCATGAAAGATCCGCAGAACGAACCGCCGCATATCAAGACACGATTGAAATCGTTGAAAATACAGCATTGTTGTTCAAGAGTCAAAAAAATTCTGAAAAGGCGCTCGAATGGTACCAGCGGCTTCTTTTAAGCCACGAGAAAACTTCCGGCAAGACCGATGAGAAAACCCTCACCATCGTACTCAGGATTGCCGAGGTATATCGAGAAATTGAAGATTATGACACAGCATTCGTATGGTACAGTCGCGCCCTTGGGGGAGGGAAATCTCAAGTCCATACAGAAACCCTTGAAGCTATTTCTCAGGTGGCGTTGTCATTGATGGGTCAGAAGAATCATGTTAAAGCACTCGAGTGGTACAAGCAAGCTTTGACAGGTTACGAAAATTCTTTGGGCAAGAACGATCCCAATACCCGCAGAGTTATATGCGGTATTGCTTCTATTTATGTTCAGGTTGAAAATTACGCAGATGCAATGGAGTGGTATGGTCGAGCACTGTCTAGTTACGAAACTTACATGGACACGAAAGCATTCAGCGACATCATCTCTACATTATTCAATATAGGCACCAAGTTCAAAGACGAAGGGGACTATGAAAAAGCTCTTGAATGGTTTGGGAGAGCTCTAACTGCCTACGATGAGTGCTCGGGAAAGGTACCAAAATCACGAACGCATAGCATAGTCATTGGCGCTGTATACGAAATAGCCACAATATTCCGTGAAGATAGTCAGTACGAAAGCGCTCTGACATGGTACAAGCGTGCAGCTCATGCTTACAAGAAAGGGCTGGGGAAGTCGTCTGATGAATACCGAAATACCGTGATAGCTATTAAAGAGACAACAAAGGCTGCAGAGCCGGAGCCAGTGCCAGAACCGGAGCTAGAACCTGTTGAAGTCACATCAACTTCAGAAATAGAACCGAAACCAGAGCCAGAACCAATAGAAACTTCACAACAACCTGCGGAGGAGTCAGCCTCCCCCAACCAGCCACTTGCTTTCGATGAAACCACTCCCGAGGAAGGAGAAACTAGCAGCGAAAATACCCCTAGTTCTCAAGAAGCTGAAAGCGCTCAGAACGATGCTGCGAGTCTCGAAATGAAGAAAGATTACGAGGGTGCACTCAAAATGTATCAGCGTGCCCTGTCAATCCGCGAAAAGACCCTCGGGAAGGAAGATGCATATACTCTAGACACTGTCCTCAAAATTGCCACGATTCATAAAAAGCGCAAGGACTACTACAGCTCCATAGAAATGAGCTGCCGGGCTATCTCAGGCTATGTCCGAACTCTAGGAAAAGACCACCGTTCTACTCTCAAAGCCATCAAAACTATCACTTCAATCTTACCAAAGATCAAAAAAAGAGATTACAGTAAATCCCAAGCTATCTTCGACAAAACCCTCAGCCGTGTCTTCCAGCAAGAATACCCTGCAGCGGTGCTCAAATGCTTTGCCAAAGTTGGTCGCAAGTTCCAGCGCCGGAAAGACTTTGAAAAGGCCTTGGTCTGGTATACTCGCTCATTCGAAGGCCGTGCAAAGGTTTTGGGGAAAAATCACAAGTACACACTGGAATCGATGAGACTGATAGGTACCGTTCAACAGGACATGGGCGAGTACAAGAAGGCATTGAAGTCATTTGAGAAGGTCCAGGCGGGGTTCGGGAAGTCGTCAAAGAGGGGGAAGCCAAATCCCGGTGTAGTAAAAGTTGCAAAGGACATTGAGGCGTGTCGGAGAAAGATGAGGAGCGGAATATAGTTCTTATTTCCGTTGTGACTTCATTTTTGATGGTCACTTTTCATGATGTTATGACCAATGTATTTCCTTGTTATGTATCGGTTTTTTTAACGGTTTTGCTTTTTACTTTTTCATTTCCAACTGTTATGGTTTGAGAATATATTGAGGGGGTTAGAAACAGGAGACATTATGTCGACAGGTATGGCTTGGAATTGAGATATCTATGAGGTTTGGGCAGACAATTTGCAGATGCAATCATAGGGGACCTTGATCGGGCAAGCCACAGGGGTTAATTTAGGGTTTCTTGGGATATAAATTAGGTTAGTTTATGTGAAATGGAGATTGACTTCTAATAATTTGTATTTTCTACATGCATGTAATTGAGAATGGCTTTTTTAAGACATGATGTTTCAATCTTAACCAATTGATCGCAGAAGTTAGGTATATATATGATGTAAAACTATTTGTAAAAAGATATTGTACTTCACGCTCCAGATAATATCAACCATAGTCAAGTTGAAGACTAAGGCCACACTGTGTTTTGTGTCCACAGCCCGATAATTGTCGTACCTCATTAGCTACATGCTAGGAACGAGTGATCACTGACATGTAACTAGTATTCCCGCTAGGGTTTCAGTGAAGCTTAAATTATCAACCTCTATAGACTCCGATTATGCTAAACTTGGTGACCGGTTATTTTGCAATCACCTTCTTCATGTAAGACATTCGGTATCCCACAGCCAGCAGACCCTAGGTCCTTTAATTTCCAGTTTGGTTTATTGCCAATCGGTTTTATCTGTATAGTGCTTTTCAATTGCGTACACAGAGGTATTGGCAGCTAGTAATTACTCTATTTGTCTCGTTCCCAGAACTTTATCAACTTCTGGGGCCCCAGGCCTCGTACCTCGGCGGTTTGTTGAATGGAAACTGCCGAAGTATGAGGGTTTGGGCTTAGCGAAGACTAGATGATTAGGCGAAACTATTGGCTTCCTGAAAATACGCAACATGTAGAGTACAACGGATCGGACTGTGGTCAATGCATTCGCTAAAGTAAAATGACAAATTAAAGTTGACGCTCCAATAGAAGTATCGTATCGTGCATTGATAGCCAGGTAAAACAAGTGTGTAGGCTTTGAGCTTGAGAAGATTACTCCATGTAGATATTCGAACTAGAAGCACAAACGGGCCGCTCATAGCCTTGGGGATAGCCCTGAAGTTGACCTCTGGACATTTCAGCTAAGCCTCGTCGTTTGAGTAAGTCTATTGTGGAGGTCAATTTATTCTTGAACATCACCACCAGCTGCAGCTAGGTTCTTACAACTGATTATGCGGATTCTTCGCTTGTGGGCTGCACCTCTCTGCCGAGAAGAGAAAAAAGAAAAATATTTATGTCGGTACATTGAGTTACACGTTGTCTTCATATCAGACAAAACATTCCACGTCACAGAGAAAAAGAGGCATCAAATTATTATGATGTCATAAGACTGCTGTACACGTTGGTACCAAAGTTATTCACCACTTGAAACCCCCAAAACCCACGAGATAAAGTCCATCATTTACCTAGTTAAATATGTGCTATTAGTATCGTTTAAACTTACTAGAAAACTTGATGGAATATTAACATGACTTGGGTAAAGTTATTGTGAAGATTGCGACTGACTTTGTTTTGTTTTGTTTTTTGTTTTTGTTAGTTCTTATTGTGTCTGTAACCACAAATCTTCGAGGAAAGCATACATGAGTGCATCTTAGATCTTATTCAGATATGTAGATTATAGAGTATAGAAAGCATGGCAATCAAATATCATCATCCTCTTAGAGCACAGCCGACAGAAAATGTTGCTGCACAATGCATGAACGAAGCTCAATTACATAAGGGGAATAATAATTGTAATAAAAATTGGTAAATTAAATTTTCCTAAGATAAACTACTTAAGTGCTCATGTTTGTCTCGTGCCCAGCTGTTCTGCGCCACAGCTTGTTCCTCGTTCCTCGGACTGGGCGACAGCCCTAAGCGCCGCAGGAACGAGGACTTGACGCTTAGGAGTGTAGGGGGCTGGGCACGAGACAACTCATATTTAGCACTATGTAAGTTCATTTATACAGAATAGTCAAGTGGTACATTGCAAAGTACTTCTTCTCAGACACTCGTGAATTTGCGGCCGAGTGCATACTTCCAAAGTTCAGAGTTGGATCGTGAGGGGAACGACACGCAAAAACGTGCGGCTCTCTTGTACGGGTATTCTACTACTCTAGAGTACTCGTACATGATCAATGTGTGTGGCTGAGCCTCAAATATGACATCGGCTATCTCAAAGGCACCAATGGAAACTGGAGCTTGTGAATTTGCGGCCGAGTGCGCATGCTGGAGTTCGATCGTGCGGGGAATCGGGCCCACGCATGCGCAACAGCGTGCGGCTCCCCGCGGAGCCGCACGCTACCTTGACTAGCTATGTCCGCCACGTATCTCCTGTAGAGCTTTTACCGGCCCTCCAATTTGTTTCGCGTGAACTAGTAGCATGCCTCCTTTAATACTTGCGGTTTGATGGTCTCCATAATCTACAGCCACTGAGACGAGAACAACGCACGTGGGTATGCCAAACTGGAACTCGCTGACAACAGTATAATACAACATTCGATTCAATATGCCCTTTTTGCTGACGTGTCTTTGCAGTGCAGCTTCAACGCTACGCACTGAAGGCATTTTCAGTATGAACGTCTAGCTAGGAGGCCTAAGTAGTGTAGTTTTCTGGCGTCGTATACAAACGGATGAACGTCATACACCCACCACATTCAAGCCCCACCTCACTTATTCATCGTATCTCATTTTTGAAAATTCGCGCATTCCTGCATATACAGGTTCTCATTGGGTCACTACCGAAATCGGTAATGGTGAAGCAGTCCTGATCCATATAGCTATTTTTCTCATGCGTGGACTACCGCCAGCAATTGGTCCTCTGTGGGACACTATCTCTTGCAATAACCTGGAATTATCTGGTGTGGTAATTTTTCGCTGATGCCCGGGGTGCTAAGGACTGGGAAACTTGCAATCCCATTGGGGTACCTTATATGCATCATCAAATATGATTCGATGAATCCGAGGCCGCATTCTACATTACACATCGAAAGTGGATTTTTTGATCAAATTACTAAGTTCTTTATCGAACAGAGGTGGTACTCTAGGCTGATATTAAGCCATATAAGCCAATTAAGCAAGCCTTTGTGGATAGCTTTGCTGCTTGGCCACTCACTGATCAATGGATCTAAGATAATTATAGGAAATTCGAAACAAAAGCAGTTGAAGTTTCCTCTGAGTGCCTTATGAGTAAGATTTGTTGATGACTAGTATGAAAAAGTAGAACCGTCATTATTATTAGAATGCAGCAATTTCATGACCTGCAGCATGTATGAGCTGCATGGGGAAAAGGGATAATGGAGGACTCATCCTCAGGAAAATGAACGCTAGTTGGAGTTTCAGGCTCACGCATCTGAGCGGCTGGTTCGATTCAACCGTCTGAAAGGCCAATTAGGCATTCCAAAGCACGGACCGGGCAGAGCTGAACAAAACTGTGCTATGGCCCAAAGAAGCGCTCATCAGCAAACCAAATTTGATACAACGTGGAATAGATTGTGCTCAAGATGGCCCGGAATTACCGTACTAGTCTTTCGCGGAGTTGGCATACGATACGGAGATGCAGCTACACACCAAGTCTAGTCGTCATCGCTTGAATTTGATGATGACTGAATGAATTTGCGTTAAGAAATGTGCATACGGCATCCCATGTTTCGCAGCCTTGTCGTGCATTTCTTATATTAAGACCATGGCGCCAGGTACAAGAATATTTCAGCAGCTACTACCATTCGAAACCCCTCGTGAATATCTACACCCAGTACCGAACCAAAATTTCTGCAATCAAATCACTACATCGAACTCAAAAAGCAAATATGTTTCTGGTCGATGATTCCCTCAGCATTCCTACAACAGTACTCACAATGATCATTTATGGCTTTGCATTGAGTGCCGCTAGGAAGGAGATTGAAACTATCCGCTGTGTGGCGAGTGAATTTGAGTATCGAATCAATAGTTTTGCGTCCCAACGTCTACGGGTCGACAATGTGCTATCTGAAGACGAAAAACTAGGATATGACAAAAATATTGCAGCGTGGAAGAAAATGGCCACAGAGATTAGGAAAGCAGTAGAAGACGAGCAATCACCGGTCGGAAGCATACAAAGAATCAAATGGATAATTCAATATAAGAGCTCTATTACACTTACTTTAAATGCCGTGGGGATTCTCCTGCCAATAATAGAGAAGAAGGAACAGGAGTTACGGAAGAGGGAACTACGACCAGTTGGAAAACCTCAATATTATCCTAGAGGGAGGATCGCTATCGCCACATTTTTGAAAAGGGTACATACGTGCACATCATCTTTCGAAGTAACTCCACAAGGTATAAATTCCTTCATGAACCAAATTGATGTTAAATATCTGACTTTCACTTTACTAAGATTTGGAACGTGCTTTTCCGAAATATGTAGGAGAATCCCGGGTAGATGCTCAACTGCAATCGATTATTCCCCACCCAACCAACGCACATTCACCGCTGCAACTCGCCGCTAGTGCATAGAGCCGACATAAACCGCCACACAATTCTGCATCTCTACGGCACCTATAACTTATTTGTAGAACCAGCATAGGCATTTGCTATTTCTACCTTACAAGAGCAGTTCTTGACAAAAGAGGCGGTCATATTACTATGTTAGTATGTGTTGTAAATATAGGCCGTCTTTGGCTGGACCAGCGACACTATCCAAATATTTCCAGGGCTGCTGGTAGCCTTGTGAAATCAACCCTGACAACTATCCCTTTCTCTGATTGATCAACTACACCACATTCTCCCGGCGCTATATCTCCGACACGTCTTTTCCTCTAATATACACAATACAAACACATGGCTAGTCACTTTAATGCGGTCTTCTATATAAACGGCCATTCAACGCCCACGTACATGTCTGGCGCCCCCGCCATTCATCTGTGACTTGGAACTGCCCTTCCTCAACCTTCATCTCCAAGATTTCCCGATGGCATTCGACCCCTCATTAATATGCTAGGATTTGTCCAGAGGCTCCTTCGAACCTTTTGAAATCAGATAAACTCATAGAACTAGGGTATTCCAGAAATTACCATTTAAAGAATTAATATTTATATCACGCTACTCATAAATTTACGTTGCGGTCCGTCTTCAAATCAATGATGTCATACAAAATAATTATACCGATTTCAACACCCAGGATATAATACAAAATAATTACACGACCATGGTATCTGGAGCACGAGACTGCGAAGCCCCCTTCATCAATGCTGGGAAGGTTGTCACTGTGCTTCCTGGCAGAGGATTGCCAAATGGTTGTAGGAGTTGGAACTGCCATTGTGCATCCTGGTTCCGTATCAATTGTCCAAAGTTTGAGCATAGTTCTAGGAGCTGTTGTAAATGCGTTTCTCGTCCGGTTTTGTCGACTTCTTGTGGAGGTTTTGATATTTCGTCTTTGATGTTTCGTATAAAGCCTAGAAATTTTAGCACTATTTGATGAAACGAAGGACAAAGGGGTTTGTTGATATATGTGTAATTATACAGATTATGTTCATGTACTTTACATTATTCAAATTTATAGCTTACCTTGATGGCTCTCTACTGGGATATCTCGTCGAAAAAAAATCATGACATCTGACGAGAGTTGATGTAATATCCGCGCACGCTCTAGGTCTGTACCCACGTAGAAATTTTCGACGTGCTGAGCTAGAATGGTGGCAATTGTGCCTGCGTCCCCAATAACTTGTCGATCCTCTGCTTGCTGAGCTCGGGGCGGCGCACGTGCTACGCGAACCCCTGGTGCCTGATCGGGTTGCGCTTTTGCCTTTTTCCCAAAGCACATATCTCATGACGCTATTATTCCCATACGCGGTTTCGAAAAGGTTTGCAGGTTAGGATGATTGAAAGGCTGACCGAGGGTGCGCTGCTGGATATCTCGATAAGCCTATTCGTCAATCGTAATGCCATGAGGCTCAGCTCGTCGTCCACTTAGGAATTACCTCAGAGAGTGCTGTGCAGCAGGTGCGCGAGTACTTATCACTGCAGTGGATCTTCCCTATGCATGGTTAGTGACACGTAGTTGATGTATGGTGGAACAAGGAGCCAGCTCACCGATAGGTTTATAGGGTCTAAACTATGCATACACCTCACCGCAGGAAGCTTGAAGAGGGGCAATAGATTTCGACTGTGTGCGAAGAGTGTATAAAAGACTACTGGCTCGTCTGTGGAAATGGACCGTTTTACACTTCACGCTAGGATCAAACGACTGAATCCCTAATAATAACGGCAACGATTTGGAGCGAACATTCCATCATCTAAGAACGGAGCAAAAAGATGGAGAATCTGGATTACCTAGCAGTTGGTATAGATATAGGACTTACGGGAACAGGTCAGTTTAGTACCTGCCTTAATAGCATGTTCTGGTCGGCGAGATTAAAAAAAACCGTATGATGCATACTATCCGTTTCTGAGTACCGTTGAGCCACAGGAATCCTGGGCGCGTAAATGCTGTTGGATTGCTTGGCCCTAACCCATATTTGAAGTTGCATCGTTTAATTTAAAAGAGTTGCGCTACACCCGCCCGTTGTTTCTGTTGTTATGGTTGTTTCAGTTCAGCGTGGCTGCAGACTGTGGAAATTTCTTTAGTTTAAATAAGATACGCATGAACTAAATAATTCGCTTGTTAGGTGTTGCATATTCGGCCTACCAGTCCGGTAGTGTTTGGGACCGAAGAGACAAAGTCGTTGAAGAATGGCCCGGCACGACGGAGACTATCTACAAGGTGCCCACACGGATCGCCTATCAAACTCAACAAAGAGTATTCAAGCCGTGGGGGTTTTTATGCGATCCCGATGCTACTGGTACTTCTGGTGCTTTCAATCCATCCAATTATGAAGTAAAGGAATACTTCAAATTGCTTCTCGAAGATGACATTAGAGAATTTGCGGTTGCGCAAGATGGCCCTACTAGTCTTGAAGTTCAGCAGTGGTTCACTGATTTTTTGAGTGCTTTGTATGAATGGGTGCAACAAGTATTAAGCCACGAGTTTAGACAGCAAAATTTTGGCAATGCCACGGTCGAATACATCTTTTCGGTACCAACAACATGGAGTAACCAATCGGTAGTGGACAGGTTCAAAGTTTGCATTAGAGAAGCTGGGTTCGGGCGACTGAACAACCACTTCTTCACCATTGGTCTGACAGAGGCGGAAGCGGCTGCCGTGTACACCATGAACACCATGAATACCGATACCTACAGCGTGAGTTAATTGAGTTCCATTGCATCATGTATATACATGTGTTTATTTTTTCTTCAACAAATAAAATACTCAAATCGGATCACACTGAATTTGAATTGTAGGTTGGAGATACCCTCATAGTTTGCGATGCAGGAGGCGGCACAACGGTACGTTTATATATGTTTTCCATAAACTTGATGCTGCTGAATCCCACTGCATCAGCATCATGCAGTGTATATACATATGATGCAGCCGGACTAACTTTTTGGGTGTGGTTTGTGCGCGCACACTTCCCCGCCATTTTAGGATATAACAGTCCTAACAATTACATCTCATGAAAATGACATTTACAGAATGGAGCAATTAGGATTAGTGGAAGGTAATGTGTTAAATTTTCATTCAGTGTGATTTACTAACCAAAGACTGTAATGATCAGGTGGTGATATCGGTTCCGTGCAAATAGATAAAGAGTTCCGAGAATTAGTACATAGTCGGCTACAAAATGATCCCAGTGCCACCAGTGATATCCGGAATATATTCAAGCAGTTCCAGGATATTAAACATAGGGTGGGAACACCAGTGGTTGATCTTTTGCCAACACTCACAGTGCGGATACCATCCTATGCGGGCCGCCACTGTCCCGAGGCTGGCATCGTAGACGGGAGAATGCAATTTACTCGGTAGGTGCCACTCACTCAGCATAACTTTCGATGTGGCGGCTTCTCAATTACTAACTTATATGAATGAATTTTGTAGAAATGAGATTCGGCATTTGTTTGATGACAAGATAATGCGAATTATCCAACTTGTCAACAACCAATTAAAGATGTTGGGAGACAGAGAAGTTGTGAGTATTCAATACCTCCCTCCTTAGGCAAATTTCAAGAGTAATCCGTTTCTTTGCATCAAGTCTTATCTCGTTCTCTCGGGTGGTCTTGGTTCATCTCACTATGTCAAAATGCTCCTTACCCAGTACTTTCATCCAGAAAGTACAAGCGCTTCGAACTTGAGTGCCCCATATCCCAATCTTCCAGCACCAAGTCCCTGCGCGCGCAATATGGAAATTCTTCAGGCAGCTGAACCGTATGCTTCCGCACTTCACCAACCTTGCTTACGAACTAAGTGTACCTTTATATAGCCAACTGGCTGTCTGTAAAGGCCTAGTGATCGACCGAATGCTCCGCCTTTCCACGGGGACAGTAGTGATTTCACGTCTGTCTCGGGCTTCATACGGAATTCTTTACAACGAAAAGTTCAACAAAGTGAAGCATCGAGGCCAATCCCCACAGATCGATCCAATCGACGGCAAGTATTACGCTATGGATCAGATACGCTGGCTCATCGACCAGGGCTCACCCATCGACGAGCGAAAACCGCTCAGACATGCCTTTTCGCGTAATATCGACTTCAATGGCAAGCACAAACGCTGGAGGGACCGAGTAGTTATGTACAATGGCCCCCAGGAATTTAGACCCATGTACCTACGCGAAGGGGAGACTGTGCCACAATACTTCCAAGTTGTGCGTGAGATCTTGTCTGACCTGGAGCCACGGATCTCGGATGTAGCTACAGGTGCCGCCACGAAGAAATATAGGCACTGGTTCCGGATTGGAAGCAAGTATTGGCAGATTAACTATGAAATGCGCATTGCGATTGGCGCAGCAGATGTAGGGTTTGAGCTATGGTACAACAACCGACGGCGTAGCCGTGAGGGAAATGAGAATATCATCATGGACTGGGAAGCAGCACTGGCGGAGGATAGCCAGGACGATGTGAGTAATTTGAGTGAAATTGGACACCCAGGACAGAGGCTTAGTGTCGCAGATATGACCTAGGTAACTGGAACAAAGAAAAGAGCTAGATTTTTTCAAATGTTCGGGAGGAGTATTTTTAGGGTTATCGAAGGATTGGTGTTATGTTGGCCAGCAATCAATTTTGTTTGTTTGAATTCCCTATGTATCCAAGGTCTTTTTACCATTTACTTGAGGACATGGTAATTGGATTCGAAAATTCTATTATCACTAGGTCTGGTGCTATGCCTATCCTAAAGAAAGGTAGAAGAATAGGTTATGCACTACGTGCAATTGTGAGCGCTCAATAGTAAAGCTCTTACAAACCATTAATATTGTCGGTCCTTGTAGACACATAACATGTAGTATGTTTGTCCAAAACATGAAACACTGTTCAGCAACGTTACTAGAGTCTAGACCTGCTTATACCAAACAAAATATTGTTATAACGCCCTGTGTGAGACCCAACCATTCGGAACACTTTTCCCTATTAGAACTAGCAAAGGTTCAGTATCTTCAGTGTGTATACTCTAATTGGTTGTTGGCATGTAACTGAGACATGCATAATTCAAAGCACGAAATATTTTGAACCAAACAGAAAGTAATTCATAATGCCTTATGAGGAAGGTACAATGCAGGATACCTAGTGTGTGTGCTGTGTGCATGTGTAAAAGTACGAGTACATACATGCGGCGAATCTAGTGAAGGATCTGTCTATGTATGCAGAGCATAGAAGATTTCTGTTACAATTTTACCCAGACCTAGACCTATACGTAAGTGTACTTATGTGTATGTAGGGGTAGCGTGGGTTTATTATGCAGGTACCCAACGGTAGATGCAGTAAATACTAAGTACCACCCATAGATGAAGTGCCACCCCATTACATGGCTTACCGGTCCCACATATTGCAGTAGCTAGTAAACTTAAATGAGCCTCAAAACTTCATGGAAATTCTGAGCCTGGCTGTGCCATATCACGCGATGATCCAGGTCACCTATATATGCCGAACTAACACTTTGTCGTGGCCTGAGAAGATTACTCTAGATCCACATATAACCTAATATCAACAGTCCCAATTAGTGCCAATTACCGTGTCTTTTGGGGCTCTGGCCAATTGACCTCTGGTTGTCTGCTTAGGCCTTCTAGATGTAGGGATCATGAGATGTGAAAATAGCTGTTCCTTGCCGAACGAAGTGCTGGGTTCGAATCCGGGCTAACACTCCGAGATGCATGCCCTTGTCTCCGTCTGACAACAGGAACACCAAAGGCTAGCTCTAGAGTAAGTATATAGCACCACGTCAACGTATAGGTTTTTCATATGACGCAATTGTTGAGCCTCATGATAGATATATTAAAGAGTCCTTTAGTAAATTAGTAGTCCTGGAGTCCTGGTAATTGTATATGATGTGTTATGGACATCACATGTCATAGCCTGCATGTATTGCAGGCTATATATAGGGCCTAGGATGCACTTGCGCTGTAGGGCCCAAGAGCTTGCGTATAAGCAACAATGGAGAAAAATTTCCTAATATCTTGGTCACGTTTATGCGCATATGTACTCGTACTTGTGTAGTTATGCAGGCGAGCGAGTGATGGTTGCGGTAATGTTTATACCTTTGGCGTAAAAAGGCAATTGGCGCAATTTTTTTTTAGGATGTCTCTTTGAATTGTCCAACATACGTAAATGGCGGTAAGTATGGTGTGTCGGTACCTAGATGGGGACTGGCCTTCGAAGGTGGATACAGTTGACGTAGGTTCCTCTGTGAAAGAAAAATGATTTTGAGTGTTTCACTCAGCGGATTTGAAGATCGATGCCCTCAAAGAGCTACTCTAAGCTAGAAAGTGCTTGTCGTTTATCATTTGTTACTCATCATTTATTGCTTGAAAAGGCGGAGTTGCAGCCCGGAGGCCAAAAACACTGGGAAACAGTCCAGAATATACATATATTCTGGCTGAGCTGTCAGGCAGCCGGGTTCATGAACTAGCCGACCGGCTGGTTAGGATCGAACTAACGACCGGGAGAGCACACCCTGTAAACTGTAAAGTTGAGGTAAATTAGTACCACCCCCACTACAACGTTATATCAACGTCCCGCCGCACACCGCCCTACCCCCACTGCCGAGAGGCCGGATACTATATCTATTGTTTTGTGCCGGTAACCTTCTGCCTGAGAAATCATACCTAGTGTTTGAATCCTGGGGCCATAAACTAGTTTCTGTGCTGGAACCAGGCTTCTCGAGCTACGACAGAAACCATTGCTGGCTCTGAAGCGTGACCCTGCTACGTGCCTCCGCTCTTGCCAAGATTGCTGCAAGGCATTCTCAATCGTAGGATTAGCATGAAGTTGGGGTATTGCAGCCTGTCTGGCATGAGTGGTAGACTCCGAGTCAAGAGCTGGAGCATTATCTATTACGAGCAGAGCTGGGTCGATATTAGGCCGAGAGCCGATGTTGATAAGTTCAGGCCGTGGTAGTATCGCAGAGTTTCTGTGGTTCGAAGAAGTTTGGATGGCAGATTGAACATGCTAGCGGCGGGTCACGCATGTTTCTTATACCCACCGAGTGCTTCAAGCCTGCTGAGTAGTAACATGAGAAACTTGACGTGTCAGTCAGCCATTGGATTCTTGACGGGATAGTCGACTGAGTGGAAAAGTGACAGGCTTGAAGAACTTCATGAAGTCGGCTAGCTACTTGACAGCTCAGCCAGAATTCACCAAATATATACCAAATTCGATGCGCAATCACAAATTTGATAGAACGACTAGCTCCTGTTTATTTTGAATATATGGCCGGATTGGGAAGCCCCCAGGAGAAGATGTATCACTACTGAGACTAGTTTTGAGTGGAGGAGTTTCTTATTTGTATTTTTCGATTGAGCCATATTAGGCGTTTTTGCCCTAATAATAACCGACATAAGGCTTTGGGATAAGAAGCTGGTACGTAGCTGTAGAGAGCGCTCCGTACCAAGTACTTTGCTGAATTCATTACATGTGAACTTGGGTGGAGAACACAGGACGAAAATGTGCCGGAGAGTTGTTCTCACTGGATGGTGTCAAGTATTGACATACACAATACTGTAGCATTAAACTGAATATTAAACACCATAAAGATAAACCAGGCTTGTTGCCAAATCTACTGATGTTATGTGATTCTTGCCTTCAATTTTGTGTTCCTGGCCGCGTTGTTGTAGGCCAAACTCAGGCTTAGAGTTCAGCTCGCACAAAAGTTAAAACTACCACCACAGGCCATCCACCATCACTCCAGTAGAGTTATAATTAAAGTATTAAAGTACATACTTTTAGTCATACTAGTTTGTAATAAGGTTGTGTTTACGATGTAGGTTTTGAAACCAGTTATTTTTACTATAAAACAGCAAGAGGTCTGGGGAAAACTTGGGGTACATAATGTAATACCAATACAGCCGTTTCGTAGCTAGATTCGCAGAACGATCTTTCTCTCAATACTTTGTTCCGACAACATCCTAGAATAAGCCATCCTCAATTCTTCACAAAGGTAAAAATAAACTCCAATCCGTCTATAAATACAGATAAAATAACACATTCCGTACTCATGGACGACAACCGATTGTATTCGAGGTCCTTGTGACGTAGTTGTACAAGTAAATTCCCCTTTCGTCCATTCTGAGACGTCCCGAAAGGAAATATAACATAAAAAGCACACATAACACATCTTGATAATTGAAACATCATATTCCAACGTAACTCAGAAGCACAAAAGGGTAATACGATAAAGCTCACTAAACAGGGTATCATTCATTTTATTCTGGAATAGACATGAAAAACTCGTCATCCATAAGAGGCTCAGGAATATCCAAGACAATATCATCCTCTTCAAGGGGGTCGTCATAAACAATCATGTCGAGCGGAGCGTCGATGGGACCCAGAGTTGCCTCATCTTGTGCAAGAATTCTCTCAATAGCTTCCAAAGCAGTTTCTTTTTGTGGTTTGGGACGTAGCTCCTTGACAACTTTCTTACCGACCTGGCGGCCATTGGTATATCCAATGGAGTTCTTCGACGCTGCTTGATGGGCACTGATAGAGATGTTTTTAGACCTGGAGTGTGGAGGAATTGATGGTTCTTTAGGACCTCCACGGCCAAACAGAGTTTTCTTATTTGGAGGAATAGTTGAGGTGGAAGCAGATCTGGAATGGCCCCTGGGAACTGCCTTTGAATCGACGGTCCTTGTGGAAGCTGATGAAGCCGGGCGCGATGATGGACGCTTTGCAAGAGCTGATGCCGCTCGTCGCGAATCTAGAGTTGAAGCTCCTCTAGAGGCTGGACGGGAGGTCGGCCGAACAGTACCAGCTGAAGTAGTGGGTCTTTTTGTTTCTTTAGTGCCTTTCACAGTTCTGCTACTTGTACCAATCCTGGTCTTGGGGACGTTGATAGGACCCGAACCAAGAGCACTTGTTTTGGGCTTGAGACTCCTCTTAGGTGCGAGACCTTTAATTTCATCCATAAGTTCGCTCGTTTCAGCATCAAGCTCTGCTCGTCCTTTGCGGTACAGCTCTTCGGTATGCCTTGTGACAGCAGATTTGCCATCTTCGTCCAAGTCTGCTAAATATGTACGATGGCAGCCCTTCATGTAAGTCTTCTTGAGATCTTCAATATCGAATTCCTCCAAGTCGTCTGGAATCCAAGGAATGTCTATTGACGTCAGTATAACCTTTATATACAGTTACTCATATATATAAATACCTTTTGGTGCAGGTGGCATATACTCAATTTCTGGTACCTCATCCTCTGGATTTACAACTGGCTTTGTCTGCTCAGACAATGATACACGGGTACGGGCTGGTCTAACAGCGGACCCAAGAGCTCCTTTCTTTCCTGTTTGTTCGCCAGGAGGCACAAGGTTCCGGGTTTTAACATTTGTTGTCTTTCCAGCCAGCGCAGGACGGCGTGGACCTTGTGAGAAGACTTAGTAATTCTGTTCAATAATAGCTAGAAAGGTTGTCTAACCAACTGGCGTCACAAACTGTGAGGCGTCATGTCCTGAAAATAGGTTCTTCTTTCCAGTCTTTGGATGGAGGGTGCCAACTCCATTCTCATCGTTGAGGGGAATCTTGAATGGTGTTTTTGAATTCATCTTTCCTGGGCCGGGTGTCTTCAGGCTAGCCTTTCCGCCATACGGAGCTTCAAGCACAGCATTCTCTTTGTTGAGGTGAGCAAGCATGTTAAATCGGCCTCTTGTTGATGCTGGCTCTGTGATATGTAGAGGTGGTGAGGCGTGCACACAGTGATGTCGTAGACTGTGGGTCGTGGCGTTGTTCGGTGATCAGAAAACAGGCTGGTAGTAATCAAGCAAAGCAAGCAAGTCCGAGCTTGAAGTTTGAACGAAGTAAACAAGCACGTTGTCCCAACAACGTGATGCAGGGGAATCTTTGTATTTGTCTTGGCAGTGCAATCAACCAGTCAGAAGGCGGCTCGGTGCAACCCTGACCCTGCCTACAACGCACTGACCCCTCCAACACCCCACTCAGTCTTCTTTGAGAACGCCAACATCTTCTACATAAACTAACCTCTCTCCTTCTGCCATCCACCCGCAAATACCCCTTCATCGTCGAAGCATCGAAAACCAGACCTTCACACCCACTCAAACCTTGTACATCATCAAACAGTCGTCATGGATCGTATCAAGGATGTATGTTATTGCTCCCTCCTGACCCCGCTCGCCCCTGGTATTGTTTCGATGTGTAGCTGACGTGCAGCCATGAATAGAAAATGAACAGCCTCCGCGCGGAGTCTGAAGAGGCCCAGCTGAAAGTCGAAGAGCTTCAGGCACGGATAAAAGTCCTGGAACAGGAGAACCTCAGTAAAGAGCAAGAAATTAGCTCCCTTGCCCACCGCAACAGCCTCCTGGAAGCGGAGGCCGAGAAGCTCGAAGCCAAGGTTCGGGAGATGAAGACAGACGCTGACAGTGGAGCCGCTTCCAGTACCGAAGTGGAGTCTCTACAGAGAAAAATTCAGCTCCTAGAGGACGAGGCCGAAGAGGCAGATAAGAATCTGAGGGAAACCAACGAAAAGTGAGTCGATGCCTGCCCAATTTCCAAGACATCCATACTAATAGTTCAACTCTACCTGTAGACTTCGTCTCACCGATGTGAAGGCCGAGCATTACGAGCGTAAAGTTGCGACCGTCGAGGCGGAGAGAGACCAGTGGGAGAAGAAGTTCGAAGAGCAACAGGAGAAGTACAAGCAAGCTCAAGAGGAGATGAACAAGCTCTCCGAGGAGATTGGTGCTTTGTAAACGAACGATCCATGGGCACTCTAGCATGCTCTGGAAAACAGCACACATCATTGTTATGTGTATTTGTGTGTTGGATAGGGTATGTTTTTGGAGATAGATGGATGGTTCAAAGAAAAAAACACTCTTCGGAATTTTCTGAACTGAATACTTTATTCGCGAAAGGGGAGGGGTCTTGTTTCAGCGATACCTTTTTTGTAGTATCCACCGTTGGGCGTGGACATATTCTGCGGTGAAACTCTGTTGTTTTTAATGGATGGAAGTTTTTGTAATTCAATGGTTCTCTCGAGGACCACGCTCTGCACAACCCATGAAGAACTGTAAACCGTTGTGAAATTCTAAAATCATGCATGGTGCCGAAGTCTAAAAATAAGCCGTCGAGGTTACATACAGTCAGTTAGCCGCACTCAGCCCCGCCAACTTGCGACGCCTCGACAGTTTGCGAAACTCGGGAACCTTCTTACCACCCGCCATCCTTTCTCTCCCTTCCAGCCCAATATTGCTAGAGCCTGCGTGCCTGCCTAGTTGACCACCTCCGCGGTACATTTAACTCTTGTATCATTCCACCCCACTGTCGTCAACCCCGCCACCTAGCTTACACCACCTGCAACCTTCCAGTACTCGTACAACCGTCCCGTCCGACTCTAACCTTTATATAAGGCCCGCCGTAACTCCGCTCAATCCACCCCTTATCCGCACCAAGCACGCAAGCATGGCCACCCGCCGCCGGATCATGAAGGAACTCGACGACATGTCCAAAGACAGCACGTCGGGCATGAAGGCCACGCTCGTCAACGGCGACACCATGACCCACCTGCACGGCTCGTTCGCCGGCCCGCCCGACACGCCGTACGCCGGCGGCACCTACGTGATCGACATCCAGCTGCCCGACAACTACCCGTTCGTCCCGCCCAAGATGCGCTTCGAGACGCGCGTCTGGCACCCGAATATCTCCTCGCAGACTGTACTCCCCCTCCCTCCCTCTCTGCCCTAGCAATCATCTAACACATACTCTCTCGCAGGGCGCCATCTGCCTCGACACCCTCTCCGCCAAATGGTCGCCCGTGCTGACCATCAAAACCGCGCTCCTCTCGCTGCAATCGCTGCTCGCCGCGCCAGAGCCCGCAGACCCCCAGGACGCCGAGGTCGCGCGCCAGATGCTCGCGACGCCCGCCGAGTTTGAGCGCAAAGCTCGCGAATGGGCCGCGCGCTACGCCGGAGCCGGCGGCGGCGGCGCGGAGACGCGCGAGGAGCGCCGGCGCCGCGAGTTGGATGGATACGATGAGGCCACGGTGGCACGGTTTACGGAGGGCATGGGGTTTGCGGAGGCGGCGGTGGTGCGGGCGTTGAAGAAGGTTGGCGTGGCGAGGGGGAATGGGCGCATGGGGCAGGAGGAGGAGGGGAGGGTTGTGGAGGCGCTGTTGGGGGATATGTAGATGGCCTTTGGAGCTGTGGTGTGGATGTTTTGGGTTCGGTGGGGTTCATTGCGTGGGGTTCTTTTCGGGTTGCGGGTTAGGACGGTGAGGAGGTTGCGGCGGAGTTGACTGGACTGGTCACTGGTGGTGGTGTTTGGCGGGCTGATTGTAGTTGGCTTGTAGTATGCTCACGGGTCCGAGACGGACATTTTCAAATACATACCCTTTCGGAGCTCGTTTTGCAGGCATCGCTCTGTAGTATGAATGTTGAGTCTTTGTATGAGTACATACATGCAGAAATTGAGCCATACAAAGAGAGAGCTGGCCAAAAGGTCTCACGGCTGTTGATATTGAGTGTCAGTGTTAGCTTTGGTCTGTGTTGGAGTACGCAGGAAGCACGGTTGCTTGCATGCTATGGAACTGCTTGTATGTATGAGTATGTCAATGCATGAATTAATACCGTGGCGTTCAACGATGCATGATGATATGGCGTAACGGTTCCATGCAGGTAGCCTGGCTATGGTAAAAAAGCTCCGAGAGATATGATGTGGGAGTTACAGAGAGAGGCCGTACTCGTCACTCAGTGCAGACCATGGCCTAGGCCAGGCTGGTCAACACCACGCACCGTCCTCCACACCGTCCTCCACACCGTCAAAAGCACATACTAACCAACCTCACCTCACCTCACCTCACCTCACCTATCCATCCCATCGTCATTCAAATCGCTCCATCCTCCAATTTAGCAAAGTAGACAGCGTCACAGTCACAGTCACAGTCACAGAGAACGGAGATCAGAGAACAGAATCACAGAATCACAGAGTCACAGAGAACAGAGAGCAAAGAACAGAAGGAAGAGAGATGGCAAGAGATGGAAGACACAGAAGAAAAGAATAGAGTGGAATAATGTACGGTACTAAAATCTATAACTAAGTAGAGTAGAACCCCGCGCCCCGGCCGTAGATTGGCTCACGTTGGTGATATATCGCTGAAATGAAACCCTCTGTCCCCTCCTCCTCCTCCTCCTGCCCTCTCCATCACTACCCCCCATCATCCCCCACCACCTCCCACCTCCCACCTCCCACCTCCCACCACCCACCCCACCGCCCACCTCCCACCCGCCCCTCCACCACCCCCTACATAACACAACACCCAAACCCATACATCGCCCTCTCCACCTCCTTCCGCACCCTAAACCAATCCTCGCGTCTCGCGGCATACTCATACACCTCCTCGACCCTAAAGATCCCCCCAAACCTCTCTCCATCCGCAATAACCGCCGCCATCTGCCTCGCATGCCCAGGATCTATCAAATATATCTGCGCCAGCTCCTTCAGCGCGGCATAATACGGCCCCAAGCTCTTGATTTTTAGGGTAGAGATGTAGGCGGCATACGTGTTGACGTCGGCGATGAGCCGGATCGCGCCGTCGACGGAGATGCGTTGCCGCTTGATGTGCTTGGTGATGGAGGTGAAGAGGCGCAGGCCGACTTCTTGGTTGAAGACTTCGAGGATGGTTTTGTCGGTTGCGCCGACGAGGAGGGAGGTGTGCGAGGACACGAGCGCGACGATTTGGGTGGCGGTGGCGGAGGGGCCGAGGTCGGAGGCGGAGGCGGAGGGGGCGGGGGCGGGGGCGCCAGGGAGCTGCAGCGCGGTGTTGAAGTCCGTCGGCTGCTGCGTGGTGGCGAAGACGTGCTCGACCTCGCTGATCAGCACGTCGATGCCGACGTTCAGGCCCGCCGCGACACGCTCGTCCAGCATCTGCTCGAACCGCTTCTTCTCCTTCGCGGCGGGGTTCAGGAAGTCGTTGCGGTCCGTCAGCCGCGGCGCGACGAGCTCCTGCTCGTAGAACACGTCGACCATCTGCTGGATCAGATCGCCGACGGACACGAGCTCGAGGAACGTGATCAGCGGCGCGACCCCGGCGTCGGGCGAGTGCGTGGCGACTTCGCGCGGGTTGTAGGCCGAGAGGTGCTCGACCGCTGTGTCGAACCCGGCTTTGACGTGCCGTGTCCCCAGGAGGGTGAGGAGGGTGGTGAAGATGCATTCGCACTGCTCGCGCGCCTCTTCGCCCGTCTGCCCGCCGGTGCGCGCGAAGTGTGCGGCGCGCTCGAGGGAGCGTTTGGCGTGCTGGACGAGGGAGAGCGCGATTTCGAGAGAGAAGAGGGTGCGGATGCCCTCGAGGCGCGAGTTCATTATTGCGGCTTTGGCGGCGAGCTCGGTGGTCGGCGGCGGGGCGGGAGAGGAGGCGCGGGGGTTGGAGGAGGCGACACTGAGGGTGCTGGAGCGCTTGAGGGAGAGGGAGTCGTCGGTTGCGGTTGAGAGGACGGAGATGCGGTGGTTGTCGACGGCATAGGGGCTGCCCTCGGGGTGGGGGTGGGCGGTGGGCGCGGCGAGGGGGGCTTTGGGCGCCGCGGTGACGCCGGGGAAGGAGGTGAATGCCGACGGGATGACGGACACCGGCGCGAGGATCACTTTTTTGAAGGACGACAGGAAGTCGCGTTTGTCGGCTTCGCGGTTGCTGACGTTGGACATGAAGAATGACTCGGCCGCCGTGTCCTGTTCCTTGATCTGCGCACACTGTCAGTCAACATCGTTCAAAATGCCCTGCGTATGACGGTGTATATGGGCACCTTCTTGTCCCACTCGTCCACCTCCGCCTCGCACGTCTTGCGGAAATAGTCCAGCTCCTCCTGCAGATACAGATCCACGTGCTGGTCGAACACGCGCACCATGACGGCGACCGCGTCCTGGCGCCACGTATCGCCCGACCCCTTCGCGCCCGCCAGCGACGCGGCAAAGTCCAGGCTCTGCTTGTACAGCCCCACCACGGCCTTGAGATACTGCTCCGTGTCGCGCTCATGGGCCTCGTCCACAATCGGCGTTGTATAATCACTAATCACATCCTCCGCCACGCGCTCCAAAAACGGCAGCATGACATTCACCGTCGGCGGGAACACGCGGTCCACGATCCCCGCCTGCTCCTTCAAGATCTCGCCCAGCTTCCGAAAAAACTCTTTCGACGGCTCCAAGCTGAACTCCCCCGCAGTCGGCTTGTCAAAGCAGTCCAGCGGGTTCCCCAGCGACTCCTTCTCGTACAGCACCGGGTGCTTCTGCACAAACAGCTGGATGCACGCGACCCCGCCGTTGAGCGAGATGAGCACGTGCGCGTACCGCTTCATCCGCCCGTCGATGTCGTCCGCCTCGTAGCCGCCCTCGAACTCGCGCAGCGCCGCGTTCTCGAACAGCCCCATCATGGCCTTGAGCCGCTCGCTGCGCTCGTACCAGCCGACCGCCGTGTCGCACTCGCTGAACACCCGCAGCTGCGAGAGCATCGCTGCCTGCTCCTCGGGGTCGCGGAAAATCCGAAACACCTCGGGGTCGGTGTGCGTCTGCGCCTTCACGACGTCGAAGTACAGCGGCGCCAATGCTCCATATATCCTCCCAAACTCCTGCCTCGCAAACCCGCGCTGGCTCCGCACGCCCTTCAACACCGTCAACAAGCCGGCCTTATCCCGTATCACGGCCCGCGGCGCCGCTCCGCCGCTGACCAAGTCCACGGTCCTCCGCTTCTCCGCCTCCGCCGCCATCGTCTTCCGCCTCTCCGCCTCCGCCGCCGCCTTCTTCTCCTCCTCGACAACATCAAACACCGTACTCGCCTTACTCGCGCGCTTCGCCGCAAACCGCGACTCCTCCTCCGCCCGCCGCGCCGCCTCGCGCTCGCGCCGCCGCCGCATGGCGTCGTCAAAGCGCGCGCGCGCCTCGGCCTCGTTCCACAGCCCCATCGCCGCCAGCTTGCCGACCCAGCGCGAGTCGTCGTAGGCCATCTCCTGCAGCCGGTGCGAGACGCGCGCGAAGGACATCAGGTCGCGGATCGGGAGGTAGTCGAGGATTGTGGAGATGATTTCTGGGGTGTGTTAGAGCTGGGGGAGCTGGGGGAGCTGGGGAGGTATGGGGGAGGGAGGCGGACCGGCGGGGAGGACGGAGCGCGTGGAGTTCATTCCTGGCAGCGGCGTGGCCGTGCGGCGCATTGGCGGCGGCCGCAGCGAGGTGCGGTTCTTGGGCGGCATTGTGGTGGTGCGCCGTGTGTGGTGATGGAGCTGATGGGGATGGGGGAGTCGTGATGGCAGCAGGATGGCGGGGAATGCTGGAGCTGCCAGCACCAGCGCCCCCTGTGCGGCTCAACGACAAGCCTTCCCCTGCTCCCGTCGAACAACTTCTTCAGCGTCCCCCACCACCACCACCACCCCCCATTAACCCACCACCACCACTCCCTCACAACCACACAAACTACAACACGCAATGCCGCCCCCCCCCCTCTCCCCAGCCGAACTCTCCTACCTCCGCACCTCCCTCACCCTCTCCCCCCCAATCCGTCCCGACTCCCGCGCCCCAACCGACTTCCGCCCGTTGACCGCCGAAATCGACATCCTCCCGTCAACACACGGGTCCTCGCGCCTGGTGTGGCCCGACGGCGGCGAATGCATCGTCGGCATCAAGGCCGAGGTCGAGCCGACGGACAAAACCGGCGACAAGCCGGGCGCGCGCGTGACGGTGAGCGTCGAGGTTGGCGGCGGCGCGCGCGACGATGATCCGCTGGCTGTGTTTCTGGCGGCCACCGTGGAGGATATGCTCGGCAAGAAGTTGGCTGGAAGGTTGGGGATTGGGGAGAGGTGGGGGTGGAGGGTGTATATTGATGTGTGTTTTCCCTTCCCCCTCCGTGCGGGATGGGGAGTAGAGAGAAAGTATGAGGATGCTGACATGTTATGCTGATGTAGATACTCCTGCTCACGCCCCCGATCTCGCACCCCTCCACCCTCCTCTCCCTCGCGACACACCTCGCCCTGCGCTCAACGCTGCTCCCACGTCTCATCAGCGCCTCAGACGAGGACCCGCTCTTCGACGACGACTGGGCCGCCGCAACACCCCTCTACCCGCACGACGCGGCCGCCGCGGGTGACGTACCCGCCGTGACGCTCCTCGTGGCCGCAGTCGGCGAGAACGTATTCTTTGACCCGACGCGCGAGGAGATGGCGGTCGCGGACTGCTGCTTGGCGGTTAGTGTGGACTTTGATGGACGGGTTATGGGCGTGAGGACGCTTGAGAGTGGAGGGGGCGGAGAGGGGGGGGGCGTGAAGAGAGGCGTTGTGGGGAGAGTGGTGAGGGAGTGTCGGAAGGTGAGGGGGGAGGTGTTTGAGAGTTTGGCGGCGATTGTGGCGGCTGGGTGAGGGCTGGGTGAGGGCGTGTATGGTGACAGACAGGCAGACAGGCAGGCAGGTAGAAAAGTTTATACGCAGAATAGTAATTGCGGGTTTGGGGAAGACGTGCAAGCTCTACATTACCGGAACTCAGCGATACATGTAGCCAGTGCATAGTATAGTGTACATAACAAACGCGCGCAACCAAACAAACCAAACTCAAGCCCTCAACCCTTTTCAAACCCTCAAAAACAAACTACAACAATCCACACTCCACAATCCACAACTACTACAAACGCTGCATAACCTACTGCTTCTTCTGCGCACCCGGCCCATTCTCCTTCTCAAACGCCCCATAGCTCACCTCGAGCCCACTCACCGCCGACAGCCCGACGTACAGGATCATGGCCATGAACACGAACGCGATGTAGCCCATGAAGATGCCCGGCGTGAAGAACTGGTAGTTCTCGAACAGCCCGCCGACGCGGTGCGTCCTGTTTCCACTGGCGCTGGGTGCCGCGTCGTCGTCGTATGCGGTGCGGCGACGGAGCTCGGCGACTACGTCTTCTGAGTGCTGCTGCTGCTGCTGCGAAGGAGGGGTGCTGGACTCGAGGCCCTCCGTGCTGGAGGAGGGGGCGGAGACGTAGAACAGCGACCATTTCTTGGTTGGGAGCATTTCCATTACGCTGTGGAGGAACGCATCTATCACACCCATACACGCACATTAGCCCACATGCCCACGCCCACGTCCCCCATGCCCTCAGCACACGGAAAAAGGAGACCCACCGTTCTGCGCCACCATCTTCCCCCGCGCCTCGCGCGCCTCCGGCAGCCGCGCAAACTCGACGCGCAGCACCTTCGGGCGCATGTCGTCGAACCGCTTGAAGCTCCCCGTCTTCGCGTCGACCACGCCGTCGACGTGCGCGCCGCAGTGCTCTTCTGCGGCCTTTAGCAGGCGCTGGACGACGGACTCCATGTCCATCCCCCCTTCCACATCACCCTCCTTCTGCACGCCGACGACATTCTCGGCCGCCCAGTGCGCCACGCCGGGTGCAGTGAGGGTGGACTTGAGGTGCACTGCGCCGCGCGCGAGGTCCGACGCGGCGAGGCCGGGCTGCGAGACGAGGATGTAGGCGTCCGAGGGGCAGGAGGCGATGTGCGATTGGGCGAGGGACAGGAAGGTGGAGGTTGAGTGGATGCCGCCGACTGGGGGGGGCAGGGAGAAGGAGGGGGAGGTGGAGGCGAGGAGGTAGGGGGAGGCGTCGGTGTAGGCGTAGGCCGCGCTGGCGAGGAGCGGGAGGAGGGTGAGGGTGAGGCGTGGCATGGTGGTGTTTTTTGGGGTGAGGGTGACGTTGAGGAGCTGGAGAGTGGTGATGATGATGAGGCGGATAGCTGATGGGAGCCGCGCCAAGACGGAGGAGTTTTTGGAAACAGTTGTTTTTCGCTGCAAGGAAATAATGCACTTTGATACGGGAATAGTGAAGCACGAGGAGAATGAGGTGAGCTGGGTCTATGGGAGGGTGGAAAAAGCTATGAAATTGCTATGTGGAGGGTTTTGTAAAAACAGGTGCAAGGAAATCTGCCCCTATCCGAAAAAGCTTCAATTTGGAGACACTAGTAGCAGTGAGTATTTAAGCAAATGTGAACTCAATTTATTATCTTTCTCAGACGAGAACTCACATTCAAATCATAGCACGACTCACTGCAACTACAACTTACTGTGCGTTGACACAAATTGTCGACTTTTCAAAAACCCCCGTTACAACAACTTTCCACGCCCCACGATAGTCACTGTTAACAATAAATCTAAAATAGTCGCAGCTATCGTCTATATCTCAAGTTACTCTTTGCCTAATTTCAAAATTTTAGAACGTGTTGTGAAATAATTAATTTGCGTTGGTCGCCATGTTGCAGGGGGGCACGAGAATTTATGTCCTAGTACTGTAGAATTGGTGCTCTTAACACCAGCAAAAGTCACGTTGGTGCTCTTAACACCAGCAAAAGTCACGTTACTCGCGATTCATCCCAGTTTCGCCGCCAAGCATCAGTCCAACCAGGACCAAACCACATTTCTTCAACAACAACCCTCGCCATCGCGTCGTAGTCTACGTCTCCACATCCACACCTCCCACCACTCCCTCCGCATCCTGTCCTCCCACTCCCCCAGGTCGGGCCTGCGTTCCCAATCCACCATTCCTGCCATGGACGACCAAGAAGTCATCGTGCAGTCCGTCGTCCGGCTGCCGTCTCCGCCGCCCCCTAGCTCGATCAAACGCAAACGCTCCCCCCCCTCGCGCTCGCCGCCGCGGCGCTGGCGCTCTCCGCCGCGCGGGCCAGCTCGCGGCCACCACCGCGACGCGCACGCCCTCCCCGATGTCGACCCGCACCGCGCGGCGGAGCGCAAGCGCCAGCTCGCGCACCGGCTGAAGCAGGAGCAGGAGCAGCAGGAAGAAGCGAAGCCCGAAGCAAAGCCGCTGGATGCTCGCGCGGAGTACGAGAAGCTGATGACGATGCGCTCAGGCGGGACGTACATCCCGCCGGCGCGTCTGCGCGCGCTGCAGGCGCAGATCACGGACAAGTCGACGAAGGAGTACCAGCGCATGGCGTGGGAGGCGCTGAAAAAGAGTATTAATGGATTGGTCAACAAGGTCAACACGTCGAACATCAAGCACATCGTGCCCGAGCTGTTTGGCGAGAACTTGATTCGCGGCAGGGGGCTGTACTGTCGGTCGATCATGAAGGCCCAGGCGGCGTCGCTGCCGTTTACGCCGATCTATGCGGCGATGACGGCGATTGTGAATACGAAGCTGCCGCAGGTGGGCGAGCTGCTGTTGAACCGCCTGGTGGTGCAGTTTCGGAAGGCGTTTAAACGGAATGACAAGGCGGTCTGCCTCAGCAGCACCATGTTTATTGCGCATTTGTGCAATCAGCAGGTGGCACATGAGATTCTGGTGATTGAGATTCTGATGCTGCTGTTGAACAAGCCCACGGACGATTCGGTTGAGATTGCGGTCGGGTTGACGCGAGAAGTCGGCCAGCATTTGGAGGAGATGTCGCCCCGAGCCAATAATGCCGTCTTCGAACAGTTTAGAACGATTCTGCACGAGGCCAGCATTGATAAGCGTGTGCAGTACATGATCGAGGTGTTGTTCCAGGTCAGGAAGGAGAAGTACAAGGACAATCCGACAGTCAAGGAAGAACTTGACCTCGTAGAAGAGGAAGATCAAATCACCCATCGGACAGATTTGGATGACGAAATTGAAACCATGGATAGCTTGAATATCTTTAAATTTGATGAGAACTGGGAGGAACATGAAGCGTTGTACCAGAAGACAAAGGCTGAGATTTTGGGAGAGGGAAGTGATGATGATGATGATGAGGATGGCGATGAAGATGATAGTAGCGATGATGAGGAGAATGAGGAGAAGCAGGAAGAGAAGCGGTTGGAGATTCAGGATCAATCTAATACCAATTTGGTCAATCTACGGAGAACCATCTATCTGACAATAATGTCGTCAGTTGATTTTGAGGAGTGCTGTCACAAGCTCATGAAGGTTTGTCTATTTCACTCAAATTTATTAACACCTAGCTAATCGCATTTAGGTCACTTTGCCCCCCGGACAGGAGTCCGAGCTCTGCTCGATGGTTATCGAATGTTGCTCGCAAGAACGGACATACAGCAAGTTTTACGGTCTCATCGGTGAACGTTTTGCGAAGCTGAACCGCCTGTGGACCGAGCTCTTCGAAGAAGCCTTCCGCACGTACTACGACACAATCCATCGGTACGAGACCAACCGTCTGCGCAACATTGCCAAATTCTTCGGCCACATGTTTTCCTCCGACGGTCTGGGCTGGCACGTAATGTCCAACATCCGCCTGACCGAAGAAGACACCACCGCCTCATCTCGTATCTTCGTCAAGATCCTCTTCCAGGACATCTCGGAAGCAATGGGCATGAAGAAGCTCACCGACCGCCTCAAGGACCCGTACCTGCAGGAAGCCTTCGCCGGCCTCTTCCCCAAAGACAACCCCCGCAACACGCGCTTCGCCATCAACTACTTCACGTCCATCGGCATGGGCCAGGTCACCGAGACGATGCGCGAGCACCTCAAGGAAGCCGTCGCGCAGCAGCAGGCCGCGCTGGCGCTCGAGGCCGCCCAACGCGCCGCGGAGGACTCGGACTCCTCCCGCTCCTCGGGCTCGTCATACTCCAGCTACTCATCACGCTCGCGCTCGCGCTCGCCCGCCCGCATCCGCGGCCGCAGCGCCTCCCGCTCCACCGACTCTCGCTCCCGCAGCCGCAGCCGCAGCCGTTCCTACGACTCTCGCGACTCGCGCTATAGCTACTCGCGCTCCCGCTCACGCTCAGGAACACGCTCGCCCTACTCTGCTCGCTCCCGCTCCTACTCCCGCTCCCGCTCGCCGTCGCCGCCTCGCAAGGGCAAGGGCAAAGCCCCCGCACGCTCCCCGTCTCCACGTGGCCGTGGCAAAGCTCCAGCGCGCTCTCCATCTCCCCCACGCGGACGCCCTATACGCTCCCCATCTCCTCGCGGACGCGGCAAGGTCCCTGCACGCTCCCCATCCCCTCGTGGACGCGGCAAGCTCCCTGTGCGCTCCCCATCTCCACGCGGACGTAGCAAAGTACCTTTACGCTCTCCGTCTCCACCACCCCGTGGCCGTGCCCCCCCGCCGCGCCGCTCGCCATCATATGGCAGCGACCGCGGCCGCGAACGCTCCTACACCCCCCCGCCACGGCGCCGACACGCAGACAGCATGTCGCGCTCGCGGTCGCCGCCGCCGGCGCATAAGCACAGTCCTGGTGGGCGAGGCCGGGGCCGACGCGGACGTGGCGGTCGTGGCGGACGTGACGAGGATATGGGGCGTGGCGGGCCGAGTAATTACCGTAGCCGCGACGCGAGGTATCGTAGTCGTAGTCCTGTTGGCGCTGGTGCTGGTGCTGCGGCGGGGGACGGGAAGAGGAGGGTTAAGGCGGCGGATTTTTTGTAGGCCTAATGGGGCATGAAGGATATGGGTTGTAGGATATGATATTGGTTGGGGGGGGTTGTAGGTGTGGAAAGTGTGATGCGGTGGTGCATAGGTAGTTTTAATTGATTGCGGTGCTGTGGAGTGGAGTGCTGGTTAGTTTGCATGAAGGAAAAAGAGGGTGTCAATGTATCGTATGTTAGCATTCATGATTGAAAGAAGTAGAAGATTAAGCACGCTCGTTGTTCCATCGTCTGCCAGGCCGTACTCGTGCTCATACTCTCATACTCATGAACATACACACATACACATGCATACACGCAAGTTCCACATCAAATGACAGCCAGTGCTTGTTACATACAACGCCAACACTGACTGACACTCAAAATCTGCGAGTCCTTGTGGCCAGCTCTCTCTGTGTGGGTTTATCTCTATACCTCCCCCACAAAATCATCGAAAACAGTGACTCGCATAGGGGCATGGCATAGCACTCGCGTGAGCAGCAACGCTCACTTGATCAAACTCTTCCATCCTTCATCACCCCGATCTCAAATCCCATTGAACTTGCCCACCCCTATGTATGTTGAAGGCGTCAAGTGGCCGCCGTCCATCCTTGGTCACTTACCAGCCTGCGCTCAAGCTTCCGAGTCCGAGATTTCTCTCTCTCCGTCAGTGATTTATGCGTGAAATGGGCACGTATTGTTCTCTATAGTCATGGGTATCGCCATGGTCCAGGCTTCATCAGACCGCTTCAAGCTTGTAAGTAGTGTCGAACGATTGCAGCTTCAACAGGCAGTCGTTGGAAACCGTGTGTTTTATTCGTATTGTACTCACACATTTCGAGATCGTGTGGTTCGTACGACTGCAGGATGTGCGTGTTAGAGTTGCACAGAGTGTACAACATGCAGTCAACTGTACGTGCTGTATCGATACTGTCACTGCTGTATCGATACTGTCACACAGGGTTCAATCACACTGCGCAGTTGCGATCACTGTATTTCGCTGTTTACACGGGCCATAGCAGTCATAGGTTCAAATGGTATTGATACTGTACGGTACAATATGTTGCAGATACCTATTTATCGATTCGATACGCATTCCTGGCTCCGAATCCTCACTACCGTGCTTTACACTTGTGTCTAACAGTTGCAGCTCTTACAGATCTTGCGATCATGAGTCATGACGACACTGAACACCGCAGTGTTTTATTCGTGTACCATATAATATATATATTTCTAGATCGTATTTGTTTCGTGCGACTGCAAGGTGTGTGTGATTCAGAGTTGCACAACTTGTACGAGTATCGTACTGCGTCGGTACTCATACTTCTCAGAGTCGACAGAGAGTATGCTCTAGTCACGTGACCGCATCATGGCTCATCGCACAGTACAATCCATACCATTCTGAGTCATACCCAATCACGCCACCAGCCTACGCCGTGACGCCGGCGGCAACGTGCTGTACCGTACTCACACCGTACTCACCATACCGCTCTCAACAGCCCAATCCGCCCAGTCACCCAGTGCATTATGTAACCAACGCGTTAAGCTTAAACCGCCATTCATGCAGCATCTCGATCAGTGATGTGCAGTGCTGTGCTGTGAACGAACACAGGCGCTCTTCGCCAGAAACAGCTGTGTGGCCGATTCGCGAGGGTCCACAGTATGACGCAGCGATCGACGCGCCGTGGCTGCGCAGCGAAACCCGACGCTCTTCCAAGGTCCGGGTAACAGGGCCCTGCGTGCAGTGGGCCCTGCGAGGTGTCATGCCAAGCGGCGCGGTGAGGCAAATTGGCCGGTGAGTGGTGCTGTTGCACAATGCGATACAAGATGTGCAACACGGCGGCGACGACGGCGGCGGAGATAGGCGCTGGGATGTATGTAGAGTACTTGAATACAGTATGAGTAAATGGCTTGGGCTTTATTGCAATTGTGTTGCCTTCATATAGCTCGCAGGCTCGCACGCAGGCTCGCACTTGCTCGCTACAGACCCCCACCACTGCGACTTATATACCGCTCCACATCCTTACCAATCTGTAGAAAGACCCACCCATAGTACACTACATTTTGCTCTGCACCCCACACCACACGTACAATAACCGCGCACCTATATACCGACTGCTGCCCATCTTGCTCCTGGCAACCATCTCTAGGATACATACACGCAATCCCTCACGTCCATCGTCTGAGTACAGCTCATCACGACACCACCACTGCTCGGTACCAACGCCCTCTTCCCCGCACCGCCCTCACCACCACCACCACCACCACCACACCCACCGCCCACCATGGTAGCAACCTGCCAATGCACCACCGCGCCCACCACGCCGTCGGGGCAATCCCCAGAAACCTACACCTTCCCCTCATCACGGCTCGCCCGCACGCTCTCGGACCCATCTAAAACCCCGCTGGTCCTCGTCGCCTGCGGCTCCTTCTCGCCCATCACGCACATGCACCTCCGCATGTTCGAGATGGCGGTCGACCACGTGCGGCAGAACATGGCCGACGAGTACGAGGTGGTCGCAGGCTACATCTCGCCGGTGTCGGACCGCTACAACAAGGCCGGCCTGGCGTCCGCCGCGCACCGCATCCGCATGTGCGAGCTCGCGTGCGACCAGACCAGCGACTGGCTGATGGTCGACGCGTGGGAGGCGATCCAGCCCGCGTACCAGCCCACGGCCGTGGTGCTCGACCACTTCGGCGCCGAGATCAATGGCGCGCTGGGCGGGATCGCGCCGTACGAGGGCGCGCCGAAGTCGGAGTACCGGCAGGCGCGCATCAGCCTGCTGTGCGGGGCGGACTTGCTGATGAGCATGTTGCCCGGCGTGTGGAGCACCGCGGACCTGGACCACATACTGGGGACGTACGGCTTGTTTTGCATCGAGCGCAGCGGCAGCAGCGTGGCGGAGGCGCTGGCGCAGCTGAAGGAGCTGAATCCCGACTGGGTGCGCAACATCCACACGATCCGCCAGCTGATCCCGAACGACATCAGCAGCACGAGCATCCGCCAGTTCCTGCGCAACGGGCTGAGTGTGCACTACCTGCTGCCGTGGTGCGTGATTGAGTATATTCGCTACCATGGCCTGTACCTCGATGAGGCGAAGGAGAAGCGGCCGAGCAGCATGCCGCCGCTGAATCGGAATGGGAAGGGGAAGGCGGTGGAGGGGCGGGCGGCGTAATTCCATATATACACCTCTCTCCCTCCCCCTGTCTCATATTCTCCTATTCTCCATTTCTGTATTTCTTTTTTATCGTTTCTTTTGTATGGGTATTCTACACGACGGGACGACGGGCTTGGGCTTGAGCTATTTTTGACACAACTAGAGTGCAATGGCTGGGGGGGGGATGGGTTTCTTTTTTGTATTTTTCCTTGTGGTCACGGCTGTAACGATATCTTATCTCGATAGATAAACGGGGTTCTCTTGTGTTTTTATTTTATTCTATATTATTCTAGGTTGGTACATCTATTTTCTCCGCCGCGAACTGGGGAACTGTGGCCTTGCGAACGTGAATTGCCGCTGGGCTGGGTCGGCCCGAAGTGTAACCGGCGGCGGGTGTGTGTGCTCCTGTGTGCTCCTGTGTGCTCCTGTGTGCTCCTGTAACGTTCCCACCAATTGCCGCCAGCGCCCCCCAAATACAAGCTGCACATGACCGCCGCCAGAACTGGACTGCAGTGAGTGAGTGGAGTACAGAGTGCAGAGTGCAGCCTTTGCGCCGCAGCCCTGGTCCTAGTCCTAGTCCTGGTCGGGGCGAGGAGAGCCGAGATTTCCCCGCTGCCGTTGTTGGCTGAGTGGGGGCTGGTACACTGGGCTGGGGGGGATGGTGGCATGGGGGTGAATGGGGGGTAGGGGTAGGGAGTGGCTGGGACGCATGTTTGAGTTAGATAGAACTTAGAACTTAGAACTTGGGGCGTGGAGAGCACGAGAGCACGAGAGCATGTGTGTGCAGGTTGCGGCGGCGGTGGCGGACCACTCGTAGGTTTCGACGTGGTATTATGATGGATGTACTCGTACGAATAGGTATAACTAAACCTATGGAGTTGTAGAGGTGTAGAGGTGGCAGGTGTTCGGGGCGTGGCTTGGCCGAGTGAGGTCGTGTGGATTGCTCTAACTTCTTGACTCTCAAAACGCATGAGACGTGAGAAGCATGTGAAGTATGAGCAGTGTGATTTATGCAGCACACTTTGTGTATTGTACAAAACTCCAAATCACACACGTTGCAGTTGCACGAAAACTCAATCCGATCCACACGGGTCAGAAATGTTCGTACTGTTGAACTGTAAAATCCTGCATCATCGATGGTTCGTTCAGTTTTTTGATCATGTGAAGCTTGATCCTAGCGCCCGTATTTCTGCTTTCTCCTCTGTTCCTGTAACTGTAACTCACTTGACTCATTTAACTCACGATGAACACAAGTTACGCTCAACACCAACATCTGTCATGATTTTCGCGCAAGAACAAGAAGAAGTAAACCTTTGTAATGCTATTGTACAGAAAACTACAGTAAACTATCCTGGGTATCACGATTCTAAACACTGCTGCTGTGAGTATCTGCTTTTACTTTTACCTGTCTGCTTCATGAACCACTCCTCCTCCTGCATCATTCTTCATTCTCATCATTTTTCTTTCGACGCTCCTTTTTCTTTCGACGTTCCTTTTTCATTCGACGTTCCTTTTTCATTCGACGCCCCACGGTCGCCTTTTCCGCCTTTTCCGCCACGTCCTTTTCCGCCACGTCTACCGTTATATCCACGTCTAGCTGCTGCTTCGCCACTGTTACCACGCTGGACCCACTGTACTCGCGACTGCTGTCCTTGTGCATTGGCTGCATTGGCTGCATTGGCTGCATTGGCTGCATTGGCTGCATTCCCTGAATTTCCAACGTTCGCTGCATTAGCTGCATTAGCTGCGTTCGCTGCGTTCTGATCAAAGCCAGGCTGGTGCTGCGGATGCTGTGGGTGCTGCCGGTGCTGCTGGTTCTCCAGATCTCGCAGATGCTGTTGATGCTGTAGGTACTGCGGGTTCTGCGGATGTTGTGGGTGCTGCAGGTGCTGTGGATGTTGCAGCGGGTATTGCAGCGGGTGCTGGGGGTGCTGTGGGTGCGGGTATCCTGCGGCATAGGGGCTCACGTACGGCTGCTGAACGTGCTGCTGGTACTGCATCTGCTGCCCACTATATCCAGCGGTATCGAATGCGTGCTGGAACGCGGGGTCGTACATTTGCTGCGGCTGTTGTGGGTATTGCATTGGCATTGCAGGATTCATATACGGCTGTTGTGGATTCATGTACGGCACCTGCGGTCCCATGTACGGCTGTTGTAAATTCATTGGCGGCACCTGTGGCCCAACCCATGGCTGCTGGAACTGCACACCCTCCACACTCGGAATGTGTGCATGGCCGGGCACAAATGGATGTGCGTTGGGATACACCGGCATCGGTACGACCTGCGGAACATGCAGCAAGGGCTGCGGCAAAGGCGGCGGAGTGGGATGCATATGATAATAGTGGTGATGCACCGTAGCAGTGGGCACCATTCCCGGCATCGTATTCTGTGGCAACACAGTCTGGAAATTAGGGCCGAACTGCCCGCCCATTGCCTGCTGCATCCCGCCACTATTCCCCGCCAACCCTGCTTCCACAGCCTGGCGATACAACGAAGCTCGGAGCACCTGGTTCAGGTTCTTGCTCGGGCCTCTCCTCGTCTTGCCATTCTTTACACCGCTCCCACTGCCAGCGCCAGCATGTTTCTTCTGCTGCGCACGGCTGAAGTTTGAGACCGCAATGTGGCGCCCGGGCTGCAGCATCGGCCATTCTGGTCCAAACACGCTGTCACGGTCCGGGGATGGCGGCTCTGAGCGTCGCGGCGGCGCGGACTTCGGCGGCTGGGCGGTTTGTGAGTATTCGGCCGCATCGGTGCGGAGGACTTCCAGGGCCTTGCGAGGCGTGTAGACTGGCGGGGGTGAGTCTGGCGGTGATATAATCACCGTCGCGGCCTGGTACTCCGAGAACGTCAAGTTTGTACCGTCTCCGTGCGCCATGTCCTCGCCGTCGTCATACTTCACCTCACCGTCGTCGTCCTCCGCCGCCGACCCAGACCGCCACGGCCTCCCGTGTACCTCCTTCTCGAACGGCCGAAACACGCCCTCCTCGACATTCTCTGTGACTCCGCCGTTCTTTCCACGAAACAGCAGTTGCCTGACCACGTTTCGCACTCGTTGTGGCGGGCTCCGCATGCGCCCGGAAGAAATCTCGGCGTCCGGGTTCTGCAGCCAGCGGCACTTCCAGCGCTCGTGGAAGGCGCGCGCGTCGAAGTCTGTGGTGGCTGGTTGCTGCGTGACCAGGACCCAGCCGGCACGGAGATCCGAGGGGGCGCCGAAGAGGTGCAGACGCCGCTGGCCTTGCGAGAGGTGCTCGGCGATTTCGTGCAGGTTGGGCTTGCGCCCGCCGAGAAGCCCGTCTCCGGAAGAGTTGCAGTGCATGATCCGCACGTCGAAGGCGCTGGAAAAGGTGTTAGCAAGTGAAAGTGATTGGGAGGGTATGGGAGGACTCACCGCACTGCGGTTCCCAGGAGTCCAAATATCGCATGGTGCACCCCGAGACGGAACACCGCGTTCTTCTCCGCCGGCGGCCACGGCCCTGAACCGGCCCACGAGAGCGACTCCAGATCTCGCACGCCCCATTTCTCCAGCAGAGCAACAGCACCGGCATACACCTCCCTGTGCACGCCACAGTCCACCAGAATCCACCCCGGGCGTCCAAGCAGGCTCTCCACATCCAACTCCATCAGCTTTGCTGCATCGATCTGCATGGCATCGGTATATGCTGCCAAGTTGATCACCACGACGTCGAAATGAAGCGCGCGGGGATCGAAGCCGCGTCTGCTCTGCAGCGTTGCGCGCTCATCGAACAGCGTCGGTGCCGCTCCGCAGGACTCGAGCACCCGCAGCAGGTCCGCCGGGTTGGCGCCGTCCCAGTGCACGATCGCCGGAGGGCCGGCGGAGAGCGCAGTCTGCTGGGCTTTGTTGGTCAGCCAGACCGAGAGCGAGGAGGGTCCGTGGCGGATGTGCGGGGAGGCGCTGGTGTTGGTGATGGACGCCGCGGGGTTGTAGAGGGGGTTGAGGGTCGCCAGGGTGTTGTGGGTGTGGGTGGCCGGGTGCGAGGGGGATGAGGGGGAGGGGGGTCGAGGGGCCGGCCTTGGGGGGGTCGACATGGTGGTTGTGGTGGTGGGTTGGTGGAAGAAGAGGTGCTGTGATGGTGTGTGTTGCTGACCGAGGTCGGTTATAGGTGAACGGAACGGGGGAGATATTGTGAAGCGGAGGGACGAGAGGTGGTTGTGGTGGTGAGAAGCTGGTGGAAGTTGGTAATATATGCCAATCTCGTAGAATGGCATCGACGGATATTCAAGCTCGGCGGCCATTCAAGCTCGGCCACCCTCAACGGTGACACGTCCAGCCAAGCTTGACGATAACTGCAGTCAAAATTGTCTCAGACATGACTGTAGAATTGTTAGATGATGGAGGGCTATGGACGAGGAGACAATGACCACTGACCGTGCTATCTCCCCCTTCAACTCTGCACTTTTGAACGTAGAATTGTGTGGTCGTGTTCATTGTGTACAGGAAGGGAAGAGAAGAGAGGAGCAGAAACAAGGGCAGTGTGATTCGGAGACTTGAGTCCACATAACGAAAACTGAACTATCGATGATGTAGGTAGTGCTTTTCTTTAAGCAGATAGCCTCTTGTCTTGTAAGAGTACAATAAGATGTAGTTGCAGTTGGAGATGAACGAGAGAATCGGTTATTAGAGACGTGCACTGACGACGATGTTGAGCGTATAATATTTTTCGTTGTGTTCGAAGTTTTCGAAGTGTTAAGTGTACAGAAAGAGAAGAGAGGAGAAGAGAAGAGAGGAAAGGAGCAGAAATAAGGGCGGAGACCCATGACCAAAAACCGAACCATCGATGATGCACGATTGCCCACTTCAACAGACTCGAGCACGTCACGCAGAGAAAAAAAGCACGAACTTGAAGCATTACGCATTAACCCCTGTACTATCAAAAGAATTGTATTGTTTACTAAACCGGCCCCCGCGACGCAGACATGTTGGCATACTCCATCTGCATCGATACCAGTGTGCGTACCTCTTGGTACCTCACCCCGCGTCCTCTACAACCCAGCTCGGCGACGCAGACATGTTGGCATACTCCATCTGCATCGATTTCAGACACAGGGGCCGTGATTTTTTCCAACTCCGCAGTCTTGCAAGGACAGAACATTTGGCTGTTTCTGTTTGCTATTGTGCGTGCGCCCAGTGGCGTGTTCGTGCTTGTTGTTGATAAGCATGCAGACGTGGCGGCGGAAGGGCGGGGAAGGGCGTGTTTATGGGGCAATGCCGGGCGCCGAGGCCGGTATTGACCGGGGCGGTGACTCTTGTGGGAACTTTGCTGCTTGTTATGAGTGTCTAAATGGGGCCTATTTGACATAGCGATCAGCTGGCGGCACTCAACAGTCAACACAGAAACAATGACTCCACTATGGCGCTAGGTAGCAGCATCCCACGCTGGTTCAATTGGCCAACCTCTCAAATCTTGGTCCGCACAGCTAGGACTCGGCCATGGATTGGGCGTATCTGGACTCGACGTGGCAGGCCGGAAAGTTCTGACGACACGGAAACGGGATACGTCGAGAGTCGGGAAGCGGTGCACCACACGGCAGAGCTTGATAAGGAGTTACGGGCATGGCGGCACTGGAATTGACATAGATGCTGGTCTTGTCACTCGTGTGTAGTGTAGTCGTACGGCGCCAGAGCTACTCTACAGTTGAACTCGAGAGCTGAAACTACGCCATGTCGGAATATTCCATGGTCACCGTACATATGAGGTTGTGCATCCACATCGAGTGTTTCTACACAAGGATTGTGTCATCTGGGGAATGAGTGTGCAGTTCACAGTTCTAGAAGCGGCCAGTGTTCAAAAAACAGAGATATCATCATAAATAACGTTACAAAAAAGAGCCATGTACACCTTTCCCCGCCTTCCCTCCATTCCCACATCCATTGCCCCATCGATTTCCCGCAAAATACCCAATACCTTTAATCCCTCCATTCGCCCCTGTATCCATCCATCCTCCACTCTATAATCTCGCCCACAGAAACCCCCCCATCTCATCTACAACTTCGCCTCCCCCGCCGGCGTCGTGGCAAACCCCTCAAACTGCGTCTCAGTAACCTCCTTCCCCATCGCCGCCGTACTACTAACACCTCCCGTCACCATCTTCAGCAGTCCATCCACATACGCCGCGCCACTCCACTTCTGATGCGTCACGACCTCCACACCATTCACCATCTCCGGCTCCTGCACGAGCGCACCATACGCCTGCATCCCCCGTGCCGCGAATGCCTTCGCAAACGTATCACTCGCCAGCGCCGTCGTGTGCAGGCCGGCGAGCGTGATGAACTGCCAGCAGTACCCGAGCGCCGCCAAGCGTGCGATGTAGGTTTCCTGCTCGGCGGCGGGCATTGCGGACTTCCAGTTGAAGCTGGGCGAGAGGTTGTAGGCCAGTTTTTGCTCCGGGTAGGCGGCGTGCACGCCGTGTGCGAAGGCGACGGCCTGTGCGTAGTCGGGCTTGGCGGACTCCATCCAGATCAGGTCTGCGTACGGCGCGTACGCGACGCCGCGCATGATGGCTGCGGCGGTGCCGCCGCGGTAGCGGTAGAAGCCCTCGCGGGTGCGGGGGAGGTCCCAGTCGAACGGTACGGGGGCACCGAGGAGGGAGGCGGCGAGGGCCGCGCATTCTTGGTGCGGGAGGCCGGCGGACTTGGAGGTGTACTCTGCGAGGAGCGGGGTCTTGGAGGCGGCGGTGAAGGCGGCGGTAACGGCGTCGGAGAAGGTCATGAGCCCGGCTTGCGACAGCCATGAGTCCTCAATCTGCTGCAGTGCGTCGCCGTGCTGGCCGCTGGCCTCCGCCGCGGAGAGGAGGTGCGCGAGCGGCTTGAGTGTCGTGTTGGTAGCGCCAATGATGAACGGGTGGTCGCGCGCGTCGATGGACGTTGTAAGCAGCGTGGCGGCCTCGGAGTCAGTGCGTGCTACGGCGAGGAGGTCGACGCCTGTGGGTGGTTAGTCAGCGTGCCCGCGGTCACTCGGGGTTGCACAAACCCATGATGTCCGCCTGCGCCCGGATGGCCACCAGCCGGTTGATGTGCTCGCCCACCGGCACCAACACCTTGCCGGCCATGTGCCCGCACTTCTTGGTGCCCGGCGCCTGGTCCTCGATGTGGATCCCGGCCGCGCCACGCTCGATGAACATGCGCGTCAGCTTCATGACGGCCGTCAGCCCGCCGTGGCCGGTGTCTGCGTCAGCGACGATAGGGCGCAGGAAATCGATGTTGGGCATGTTGGCACGCTTCTCTTCCGGCACAGACAGCCGCTCGTGGCGCTGCTTGCGGTCGTGGAAGAGCTGTGCTTTGAAGAGGTGTTCGACTTTGTTGGGGACCGTGTCCTATTGCACCCACTCATCAGCACCCGTCTCGTACCATCACTCCGGAGATACAAACCATCGGGTAGTCCGCCAAATCCGGACTCGGCTCATGGCTCGTGCTCGCAGTACTGCTGCACTGCCAGCCACTGACATACACGGTGTCCAAGTACTTCGCCATCTGCGTCACCATCACGGGGTCCAGACATCCGTACGTCGCGCTGACACTCTTCTCCGCCCACCGGCGCTCGAGGATGTTCCACAGCTTCTTGCTCTGCGTGTTGGAGGCGTACGAGATCGGCAGGGTTCCGCGCTTCTCGACAATGGCTTCGGCCGTGAATGGCCGCTTCGTGGCGCGCCATCGGGGTTGCGACCACCATTCTTTTACCGCCGCGACTTCGTTCAGATAGGATTGTTGCTCGGGAGACATTGTGGCGGTTGTGGTGGGGGGGTGGATAGGGAGGGGGTGCGGGGAGGTACTGAACAAAGAGAGGGAGGTAGTAGGTCTGTGATAGTGTAGATATCAGACTCCAAAAGCTCCAGGCGATAGCAGCACATTATATCCCACCCATTCCGCCAGCCAGCGCCAGTTCCGAGCTTATCCCTCGGCGCACCCACCGCGCCCCATCCACCCCTCCGGCGTGCATCCGGGTCCATCTCGGCCCAGCGGCCATTCACTACCATCGGCTTCCACATGTGAAACCCAATTGCCCAGACCCGCGCCAGCCTCCCCACAATCTCCCGTCCTCTCCCCACAACCACGCCAGCAATTCCTCCCCACAGTCTACTGGCTCCCGGGCGTGGTGCTGTGGTGGGCGTTGGTGGTTCTGGGGGGGAGGGGGGTTGCGGGTAGGTGATGGGCGTGGTGATGGACAGATAGCCGAACCCCATGCTCGGCGCAGTCGACGTCACATTCCCGCTATTTACAAGTTACCCACCCCACTGCAATTGCAACCACCCACTGCACCGTTTCCCAGTCAGCAACCCGCCCGCCCACCCGCAGCAGATACAGGCCTCGGCTGTACGGATGCAAACGGAAGCATGTCGCAGCCCTACAGCCGGTGCGGTGCTCCGTTGCTTTATGAGTCAGAGGGTGCAATGGACGGCCGGGCTGTAGCTTTTTGTGTGTATGTAATCGGACCCAGGGCGGTAACCTCGCAAGCTCGGTTGTCGTTACTATCGCACCCATGAGCAACGATGCGAATCAGTCGAACCTGGTACTTATAGAAAGGGCTCGAGGATCCGGTTCCAATAAACTAATGAATAAAGAAATCTTTTGAGATTTGACTGTGTTCCAGCTACTCTAAGGTGTAAATTATAGTTGTGGCAGCAGCTGCTGCAGTAACACTGCGAATCCGGTCGAATTCAGTGCATAGAAAGAGCTCGGCGGTCTGGTTCCAACGAAACAATGAACGAATAAATCCGAGACTGTGCTACCGCTTCTCGAGGGCGTGACTTATAGGTGACTGCTTCCACGCCAATATTTCCTGCACTGTAACACAATTAGCACGGTTCAAAAGAGCTCGTCAACCCCATTCCAACGAACCTGAAATCGTAGACAACGGGTATACAACCATTGTGGTACAGCTGTTCAAAGTGCCCTACTGAATAGGGTCTTTGGGAGAGGGTGGTGAGCAGGATTGCACCCCGCCCACTACCCCTCTTCCAAATACCCTATTTTATGGGGAAAATTGATTGAGTGACATTAAGCATGCCTCTATTCGGAAGCAGCTTCGGTGTGTCTGAATTCACCGGGGGATGGTGGTAGCTAAGTTTGGAATTCACTGGCACCTCGCTGCTGTATGTACATGTTTTGTATAGACATTTTTGAATAAGTGATATTCAGCAGGGCTGTGTTGGGAAACAGCTTTAAGAAACTCGATGCTGTATACATGTACATTTACTGGTAATGTTATTTTGTTCCTGGGATGAGGTTATTGCTCGAGTGGGTCAAGGTTTGCAGAGTGTGTGGGTAGAGTAGATAATTGCATAAAGAAGACTCAAAGAGCAGAATAGGTTCGATAATGCCGGCACGGTTGCTGTCGCGTGCTGCACACACATCACGCACAAGCACACAGACAAGAAAGCTCTGGCACAGGCAGGACAAAGGCAGAGCACCTCCATGTCTGTAGCAATTATTCAAAATAAAGAATCGGGACGCAAAGAAAAGAAAAGCATTGATTGATTGCCCAACTACAGCCAGCAGTCACTACCAGTACACTAAGTAATATAAAAGCCCAAGATAGAATACAACACCGCCAACGCCCGCAACATTTCGCCTTCCATTTTGTCAAAAGCCAAAACCCCCAAATACACATTTTGTCTATTAAACGTCCCAACGTCATCACATCTCCACCGTGGTTCCCCTCGTCTGGTCAAGTTACGCAGCCTGCACAGTCTCATCCCCCACCGGCAGCACCGTCTGCTCAACGGCACTCATCCTCGTCACCTCCCCCGCCGCCATCCTCGTCACCTCCCCCGCCGCCATCCTCGTTACATCCCCACTAACCGCCCGCTCCTTCGCCGCCCCTCCCCCGCCCCTCCTGTGGCCGCCGCGGCGCTTATTAACAACCGGATAGTACTCATTGAAGCTCAGCAGCACGCCGAGCAGGCGCAGGTCCGTGTCCGGCTGGTACGCGAGGTCGCTCAGCAGCACCACGACGCGGCCGCTGAAGTCTGATGCGAGGGACTGCAGGCGTGCGCGCAGGTTTGGGAGCGTTTGGTCGGTGGCTTCGAAAGATGTTGTGGCGTCGTCGTCCTACAAGGGTGGCGGTGTTAGTAAGGGAGAGTGATATGGGGGAGAGGGGGCAAGGGAGCATGAGGGAGGCAGCATGGGGGAGGACGTACGGTTTCGCGGACGCCCCAGTCGCCGTGCGCAGTGCGGGCCTCGACGCGCGCGCCGCGCTCCTGGCGGCGCGTAAACTCCGCGACGGAGTGGCCATACAGTCCATCAACAGTCTCACGGTACAGCAGCATCGTCTTCAGAATCTCATGCAACTGGCTCAAAAACGTCTCATCCGCCGCATCATCCGCGGCGCGCTTGCGGCCAGTGCGGGCGACATGCGAGCCCAGCAGGCCCTTACGCGTGATATGCTGCAAGTACTTCGCGTGCGCGTCGATCAGGTCGTCGAGCGTCACGCCCGGCTTCGTGATCGCGGCCTGCAGCTGGTCCCACGACGACTCGATGACCTCGAACAGGATGTAGTACTGCAGCTGGTTGACGAAGTGCACCATTTCGGCGATCACGCAGCGGGTGAGCTTCCAGTCGTTGCCGACCAGGTCGTCGACGGCGCGGAGCACGCCGCGCGCGCCGGTCATGAACCGCCGCCAGCAGCTGCCGAGCGCGTACTCCACGCGCTTGATGCGCCAGAGGAAGTTGAAGACTTTGAGGTACTGCTTGCTGCCGTGCGGTGTGACGACGACGTCCACGGGCGCGTCGATCTTGTACTCGAGCGTGAATACGTCCCACCCGACTTCGCCGTGCGAGAGCTCGAGCATGCGCGCGTCGAGCCGCCGTAGCACTTCGGCGTCGTCGAACTGCGCGTTCGAGCCGCGGATGGCGTGCTCGAGCTGGGCGGTCAGGTTGTGCCGGTAGAGCGTGTTTGCTGGACGGTCGAGATTCGCGGCGAGGGATTCCATGAGCAGGGCTATGAAATCGCCCTGGCCAAGGAGCAGGAACTTCTTCAGCGCAACCAGATGGTCAAACAGCTTGAACTTGGTATTCATCAGGTCTATTAACCGTGCCATCGTGGTATTGTATGCTTCATCAATGTTCATTTCCAGTTTTGCCGTGTCTCCGTATCGTAGCTCTTTCGATGTTGTCTTAGAGTACCCCTCCACCCAATCACTATCCGAACACCCATGACGAATGAAATTTAGTGATTTGCCAATCAGAAACACACGATTGGCGAACGACTCGGTGATGATCGTTGGAACCTGCTCTTGGGCAAATTTGTACTTGTCTTGCCACACCGACGAGGCCCCACCCTTTGCGACCTCTTCAGACGGATGGTCACTGACAAAGAATTCGTTGTACGGGTCAGTAAGCTCGCCTTCGTATATCCAATGTCGCAGCATGTCATAGAATGGCCGCGTGATGTGTATCAACAGCCGTTCTGCGAAAGCATGCACGAATGGGTCTCCATGTGAGGACGCAAAACTGTGGATGGTGGACACTAGCTGCCCCCCCCTCTGGCCTACACCATCAAACACGCGCTGTCAGCTCACCAATCGCCGCGTGCCAGCTGTAGAAAAGCGCCCCTACCTTGTGTCTTATCCACAATTAAGCTCATCAACCGCAAGCCCATCACAGCCTCCCGCGTCCACACCACGCACCTTTTCAGCGTGACACCCGCCACCTTCTGGCCAGCTTCGGTCGCTGCAACGGCCCTCCGGATCTCGCTCTCCAGTCCGCCAATCAGGTTCACATACCCGCGAAGCTCAATCCCAATCGCCGATCGCAGCGATTGCCCAACCAGGCCGCCGCCCGCCTCACCATCTGGCGAATTCCGCACAAACTCATCAAGCGTCTTGTACAGCAGCGCCGGCTCCGCCAGCGAGTGTAGCAGCGATACGAGGGGCAGCGGCAGCGTGGGCGGAATCTGCAGCGCATATTTGGACACCGCAGCAGTGTCGGACGTTCTCGACTGCTGGACGACTGGCAGCGCGGTAGACGATACGCCCAGTAGGGTAAACGGCAGTGCCGACAGCAATTGCTGTTCACTTGGCTCTATGGCAGGTCAGCCATCAGGCGCAGTGCACGTGCGGGTCCGCCAGATTGTGCGTTTCATACCCATGGGAAGGCCATGCTCCGCCAGAATCTCCGCCTTTGTTCGCAGGCCCAGTCCCGTGTCCCTCGGGTCCTCGACATTCTCCGGCCCCTCCGTCTGCACCGCGTCTCTGCCGGGCAGCCTGTGCAGCCCCTGGTAGCTGAAAGCCTTCCGAAAGACCTCTTCGCCGGCCTCCTCGACGTCCATGCCGTCCGGCTGCACCGGAGGCTCTGGTTCCACGGCGCCGCCACTCCCAGCCAACGTGTCCATCAGCTTCAAGATGGCCCATTTGCGATTCAGCACAGGCTGCGACTGCAGGCGGTTGAAGAGCGCGGAGAAGCGCAGGGCCTGCTCGGGCGTGGGATGGTCCTTCAGCAGCCGAGCCTTGATCTGGTCGCCTACGTGGTTCGTGTTCACGACGAGCTCGGACTGGGGGGGGTGCGTCTCGATGATGGTGTGCGCCCGCTCGAGCGCATCGTCGATGATTGCATCCTGCTCCGGGTCTTCGTCGTCGCCAAAGGGAAAGAAGTGTTCCACGAGCTCGGTGAGGGCGGTGTCGATACGCTCGTCCATGATGGTTTGTTGATGCTGGGTAACGCGCCAGCTTGGAACATGGAACTAGGCGCGTGGAGCCAAGACTTATCTGGGATTTGTCTTTATTCTGTTTCACACGCAAACCCAACCCTGAACATGCCGCCAATGTTTTATCAATGCTTCCGCAGAATTCTTAAATACAATAGTGGCGACAACTACATAGGTTATGTATCTACCTGACTGTAGCTACTCTAGGCACAAAAAAGTCGCCGCCCGCAATGAAAAGTATAAGTTGATACAAGAAAAGAATCAAAATTAGTAAAAGAGAAAATTGAACAATGCAAATAGAGAGTATCATCCAAAGGTGGCCCCTGAAGGTAATGCGGGAATATGAACCACGGAAATGTGTTATCCGGTCATGTAGCCACCTTCACCTTGAAATTGGAAAAGTAATGCAAGAGAAAAAAGATATACGTAAACTAAATACACAGTTTCCACAAGAATTCCAACCGAAAGCAAGAACATGCATCAAGCAAACCCAATTGACCCGAGGTAAAACCCAAAACACAGGTAAAAGCTAGTCTCCTCTTTTCCGTCAATATGCCCGAAATACCCATAATTTCCACCAGCCATGCCAGAAAAACCGGAAGATATCCAGACAGAAAGAAAGAAGAGGTGCTATATACCATTTGCGCCAAATAAAGCAATCAAATAAGCCCCCTTCCAAAAATATACTACCACAGCTGTGCTGCAGAGCCGTTATGCACATGACCTCACCAAGGGGCCAGACATTTATATCCGCTAATGACACCAGACATCAAGCACCCTACCCAGCTAATTACCAGTGAAGGGTGATGATACGCGCCAAAGATCTCGTTTTGACAAATTCAAGTCTAGAAAAATAAATCAATAACACCTTAAATCCCATTTTAAAGCATCAAATCATAAAGTCATCAGTTGCATGCCCACCGAGAGATGCTAAGAAAACCTCCGGTCGGCAGCTTGTTGCTGATGCATGACACTTGTTTGCATCATTCCGGGATACTGAGATTGCATCATGGGAACATGGCCGTATTCTGCTCCACCAGCGGCCATGCTTGCCATGTCAAGCTGGACACCGTTTGCACGAGCAACAGGACAATCTTTATGAGCGAGCAAAAGGGTCTTGAGGGAAACAATCTCTTCTCGAAGGGCTTGTACAGTAGCATTAAGGGCGTCGTTCTCGGATCCATACAATTCGACTTTGGCCTGGAGGTTTGCCAACCATTGCTTCTTTCTTTGACGGCATTTGAGTGCAGCAACCCTGTGACGTCATTAGCAATTATCCCTTACTTTGATCAAATTACATTGAATGCCTACCGATTCCGTTCAAGAAAATTCTTTCTTTTTTCTTCATCAGTCATCTTCTTGCCGTCCTTTCTCAGACCGTCGCCTTGGTCATCGTCCATATCGTCCATCATCTCATCGTCCATGTCATCACTCATTGAGCGACTGGGCTTTGATTTTTTGTTCGATGGAGGCTTATTTCCATTGCCAATAACCTCTTCATTCTTCCGCTTGCCAGTACCAGCACCTTTTCCTTTTGTATTCCGGCTCTTTCGCCCCGACATTGGTTCGGGTTCTTGGCTTGATCCACTTCGATCATTACTCATTTCACTCATCCCGCGTACACTATTCGGTATTGAACTAGACATATTCCGATTTGCAATGTTCACTGATTGTGCATTATTAACAGCAGCTCTCTTCGCCAAGGTAGGACTTGACTCCATACTGCCGCCGGGGCCATTGGTTTGAATCCCAGATGCAATGTGTGGCCCTTGCGGTTGATAGGTGTTGGGCGCACCGCCCAATTGTGCAAGCATAAATAGTCCATTCGCAGCATTATGCTCGGGACCAGTGTTGAATGAATCTGATGGTTGACGTTTGTGTCCGTGAGATTCTTTGTGGTTCACATGGTTTCCACCATTGCTATCATCGGGGTTAACGTCTTGAGGTTGTGGTTGCATCAATGGTGGAGGATGAGATTTTCGTGCAGCTGACAGAGCAGTTTTTTGAAACTCCATCGTACCAGGTGTAGCACCTCCAACTCCAAAGAACAAATTTGACGTAGATGGCGATGGTGCAGGAAACATGGAACCAGACCCACCTGGAGTAAGGCCACTCCTAATGCCTGACTCATTCGGTGTCAATCCCGACCGGATATGTTCGAACCCCAGACCACCTGATGCACCCGTAGGTCCCTGGAGCATGGCAGGAGACAATGGACCCGACCGCAATGAATGTGGTCCCCAATTGTAACCAGAGCCACCTAAAGGTAGCGCAGGAGATGTCATGGCCGTAACAGGCGGCAATATTGCTTTAGGGGTTTCGCCGTTGTTATCACCGCCGTTGGTATTATTGCCCGGTGCAAATGATCTCTCGAAAGGATTGGGTTCCTGGTCAAGTCGGTTGGGTCGAGGTAAAGAGAAGTAGTCACCAGGCGTACCTTCCTCATTCTGGGGTTGACCATTTTGCTGATCGCCTGTACTATTGCCTTGGCTTGCTTGATTTGTCCCTCCGTCGACGCCGGCGGCTACTTGTATAGTTGGCTGTGCTGGATTCGATGTATTTTTCGTGGAATAGTTCTTGGTAGCTCTGGTTGTTGAGTCTGTAGGTCGAAATAAGAGTTGTCAGCCGTTGTGGTTGTTGCCTCAAATCACTGTAGCCTCGCTTGCGATAACAGAGAATGCAATGACGACAACCGATGACGATCGTCATATAACCGTAAAAAACATTTTGGACAACACTGTAGGAACATGCAGGTACACAATAGAAGCAACAATTTGATCCAAAACACAGGCTGCACAATAATAATAGAACGCAATACAGACGGACTTGCCTGATGTGAAAAATACGTACCTTCAGTCTTGATGGATTTCTTGCTATCGATAGGCGAGGAAGTGGCCATCCTAGAGGCAGGATTTGAGACTCCCCCAGGTTGGTGTTGCATGGTCGATACCGCCGCTGACATCTTTGGATTGATGGGTATGACGCTGATTATGACGATGTATGTGGTATGTTGATGGTGTGGAAGGAGGATGGGTGGGGACCACGGGAAGGCTTGAAATCAAGTTGGAAGCACGACTCGGTACGTGGCTGCAGGTGATGGACGGTTTGGACGATCACTCAGGGACGCGGGGTGACGGTGAACAAGTCCAGAGGCGGGCAGCGGAGAATGAATGATCTGAGTGGATCCCATCGACAATTAGCAATTCAATACTCCCTAGATACCGCACACGGCGAGAGACACGCTCGCGAAGATCTTTGCAGAGACGTGCGGGCGGTGCGGTTGACGGATACTGGTGGCAATGTCTGGGCGGATGAGATAGGAATTATAGAGAGTAAGCAATTACCAGTGCAGTTATTATGAATCAAAAAAAAAATCTTGTTCGACACAGTGCTTGAGCGAGCGAGCGCAGGGAGCGGTATGCAGCTGCAGCACACGGTCGCGCCAGAGACACGTTGGTTGCTGGTGGCCAGTGTAAGCGAACAGCGCGTACACTTTCTGCAAACTCTCGACAGAGTTCCCGGGCGGGATTAAACTCGAGAAGTGTTCAGGCGGTGCGTCGGGAAGAGGCTCTCGGGCGCGAGCGTTGAGGTGGTGATGGGATCAGGGGGATTGCGTCGTTGGAGACAGTGGGAAGGTGACGTAGTGGAGCGTTGTCTCCTTTTTCTGGCGGCGCGGCGGTCGACGGGTGAGCGAGGATGATGACTGAATTGACAAGGCCCCTCTGGACGAGAGAAACAAAAACGTAGCCGTTTTCCCTCGAGAACCCCGACCTCAACCAGCAAAATTTCCCAGGGCTCTACAGTTGGCAGCCCAAAAGCAGCACCGGAGAGAAGACGAGATCGAAAGAGATTGGCGAGCAGATGCAAATCTAGCCCACGAGCAAGCCAGCCCTTCTTTTCTATCACCTTTAATGGCACTTTTGAGTTTTTGAGTACTGCTATGAATCAATGAGTTTTGGTTTTGGGCCTGCACTGGACTTGCAACGGGTTACTGGATATACACGACGCGGGCAAGACAAAAGCTGCAGCAGGAAGCAGAAAAAAAGATGGGGGGCGTGTACGCTGTATGTACCGTGGACAGAAGTTTGGGAGGAAATGACGAAATGCGCCTGAAGGAGAATTTGTATGCTGCTCAAGAGACCCCAGCTCCAGAAATGCGCCAAGCTGCTTTTGGCGGTCAAAAAACCCAAAGCTGCTCTGATTGGTATAGTGTCAACGTGATCGGATGACGTCGTCGGGAGACGACACCCAATCAATGCAGCGGTTAATCAAAAACAATGTGATTGTTCCCTGCCTGCACACACAGACCGCTGGCAAGTGGAGGGATTGATAATCAGGTGATGGAACCGAAAGACCTGGAAAAGGAACATTTGGGGTTTTTCGTTATCGGCTGGATGGTTCTTTGCATCTCAACACAACCCCAGAGGCACTAAATGCTGAAGGATTTGATCGTGGGCCCGTTCGCAGAATACGTTCCAGATTGATGCTCCACTCCACATCGTTTCGATGCCAGCCAGCAGAAAGTGTGCTCCCGAAGCACCGAAGTCTCCACGTCTGTTAGAAGAAGTGGTGGCAAAAGGAGCCCAGTGCCCACTGCCCAGCCAGTACAGCTATCTATCCGTACTAGCTATGTATCTCTGAGGCATCCTTGTCTGCCTAAAATTCGGGACGGAGGTTTTTTCCATGAATCTCAAAATCGAGTCTTTGATGTCCACAGCTTGTGTAACAAGTCTTCTTATTCTTGAGTCTTCTTTGTTGTTCCCAATTGACCCAGGTAATCATGACGGATGCGAAAAGCTGCCACTGTTCCGACACTGAACCTCAAGCTCGATAGTTTGTAGAATCCACTTTGTTATCTGTTTTAAGACGCGTAATTTAGTTCCGTAATTGAGCCATCCTCTCCAGCCATAGCTGATGCCCAGCCTCAACCTAAAAATCCATTCTAGCCATATGCGGACACGTCAAACAACCATCAATTTGAAATTATTTCGTCTGAGATTCCTCGAACTTTGTTGATAAAAAGCTTGTGTTATCTAATTAGAACATTTCCAAGGTTATAGTTGATTTGAGTGGCGCAGGGAATAGAAATATCGTTCTGGGTTTATCGGACTGTAGGTTTTTATATTGTCATAAATAGATCAGTCACAGATCAGGATGAATATAATTTCAGTGGTTGGTAATATGCTATAGCTTCGACTATGAAAGTTCTCTAGAAGGGCATTAGCACAAAAGGATGACTCAAATCATCACCGGAATGTATGCCTTTTTGATTCCAGGAATTACAGCGAGTGATTTTGTGTGAGACCACCGTCTCAGAACCTAATGTGAAATACTATGTATACGCCTTGCTACCTTAACCTATCTATCCCATAGGTTCATGAAGGGTTTATTCTCGGAAGTATGTGAAACCTTTAGCTGTGAATAGGAAAACCCTTTATTGCAGGTCTGTGTGAAGCAAAAAGTTCATTCCTATGTTTATGTAAGTATGGGCTGGGATCACTAGGTGAACTTCGAAGGTTTTAACACAAAACATTTGTAGCACTTTTCCAAAGTTTTGAAAACCCCCGTCTTGTAGCACTTTTCCAAAGTTTTGAAAAACCCCGTCTTGTAGAACGTTTCGAAGGTTTTAACAAAAAACTTGTAGAAGGTTTTCGAAAACCCTTCAACGGAACGTATGGGAGGATAGGATATGGTAGAAAAGGCTGAGAGCGCTGCTGTGACAATAGATGTAGAGGAATAGCGGTGCTTACATCTTTATAATATTTCGCTCACATGATGATCCAACGACTATGGATTGTTTCTGGGATAAGCTATAGCGTTGGGGGGAAGATAATTTTGCAGTACCAAGCCGAGGTTTTTATAGTGCCAGCTGGTGTCAGCTCGTAAGGCGACGTGGCTACAAGAAGAAAAATTCTCTAGGAAAAGGTTATCTATCCATCATAGCATCGTAGTGACTCGGCCTTTATATGTAGTTAAGCTTACTTAAGCTCTGGGTTAAACGATCCATACCGCCCATAGTTTAAGTACAGTTTCGCTAATTACATGATCTACGTCCTTGATCTAAGTAGTCATACGTAGTTCCTCACATCACAATAGTCTATTTAACTTTAAAAGCACGAGTAAGAATAAGCTCGCGGGCATAATATGTCACTCGAACTTTACCCCAGCCAAGAGTCATCCTACTTGGCCATTCATGGCCAATATATCAAAGCCAAGTAAAACCCTTATTGGGTAAATTAGCTTGATACTCGTAGAGCTTGCTGGTAGTTTAGGGTAGAAGAACTATGTTACCTGTTTGTTCTTGTAGATTCTGCATAGCTAAGTGATATCGCTGTCTAGGAGTCGCTGTTTTCGTCAATGTGATTGTTGGAGTTCTACCATTACCTGTTTAAGCTTATCTCGGAGTCCAATAAGTCGTGGCAAAGCTTTTGGTACTCAGTGATCACTCGATATCAGAAACAACAGGACCGATATCGTCAAGAACATTGGAATGTTCTTGATATCCAGAATGTTGTCAACATAATCAATATTTGATTGTTCACGCCTATCAATACACCTATCTCATCTCAAAACGATCGCTAACTTGCAAGTAATAAGTAATGTAGACGATAAATGTCTGCCCTAAAAAATGAACGGTCCGACGACTCCACATAAACGCCATAGTAAAAGCAGCTGTCCCGAGACATGTAACGACTGGTGATATACTGCCTTAAACAAACAAACGCCATACTTAAAGAACCTTATATTCCATCAACTCCCGTACGGGGACGTTGAAGCGTGCGCCCCGTTGCCTCCACCACTCCCGAGCCTCTTTGCCACCACCAATGGCGTCCTCCAGCGCAGCTTCAATCTCCATCAGCAGGTATTCGACTCGCAGCTCAGAGTTCTTCCACCATTCCAGCACCTCTACACGGTTGAACTTTGTTGCTTCCACAAGGACTTCCTTGTCGTATATGAGTCTGAGGCCACTGCGTTTCCACCATTCCAAGACGCCCACCTCGCCACGGTAGCTAGCAGCGCGCAAGGCATTGCGCCCATAGGTCAGCTGCAGACCAGAGTTCTTCCACCATTCTAACACGGGAAGTTGGCCAGAAGAGGAGGCGACGTCCATCACTAGCCCGTACTTAAGGGGCAGCGAGCTATCCTTCCACCATTGTAGACAGTGAATGTAACCTTTCCGTGAGGCCTCATCGAGGGGCTCTTCATTGTAGTCACGGCGCAGAGGGTGGGCGTTATCCGGCAGAGAGGCTTCAAACCACCACCACTGTAGCACCTTTGTCTTACCAAATCTAGAAGCCAAGACGGGAATGTGCATTGAATCGTCACGGAAAAGTTTTTGGAGGTCTTCAGGCCGCCGTTCATGCAAGAGCCGCAGCACATCAACATAGCCAAACCTTATCAAGGCTTTTGCAGCGTGGATTGTAATCTTGTCAGATGATTTTCGGAGGTAGGAAGATATGTATGGTACGTGGCCTGTCATGAGCGCTCGATCGAGATCGGTGCATTCAGGTGGTACGCGCAATGAGCACCGCACTCCGAAAGCATATGCAACTTCCCAGTCTCCAACGAACTCGAAAATATCCGCCCATAGCTCCGTTGGTAATACAGGTAAATGCTCGTTGTGATGCGGATGTGAAATGTCGTCCGATGCGGTGGCGTCAGAGTGGTAAGTTGAATCTTGGGCTTCGAGCGGTGGTGTGCCAAGTCTAAACCCCGAGGCGGTCGTGTCTGGATAGGCAATGTCGTTCGACGGCGGCGGTGTGTGCATACGCGGAGTGTTGAGGTCAGTGCGGTGAGAGAGATCGTGGACAGCGAGGCGAAAGGCGAGTTCGTTATTGCTGCCATATGTCGGTAATGTCCGCAGCGACAGCAGCAGTATGAGTTCCTTTCTGGTAAGTCGTAGGTATGCGTGCACTACTGCATCCTGAAACATTATTGAGTTAGCCAACCAACCAGATCCGCTTACTAGTATTGGTATTCATACCTGGAGCTCTGCTCGGTCCATGGTGGCGACGTCGACGGTAGCAGTGTATTGGTCGTAGTGGGCCATACTGGAGGTGATATCGTGATGATCTCTACTGTCCGCGAATGCCCCAGCATCAACAGTCGAAGGGGGAGTTATAGTTGCTGAGGCGTCGGACGGCAAAGATGCAAGCGGTGTGCGTTGGCCATGCTTGAGATCCCAAATTTCGCCGTCACGCCCAGCGAGCCCATTGGACACGAAGGGGGACGGTACTTGTCCTGTTGTTGAGCTTCGTGACATACAAAGTATTCCTATTTGAGTGAAAGCTTTGCGTAGAACTCAATGGCGACCTTGGAGTGTTGTCTGTCGGTCGGTCGGAGGAGGAGAAGTTCGAAAGGTGAGCCGTGGAGTTGCCCAAGCCCGTCGCCGCCTGCACGTCTGCCAAGAACGACCGCTTACCACCGGTATCGGCTTAGGCCATGGAACCTTCTCTATCGAGAGCGAAAAACAGGATGTTCGAACTCGTCCTCTCAGCTGGCGTACCGCGGTGCTGCGACTGATAGTCCATCCATACCTGGTCAGCATATCTGATTCGTGGTTGGAGACGTCTCGGAACCTCAAAGAAACAGCTTCGCACATGCATGCAGGAAACGTTCGATCGTGCAGGAGCGAGCGCATGGACCTACTATATGCAGGGCTGGGTTGCTGCGAAGTGCAACCTTGGAGCACCATAATTCCCCAGGAAGCCACTTTTTTTATCCCTTGCAGTGTCTTTCAAGACTTGTGGAGCGAGTTATCCGGTGGTGGACCCCTCCTTGATGAATCATCAGATCAGGTTAACTGGCATTGAGAGAAATCCATCCAATTCCTCGAGACCGGTCCCAGTTGTACTCGTACAAAACTCTAAAAACATAAGTAGAAGGCGCTACAACTGGATAATAAATGTCCTAAAAACGCCCGATAGATGTAGTGCAAGGGATTGGTTAAGCCTTCCGCTTCAGTGGTAACGACGGGTCAACTCAATTGAGAGCTTGCTGCACCAATGTACTCTACTTTAGAGTAGAACAGAGAATCTGTTGACGTCACGTGATAGTGCACCCTTAGTCAGCCTGAACACAAACCACTCTGTTCTCGGAGTCTGAGCTTTGCTCATTACACATCGTCATCATCACAATCCGTGGCCATGGTGTATCAGGCCATAAAATACAGATTACAGAAACTGATTCTATTTGTAGATGTCGAATAGGAGATCTGCCGAGTCAATTCCTAGGTAACTACTAGATTAATCCTGGTCTACTCAGCTGCTTGGTTTATGTGCATGTGTTTTTGATGAAGTTTGATCGTATCATGCAATAATTTCTAGCTGTGTTATCATAATTGATAAAATACAAACCCGTCCTTTCTATCCCACAATCGCCTCCACCTCTACCTCCACCATCATCTCCTCATCGACAAACCCCACACCCACAATCATAGTCGCAGCCCACTCACACCGACCCTCAAAAAGCTCTTTCATGGCCTCCCCCACGGTATCCGTGTCCTCCTGCCTTTTTACAAACAGCCGCACGCGAACCACATCCCCTATGTTTCCTCCCAGTTTTCCAATAGCATTTAAACTCTCCTCGAGGGCACACCTCGTCTGTGCTCGTGCGTCTCTAGGGTGCCGTATAAAGTGTGTCTTTGGGTCGAGTGACGTTGTGCCCGAAACAAAAATGTGGGCGCCGCGGCGCACGGCACGGGAGTAACCGAAGGCGTTCTCGTAAGGGTTGGCGGTTTTGTGGACGGCTAGGGGCGGGGCGGCCATCGTGGTTGGGCGTGGTTGGGCGTGGTTTGGTTTGGTGATCGTGCGGTAAATGTGGGGTCAGGCGCGGGGAGAGCTAGTAACATTGAAGTAGTAAATAGGGTGGTAGGATATCAGTAAGTATCCCCGGCTGTTGATGTCAGGTCTTATGCATCATGATTTATTGTTTAATTAGAATTTCTACCAACTTATTGAATTAAAAATCATGATGAATGTTCTGCTTCTCAATACGGTTAAAGATAGCGCATCTGCACTGGTAATCATTCGGTTTTGGTCATGTGGGCTCTGGCCTTCTGGCGACTCATCTTTCGTTTCTGTTCTTCCCTTCTTTTCCTTTTACTCACGTAACCTTACAATGGAACCCGATCATACCTTCATCTCCAACAAACGCGATTTACATGAAAGCTTGTCCTAGGACGTTATTCCCAAGATTTACAGCATTGCCGCTTAGATACAGCATATCAATTTCTATCGAGTTTAGGGACGTACACTCTCCAGGCTGAAACCATATCAAACTATTATCACTACAATTATTCATACCGTCGGTATATGTACAGGACCTAGAGCCATTCCTTAAAAACTTTGATTAATAGCAAGCTTTAAGTGAGGTTACACTACCAAATGAGAGGATAGTGTATAGCTACATCTCTAACACTGGCGAAACCCACGATATTTGATTCCAGGAAGCAAACAGTTGGGTTAATTCCAAGCACTAGCCAGCCAGTGGCACTCGCGAGTGGATATACAATTAATGAGGTGTATACACTCAACTGAGACCAGTACGGCCCATGAACTCACCCTTAATACACAAGTTTGCTTACTTGGTTGCTAGAATCATAACCTATCAAGCATGGAGATGAACCGCTTGCTAGTAAATATGCCGAAGTATGAGCGGATAGGCGGGAAAGGAGTATTTGTCGATTCTATATCAATTTCGATATGTTACTTTCCAGGCCCAGTGTATGATTCCTGGCGCTCGGAGAGGGAATTTCAGGATGAATATTCCGGCGCTGCCCCATCACCACCAACACGTCGTTCCCAAACACCAAAATCTTGCTTCAACAGTTTTGAGCATTCCGGAGGGTTGGGTCTCGGAGAAGAATATTATTTTACCATGTCATGCAGGGCCGGCTCTATGTATAGGCTGGAGAGCTAACCAACTCAACATCTAGTCACAATACCGCCGCTGTCCCGCAGTGTGGCGCTCCCTGAGTATAATTTCCGCTGTGCATGTTCTTCATGTATGAATTCACCGGACGCACTCACCGAAGTCCAGGTGCCTGCTCCAATAGTGACCGGTGGTGCATTGAAGTATCAGCAGATAAAGATATTATTTCAACTACAATAAATACACTTCCTTCGTATTCAGCAAGTATCCCCATATTTGCTTTACCCATTTCCACCCTCACTACCTCGCTGCATCTGTTTCTGTCCTTGTTTTGCAACCCATTCCTTCAAGCTCCGCTCTCCATGCGGCCATGGAATTGCCACAACCACCCTGCCATCACCGTTGCTGCTAGGTCCAAGACACAATTTTCCGCGAAATGTGTGCACCTCGCCGGCCTGTAGGGCGCGTGTCAGGTCGCGGCAGGTGGATTTTTGGTGTGCGGGGCGGGCACACCAAGTGCAGTAGAGGGACTTTGGTTTCTTTGGGGGTGTTGATTTGGAGGAACTGCTGCTAGTACTAGTGGTGGAGGAACTGTTTATAGTACTAGTGGTGGAGAGAGGAGCCATTGTGGATTGGATGCTGGAGCTCTGGAGCTCTGGCTGTATATAAAACTCTTTTTGGTGCTTATTAAAAGGATTGATTTAAGAGCTCTGCTTTTTTTGGAGTGTTGGATACGAGCATGAAGAGAATTGCTAGGAAATTGGGCATATATAGCCCGCACATGATAGCCTAGGAAATGAAATTGTCATAGTTATTTTTGTGTACATAAATAACATCCCATCATTCTTGTAAAGTTCCTATATCTGCAACGGACCACTATCTTCTTCCCCGCACTGCACAGATCCAGCCAAGATCTGCTTTTCATGCTTTCTATGCTTGCTATAGGTACTTGTCGCACTTTTATACCCTATATCGAGCCAGCTCTCGGACCGTTAGCTCCGCGCTACATTAACGACGGAAATAATTCTCCGAGCCATGGCCGTCAATAAGCTTATGTTGGCGACGGAGTGTGGGGAAATTCAGCCTGTGTTTTTACACGCAACGGGGTGGTCTAATAGATGAAAATTAGATCAATAGGGCTAGAATAGCCTAAATGACGGCTCCTTTTCGACATTCACTGCCGTCTGTAGTTATATCTGCTGGCTGAAGGGGACCCATCGGCCCTGGTTTATAATGACCGGAGTTTCACGTGCCAGATTGCAACGCTTTGTTTCAGCTTTAAAAGCCGGTGTCGATGCCATCTAGGTCACTCGCCGGTGTTTAATTTTCCTGCTCTCACATATTGACGGTTCCGGTAGACAAGGCTCCTAGCACGCTTACATCAGTCGTGCTCCTTTATAATGCAGCACTCCAGATGGATGCCTTGGGTGCGAATACAAATCTTTCCATGGTCATGGATCTTCCGTACTGATGTGGTGAGGGTTGACGAGGATGGCCCTGAAAAACCACTGATTATGAAGGGTTCTCACAATCGCATGCGCCCTTGTCCTGGTAGGTAGGTGCCTGATTGTGTAAATCATAAGCGATAAGCGGACCGGGTCAGGGTTTAAGCTTTGAGAGAAATCTGAATAACCACGAGTCTTATCAACTCTTGTATTTGCTAGTCGAAGATAGAATCATGCCTGTCCATGTCGTTCTGTAATTGACGAAACACTTTTTTGAAAAATTTCGAACAAAAGGGTCACCACATTTTTGTATTACTCAATGTCTCCCGGTTTGTTTGCCCCCAAAAAGTAGACAGTGGTAGGCCAAGCTCCGTGAAGAAATAGGCAACCCCTCACCCCTCACCCATCGTAGATTTTGTTTTGTAGTTAGTTATTTAAATCGAAGCTCCGAGGTTCTCTTCTCAATCGGTTATATTTCCAAAGTGGTTCCAAATAGTAATTTTTGTGTCCCATTTGTGACGACAATTCCCAATAAACTGTGCAACCTTTCCATAGCAAAGCAAACCGAGTAGATTTAAGCCATAAAGATAAAAAACATTAGGTGAGGAGTAGAAGCAGAAGAGCGCCAGGAGCTTAAGGGCTTCAATTGTGGGGTTTGGCCTTAGCACAATGTATCACTCGGTTTCCAGTGCAAGACCAAAACAAGACACGCCAACCAATTTCTCCCAGTGAACCGTGACTCCAAACCCTCTTATGTATAATCTCATTGAAATACTCATTCATGGTACCAGTAATCCCTTCACCAACTCAAGCATGCGAAACAGAGACTGGCGAAGCACACAATAAATAATGAACGATCACTGTCTTACCGGTTTACATGATGTAATCACTCAATTCGGAGAATGCTGTGAGAAATTCTTGGATCACTGACATGAAACACTGCACCGGATGCGAACGGTACATATGTACGGCCAGCGCACACGCAATTTGAGACTCCAATCTAAGACATGTAGTGCTTGTGCCTTCCGATCTCGCGACGACAACGACAGGCACAGCTCAATCAGAAACACTGGTTGTACTTGCTTCCGAACTGTGAATCGATGAGAACTTTTCTTAACTTATTTATCGCAAATACCTACAGCGATGAGTTAATTGGCATTATTTCTATACATAAGTACTTATCTATGCTCAGCTTACTAAGAAAGGCACCTAGAAGTTTTTGTGTAAGCTGTCATCAGTTAGATTGATTTCGACCTCTATGATGCTATTCTTCGTGGTAAGCAGAAGTCACTTCTGAATATGGCCCTAGGCTCGAGACGCAGCCAAAAATATACATCCCAAAAATAATCAAGAAACCCTCAAGTTTTTTTCTCTTCAACATACGCCGTAGCAGTACGTTCCTCGGAAATTCTTCTTTTATGACCACATGATTGATTTGATGGACTTTCCACCCTACATTCTGGCATATCTGTGACAGAGTTGCTAATACACACGCTTTATACCTTTTTAATCGTACCAATCGTACGGTTTCATTTGGCGATAGACTGAATACATGTGCACCAAGAGACAGTATGATGACTAGATCCATTCACAAAAATACCCTGAATTCCTTTCACAACCTTTGAGTTTGTACGTAACTTGTGTACTCCGTATACCCTTTTCCCAGAATTATCGGACCGTCCTCCGATTCATACTTTTTTTCTCGATCAGCCGTAGAGTCGACAGACACGGAAATCAGCATACATATGCACGGAGCTCTTCCGTGAGATTGCACAACAGTATTGCAAAGGCTGACGCCGTTTTCTTTGCTTGCTTATGCAGAAATTTGCACCACATAACAGGCAAAAAGAAAAGTATTTCTCATCCGTACCAGGATATCTGGAAGAGCGAGGAACAGAGGTCGAACCAGAACCGGGGTATCCGTGTCTTGGCTTGACAGGTTCTCTGTCAGTATCCGATTATGTAAATCTCTGTAAAGATCAAGAAAGCTGGTAGCCGTATTCTAAGCATGTTCGTCAAGACTGTTTCTATTGTACTTTTCATGACCCTTTTCTAGGTATATGTTTAAAAATACTATCGATTGACCGAAATGATACACCTATTTTTGTTGTGGGATGGAGCTCTTGAGATCGTAACCTGTGGCACCGGTCTTCGTGAACACCTCCCCCCCCCCTAATACGTGCCTGGGCAATCGAGAATGAAGGCACACCGAACAAAAGGCGCTAAGTATTTTTTAGAAAGCTTGGTGTTTTTCCATTGGAAGAGCATGGTGTGACACGGCAACTGGAGCCAATACCACGGCTCAACGATGCATGGATGCCAGTTGTGAGTGTTTCATGTTCCTACAGCCACGGGTCGACATTTGGCCAAGCCACCCCTGTTTCTGCAGAGACAGGACTTGACTAGCTACAAACTCTCAGCTCGAGTGAGGAAGCGTGTGCTCACAACAAATGAATCTTCAGGATATCGCTTATTATTAAGATTCGAGGAGGTCAGATGTACACACCGAACAACTGTGGCAAGGGAGGAATACGACGATGTTGATTCTGCGGTGCAACTCCGAGCGCAGATGCGAAGAGTCTGTACTACGCCACCGGGTTGAGGGAGCTGACGGTGAAGAAGTACCTTTTACCTCGCAGCAACCACAGGGCAAGGTTGGCAAATATTGGAATCGGTGCCACCACCACCCGCGCGCTATCGCTATGTGCAGCAGGCCGCTGCGGGGGAATTTGTGATTCTTTTTTTTTCGTCCCTCGGAACTTTCCAAACACTAACAATCTCCCCAGACAAGACTGAATTCTTTGTGCCCAGTAAGATGTGACCTTGGCTTGGGTGGTGGTTTAAAGGGAGAGCGATCTGCACAGTCCCCTTGTTACTACTCTCTACCTGTGCTAGCTGAGCTACCAACATTCATTTCGGTGCTACGCAAGGAGATTATTTGCACATACCTCGTCACTCACTCCCTATATATCCTCATCCCTCCCCACAGTCTCTGACACCTTCTCTTCACCACATTTGTGATCGACAATCCTTTACTTTCGTTATCAGACCAATTCACACTCTTTTCCAACTACAATCCACACTCTTTCTACAAGATGCTCAACCTAAGCAACTCCTTGACGCTCGTGCTGATGCTCGCATCGTCGCTGGCCGTGCAAGCTGCCCCTTCGCCTGGGTACGGATACGGTGATAACGCACCTGCCAACAACGTTGTCTACTACACCAAGACGATCACCCAGAGCTCTTACCAGACACCCGCTCCTCAGAAGAACAACGGTGGATGGAGCTGGAAGAAGACCTGGAGACACAAGCACGCGTACCACGGCTACCAGAAGCCCAAGACCCAGCCTGCTCCGGCACCGAAGAAGCAGACACCTGCACCGAAGAAGTACGTCGCACCTGCGCCCAAGTACCAGGCACCGGCATACACTCCCAAGGCACCTGCAGCCACCCAGCCCAAGCCAACACCAAAGCCCGTCACGCCAAAGCCAGCACCTGTCACGCCGAAGCCAGCACCCGCAACCGGTGGATCTGAACTGGAGAGGGGTATGCTTCAGGGACACAACACCCTCCGTGCCCAGTATGGCGCTGCACCCCTCAGATGGTCTGCTTCTTTGGCTGCCGCTGCCCAAGCTCACGCCAGCAAGTGTGTCTTCGAGCACTCTGTATGTCTATACCTTCACGTATTACTTTATCTTCCCAAACTAACAATCCCTAGGGTGACCCAGCTGGCGAGAACATTGCCGGTGGCTCCGACATTCCCGGCGTCTGCAAGATGTGGGGTGCCGACGAGGCCTCCACCTTCGGTGGCCACTTCACCCAGATGGTCTGGAAGGCCACCAAGGAGGTCGGCTGTGCCCGTGTCCAATGTGGCAGTAACGTTATTGGCGGTGACTTCACCGTCTGCCAGTACCTCCCTGCCGGCAACATGGGCGGTGCGTACGCCCAGAACGTGCAGGGCTACCAGTAGATGGGGATTGGGAAGCAGTAAGGTCTACGGAGACCCATCTGCGAGGCGGCTTTTGACAAGTCGCGGAGATTGGGACTGATTTTTCTTTGTGCGTCGCAACTGTTCTGGGAGATGGGCAGGACCGGTGCTTGTCTGTCTTCTGTTGAACCCTCTATACTTTGTATCTATATTTCCCCCTGAATCAAAAAACCGGCGTTTTTACTTTTCAAGCACATTTTCTCTACCATGCGCCGTGACCGTTTGTAATATCCCTTATCTAACTTGTACGCTGCCACATCATACCGCCTTTTATTACACCTTTGTCCATCTTCAATCCAATTGTATTTTTACGCAGCCCTATCGCATTTGCATAATCTGAATTAATCGATACCGAAACTTCGAAACGAGGGTCTTTGAAACTCAAGCCGCTTATCCATACCTTCATACGGATAGACGTTTGCCAGCATAAAGATTATTCCTTCACCTTCCCTCGCCTTATTAATCCCTACCCCCTCCGCCCTATGTTCAGCCCCTCGTTCGCCGTGAACCGATCCAGCCCGCCGTCAACGCCCAGCCTGTGCCGTCGCGACCCTGAGCACCGCAACACTGCAGCGCACCACCACCACACCACACCGCAGCACGGCTGGCAGCGCGCGTGAAACAGACAACTGGCCCTGGCATCGGAAGGGAACTTGATGAAACGTGGACCGGCGGGGGAGGCGGCGGCGGGCAGGAATGGACAAAGAGAGGGCTGTTGCGATGCAGACTGCGCATCATGGTTATTATTTTTTCTGTTGCCAGCCCCATCACACCACAATAGCAATTATGTAATTGGGCTCTGGATTAGACAAACGCAAGAAGGCTGTTGTGTGCGTGCTCCTGTTATGTGATTTGTACGATGCATTTGCACTCGCGAAGGCTCGACGATACTTTAGAGTTAACATTAAAGTTTTGCACCCCCACCGCACCCACTCCTGGCCGCAAGCGCCTCCCTGTCTGTCTACTCTACACCCATCGCACCCTTGCGGCCATCATGCCCAGCTCTCCATACTCTACAGTACTGTTGCTATGCAGCGTACGCACGTATCGACCGTTCGCTCTGGACGCGCTACTGTACCGTCCGCCATCGCCATCACAACCACCGCGCCGGCCTGTCTGCGCCTGTCAGGTTGCAACCGGGCTAGCACAGGCTTGGCGCGTTTCGGGTTCGTAGGGCTAGAGCGTCCCAGGGCGTCGGCCGTGTCGATTCTGTGGCAAGCCGAAAATCCCATTTTGCGGTGGAGGAGCGTGGGCGGGGCTGTGGGCTGTGGGCGCGGGGCTGTGTTAAAGGGCTGTAAGCCGGTGTTTCAGGAGGCACGCCCTGAGCTATGGAGTGGTGCTCACTGCAGTGTATTGTAAAGTACTGCAGTGTAGGGTACGGTGGGGAATGTGGAAGCACCAGTGCAGTGGGAGGGTGGGAGTGCCGGATGTGGAAAGATGAAGCTGAGGGGAAGGGAAGGGGCGGGTTGGGGGGTTATGTAATGGAGGAATGGAGGTCTGTGGGAATGTTATGTAACGGATGGCAAAGTGCGGATACAGAGATTCGTCGGCATCGAAATCGCAGAACAAAGATACATGTCATATCTGTAGCAACGACCACGTTCAGCTGTGTTATACGCCCAGTGCATGGCACGTTGACGATGCTTACATAAAGAAGTCTATCTACAATGAAAAAGAAACTACATACTTATGTATATATTCGTTTTCCCGGTCGATGTTTGCTGTAAACCGAGCACTGAATTACCTGTACATTTCATGTCTCCTTATCCTCAAAAACCACATCTTCAAAGTTCCTACCCGCTGAGTGAAGCCCTGTAACGCCAGGTCTTCCAGCAGCGTCTGCGAGATTGCCGCCGCCGTGCGAGAATGTGATCGCCGGCGCGGAGTTGGGCGGCAAAGAGCGCCAGTGGGCGTTGCGGGTGGGAGTGGGGCAGCATAAGACGCTTCTGTGGCGCGCAGCGTGGGAGGCGTGCCGTGGGGAGCGGTGGATGGACTGCGGGTGCGGGGTGGGGAAGAAGTGGTGCGCGGCGATGGAGCGGCAAGCGGAGGCGGCGCCGCGTGCAGTCTGGGTATTTTAGACGGGCGGGCTGGCGTTGTGGACGCCTGTTGGGGGGGAAGGCGGGCGCGCGGAGAGTTTGAGGAGGAGGAGAGAAGGTGGTTGACATATCGCATGCCAATGGTGCGGGTATAGATTGACTATGGAGGCATATACACAGGAGTTTTGTATGGACTTTTTAAACCAGGTATCCAGATATATGGCCCATGCATCGCGTAACCTGCGACTGGGAATCGTCCCCATATATACATGATGTGGGATACTTGGTATCTATATCTGATCGATAGATATACGATTCGCGTGCGGGTATGTACCGGGGTTCGAAGATAATAAGCTTTTAAGCCGCCCGGTCAGCATCAACATGTAGAAAACCAGATCGTCATCAACCGGCCGATCTGCACTTCAACACCGTTGCGCAGCTTATCCTGTCACCGGGTGCAAGTGCACAAACTGTTTAATTTCACTTCAAAGAAATTGTGCCGCTCATAATTCGTGGTCGATATCTGCCGGGGGTTTGGTGCGAGACATACTTGTAACGTCGCAATGGTTGAAGTAGCGTTGTTGATGTGAAGTCGCTTTTGCGATTGTGAGGCACGAATGCTTCTTGAGCTGTGTCCACATTTCGTACGAGTGCCACAGCAACAAACGAACCTGCACAACCACCACCACAACTACATACCACAACTCCTACCACCAGCCACCAGCAGCATCCGCCCCCTTCCGCCCTACCACAATACCCCATACACCCCATCCTCCCTCGCTCGCTCGCTCGCGACACCTCCATGCCTCCTGCAATTCCAACTGCCGCCCAGTGCCGCTCTCAGCACCTCAGCACCTCAGCTGAACCCCCCATCCCACCCCCCTCCCACAGCCGAACCCCTGGCAACCGGCGACTGGACGACAACGGCGGGAGTACCTGCAGGAACTCGCAGAAAAAAACAATACGCAGGAACAACACGAAGCTGCCTGCACACCGTCTCGGCTGCTGCGACGCGCGTGATTGGGGCGGCGCGGCTGGGGGCCCCTGGAATTTGGGGTCTGTGTCGCGCGATACGATACCTGTGTTGTGTGTGATGGGTATGGGTGCGAGCACGATAGTTAGGGTGTGTGGGATGTATTTGCGACTTGGAGTGAGTGCGGTGTATGATACAGAGGACGAGGGGAGGGGAGGCACGAGAGGGGTGGCGGGTGGGAAGCGCTGGTGGCGTTGCTGGAAGAGCTTCGTCGTGCCCCTCATGCAACGGCTGTAAGTACTCGAAAATAGACACGATAGGTGGGTGTGGACGTCATCGAATCTCACTTGGATTGGATGATAGATTTGGTCCTGCCTCTGCCCTAACGATGGGGTACATGCACATAATCTCACTCTCAACCTTCACATCGTTTAGGTGCTCACATCACATACATGGGAAATTATTAAGAGCTAGCCAGAAAAAACAAACTGCATTTTAATATCATCTACATTTTATACTACAATAATGTATCCAACTTTTCTACATGGCCGCCTACTCCACACGACCGCCGGCCAAATGCCGCAAACCAACAGCAGTAGTTTACACACACCTAACCCAGGAGACACATCGCCGCCGCCACACCCGCCGCCGTCAGCGCCGCCTTGACAGGCGTCACCTTCACCGCCGCACCCTCGAAACTCGGCAACTGCGCCGCCGAGCCAACTCCAGCAGCGCCCATGGCATCTCCGGAGCTCGAATACGTAGTCGTCTCAGAACTCGAACTAGACCCAGGAGTGCCAGAATACGACACCACCGTCGACCCGCCACCATTCGGCACCGAGTACGACGTGCCGTTCAGGCCCGCCGCCGACACCGGCGCGGCCTCGACGACCGCGCGCTTCTCCATCTTGACCTCGTCCATGCGGTTCCCGGCCGCGTCGACGCGGTAGTGCATGATCGCCAGCGGCTCGACGGCGTCGGCGCTGCTGTCGATAATCGTCAGCTCGATGTCGAACACGACCAGCGCGCCCTCGCCGATGGTCTCGACGGGCGCGGGCGCGCCGACGATGATGGGCTCGGGCGCGATAATCGGCTCGGGCCGCACGACGATCGGCGTCTCGACCGGCACCGGCGCGACCGCCGTCGGGCGCACAAAGATCGGCGTCTCGGTCACCTCGACGGGCGCGTCGGTGGCGCTCGCCACGGGGTTGCGGATGAACGCGGTGATGTCGCCGGACGGCGTGGCGATCGGGCTCTGCCCCGGCTGGAGTACGAAGTTCATGTTGCCGACGGCCGCGAACTCGTCGCCCTCCGGGACGGCGACGTCCATTTCTGGGAACGCGGCTTCGAGCTGCTGCGGGAACGCCGCGGGGGCTTTTTCGACGCCTGGTGGGGGGCGGAAAGACTGCGGTGTGTTAGAGTGTGTGGTGCGGATGGGAGGGATGGGAGGGATGGGAGGGGGGATGGGGGGGGGGGGGAGACGGACCAGGGCTACGGGGCGGAGGCACGAGGATTTAAACGGGTTGGGCCAGCAGTCTGACGCAGAGACGGCAGAGGCCGTAGCGGCAACGAGGAGGAGGGAGAGGGAGCGCATAATCGCGATCTTGTAAGAAACGGTAAAGACTGTGTATGCAAAGGAATCGACTAGAGAAGATACCAGCGCAGAGGAGAAAAGACGAGGCCTGGCGGAAGGGGCGAACGGGCTGAATACATACTCGCGACGCACGGTGATGGGAAGCTTTGGCAGCGAAGGGTTTCTGATTGGAGTTAGGTAAAGATGTGATCATAGATTGGGGGGTGGCATCGTGAGAAAGGTTTATTTTGGTTTATTTTGGTTTATTTTGAGGGGATTGAGGCGTGTTCATCACGGATCACTCGGGTTGCAGAAATTGGACGTGGGGCGTTTTAGGTATAGCCGGAGGGCCACTAAGATGAGGCGACCGGAGGCCGGAGGAGAGGGGAGAGGGGAGAGGGGGAGATGCAGGATGAAAGATAAAGAGAGCGGAGGAGTCGATCGGGTTCTATAATTGTCATGCAAATTAATCGAAAAGCTTGATGCTGTCGATTTCGTAACAGTAGAGACGAAGGTTCACGATCTTTACGATACAGAACTCGGTTTGAGGGGTATCGATGGGCCAGTCCAAAACCGTACCCATATTACTCGAATGCCGTAATAGTACTTTACGAGTAACAAACTCAATCTAATCCAAGAACCCAAGTATCTGCCTGGTTATGTAACTGCAAACTCTCTCATACCGGAACAGCCTTTCCGAGCATCAGATACCGTCCCACGCCTAACGCAAGCGAAAGCCAAACCCGTCGTCAAAAAAACGTGCAAAAATATCAGGGCGCGGAGAATTTGCTCGGACCCGGGAATTCCAGGAACCGGTTGCTAAAGTTTTACATTCTACGGTAGCGAAATCGGAAAAGTCAATCGGCCAGCAGTGCAGCAGTAATAACACAACTCAATCGCGGAACTCTAAAATAGTGGAAGTGTGTGAGTGCTGTGTGAGTGTGAAGCTAGTGCTCAGCGGCCACTGTAATCGCCAAAGAACCGCAGCTGATCGTCCGCAACAGGGCTGGGCGGATACCGCTTCAGCCGCACCGCATTCCTCTCCGTATGCGCGCTCGGGATCTTCAGCAGCTCCGACAGCTCCTCGAGCGAGTTATTCTCAGCCTTCCCCTTTGCCTCCTTTGCCTCCGCCTCCACCTCCGCCTCCGCAGCTTGATCCTTCCCTTTCTTCTTACTCTGCGGCACGGCGGCTCTGGATCTCCGCTGCCGCCGGGGTTGTGCAGTGGCCACTAGCGGCGGCGGACGCGGCGGCGCGGCTTCGAGCGGCCGGCAACAGCACCCGCACCACAGCCAGGCGCAGAAACGTCGCAGACAGCCGTTGGGGATGCAGCCTGGCCGCGGCTGCGATGGGGCTGCGGCGGTGGTGGGGGCGCAGCAGAGGCCGCAGAAGAGGTGGTGGAAGAGGCGGCGGGTGCAGTCGTCGGGGCGGCAGCCGGAGGAGCGGGAGGGGGGGTGGGTGGGGCGAGACATGATGGGATGGGAGAGCGCTGGGGAGCTGGGGGGCACGGGGGGTGGTTAATGAGGAAGTTGCGCGGGGACGGGTTGGGTCTGCAAGTAGGGCTGCGGGCGGCATGTGGGATGCAGGGCCGTTTACGCAAACCACACCAAGACTGCAGTTATGGTTAAAAACTCACATATGTGTATAGATATAGAAATTACAACGATACTGGTTTATTAACACTCATTCCTGCACGCTGGTATCAGAGCGCACCACCGTCTCCGCACTCTCAATCCGCAACATCCTCGCCAGCGCCTCCAGCTCCTCCTCAGAGCCGGTGTACAGCTTGAACATCCCAAACGACGGGCCGCGGGTGGGCAGGCCCGGACTGGGCGGCGGCGAGGGGGGGTTTTCAGGCTCTTCAGGCTTTCCTAGAACTGGTTCCTCTGCCGGCCGCTCAGGGACGCTGATTCTGGGCTTGGGCACATGTGCTGCCGACGGTGGCAGCGGCAGTATTGTGGGCTCCTGTACCATGCCTGGCATGGGCTCCTCTTCTATCTGCGGCAATGGCGCCTGCGACTTCGGCGGCCCTGGGGAGTTGGAAGGGTTGCTGCTGGCGCAGAGACGGCCGCAGGATATGCAGTTCAGGCAGCGTCGCAGAGAGGAGCGGTGGGGCATGATGGATGGGGATATGTGGGATGAGAGGGGGAGGGGAAGGGGGATATTGTGGTGGATGGGGAAGGGCAAGTTGGATCTAAGGCGCTGGGTAACTTGGGATGTGTCAGGATGTGCCATATCGGACTGAAGTCGGGCTTTGGGTGCGCGGAAATGTGGTTTCAGGTGGGTATTGATATTTGCTAGAATTATACATTTCCTCTGCAGTGTAAGTACCATCAGTACAGTTTCTATATCTAGTGAGAACTGAGAACGATACTTTTTTCAGTATAACTAGAGCGTTCAAACATTGGACGTGAGACAGATCGTCGCTGCATGCAAAATCACGCTTGTCTTACCGTCACCGTCTTATCCTCCTCTGGTGATTTCTAGCCCTACTATGGTATCGCCGGGAGCTTCTAAAAAAGCCATCGCCTTCTGCGGCGGCGGCCCGCTTTTCTCGGCATGCCGACTACACATCAGACAGCTCGCTCCGCCACGTGATACGAACCCTTTGTCCTGACACCTGAGTCCTTCCAACGAAATTCTGCGATTCTCTACAGCCATCACCCATCAAATAAAAACCCTCATCTCGTGGTTACACGACAAACCCCATCCCTTTCCCCGTTTTCAAGCACAGCGCTAAGCGTCACGGACGTGTGGCTCAGTCGATTTTGTTAGGAGTTTTGCTTATTAACACTGCAAATTCCTGTCACGCTAAATTGTGCTTGAAATTCGGGTGACAGGGAAAGGGATCGACAGTCGTCACATCAGCCGTCATTGACGTCACCCACCGTGCATTGTGCAAGGAAGGCATATCTTGCAAGCGCCACAGCGTCCAGCCACAGCATTCTCGCCCAACCCAGCAGGTCCGACGTCATGCTCGTTTGCGCCCTGATAGTTCCAAGCTCGAGATCCTGGCGCCGCAAGGTGTCCAAGTTTGACGTCGCTGTGCCAGCGAGGGGGATATAATATTCCGCCGCGCCCCCCGTGGTGCGTTTGGCCTTTTGTTTTCTAGACTCATCATAGATACCGCGACCGAACAACACAGCGCATCACTCATACTACAATACTAAGCCGTTATAAGGACGTTCCCCCTTCACCAACACATCCTCTAAATATATTATACCATGTCCGCCCAGACGCAAGAAAAGCCCCGCAACCAGCTCGAAGAGCTCAGCGACTCCGAGGACGACGACTACTCCGAGTCCGAGTCGGAGTACGACGAGCCGACGCCGGAGGAGAACAAGCAGCTGCAGCTGAAGAAGAAGCAGCAGCAAGGTCAGCAGGGGCAGCAGCAGCAGCAGGTGCAGCAGCCGCCGCAGGAGGAGAAGAAAGGTAGCTCTGGCGCGCCGAGCATCCGGTTGGACTTGAACCTCGAGATCGAGGTGACGCTGAAGGCGCGCATTCATGGTGATTTGACGCTGGCGTTGTTGTAAGCCCCCCTTCACTGAGCCCTGAGGAGAATGTGGCAGAAACTGATGGCGTTCAAGGACTTAAGTACACCATAAACCTGTTGTTATACCATGGGGGTGCAGAGTAATGAGCCACGACGACGCGGTAACGATCTTTCGCATGCAAAAATTATTATCATAGGGTTTCAACATTTTGGGCTGGGAGTCATGTTCGGTTCGGTTATGATCTTGTTAATGACGGAATTATATCAGCGGGTTTCGTTTCTGTACAGTATTTTTGTTGAATGAGCGATTTTTGTGCAAACCGCAAACACAGTATCGTACTCTTGCCCACGCGTCGTGCATCGTGAGTTCTAGCAAAATGTCCATGTCCAAGTCCAAGTTGCACCTACTATATCATCAATCCCCTCTGCCCCCATTTTTCTCCTATCACTACTGTCCGTAATGGCTCAACCCACCAGAGACGACTTTGCTTTCTTCTCTTGCAGCTGGACCAAAGGAAATTTTAACTGGTATTGCTGCCAGGAAAGGTCGGTAGAACCACCACTACCACCACCGCCACTGCCACCTATCGTTGACGAAGAACCTACGCCAGTGCTGGGTATGGAAGCCACGCTGTCAGAGCAAGAAGAAATGCCGTTAGAGCCGGTAGAAACAGATACGAGTGATTCGTCAACGTCGACTATGGAGAGCCCACCGCCACTGATTATTAACGGAAGAAGGGATGGGAAGCTTTTCTGACCCTATTCATCAAGCATAAACTGCTGCTCCAGAATATTGCAGAGTTGGTAATCCGTTGTGAGATTTCTCTTTTTTGCATCAGGAAGGCGCTGCGTGGTTGAGCTCAATGGAACCTTCGGGTTTGTCGATTCCAGAAACTGGTGAACAAAAGCACGAGCAACGCCAGTATTGCGAAAATTCTCATTCCCTTCCATGAAGTTCCGCAAAGAAAAACATGCATTAATAATAACTTAGTTCTTTCATTGATGCTCAAACTCCTAGTGTAGAACATTCCTCAATGAATTTTGAGGTTCCAACCCAACTGAGCATATTTTCTCACTCGATAGTCAGGGAATCATTGTTGAACATATGATTGTGTGATTGTGTATAGTGTCAGGTTTAGTGATGTGAAGTGTACCGGAAGAGGAGATAATAGCAGAAATAATTGTAGTAAAGGAAGATCTAAGCCGCACACATGGCCTAATACGAGTGATACCGGGTGTAGAATTGAGAATTCTAAAAATCATGACTGTTATATATCTCGTGCTCTGCAAAATATTCGTTCTGGAATAGAAAATGTGATACTTAAGTAACGTCATGGATACATAAAGAAGTGGTAAAGACATATTTTGGGGGGTTATTGAATCTGGGTAACATCTGGAATCTGAGTGTAACCTGCGGGTGGATTCAAACATGTGCGAATATGCTTATCCGCGTGTTTCCGAGATCCCATTCCAACATGCTGCCTCTACATGCCACCTCCTAGATCTATTGTAACTTTCTTTCTTTCTTTCTTTGAATTTTCCTTTATCCCACATCTTGAACTTCATGCCTACATACTCACTTCTTATCTTTAAGCTCCACATCGGTGTAGGCACCACAACATATCGCCACTAAGAGATGTCTACACACAACTTTGTGCTATTTTTTACCCATTCGACTTGTCGCAGATATCAGAAACTAGGAGAGCCCTGATACTTCTGCCTTGCAATGTCTCGAATTCAGCCGTCTTTACGTTGTTAAGCGAAAACGAAGACGGCCTACGATCCACGGCACATGTATCCACCATTATGGATCACTGATTCTACAATCAGGTCTTGCGGGTCCTTGCCGTTGTTTCATTCAGTGTACTTACGTATGGATAGCGGATAGAATATTTGGAGCCGCTTTTCATGTTGGGCCAGAATTGGAGTTTCAGCTCACCATCAACTACTCGTACTACCATTCGAAGCAGATTGTGGCTGCAACGTAAGAGTATATTAGGGAATTTGTTCGATTCATTATAATAATTGGATTGACTTAAAATCATCTATGAAATCAATAAGAACTATCTACACCTTTTTATTGAACACAAGCGCTCCTTTATTTGGAACTTGTAAACATAGGATTATGTAAAAGATTATTACTGGTCGTACAAAAACAAGCCTCAAGAGACAGGGAAAGGCTTGTTCTCCACACTGAGTAGTTTGCTTTGCCACACGGGTGTGTTGTCTTCTCGGTTGTTCTTTCTAGTGTGCAGCAGAAGGAAAGAGGAAAGCGTGGACGCCTCCACCAACAGTCCGACCCCTAGCAACAACAAATAATGGAACTTTTTACACTCAACTCAAGATTGTAGCTTTCAGATCGGTACTCTGTAATGACTATAAATTATTAGAGTATTCGCAGGAAGACGGCCTTTCTTTTCGTATACAGGAGCGGACATAGCTGCTGAAGTAGCGGTCCTGTGAATTGAAATAATCATCATCACAGGCCGCCTGAAAAGATAGGCCGGGAAACACAATGTATCTTCGCCGCAATTGGTACTACAGGCCTGGAGCCGTGCAGGGCTACAACCTTCTACATAGAACCTGGGTTATGTGGGGCTGTGCATATGTAGACTATGTACAACACAGTATAACTCTACAAATTGGCACATCTTTACATAAGAGCCGCGACCAGACAGCAGCCCGCTTCGAACCCGTGATTCTGCTTATCCAACATCATATTTTCATACGATTCCGTTTTACATAACAACGTCTAACCAAACACTGATGATCAAACAAAAGGCCACGGATGTTTCACCACCTAGACCGAGGCTAGCTCCCCTTCACTCTTTCCGCTTCGGTACCTGCCGCTCACTTCTAACAAACAGATGCTCCTGCTTTTTGGCAAAAAAATAGAGTAAAGTCTGCTTCGTATGTATGTAGTTGGGCTCAATTCACGGGGAGTTACCGAGCCAATGGATTCATTGCAAGGTTGATGAACCAGAAATTAATCACGCAGGGACTTCTGAATTCTGGAATCGTCGATTGAGAACTGATACCAAAGCGGCTCGTTCAATTACTGGCATCATCTGAAATTAGACTAAAAATACTCTGCAGAGGGTTCTTGGGATCAGATGACCAAAAGGAGGAAAATCAGCGTTCAGACCTCTGGTACTTAGAGTAATTTGCTCCACATAGCAACACACAGTTGACCCAACTTCATAGCGCGTTGAAGAATAGGCAAATATGTGGCGCATTCAACAATCGTACGAGAAACTTATGCTCGATTGAATCTGAGGAATCTGAGGAAAGTTCTATCAGGGAAAATCGCAGTTGTTGTGTTTCCATATCGAGTACTCAAGTCTCACCTGGATACCTCTTAAGAAGTGGGGACGAAGCTCGCAATTTAATGGAGATCAAAATGATACCTATCCCGATTATCAAAGCTTCAGAGCTCTGTCCGAAAAAGGGGCCCTACCCGTAAAAAGGGTCCAACAACCTGGACAAGCCGTGGGACTAAGGTGCGCTAACCTTTATAGCATGTCTGAGATTGGCACTTAGACAAATACAGCATCGAAGCTTCCCGAATACAGGACAACCTTTCCAAAAAAAGACACAGTCTCGTGCTCCGGACACGCGGGTTAATTAAACGTTGGCCAGGATATTAAACACCAAAAGCTCAACCATCGATCACCAACGATAGGCCATTAGTCAGCTTAGACATGCGAGAACAGATAATGGATCGTCATGTTGAAGACCAACCGAATTGATAATTAGTTGAGAAAAAAGTTATGGAATAATGTACTTCTGTGTTCGTCAACAGATCATTGGTAATTAGCCATGGACTTCTATTCAGGTACACCCGTCTGGTCATGCATCCCAGCATCAATTGGACCGTTTCTCGACTCGATTGATAAAGCTACGCTGGAGCTTCCCCTCGACAAAGCTACCTGTGTGCTAAGCTCTCTGAACCAATATTGCGCCTAGAGTTTCAGTCGTCAAGACTTAAGAAGAGCTTGTTGGGCCCGTTGTGCACTAGCTCAGCCACTTTTCCCGCGTCCGTGAGAGATTGCTGTCTGAATTCCCTAGAAAATCATAGCAAGTCTCATTCTACACACTGGATAGGCTGAGAAAAGTAAAGCGGCGGCAGAACTCCGAAACAATTGCTTTTTCAGGGTTTTGTCGTGCCGAGAAAATGTTGAATGTGAGCTCAAGCTCGTACTACGCAAGCCGTATATATATACTTGGGCGAGGACTCTCCTCATCGTTATTCTCTCTTCATTCAAGCCATCACGTTCATTTATTCCTTAACAACTCACACTCTTTCATACTCTACAGAGGAGTATTTATTATTAACTGTCTCTCTTTAAAACCCTTACTCTCCTTAATCAGTAATGCGTCATTCTATTATCATTGTTTTGGCAGCTCTTGCCAGCATGGGTGCTGCCATGCCCCGTGCCTTCGAGGAGAGCCCAGTCCGCGCTCTTACTGAGCGTGATGCCTACGGATCATACGGAGGATACGGAGAGCCAGCACCGGCACCAGCACCGGCACCGGCACCAGCACCACAGCCGAAGGCACCCACCTATGGTGCACCAAAGGCACCGGAAGCTCCCAAAGCCCCCGAGGCGCCCAAGGCACCAAAGGGCCCCGAGCAACCCAAGGCCCCCGCACCTGTCTTCGGCGCACCAAAGGCTCCCGAGCAACCAAAGGGCCCCGCTCCTACTTACGGCTCGCCTAAGGCCCCCGAACAGCCAAAGGGCCCCGCCCCTGTCTTCGGTGCACCCAAGGCACCCGAGGCACCAAAAGCACCCGAGGCACCAAAAGCGCCAAAGGCCCCCGAGCATCCAGCTGGCGGTGCACCCGCGGCACCCGGACCAGTTTTCGGTGCACCAAAGGCCCCCGAACAACCAAAGGCCCCCGCTCCTACTTACGGCTCACCAAAGGCACCGGAACAGCCCAAGGCTCCTGCACCTGTCTTCGGTGCACCAAAGGCTCCCGAGCACCCAGCTGGCGGTGCACCAAAAGCTCCTGGAGCACCAACGGCCCCCGCACCTGGCCACGGCTCACCAAAGGCCCCCGAGCACCCAGCTGGTGGCGCGCCCAAGGCCCCCGCACCTGTCTTTGGTGCACCCAAGGCTCCCGAACACCCAACCGGCGGTGTACCCAAGGCTCCACAACACCCAGTCGGAGGTGTGCCAAAGGCTCCCGAGCACCCCAAGGGCGGCGACTACCCTAAGGTTCCCAAGACCCCAGAGCACCCGAAAGCCCCAGAGCACCCTAAGATTCCAGGTGACAAGCACGACTCCCCCAAGGGAACTGGATATGGCTCGCCAAAGGCCCCCGAACACCCATCCGGTGGTATGCCCAAGGCTCCTGAGCACCCCAAGGTTCCCGGACACCCAGCTGGCGGTATTCCAAAGGCTCCCGAGCACCCCAAGGGCGGCGACTACCCTAAGGTCCCGAAGACACCCGAGCATCCGAAAGCTCCAGAGCACCCTAAGATTCCCAAGGCTCCTGAGCACCCAGCCGGTAGTGTACCAAAGGCCCCTCAGCACGCCAAGGGTGGTGACTACCCCAAGATTCCTAAGGCACCTGAACACCCTAAGGCACCTGAGCACCCCAAGGTTCCCAAGACTCCGGCTTACCCCGGTGACAAGCACGACTCCCCTAAAGGCACTGGCTACGGCGCTCCTAAGGCTCCGGAGCACCCCAAGGGCGGCGACTACCCCAAGGTGCCAAAGGTTCCTGAGCATCCCAAGAAGCCTGAGGTAAACCACCCGAAGAGACCCGAACACCCCTCCAAGGGTGGTGACAAGCACGACTACCCTAAGGCACCGAAGGTAGACTCTCCAAAAGCCCCTAAGGTGGACTACCCTAAGGCACCAAAGATCGACCACCCCAAGAAGCCTGAACACCCGTCCAAGGGTCACGGTTACGGTGACAAGCACGGCGACAAGCACGACTCCCCCAAGGCACCAAAGGTGGACTCACCCAAGAAGCCTCAGCACCCTTCAAAGGGTGGCGACAAGCACGATTACCCCAAGGTCCCGAAAGTAGACTCCCCCAAAGCCCCCAAGGTCGACTACCCTAAGGCACCGAAGATCGATCACCCCAGAAAGCCCGAGCACCCATCAAAGGGCCACGGTTACGGTGACAAGCACGGTGATAAGCACGACTACCCCAAGGCACCAAAGGTGGACTCACCCAAGAAGCCCCAGCACCCTTCAAAGGGCGGCGATAAACATGACTACCCCCACGCCCCCAAGGTTGCTCACCCCAAGGTTCCTAAGGTCAACCACCCTGAAGCACCAAAGAAGCCCGCATACCCCAAGGGTCACTCATACGGTTCCAAGAGCGGCCCCAAGCATGGCGACAAGCACGGAGATGACCACGATGTCGATGTGAATGTCGACATCCACCTCGGTGGTGGCAACGGCACCTACAAGGCTGCCGACCACAAGCCCAAGCACAACGCCGGTTACCCCAAGAAGCATGATGACAAGAAGCACCATAACGACGAGGAGAGCGACGATGAGGAAAGCGACGACGAGGAGCATGGCAACAAGAAGAACCACGGCCATGAGGAGAAGAAGGCTTACCACCCCAAGCCTGCTGCCCCCGCCGCCCCTGCTCCCAAGCAGGCCGCTCCCGCTCCCCAGAAGCCCGCTCCTGCCACTAGCTACGGTTACTAAGCGTTGATTTTGTGTTTTGAGGGTGACGATGGGAGGAAAACGCACGGGATGGAGTTTACGTTCTTGAATTTTGTTTAGTTGATGCATTTTGGATAGCACCAGTTACTACGGCTTGTTTTTATTTTTTATTTAAGTCTGAATTGTTTATATTGTAATGAATAGTCCAACCTACCAAAAAGTGTTGATTTCTACCTAAAAAGCTCACCCTGTGTATTGTCTGTGATCAAACGTGCAAAATAAATGAACTAGTGACTGCAACTCTTCATCAGTCTCCATTCCGATAAACGGCTACAGATTTCACGCCCACTCGCGATATGGTATCTATCGAAATCGGCGTTCTGTTGGGGGCGGATTTTCGTGATCGCCGTTCGGTACAACTGATACGTTCAGGGGTTAAGCCGGATAATAATTAGGAACCAGTGCGAGCGGCGAGTGGGATATTGCTAAATTTCTTGGTGTATTGACAAAACAGTTATTTATGCAACTAGAAGTACAGTGTCTGGTGAAGATGCGCTCCTGACCCTCAAAAATATCACCTAAACCTTTTTTATGTTAGGGTTTAGGCGACGGTTGGACGTATTCGTTGGCCGTTGATGCTATCACTCGGACTCCTGCATGTCGACGTGGTTGAGTTTTGGATCATGAAGGGACAGTCGTGCAGCCAAACGCTAAAAATCTGTGAATATTTATCAAACATGTTGACCGTTGACTACTGTTGTAAAAAATGGTGGGTTTTTTATTCGTTTCCGGGTTGTTTTGAGGAGAGATCTATTATAAAGACGTTTTTGAGTCACCTCAAGACCACCTCACAACAATCGCAAGATGGCTGGAAGATGACTTCAGAGTAGAATTGCATTTAAAACAATGCGGAAACGAATAAAAAAAACCCCCTTGTTTACAACAGTACCTATTGCAGGTTCATCACAAGCCGCCATATGGTATACTGTGGCCGAAACCTTACCCACGATACTTATACTTTTCAGAGTCTAACCAGCAGCCTAGCTAATGCCTAGCTCCACAATAACTAATTAAACCAATCCTCACATCCTTTATTCCAAGCAAATCATCGCCTAACAGCACCATCGGCCACCAAACACTCACAACATCCACGACCATGCGCACAATCTTGCTCATCCTCTTCCCAGTCTTCGGCCTAATACTACTCGCGACTCTACTAGCGCTCTACCCGATATTTCGCCTCCGGGGATATCGTGCCGATGTCGAACACCGTGCGGGGCATGATGACAGCGGTGAGGATGACGGAGAGGACGAGGATGAGAGGGAGCAGCGGAGGAGATTGCGCGATGAGAGGGAAACTAGAATAGCTCTAAGGAGGAGAAGGGTTGCGGCGGTTGGTATGGGCGGGATTGTGAGGAGGGGGTTGGCGGGATGAAGACGTGGGTTTGTGAATGAGTTGGAATGGTGGAATGGGCATGGAATGTCACTCGGTTATAGCATGCAGACTGTTAGGTCGCTACCTATTACGGACTATGTTGTACTCTTAGTAAAAAATGCTTTCTCTTCTTGTTTTTACTCTCTTCGTTTGCTGTAACTGAACTACCCCATTGACCTGTCGGATGCTATCAAATGAAACTGTACTTCTGGCTGTCTGAAGCCACAGTAAATCCAGTACGAAAGATGCCGATGTTTTCTGCGAGCTCAGAAGTCGCTCTTTATTGTCACACAAATATTGTCCATGGAAGCTTTTATCGCAATCAAACGGCCCGATCCGAAATTTGGACTGATCGGATCCGATGAGCCGTAAATTTTGCACTATCGATTATGGCAAGTTAACAGGCCAGCGGGACCGGTACTACATCTGATATATAGAAGTTCCCAAAGACACAGCTTCCAGAAAACAGCCGACTTATGGCTGGTAAAAGATCAGGTACTATATACTGTAGTGCGGTTTTGGATAGATGAGCTGACTAGCTTCTGGATTGTCGGAAGCCGGCAGCAATCACTCTCATGACATATCATACAACTTCTGGCAGACATATCATTCATTGAACCTAATCCTACTTTATGCGCTTAAGTACTGCTCACCGAAGTTGTACGTATAAATTTTGGGGTATTAGCTCTGGATAGCAGTTTATCAATTAAGCATTCGCTGTGCTGGCCCCCTGTCCTAGGTCCACTGTGAGAATTCTAAGCTTTTGCGCACCCATGGATTTATTTACTGATAATAAGACTGCTAGAACTTCGAGATGCTGGACCTGCCGCTATCCCGGGGGATTTATCCGAAATCACAGCCGCTGTCAGTGTCAAATATTCCAGCAGTGGTAGCGCTAGCCTTCCAATTGGGAACATCAAGGTCCAAGGATATGTACTCGTATATACAACTACTCTATCTCTAGCCGACCACTCCCTACCACCGCTCCCTACCAATCTCACGATGTACGGTAACCCGGGGGTTCTAAGCGAAACACCCTATATGTACTCTTGCTATCCTCCCCACTGTCTTGTCCCGACTTCTTCTCCACCAGTCGCAATTTGCAACGTCCATTCATTCGATTTATCTTTATTTATACTGCGGCTAAAATGCGGTTCACATCTTCCCCCGCTGTGCGGGCAGTCGGTCTTTTCGTGCTCTGCATTTCTTCTACGGTGGCGGAGGCACAGCGTTGGCGTGGTGGGCGAGGCGGGTATTGGCGGCCTGGAAGGCCGTTGCCGGCTACAACAACCACGGCGGCGGCGCAAGCGAGCTCGACGGTTTCGTTAGTCAGTTCGTCATCTTCGGTGCAAGTGGTGGCAGTTAGCTCTGCTACCTCTGCAGCGGCTACAACTACAGCGACATCCACACCGTCTGTGACGGTGGCCTCCTCCTCCTCCTCCTCCATTGCGGCCTCTTCTTCCGCGGCCTCTACATCTGTCGAGGTTCTCCCTGCAACAGCTAGTGCTACAGCGGTAGCAAGTTCGGCTGCAAATACAACTTCTCCTTACACACCGACAGAATTCCACACTTTTTGCTCGGACTCCTTGTGGTCGCGCAATAATACACTCTCTAAAGGAGCCACTGCTCTTCTGGAGCTATCTTCCGGTGCCGACTATTCATATTTCCGGAATGAGGACCTGGCATTCCTCGGATCATCGGTGTCCACTCTCTACTCCGCTGGCGATTTCGATGGAAAGATGTCTGGTTACATCGATACAATGGCTGAGTACATTCGAGGGATAAACCACATTGTGAACGATAATGTTGGTGGAAGCACTCGGGCAGATACACTCGAGCAGTTGGGCTATAGTTTACAAGCATTTGTTTACGGCTTCCAAGTAGTCGACCGCCTCTCCCCGTCTACCCTCACTGCTGCCGACCGCAAATCGTTGGTTAGTGCCTGGACTGCGATAATGGCAGACATCTACTCCATCTGCGGCGGTATCTGGGTCGATGGTTCTTTCCATTACTTCTCCTTTTCCGGTCTTGTCGCTGCTGTGGCCGAGCTGCAGCATCAAGCCTCTGTAGCCGGACTCACCATTCCCACCGAGGTTGGCACTATTTATGCTCCCTTTGGTGCGAAGATGTTTGAAGGATTCTTCAATGACTTCCCGGGAAATGCTAATAGTACTGCACCTGCGATATATGAACGTGAAGATGGTACTCATGGACTCATTGGAGGCGGAGGATCAGTCTATGGACATTGGAACGAGTGGCCTAGTGATGATGGTGTATTTATGACCTCCAAAGAGGCCTCTAGTGCCAACATGAGTGGCTTTGGTACTTCTAGTGATTCTTCCGGTTACGGATTTGGAGACATCGTCAACCTTGCTGCTGCATGGCTCAGTATTCGTAACACCACTGGTGCCGACGCTGCACTGACCACCTACACTACTGACGCCTATGCCGGCCAATTGGCTGATTACATCGAGTCCTTCACTCCTCTGTTCATGGGACTGGGCGAGGACACAGGCTATATCCCGCCTTACGGCGATGCAAACTGGGCCGATAATGCACCGTTGTATTGGTCCGTATTCGAGATCGCCGCCAGCGTTGTTGTCGACAGCAACCCCGCCCAGGCCGCACGACTGAAGTACTACGCCAACATGGCCTCCCGCTTCTCGCAATCTCTTGGTAGAAGTCTCTCCTGGCGAGCTTCCTTTGCCCCAACTGTCCTGGATTCCTCTTTAGTAGCCACTGCACCTTCGACCTCCAAGATCACTACTTCAGAGTTCCGCACCCGTCCCTCGACCTGGGGAGAGACTATCAAAGAGAAGGCGATCCTCCGCGGCACCACTGCAGCAGCAGGCACCAACTCCTTCGCCCTGATCAACCTCATCGGCGCCATGAGCTTCGGCCACTCGCACCCCTCACCGGGCAACATCCTCGCGCACGCCCACAACGGCTCCGTCCTGCTTCGCTCCATGGGCTACGCGGCATCCTACGACACGCTCCAAAACAACGTTGCCGTGCGCCGCTCCGACTCCCCCAGCTTCCTGAACTACGAGGAGAGCTTTGTCAACGGCGTCGTGCAGGCATATAAATGGGATGCTACAACGGCAGGGGACAATCAGGCGGTCACAACCAACATCAGCGCCATCACCGAGACCGACACACTCACCTACGTCGCCGTCAGCGCCGACATCGTCACCGGCTCCGGCCTCTCCGTGGCGGATGGCTACAACTTCGCGCTCTTCCACCACACGCGCCAGATCGTCCTCCACCGCGCCTCAGGCGCGCTAATCGTGTACGACGCCATCACCCCCGCCGCGCCGGGCAACGCCACCGCCTTCGCGTTCGGCCAGATTTGGCACGCTGCGGAGATCGTCGCCAACGCCACCACCACCGGCGGGACATGGACGGTGCAGAACGGCGACTACTACGAATTCAACGACGGAAAGACTGGCACCAAGGGTGATGCGTTCGTGATCAAGATGGCGGGCGGCGATGCGGCGGCGAAAGCGACGTATGCGGGCTTTAATGCGGCGATGGCGGGGTATCCTGAGGGCTGGGCGAAGTGGCATTTTAACAGCGAGGCGAAGGGGGTGAATGGGAAGACTACGTATGGGTTTGTTAGTGTCATCTCGCCTGGCAGCGATGTGGATGGGATTGAGGTGGCGGTGGGGGAGGATGGGGTTGCGGCGACGGCGAAGGTTGCGGGCGTGGGGGTTGCGTTCACGAAGGATGGGTGGAGTGTACAGTAGATTGATCATGTATGGAGAGTTTATGGGGTGGAGAATATATTTTGTATATATAAATTTGGGGATTTGAATGTCGATACCCTTATTGTAACATGAGGGCCGCTCGTGGCTAGGGAACACATGTTGAACTGTCTGTGTACCGATTTCATTACGTGTCGACAATTCAACTCGCGTGACTGCCATTTCTCTCGGTACGCACTGATCACGAGTTTCTTGGAACAACACAGCCGGGAAAACAAGTTAATTAATTATGTTAAGTTTTAGTAGTAAGGGGAAGAATGCTAGCGAAGAGTCTACCAGTCACGTGAGAATTCTGGAAATGTAGAGATTCAAGAAGATGATGAATTTAGAAGATGGTGAATGTTGGAATTTGCACTCTGTATCATGTCTCATCGCCCGTATTCTACTCTTCTCAATTTCTCCAAGAGTACTCGTACACTCACAACGAACACGATCATGCTACGTTCAACTCCAACAATGAAGCACCAGCTGCACAAACTTCACAAACGACAAACTCTGTACAAATTTTTTGGGTAATAATAATATAATATTTGCATTTGAACGTCAAAATAATTAACTGCGCGTGTAGAGAGTGAAAAGAGAAAAAATAAATTACATCAAAAAAACACTTTTTAGCCCGGGCCAAATCCATCAACGATAAATACTGACAAGATTGAGGATAATAACCCAATTCTCTGCAAGGAAACGCTTTTAAAGCTCCCAAGGCCGGGAAGAGGACTTACCGACTTTCTCGCCGTGCTGTTTCTCGCCGTGCTGTTTCTCGCCGTGCTGTTTCTCGCCGTGCTGTTTCTCGCCGTGCTGTTTCTCGCCGTGCTGTTTCTCGCCGTGCTGTTTCTCGCCCTCGGGTTTTCGGGAATCCATGGGGGTGGCTTCTGGGTCCTTGACCTTCCCACCCTCTTCCACGATTTCACCCTCTTCGATTTCCTGATTGAAACAGGGACCTACACAGATTTCAATGACATCCCCATCGGAGCAAGATTTATCGATGGCTTCCGCGAATTCCTGGGCAGAGCAGATATTGTCGCGGGCGTATCGCTGACCCTTGGGCGGCTGCGAAATCTTGGAGGTTCTTTCCGGGACCTTTACCTTCTCGCCCTTTTTCACAGGTTTCTGACGGACGAAGGGATTCCTGGAGCCGTCTTGCGGCCAGTGGAAAACGTATTGCGGGCCTTGACACATTTCTATGACTTCGGTGGAGTCAGACCTAGGACTGCTGTTTCGCACGTCATTCCCTGTCGCGACTTCCTGCGCAACTTGATGGCTAGGACTGCCAGTATTTACTGGTTGCGAGCCTTCTGCAGCATCTGGACCTGCGAGCAAAAATTAGTCTATTTTGATAAAAAACAATGCTGTGTGTAGTACCTGGATGCACCGCCTCTCGGATTCGCTCTTCGGCCGCCTCTCGGATTCGCTCTTCGGCCTCCTCTCGGATTCGCTGGTCGGCCAGGCCCTGTTCTAGCTGGCGCTCTAATTCCTGGATCCGCCGCACGCTTTGGTATGTTGAGAGTGCAACTTGGGTGTACTCTCCAGTCACTATTCACGTCTGTCAAAATCTGCTACATGAACTTCTCTATGGCAGGGCGGGGATACCGTACCATGGTCTTTTATCCACACTTCATTGTTATTGGGAAATAATGCGCTGAAGCGGGGCCCACGACGCTCTCGCTGCAAAACAGATTCATTCGTAGCGGTTGTACTTGCCTGAACGGCTGACTCGCCGGCGTGGGAAGCTGACCCGTCCGAGGCCAAAGTCGGTCCGATAATCGGGCGCAAGAAGGCATCATACTCACTAGGTGGTCCACTCGCAGAAGTAGGGGGCTCCAAGATCTCAAGATATTGGCCGCGCGCGTAGTTAAACCCGGCAGCTCCAAGAGTTTTGTCCTGGAGACAAAGGGTGCAGTTGCATGCTTCGGAATGATCAGACATTGTGGGTGTTAGGTGTTCTATATCGATTGTGTCCTTGTAGAGAAAAGGAAAGAAAGCAGAGAGGGGCGAATCGGAAGACATAATCTATAATTTGGGTTTGTGACAATATATAATTAATTAAAAAAAAAAACAGTCTGGCCGAGGGGATCGTGAGGACTGTAGGAAGCTTAATTTAGAGCTTTTATGTTTCTGCTGAGCTAAACAACAAACAAGTTCTTAGTATAAGGTCTGCTTTTTCCACGTATGCAATATGGAAAGTATCTTGCAGAACTGGAAAGAGTAGTCCGAAGTCTACCTTGTGTTTTGAAACTCCGGGTTTTCCCAGTCTGAGGTTTGCTACGGGTCAGATTTTGCAAGATTCTGGTGTCGGAGTGCGTGCAATAGTGTCTGATCGAGATTCGATGCAGAGCGTTCGTTGATGAAACTTTGGTCGGTACTTCGTTCTACCGAGGTTAGGTGGCTGTTAAAGGAATGATGTACGAGCTGTAGCTACATATAGACGTTCAAAACAGCGGTTTAGACTTGGAGATGATGTAGCACTGTAGAAGATCGGTCTGATCTATTGATAGCTAAGAGATAGAGATTATAGTATGATCGTGTTCGTCTAGAAGGCTAAGTGTACGGGAAGAGAAAAAGAAGAGCAGAATCAGGGCTGACAGACATTCGCGTACATGACCTAAACCGAGTGACCGCCGGTGTAGATGTGCCATATTCACCAAGAACAACGATCTTGCCTATTGAAGAACATGCACACACTGCTTGCATGCCGCTTTCTACATCCCTTAGACCCTTACACCCTCCGACTTCTCACTGGCGCTTCCTCAGAAACTTCCTGTCCTCCTCCATAACTCTCTATACGCGACCTCCAAATCCATCCTCAGTTTCTCGCTGGCCCATTCAACATCCTCCACCACTTCAGCATTCTCCCACGCTTCATACTCCTCCGGCCGCAAAAACACATCGCACATTACCTGCACACATTGGACAAACCACACCTCATCAGTCCACCAGGTCCTCGGCGTGCCATCACCATGTTTCCACCGCTGCACATGGTACCACCTTGCGTAGCAGCTCAGCAAGCCCCCAAGCTTTTTCAGCGACCAGCTGTCGATTTGGGGTGCGACCGTGTAGTTTGTGGGCGGAAGCTCGAGCCCGAGCGTGAAGTGGTGCCAGCTGTGGAGCATGTGTGCATGATAGCACGAGACTGCGAATTGGAAGGTTGAGATCTGGTCGGGCGTGAAAGCTGCACTGACGGTTGTGGAGAGGGGGTTGTCGGGGTTTTGGACGTTTGAGCCTGCTGGGGTGGTATTCGGGGCGGACATAGAGATGAGGTGTATGTGGGTCTATAGAAACTGGACTTGGAGGTGTTTTATATGGCTACTGCTCATGGGCTTCTCGTATGCACCAGTCATACTAGATCACCCACCACGAGTGATGATTCCTGCCTGAGCCCCCAGCGTACTCGTACTAGTACACCGTGGCTTAAGGCTAGTAGGTTGAAGAACTTTCCATAACTTTATTTTCTCAGGTTTAGCAGTCGTAACTCGAGATTTTGTGACTGCCACGATGAATAGCCTCTCGAGAGATGCCACGGGTTCTAAGCTAAAACGGACGGCTAGACGAAGTCAAGTAAAGTCAACACCACGTGCAAACTGACGCCTTACAATTTCAATATCTACTAATGAACCTATCGAACCAATGATCTTTCGCATGTATGTACTCGTACTATATGCAGCCAACACTGACCAATCTCAAAACTTAAAACTACAAAAATATTTACAACCACACCCTAGTAGAACCGCCTATAACAATCCAACACACCACTATTCCAACTGCCTCAAGCAATCAATAGCAGCCCCATCTATGCCCCAGCTATCCCATATACCGGCTCTGGTCCTCTCCAACCCCCCGAAACCACGGTGGCCCGTGCACCGTCTTATCCACGACCATCGGCGGATAAATCGTGCCGTGCAAAAACTCGCGGTACTGGTAACTTTCCCCCGGCTCGTCATCGTCCGCAGTCGGATCCGGGACTATATAGGCCTGCGGATAGAACGTAGGTAGCGCGGGGGGCTGAAAATCAGGGTGCTCCGGGTTGTAGTAGTCTGGCCGATGGTAGAAAGGCGGGGGGTTGGGGAAAGAAGGAGAATTTAAAGTTGGGGTGAGAGGCTCGCGGTGGAGAGGAGGAGAATTTAGAGTTGGGGTGAGAGGCTGGTGGTGGGAGTATTGCGGAGGTGCAGGAGGCGGTTGAGGAGGTTGCGGGCGCTGATGCCGCGGCTGTGTCGGCTGTGGGATGGCGGCTGGGAGCTTCCATTTTGGAAGTCCTGCGGGCGGCGGCGACGGGGGGGGGAGGTCGGCGAATGACTGGCGGGTGTCAGTCAGTGGGTTGGAAGGGATTAGGGAGGAGGGTGATTGGAGTAAGACAGTACGTACCGGTGCCATGATTATTCTAGTTCTTTTTAGTATGATATAAAGTACCTTCGAGATACGGTGCAAGATGTCCACAACAGCCGAAATACCAGTAATCGTGCGTGTGTGGGTAAAAGTGTTTGTAGGAAACAGTCAAACACGGGGGAAGGGCCTCTATTTTATGCTGCAGCATTAACTAATTGATTCTGTCCATCATGGGCCCAGCCAGACCTTAGGTTTCAAACAGTAATTCCAAGACTAGTACCAAGATTAACGTTAAAGTTAGGCTTGAAACTCACGAAGTGTATACTTAGCACTCCCCACGACGCCGCGAAACAGCAGTCCCAGTTCTCGCTAGCCCTGGGGACTAAAAGTAGAGATGCGTAGGTATAGCGGCACGCTATAGTGATCGGATGTGAAACTTCTGGGCGGGGGAGATAAGGTTCCGTCCAGCGGGCCGGGCCGCCTGTGCCTTATGCTGCGGCTTGGGTCGGGGGCAATATGGACGTTGTCGCGACTCGGGATTTGGCTTTGAGAGACAGACCGTAAGACGTGGCAGGGATAGATGAAAGATACAGTCTGTCGACGAGCAACCAGAAAACTGTTGAAGTGTGCAAATTCAATCCTGCATCATCGATGGTTCCGTTTTTGGTCATGTGCGGCTCGAGCTCTTCGCTCTTGTTTCTGCTCTTCTATTCTCTTGCTGTACACATAACATTACACTTAACAGTTAACACTATGAACACAATTATAGTTTCAACAAAAATACGAGTGGTAAACAACCCCGAATGACCACCAGTGACCAACGACCTATCCCGTCCCGTGACACGCTGGTTCTTGCGCCTGTTGAAGTGTGCAATCCTGCATCATCGATGATTTCGTTTTCTGCCATGGGGGCTCGGGTCTCTTTGCCCTTATGTCTATTCGGCTCTTCTCTTCCTCTTCTCTACACTTGACACACTCAACTCACAATGAACACGATCAATCATACTTTCATACGTTCAACAGCGCCGCCGGGACACATATATCACGGCGACACTGTTAAAGTGTGCAATCCTGCATCATCGATGGTTCTGCTTTTGGTCATGTGAGGCTGTCATCGCCCTTATTTCTGCTCTGCTGCTCTCCTTCCCTCTTCCTGTAAACTTATCTCTCAATAAACACAATTATACGTTCAAAAGACACGATAAACGCGCATGAACTAATGTGCGGTTCGGGCCAGTTATACAGGATTTAGGAACGCCAGCATTTTTTCTGGCCGGTACGGACTTTGGCCTTTCGGGTTGGTAAGTGCGGCTTTGCGGACCTAGCTATGTAATAAATTGTAAATATTTAGTAATCCCCGGTCCTTTCGTTCTCCGAGCGTCCCCACTCGTCCAGCGGTGCGAATAATCCATCACACCTCCGCTCCGGATGAAGACTTTCTGAGTGACTGTTCCTGATAAAAATCTACCGTGCAGCTTTTACCGCCCCCTCCTCTTTACTTTACTTTATTTTTAAAACTTGCATCTTTGTTCGTCTTTCAGCTCTGTTCAAAATGCACCGGACCACGCCCTTCCGGAGTTTCATGGGCAATACATTATGGTGGCACATGCTTCATGCCTTGTCTTGTGCATAGGTGGAGTTCTGAGATCTAGACTGGAGCTCTTCTGCTGCTGGAGGTGGCGATGATGAAGCATAGTGATTCTCGAATTACGATAGAAGCTGACGCTACACCTTCGACACAACCTTCCATGAGGTTACACTGCAACATGAAACACAAAAGAATACCATTGACCCCCGTCTGGTCCAAGGGAGGACGTCTGATCAAGCCGCGGCTGCTGCGAAAGAAAACAAACAGATTATATTGAAAGAAAGGTGGTGTTTGTAAACGCCAAGAGCAAAAAACACCCGGATGTCAATGCTTCCGCCAAATATCGAGAAGAATTCTGAAACTGGCTGCTGCACGGAGTTCGGAACCACAGAACGGTCTTGCAATTCGGACTTTGACTAGTGTCGAAGTACGATGGCAGCTCATGCTACACCTTCGAGAAGAACCTTCCATGGGAGGTTACACTGCAACATGAAACACCGAAGAATAGTAAGAGCCCTGGCAGATCAAGCTGCTGCTAGACTCTATTGAAAGACAGGTGTTTTTTGTAAACACCAAGAGCAAGCAATGCCCGGATATCAATGCTTCCGCCAAAGCTCGAGAAGGATCTTGGAAACTGCTTGCTGCACGGAGTCCGGAAGCACACACCGGCCTTAAGATTTAGACTTTGACGGGCGGGTCGCGTATCGTCCGGTTGAAATATCGCCAATGTCGAAACATCACCAATGCTGAAGAATGCCATCGGAGACCGGATGGTCCGCCGGACACCCAGATCACCGCAGACAATCGCCTGTTGCCTTGCCAGGGTATTTTTCCCATGTGTCTGTCCGCCTATTTTTACTTTGCTGATCTGACATTTGAAATGGGGACCATGGCTTAGGAATTCTTCACAAATACAACTGCGGGTGTGTGACATACTTTAAAATAAAGATTTTGACGTATGATGGTTCCGAACTCCGAGCCAAGAGGCTGGAATTGATGGCGGAAACCAACTGCCGTCCCAATATGGGGATTCTGCAGTACGTATGCCGCGGTTCGTGGCCCTAGTTGTGGCTTACACTAAGTAGCACAGATGTCGTGGCTTTTTTCTTGCCGCCGGTCTGCGGGTGAAAGGCTTATTTCTCTTGGCTCAGCTACGTATTCCGCATCTTGCAAATCGCAGGAATTCACAGACTGCGGCCTGTGTGAACTGCTCGCAACCCCCACAACTCCAATATACAGAGACAGCAACTGCCGGAGTTTTCGGAAGCACAGACCGAGGCACATGCTCCGCAGGGCTAGGTGTCGGCGGCAGAATGTTCCCGTGCAGCTACACGGTGGCCCATGGGCGCTCACACCCCGCCTTACATAATAACCCGCGAACTTCCCCCTAGAAGTTGGATCGAATCGAACCTCCAAGACAGCACTACCGCGCCAACACCAACAGCATGTCGACGGCAACCGAATCCTCTACGTCCTCCACCTACAACGCCCACCCAGCGCCGTCCGCCTACGCCCACTTCACCGCCTGCGACGCCTGCCGCAAACGCAAGAAGCGCTGCGACGGGCTCATCTCGGGCTGCGCGCACTGCGCCGAAAAGGGCCTCGCGTGCATCTACACACCCAAGAAGCCGCGGGCGGAGCGTGCCGCCACACAGAAGACCGGCAACCTCGACGAGCGCCTCCGGAGGATCGAACAGGCCGTATGCCAGAACCTGAGTCTGAGCAGTCAGGTGCGCGATGGGCTGGGCCTCGGAGCTGGTGAGGGAAATACATCACCACCGCCGCCACCACCACCGCCACAACAGCGACAGCGTGAGAAGACCCCGCCTGGGTCGCCACAGTTTGAGGGCGTGATTGATATCAAATCGAAGAACCGGAAGAAGAACACCAGCCAGGAGGGCTGTCTGAAGCTCGACTTCTTCATCGGCGCCTCCAGCCCGTTCAGCTACATTTCGCGCGCCGGCGTCAGCTGGATCGACGAGCAGCTCGGCGGCGATGGCGAGATGTTCTCGGACCTGCTGGAGGAGGCCAACGAGGCGAGCTCGTTTCTGCGCGACATCAGTCCCGGGAACAGCCTGGGCGCTCTGACGAATCTGACGTTCGGCGGCCCGGTGAGCGACGACTACCGCCCTGATCCGGCCATGACGGAGGTGTATATCGACGGCAAGCTCTCCCCTCCTCCTCTTGAGTTCTGCCCGCTGACATAGCGTAGAGTTCTTTGTCGCCGTCAACCCGTTCATGCCGCTCTTCGAGTCCCGCGCCTCCTTCGACCGCATGCGCACCACGCAAGCGGCGCACCCCACCACCGCCGCCGTGGCGCAGGTGCTCACAGCACTGGGGGCGCAACACACGTCCCGCACCAGCCCGCACCCCTCGCACCGCCACGCGACCTCGTACCACTTCCAAACCGCCATCCGCCACCTCCCGGGCATCCTGTTGGGGCGCTCCAACGCCGTCGCCAGTGTGCAGGCGCTGCTGGGGATGATCCAGCTGCTGCTCGAAACCGACGCGCAGCAATCGACTTTTACGATCCTCGGCCTCGCCGCGTCCCTGGCGTCCGCCCTCGGGCTGCACCGCGACCCCGCCAAGCTCGGCATCACGCACCCGCCCGTCGTGCGCGAGCGCATCCAGGTGTGGTGGGCGCTGTACTGCCTCGAAAAAGACCTCGCGCTGCGCACCGGCCGCGCCACGGCCGTGCCGGACTTTGACGTCGACGTCCCGCGCCCCGACGCCACGCTCACGCCGTACCTCGCGCGCCGCGTCGAGCTCGCCGAGATCCAGAGCGCGGTCGTGCGGCTGCTCTACAGCGCCTCCACGCCGCACGTCTCCGCCGCGACGGTAACCTCCTTCGTCTCCGCGCTGTCCACGGACCTCGCCGCGTGGCTGTCTAAAACGCCCATCGTCTCCCAGCCCCTCTCACAAGTCCTGTCCACAACAACGGGGTGGGACCACGCCGCCGCGATCCTCCGCATCCGCTGGGCCTACCTCGCCACACTAATGTCGGTCTTCCGCCTCCCCTTCGACGCCGCCGGCATCATCCTGCAACCCCCACCACACGCCGTCGACGTCGTCCAACTCGCGCGCCGCGAAGTGCAAGAGGTCGTCGCGTTCCTGCGCACCTTCGCGCCCGGCGCTGCGCCGCCGCGCACCGCGCTGGTCGTGCTCGTCGCGCACGGGTTCACAGTGTTTATGGAGCGCCTATGGCGGCACCGGTGCGGCCGTCTCACCAGTTCCCCCATCGGCGGGCTCGGCGCGCGCGGCTCCTACGAAGTCCACCCGCGGGAGGGCACGGGCGCGGCGCCCGGCGAGGGCCCGGGGGAATGGCGCACCTCCGCCGCGGACGGGCGCAGACGCGTCTGGGTCCCTGCGCCGCCGCCGGCGCTGCCCGCGCTGACGAAGGAGAGCGAGGGACAGCGGGAGCGGGATCTGGAGATTATGAGAGCCGTCGTGGAGTGTTTGGAGTGTGTTACGTGGCGTGAGGGCGAGGGGGAGGGGACGAGGGAGTTTATGGTTGTTGTTGTGGGCGGGTTGGTGGGGTTTGTTGAGAGTTGGGGGGAGTAGGCTAGTAGGGGGCGGGAGTGGTGGGCGGGGGGAGGGTGCAGGGGAGGGTAGATGAGATGGGGATAGGGGAGCAGAGCGGAGCGGAGGAGAGGGATAGGATGAGGGGAGGGAGGGGGGGAGAAGGGGAGCGGGGAATGGCATGGATATGGATATGGACTTACGACAGCACGGATATAAGGTGTAATGGGCTCGCAAATCGATAGCATAGGCGTTGGTTAGTTAATGATAGCGTTTTCTCTTCTCTTCTCTTCTCTTCTCTTCTCTTCTCTTCTCTCCTCTTCTCTTCCCCGTGTAGTGCTCCTCGCATCATCATCATGTGTGAGCTGTGTAAACAGAAGCCCTCACTCGCTCCCCACTGTCCACTGATTTCGCAAAAGACAAACACCACTTCTCACGTATGAGGCAACGTGACGAACCTCTGCAATAGTCGAATTCGACAAGTTGCCTGCCGACGGGTGTATTCAAATAGGTAGGTATGTAGGGTACATACCTAGGCGGCCACGGGGGGTGTTGGCTCGCGTGGATGGTCTGGAGTCTTTAGGTATTCACTTGTGGTTTTATATAGCACTATTTAGTGAGACGTTTAATGTGGAGTCGATCGAGTGTACGCGGGACAAGGAACAGGGAATATTGATGATTGGTGATCCGGGTTGCGGTTCATGGGTTTGATGTGACGGTGATGAACTGGGGCTGATGAGATTACGGGTAGGAGGGACGGGGCGGATTGGTTATAGTAGCAACTGAAACTGTCTATGATATGAAGCTGATTCTCGTATATACGTAAGTGCTTGCTCAGTCCTCCATCGACATCATCACCCCCTCGCCTCCTACTTCATTCTTCACTTTGAATCACTCATGCTCAGTATCCCATCGACAAACTTTGACGTCAAAATCGCAGCCGGTTAGAGTTGGAAATACTATAGTACACTTTGATTGCTGGTCCCCTACCTCTTCTGTTTGACCGACGAATCAAGTTCGCCGTGAGTGACAGTGTTTATGTGTAATCTTGGCTAGACAGTGGCTTTTTACCCAGACAGGAAAAGTGAGTACTCTGTGCTCTTACTGTATTACCGTTTGTAGCCGGCAGCGATTTTGACCTCAAGGTCCGTCGATGGGATAGTCTGCATCCTGCGCCTGCAGATTTCATCGATCTTCTCAGTTGACATGATGCTGGTTTGGGCGATACCGGACGTTCGACGTGGTGTCCACAACAAAGTCGTTCGCCCTCCATCACCCTGTCCTCAAGTCGACGTGAAGACCGAGCTCGCAAGATAATTGATTTGGAACTCCTTAGTTTGCCTATTACCCTCAGCGGTTCGTCAGTTCGATATTATCCATCATCGTTCTCAACCTCGCCGCCACTCTCTCCCACTCATTTTTTTCTGTCGTCGGTATCGTGGCACGTCCTATCCAGTAGCCATGTATCCACCGCAAAGCCTGCCCAAGAACCTGCGCGAGCTGACACGAAAGTTGACATGTGACAGTACCAGACGGGACGGGACGGCCTCTGGTTCCCGTTCAGGTCGATGTTTGTCCTCATCCTCGTTCTCATCTCCATCTTAATCTCCTCGCCAACTTGCCCCATTCTCCGCAGCAGCCTCGAGCAGCCGCCTAAAGACTCTTTCTTTCGGCCAGTGTCGGCAGACTGTGATCGCAAAGTCGATCCAGAGTCTGGACGAAACAAATCAAGTTGCTGACAACAATCCTGGACGGAATTGCCTGCTGGTTTGCAGGAACGTCTTTATGGGTTTGGTTAGTTGGTGGAGCTAGATGGGGGCACTGCGGTTATGATAGATCAGGTGTCGGAAAAGAACCAGCTGCCGTAGATTTCGCGGGAAGGTTTGGTGGATTTGGTTGATTTTGGAAAGACGTTAAGGTTGTGGTACGTGGGTTTGGGAGTGAGATATCGTGATCATCAGACTACTATCATGCTTGCACGACTAGTTAGTTAGTTATCATACACCAACATCGCTATAAGCCCTCCACTTCCAGACCGAGCTGAAACACACTCGCTTTGTCCATCCCCAGCAACGAACTTACTTATCCCCTCTAGTGTATCCAGCCCGTCTTCTGCACCAGTCATCATTCGTCTTGTCACCATACATCATATTTCACGTGCCCCCATCATGCCCTTCTTTTCCCCCCAAAGCACGGTATGAATGTAGCTAGTCTAAAAGTCGAATACCCGGCTTCGAACGGCCTGTAGTGTGAACTGGATGTGACATTGCGTAACATGCGTACGTAATGCAGTTGTAGTTGGGTCTTGGTGTGCTCGACGGGTTGGATCGATTACAATTGCTGGCCTTGTGGTGCCGGATACCCATCGACTCTGCGGTATCTCGACGGGTTTGTGTCATAAAAATTGTTTGTCATGTATGTAGAGTACGATTCAAATGTTTGCCTCCTCAATGATGCACGCCATTGGATGCAATGAGCGCACTCGTTTTACCCTCTCGACGGCCAAGCACGGCCATACCTCCTGCTCTCCTGCTCTCCTGCTCTCCTGCTCTGTTGTAACAACTACAGCTGAAACGAGTTCCCAGCCACCAGTGAGAAGTCCATACGTGTTGCCTCCCGACATCCGTTGGTTCTCGCTGCCTATTATATTATTTCGTGAGCCTTGAGGGATGCCATAGCCCTCTCGGTTACCTTAGTCAGCATCAACTGGCATTGAATGGCTGTACGGAGTAATGTGCCACAGTGCAGCGGCGGCGAGTTCGCCTTGCGATACTGGCACAGCTGTCTGGTCACCGCGGAGCAGTTCAGTTGAGGCTGTGTTGTGACACACCCAGCTGCTCCTGCCGGTGACGTCGCGCGATTGGCCAGACCCGCTCGGGTGCTGGGTGCTGGGTGCAAGGCTCGCTCGACTCCCACCTGCCACCCCTGAGCCTGGGCAAATCACCGCTACCTACCTAGCAGTAAGTAAGCATAGTACTGCTCAGACTCACACCCAGCCAACCAGCATCCCCTTGGCGCATGCGACCGCCGTAGCTCCTCCTCGCCTCTGTTCCCTCCCACACACGGCCAACCATCATTGCTTGCGCCTCTGCCCGCCCCGACACGCCCGGTTGCCTGCACCTAAACTTAAAAGTATCTTCAACGGGGTGCTCATCGAAGCCTTCCTTTCTGTTTGATACTACATCCAACTCGACTACATCACATCGCAACTACCACATCACGACTTGCAACTTGCACGCGACACATCACCGCTACAACTACCGCTGCGAACTCGCCAGATAAGGCCTTCGTCGACTCGTTCCTCGTTCCCGCCGACTCGTCCCTCCCCGACTCGTTCCACGTCGCCTCAGCCCTCGCCAACGCTCGCGCTCGCCGACCCGGTCCTCGTTCCTGGACCTGTCGATGTCCGCCCTGGAAGGGTACGACTACAACCCGTCGACGGGCACATACGTGCGCAACCCCCACTACCGGCGCCCGTCGCACCCGCCGCCGCTCCCGCCGAAGGAGCACGACCTCGTCAAGGAGACGCAGCACGCGTCGGCGTCCGAGCTCGAGGGCAGCAACGGCACCGACCCTGACGTGGGGCGGCTGTCGCTCGAGTCGCAGCCCCACGACTACTACAACAACAACAACGATGCAGTGAGCCAGGTGTCGTCAGTCCAGAAGCGACGGAAGGTGCGCGTGCTCTCGCTGGACGGCGGCGGCATCCGCGGATACTCGACGCTCGTGATCCTGCAGGAGCTGATGCACCAGATCTACGTCCAGGAGAACGGCGGGCGGCCGCCAAAGAGCCCGAGCGATCTCCCACGGCCGTGCGACTATTTTGACCTCATCGGCGGGAATGGTATGTGAATTTTTTTTCGGGGGTTTTTGGGGCGGGCGAAGGTTCAGCCGCAGCTGACGTTGTGATTACCGTGCAGGCACCGGAGGACTCATCGCGCTGATGCTCGGCCGAATGCGCATGGATGTCGAGTCGTGCAAGAACTACTACGTCGAGCTAACGCGCTTCGTGTTCATCACGGACAAGACGCTGCTCGGCATGCCGTACGGCAAGACGCTGTTCAAGGCGTCGCGGCTCGAGGAGGCCATCAAGCACTGCGTGCGCGAGTCGACGCGCTTCGACACGGAGAAGATCATCCCGCACTCGCCGCCGCCGGCGGACGGCCCCGACCTGCGCTTCAAGCCGATGCACCGCCGCACCGACTCGTGGCGGCGCAAGCGCTCCGCGTCGCAGGACACCACGGACACGCAGTCGCGCGGCCGCACAGGGCGCCCGCTGCCGCGCCGCCGCGCAGGCAACTCCGAGGCGCCGCTGCTCGACTCTCGCCAGGGCGCGTGCAAAACCTTCGTCACGACAATGCTCGAGGGCAGCCCGAAAGGCACAACGCCGGTCCTGCTGCGCTCCTACCCCTCCCCCGCCGAGTCCGTCGCGTCCTACAAAACCACCATCTGGCAGGCCGGCCGCGCCACCTGCGCCACCGCCGCGGCGTTCAAGCCCATCACCATCGACCAGGTCACCTTCCTCGACGAGGGCGCGGGCATGTACAACCCCGCCTTCCAGGTCCTCGACGAAGCGCGCATCCACGAGTATCCCACCTGCGACGTCGGCGCCTTCGTCTCCGTCGGCACCGGCAAGCGCCCGAAATCCGTCATCGGCACGACCTCGCGCAAAGAATGGTGGGAGGGCGTCGCGTTCGAGGGCTTCGCAGAGGCCAAGCGCCGCCTGCTGCGCCGCGTCGACGACTGCGAACGCGTGCACCGCGAGCTCGTCGACGGCTTCGACGGCGGCCGCCCGCGCCTCGCCAAGTCCGGCGTCGCCGCCGAAGACTACTACCGCTTCAACGCCGAAGTCGGCGTCGGCGAGTTCGGCATGAACGAGTGGAACCGCCTCGCCGACGTCAGCACCGGGACACGCCTGTACCTGAACCAGCGCGAGTCCGCCAAGTTCGTGCGCGAGTGCGCCTCGAAGCTGGTGGCGATCGAGCGCGGCGCGGTGGATGACGGCACGAAGATCCGCTTCCGCCCCGGCGGCGGCGCCGCGCGTGAGCGCGGGCACACACTCTCCGACGCGTCCGCCGTCTCCCCAAAGTCGCCGCAGAACAAGTTCCCGCCGCCTGCGCGCCCCAGTGCCCCGCCGCCGGCACCTATCCGCCCCCCCGCCCCCGCGCCGCTCATCCACGGCCCCCCCTCCCCGCCGGAAAAAGAAGTCTACGTCCAGTCCCCGCAGACCTACACCCCCCAGTCCTTCGCGCCGTACCCAGACCCGGACGACTACCGCTCCCCCCCGGCCGACCACCACCCGGCATACCAACCCCAGCCGCAGAACCCGTACCAGGTCCCGCCCGCCCCCGCGCCCCCCGCGCTGCCCACGAAGCCGCAGAAGCAGGGCAAGGTCATCGAGCCCGCGAACGACGCGGGGTTCGGCGACTATGGGGCCGAGGATATGCCGAATCCGGAGATAAGGGTGACGTCGCCGACGACGGTTGCCGGCGGGAGCGATGAGGAGGAGGAGGAGCGGAGGGGGAAGGGGAGGAGGAGGAGGAGGAGGAGTAGGAGCAGGAATCGGGTTAAGGTGGAGGGGTATGGGTTGGAGGGGGTGGAAGAGTAGAGCTGGAGGGGGGGAAGGAGGGGGAGGAAGAGTTGCTTGTTTTCGGTGTTTAAGGCGGCGCTCATCGGGCGCAGCGTATTTATATTTCATTTTTGTTGATTCACGAATCATGTGCGTTTTCATCTAGTTTCATTATGTCTGTGTTTTTTGTGTTTTTTGTTTCTTCATGGCGCTGCGTTGGCATGCGTTTATCTGCACCAGCGTCTATTTAGCTAGCAATGGTGTTTGTTTTCAGTCGGATTGGTTTCGGTCGTATTCTTTTTTTCATAACGCTCTCTTTGCATTATTGCATACCATTCTTCTATGATCATGATCACGACCTGATGTTTATGTTTATGTTTATGTTTTTCTCACTTTCTTTGTTTCTTTCCTTGATGTTGATGTTGATGTTGCAGACGATAGGAGGAGGGGGAGCAGGAGGAGGAGGGGCAGAGGAGGAGGAAGAGAGGGGAGGGGGGGGGAGGAGGAGCAGAGGGGGAGGAAGAACTGTAGGATATTTACTCAAGGACTAAACTGAAACGATAACGATATCCAGTATGCCGTGTGCTGTGCTGTGACGTGCCCAACCCAGGCTACCGTTGCCCGCCCCCCTCAGCCAGGCCACAGCCAGGCCACTACTTGGCACGCCGGTTCCGCGACAGGCGTATATACCTGTTCCGCCCGATACATCAGTACTCCACTTGACCAACCGGTCAACCAATGCTACAACCCTTTTTTTACCAGTCCAGCCAGTGGAACCTCAAACTGAACAATGCATTTTGCTACGCAGAAGCCGCAGCGGAAGAATCAACAAACACTTGCACCCGTACAGCTATTTTCTGCAATGGTGCAAAATATCACAGCGGAGTCACAGATTCTAAGCAGAGTTGGATTTTGACCAAAGGATTTGCATAGTAGTAGCATGAGCGCAGAGGGGAATGGGTCGCTGTGGTGGAGACGGTGGAGGATGGAGACGCTGCGGGCGCTGCGGGCGCTGCGTTTAATACATGCATGCGTTTCCTAAGGCTATATAATTGCTGTTGATTGGAGTTTGAGGTCGATAGCAGAGTTTATCCTACATACAAAGTTCAGGCAAGAGGGGCACGATCTAGATGCGTTTCCGGGGTGGAGAGATACAGAATTGCTATGTATTTGTTCCATTGGTCTTTGAATTTTTATTTGACCCCTCTCCGTCGGTCAACCAGTTGATCAAGTGGACCACTGGATGTATCGGTGGCCGGTCAGAACATGTGCATGTTACGCACGCACATCCAGTTCACACTACATACTACAGGCCGAAGCCGGCTCTTCAACTCTTCGTCTACTCTAAAACCATACCGCCTTTTTGTTTTTTTTAAAAAAATCAGTTTACCATGGGAAAAAGTGCACACGTGAAACGTGACGTCACGCGAAAACTACGTTCGTAACCATAACTTTGTAAAATAGATTGAATCTGCTAAAGCTTGCTGTGAAGGGTTGTGGGGGTGGTTGTATTCTGACATCGTGTCTGTTCTGACTGCAGTGCTCCCGTTGCCACAAACCACCCAAAACAATAAAGCGCGTCCTGTAAATTAAGTACCATCAATGGCTACCACCGTATCTCCAATTTCAAGGACCAAGTCGAATCATTTGCAACTTCAAAAGACGCTGCCGGGTTTGTACGAGTACGGCCAGCAGTTCGACACGATTCTGTCGCCACCATGGTGCTCCGTCTCTCATGCGTGGATCGTGCTAGTGTGGGCAATGGCTGTATGCTTTGAACCCCGGTAATGAAGCTGTGCCAATTCTGTCGTTATAGGCTAACCGGAAAAGAGCGAAAACTTCTGATGAAGGAAATACGGGATGTTGTTCAACTAGGAACTAAGATGCTAGAAAACGAGATTGGGAGCTGGTTGTGTATTCTTTAGTGTTGTTAGCCAGTTGTTGAATACCAGGAATTATTGGGATGACACACCAGTTTCATTGATTCTGTATAAACAAGGTGGAAGATCCCTCTCAAAATGTTTGTTGCTTATAATTTCGTGGCCGATAATGTATTAGAATGATCAGAGAGTAGTCATTGAGACGAAGTGAATGCGGTGAGAGATTGTATAAACAAAGACGTGCCAAAGCAGCATCAAATAATTGATTCTAGGTGTAACTCTGATTTCGTCCCTTAAGATATATTCCACCACTATCATAATCATACACTTGCCACTCATATGGCTGCTAACAACGTGCTACCCTAACAGCGGTGGATATTCGTATTAGAAGCGAATTCCTCGAAAAACAAAGCATGTGTCCCAAGTGTGTAACTATACGCCAAACCTTGTAAACCACAACAACTGCTCCGGCACCGTCTGCCTTTTCACCCTGCCTTTACATCAGCCCTCTCCAAACAGCGTCTGTATTTGCACAGCAGCCCGTTACTCACCGCTCGGGCGCAAACATGCACCAACACCCGTTGATTTTGTACGCCCAAAACAGCTCGTTCCATTGTTTCATGTCCCGCAGTGCGTCGGTCGTGAACTTCTCGCAGTTGCAGTGGTTTCCGGGTGTCGGCGGGATGACTTGCGCCGAGCCGTGGACGCAGAAGGCTACGTACGGGCCCCGAGACGGTCCGGACCAGTTGTTCCGTGGGGTCATGATGGATGTGGCGAGGAAGATGCGTGCATTGGTGAGATGCGGTGTGGAGGCTGCTGAAACGACGGGGGAGAGGCTGATGGATGTTTCCGCCATGACGATAGGTGTGAGAGGCTGCTGAGGATGAGAGAAAGAAGTGAGATGGTTGGGTCCTTGATGATGGTATTTGGTAATGAGTAGAATCCTCACGAAATGGGCCAAACTGAGTGATATTGAGTGAATATGTTGGTCTAGCCACAACTGTCTCCTACCAGGATGTCGTTTTTACCGATCCGGAAATTCCTCGTGCCTGCGGTAGATTGGCCCTCCGTTTAGACCACCGAGGAACGAGGCAGGCACGGAACTTCGGATTACGTATCGAGGGGTCTGGGCATGGGGCAAGAACCCAAGTACAGTTTCACAAGTTGAAGCGCCTCGATCCTGTGATGCGTTCGGTTCTCCATCATACATTTCTTTTTAAGTAATACAGGCAAATTTCTAACTCGAAGTACGTTTATTACAAAGTGTTCGTGCTTGTAGATTGCTAGAGAGGCGGTTTTAAGGACAAGTTGTGGAAAGACGGCTGTGCGCACTGGGAAGATGCGGCTGGCGGATTAAAGGGTGCACTGGCCCGGGTTCAATTGGCTAACACAACGTTATTCATGCACACTCACTCGGGTTTATACACTTTCAGCGCTGTTAATCCTTGTCATAATTGCCAATAAACTATTTAAAACGCTTTTGTTTGATTCCCTAACGCCAATGAAACCTCCATAACTAGATTTACTCACTATCTTCGTCGTCGCTGCTCTCGTCCTCGTTCTGGACATCAGCCATCTCCTCGTCCTCCGGCTCTTCCTCGCCCTCGGCCATGACCATGGCATCCATACACGTGATTCTCCGCGCCGTCTCGTACATGCCCACCAGAGTTCCAACCTGTTTTGCCACCGCAACATCGGCCTCCTTCGGCTTGTCGGCGTCGGCGTCGGCGTCGTCGGTCTTTGGCTTCTTGCTGCTCTCGGTCTCGTTCTCTGCGACCTCGATTGCACTGCTGCCGTGGCCACACAGATCCCAGATGCGCACCACGCCGTCGCTGCATGCCGTGACAACAAAGTAACGGCCCTCGGCTGTGATCAGCACCAGGTCCTTAATGCGGGTTGGCATTCCCAACGAGCGCCCACCCAGCGTTCCAAGCAGGGGGGCGGTGGCGGGATCCTCAGCATCAGTAGGGGAGGTGGCGTAAAACAGCACACGGCCGTCCTCCGTCGCTATCATCAACACCTCCATATCCTTATCGCCGTCCTCGGTAGCCTCCGGTTTGAGGATGCGCGACGGAAGCGTCACATACCGCATCGCGTGCAGTTTGGTGAGCGGCTCGGGGGCTATCTGGGCCTTTGGTTTCGAGTCCTGCAAGAATGCGCGTCAGTTTCAGGCAGGCAGGCAAGGTCGTGTGGGGGTACGGGTATTATTGTGGCACGCGGGAACGGGGAGAAGGTGGGTTACCATGCCAAAAATAACCACGCCCCGGCCAAACATGACAGCGTACTCTTCACCAGCTGTGCTCCAGCCAATCCGATTACCCTCGCTGCCGAACTGCGACGGGACATGTTTGCGGTCGAACACCAGCACCCCAGCTTTCCGTCCAGTCATCAGATTCCACATGCGTACTGCCCGCTCGCCTGCGCCAACACTCAGCAGAATCTTCTGCGAAGGATGCAGCGCAATGTCGTTGATGGCCCCAGTGCCTCCCCCATAGCCTTCCGAGCCGAATGTGTCGATCCGCGGGCCGTTGGCCTCGCCGTAGTCTTTCGCGTAGTTGATGGGCTTGGGCTTAGGCTTCGGCGCCTTCAGCGTGGAGAGGAGACTCCAGTCGCGCGTGCGCAGTATGTGAATCTGGCCATCCGCGCCGGCTGAAAAAAGCTTTGAGCGGTTTGGCGTAAAGAGGAGGGCAGTGGGTGTGTTGAGGTGGTGGTGCAGGGCGCCGAGGTGCTTATTGCGGCCCGACAAAGGCTTCAGAGCTGAGAGGGCTGTGACGGGTGGTAACAGCGTTGACAGCATGTACAGGTTGATCCGCTCATCTGCAGATGAAGTTGCGAGGATGCGCTTCGTGGAATTCGTGGCTGCGGGAGAAATCCTGAGCGCTCGTAGCGGCGAGGTGTGTGCGGTAAACAGAAACGTGTCGGAGAATGTTGCTGGCAGTGCAACGGACGATGCGTCGTCGCTGTCTTTCGGGGAGATCGCAGATGGAATGCTGACGATGAAGCCATGCAGAGTTTTTTCATAGGTTCCAGTGATCACCTGGAGATGGATGGCGGGGCTTTTGGAGGTGGAGGTGGAGGGGATCTGTGCAGCTGGCGCTGGGGCAGCAGCAGCAACCGTACCAGCAACATCGCGCTTTCTTTTGGCCATTAAGAATTAAGAATTGATAGTTTCTTTATCTGCATACATTAGCGAAAGGCATTCGGTAGAGAAACACATGCAGGCACATGCTTGGGTAGGGAATTCTCACGTCAGGAAGGCTCTGGAGTCGACTCTTCAAGATTGGGCGTTGTTGTCTCGTCGCAAATGTTTTTTTTTTCGCACGCTCGCCCCCCCCCCCCAAGCCTACATGATCCTAGCTTGCCAGTCCAGCCCACCCCAACCTAAGAGCGGTAAGATCCTCAAAAGCACGGAACCCCTGCGGCACCCACACCGTGCCTCACAGCACTCCCACGTGACCACTAACTGCACTCAGACCCCAAGGCTTATCTGATCCAGATAGTTCTGCGGAAAGGCGCAACGATCTGGCGGCTCTTCCCTCTGACACCAACCTCGTCGTCCTCACCCTCAGCATTCGATTTTTCTCGCTCGCCCAACCAGCTGTAACAGGCGATACACGAACCCTAACCCTTTGCTCCCCAACGTCACCTCGTCCCCGCTTACATACCAAACGTCCCTCCCGCCCTCACCACCGCGTTTCACCGCCTAATACCATCGGTAATCCTCTCTAACGGCCCTATTTATCCCATCGCCCTCGAAATCGCGACCGGTTTAGGGGGATTTGGCGTCGCGTTGCTGATATACGTGTTCTTTCTCAGGGGCGCATCAGGCACGCGAGTGGCCCTAACCGAGCAACGCAACCACCACCCAGATCACGAGAAAATAAATTTCGCCTTCCAGCAAACTTGGTCTCGCTCACCCTGTGAACACAGGAGGGCGAACGATCAGGACAATTTCTTATGCTTTGGGCCCCCGCACGCGCGCAGTGATGGACTCCGCCGTCTCTGCAGAGGTGATGCGCTTGCGCGCTGACGCCCTCAAGTCGCGACACCAAGAGCTCGGGTATGTTTCGACTTTTATTTATCGGTCGCGACACGTCCCAAATACGTCACCGCAGCTTTACTCTGCGACCTTTCGTCTTTTATTTTTTTTGCTGTATATATAGAGAGAAACAATAGCTAACATGCGCCTGCGATCGGAAACAGAACCTTGGTGTCGTCACGCAAACGAAAGCTGCAGGAGCTGTATGCAGTGTCGCGACACATCTATCGAAACAAACCCTTTCCAACTGAGCTTGTAGTGACCTCATGGGGAACCCAAGCTGCTGACGGCGATGCGCCTTTGGACTTCGCCGAACAACGGTTTCTAGATGAGAATGATATTGAGAAGTATGATCAATTATAGCTGGTGCTAGGGTATATTGCACTGCTAAATGTTTCTTCATAGAGGCCTGAAGTTCGACGAATCTACACTCCCCCTCAAAGAATCCTCGCTACCTAAATTCTCTCAACCTCATGCCGGCCACCCGCCAGAGCCTGGAGGTGCTGTGATTAAGACACTGCCCGTTCGGACTACCCCAACACCCTCACAACACCAGCTTCCACCGCGGCCCCCGCCCCCCGCCACCTCTCCAGTCAAATCTACCCCTAGTCCACCAATAGAGTCTCCAGCACCTCCTCCACCTTTGAAGTCAATACAGAGTCGGTCCAAACGATCGCCCCGGAAACCTCGTTCCACTGTAACACCTGTCTACACAACAAAAACACCGCCTGCTACCTTGGGTGTTGCTACGAATGGCCATAGCGACGATGTCATGGAGAATGGACCAGAAGAACCTACAAAGAAGCAGGAGGGACCCCGGACAGTACCATCAACACCTTCACCAATTCCGGATACACCATCTCCAAAGGACAAGGATGTTGCCGCTCCAGTGGTTGTGTTGGGCGGTGTCCCAGTTGTGCAGGAGACAACTACAGCAATTCCCGATGAACGCGAGAAGGCAGCTGGTGTGAAACCTCCACCGCCTCCCCCGGAGCCTGAAAAGGTGACATCGCCAGCGCCAGCACAGACACCGTCGGATCGGAATCGAACAGAGTCGGTCGAGCCTATTCTCGTACCCGCAGCTACTCAGACACGTCCACAGGACTCGGAAGTTCCCGATTCTCAGGAATCTGTTGAAAAGACTGTCTCAACACCTTCGTCGTCACAGGAAGCCCGTATCCCTGCATTGTCCCAGAAGATTCAGCGACAACCTCCAAATCCCCCACTAGTTGTGAAAACAGACTCGGACAACAGGCCCGGGCGAATACCACGGAAGCAATACACAGCACAATCACAACCGCAAACCCAGCCGGAGGTTTCGTCCCCTACCTCGTCTATTGATGCAGGTGACAGTCTTTCAACACCTGGCAATATCATTCTCTCCTCAGCAACTAGCCCAGACACAACACAGCTTGGTTCTGTCCCAGAGCCGTCGAAAATCGATGATCACAGGACAGAACAACTTGAAGACCTTGCGCAGAAAACTCGTGAAGCTGTGGAAAGGCGCGAAGATGTGGAGGACGCAAAGCTACCGTCAGCGACTATTGCGGAAGAGGTGGTGGAGAAGGAACAAGAAGTCGATATTCCGTTACCCACGATTCCACCGCAAGAATTGCCGAAAGAGACGGACACGCAGAAGGAGATTGTCAACATAGAGGAGAAAAGGTTAGAAGATCTTCCTAAGCCCAAGGAACAACCTGTGAGTGTGTCGGAAGTTGGTTCATCGCCACCACGACAACGCATTCCTACTGGGCCGCCTTCACCAGACCCTTCTGCACAGTTGCAATTGGAGAATCAACTTGCAAATGGGGCGTCTATTTCAGCTATTCCGGAAAAATTGCCCATCTTGGAGCCCCCACAAAAACACGACCAGCTACCTTTGGCACCACCGCCGCCACCCTCTCCTAAACCTCCGGCAAGACAGAATGTGGCTGTGATATCGGCAGCAGACGAGGAATACGATGAGGATCGTGTACACCTAGTTGGAAGCAATGCCTCGTCATCAAAACCGCCATCGCCATCGGCTAAGTCTATTCATGAACAGGAGGCTAAGTCAACTGAGCCAAAAACACTGGAAGTAGTCAAAGCAGCACCTGTGAAACAACCGGAGGAAGAGATACCAGAAGATTCAGAATCCACGGAATCCGAACCAGAGCCAGAGCTTCTGAAGTCAAAACCAGTGGTTGAGCCCGAAATCCCCCCGGTGTCCGTATCAGAACCCTCCAAGAAGCGTACGCCTACACCCTCTGCAGCGCCGACACAAGCACCTGCAACTGAAGCTCAGAGGCAGGATGAAATGGATATTGATATTCCTCACTCCCCGGTGACAGCACCTGTTGAGCTTGTGAAACCTTCCGCCAATGCAGTATCAGTTCCCCACAGCAAGCCTGACGAAGAGGACGAGGATACCGTTATGTCTAATTCAATCCCAGAGGTTGATTCCCAAAAGAACAAAGTTGTTGAAATAGAGAGTCATAAAGAATGCAAAGAGCAGCTGCCGAACCTAGAAAAGACGATACAAGATTCTCTTGATTCACCCCATGAGTCGATTATCCCTCCCGATCAAAGCCACGAGACTTCTCATATTGAGGCTTCTGCAAAGCTAGGCTCTCCCGTTGAACCACCTGAGAACCCACAGCCAAATCTTGAAGGGACAAAGGGTATCGCACTAGCATCTCCACCGCATTCAATGGTTCATGTTGAACCCGATAAAGTTGATACACCTGTACCTCCGACTACCAACCCGAGCACCGCAACCACAGCAGCTGTATCACTACCAACCCCCGTAACCAGAGCAACATCAAGACAGCACCAGAATAAACCACGTCCAGAGCCACGGCTAAGTAAAGTGGTAATATCCTCCGCTCACCACGCCGCCGCTGCTGCCGAGGCAGAGATGAAGCGACTCAGGGACGACCAAGAGCAACAGGGATTGATCGTCGTGGCTCGTCGTCGGAACCAGCAGGCTGCAACCGTTGCCAATCGGGGACGATCCTCTTTGTTCCCGCAAGGGAGTCGAATGGATGCACTGACGCGCTATGCTGTTGAGGACCCTTCTCAAAAGGAAGAGGTCAAGAAGGCCGACCCGTTCGATCTTTTATACACTGTGAAAAGCCAGAGCGTTTCTGCTCAGGATCTAATTCTAAAAAGTTCAAAGGCGGTCACTACTGACCATCACAATGTGCACTACTTCGACACACAGGCTGTTAGGATTCTAGAAAGAATACAACAACTGGAAGACAAGGGCCTCTGGAGCCTTCGACAGATAGCGAAACAGCCCGAGCCACCGAGGCGAAAGACTCATCGGGACTACATGCTTGAGGAGATGAAGTGGTTGAGAGAAGACTTCCGGGAGGAGCGGCGATGGAAGATTGCTACCGCAAAGCAGGTCGTAGACTGTGTGGTCAAATGGCATTGTACTTCTACGGAGGAAAGATTATCTTTAGATATCATTATCAACAGGAAGCAGCTTGGGAGGATTCCAAAGGGCATTCGTGACGAGAGAAAGAGCAAAAGATTGAGCACCAATAGTGATACATCAATTCTGTCCGGTGAGACCTCACACCCAACGCCGGATCTCGTCGAGGGCGGTGGGACACCAGAAGAAGATGATAGCGATGACTACTTCGTTAAGGAGGAAGGAGGCGAAGATGTCATTATGAATCTGGGAGACCACGGCGAATTCTTCAAACACTTTGATGGACCTCCTCCGGCTGCACTGTTCGCTCTCAAACCAAATGAAACAATCTTCGCGATGGCACCAACCAAGGCTGCCCAAGACATGCTCGCCCAGTTACCACTATATGGCCCACCGCAACCACCCACCGCCCTGACAAAACCAATATATGTAGAGGAGATCAACCCTCTTCCTATTATACCCGTTAGTAAATGGGCTCAAGGCAGAGTTGAGTTTGAAGATGACTTCCAGGAAGGCCCTCCTCGGAAGAAGAGTCGCTTCGAATATGAAGTCAATAACGACATGTTTGCTGATGATTCAGACGATGAAGGTGATGTCATAATGGGCGGGCAGCGTGATTCTCAGGGTCGTACTCGCACTCGCGACAAGAGCATGCGGCCAATTCCGCTTCATCCAGAGCAGAACAACGTTGCCTTGTTCAGACCAGAATTCAAAGCAACCCTACAGAGGATACGCAATCACGTCTTCCGACCCCCACATGATATGCCTCCGGCTGCTTTCTTTGAGGCTAGGACACCTAGTCACTGGACATCGGAAGAAGACGAAAGACTACGGTTGTTGGCTAAAGAGTATAACCACAACTGGACCCTCATTAGCACGTTTATGGTCATGGATGGAACGTATCATTCTGGTGCCGAGAGACGAAGTCCTTGGGAGTGCTTTGAGCGGTGGTTAAGTCTCGAGAACACTCCACAAGAGTTTACAAAAACACCTTACTTCAAGCACGTCCAATCGAGACTAGATGTTGCCGCCAAAGTCAGCAGCCAATTCTCCAACGCACAGGCCAATGGCCAACAAGTTAGCCAACTTAAGCGGAAGGGCACACTGCCAATGAGAGTTGATCGGCGGAGAAATACCCGGCAGTTCACTCTGTTTGAGGCTATGAGGAAACTGGCAAAGAAGCGTGAAACATCTATCAGCAAACAGCAACAAAGTGGCAGAGGTGGGTCCCTTTCTGCTTTTCTTTTTATCTGTATCTGACTCAGTAGCCGCACAAATAGCTGCCATGCGAAAGCAACAGGAGGGTCCTAACTCCAATAACCAAATGCGCACACCAGCATATTTCTCGCAGCTGAAACATGACAAGATGCTCAAAGACCAAGAACAGAAGGCACAACAGCAGCTACTCAGCCGTCTACCTGGTGTAAGTATCCACTTTCATTGAACAGAACCTGGCATCTGACCTTCTCTTAGGGTGTTCAAGGAAGGATACCAAACGGTATTCAGATGGCCGGACAAGCTCGTCCAGGTTCCCAAGGGGCTACTGGTATTCAACATGCCTTGCCAAATGGTGTCGGCCGTCCCCAGAGCACACCAGGAGGGATGCTTCAAGTTCCCCGCCATGCAAATGGACGTGTTCTTACTGCTCAGGAGACCAATCAACTGCGTATTCAATCACTGCGGCAGCAACAACAAATGCACGCTCAGCTCGCTGCCAATGGTGGCCAGCCCTTCCAACCTGGTCAACCCGGCGGTGCCGTTCAAAGTATGCAAGCAATGCAGGCTTGCCTAGGAGGTTCTCCCCAAATTGCACAACAGCTTCAGCTACAGCAGCAGCAGCTTCAGCACCAGCAGCACCAGCAGCACCAGCAACAGCAAGGGATACCTAGCCACGCTCAGGTTCTACAGTCAGTCCAGAAGCTTAATCCCAATCTTAGTCCTGAGGAGGCCAACAATCAGGCAGCCCAGCGAATCCGAGCCTACCATATGGGGCTTACCAATATAACCGCTCGTAACCAGCACCAGATGCGTCCCGGCATGTCTGTAGGCGGTGCTGTCCCCGTCCGCTCCACCCAAGGAACTGGCGGAACCGGTGTCCTCATCGGCGCGAATGGGCCCATAGGACCTGGTGCCAATACAGTCGTACAGCAACAGTCACAGCAACAGGGCCAAGTGCAGAGTCGTGCTGGTACCCCCATTACTGGCCAGGCCGGTAGTCCTCGTCTGCCTCCAGGCAGCAGCCCTCGTCTCCCACAGGGAAGTTCGCCACGCCTTTCACAAGGCGCCGGAAGCCCTCCCCTCGGCGTCGGAGTCTCGCCACGTATTGGAAGTGTCCAGCTCCAGCAACAGCAGCAGCAGCAACAGCAGCAGCAGCAGCAGCAACAGCAGCAACAGCAGCAGCAGCAACAGCAACAACAACAGCAGCAGCAGCAGCTCCAGCAGCTCCAGCAGCAGCAGCAACAGCAACAGCAACAACAACAGGGTATCCAACAGCAACAACAGCAGCAACAGCCATAGAACGGTAATGCCACCAGACTTGTTCGTCGGGCCTGGTCATAGCCCCACACGCTTGTACAAACCTCTCACCTACTCCTCACCTCACGCACCAACCTCACTTTGTTTTCCCTTGCGACATTTAGTTTTCCTTTTGGGTCTACAGCGGGATTTTACTGTTTTTCTGTCCTTTTATTACTTCACTTCACCATGTTGTTTTCATGCTAAAGTCTTCTTTCTTACAAAACTGGGGCTACTACTACTTGTACTGGGAGGGGTTTGTTTTTTTCCACATTGTTTTTTGTCTGTGTGTGTGGGGCTAGGCTTTTTTTTTTGTCATGGGATTCAACATTCGGAACGGGTTCGAACTACTTAGCAAATCTGGGGAAATGGAACTGGGAATGGAGACCAATGCACATGGAAGTTATAAATTCCATTGAATTTTTATCAACTGAATTACTATTTTTGTCGGCTTTTCGCGCCGACGACCCGAGATATTCACTTCTTGTTATTAACTTGGTTTCAACTCTTTTTTCTTTTCGTGTTCGGTTTCTTTAGTTCTTTCGCTTGATAACTACTTAACTAGCTTTTTAGTCTGGGACGGGATTGTCGATTGGACGGATGGATATGGACGGAAGGATGGGAGAAGGGATGGGAGGAGAGGGGATGAGAGATCAGGAGGACGGGACTATTTATGGGATAAAGGGAGGGACTGGGCGTTGTCCAACATATTTACAGAACAAATAAATGTTAAAAAAACAACTAATTTCTGGGGCTCCTTCCATCCTACGTACTGTGCTGCCCCCCCCCCCCCTCGAACTCACCGCTAGGTTGCTATAGGTTTTGTTTTCTTCGAAATCGACGTATGATTACAAGTTGATTCGACCCGACGAGCACCGCGTCATGAAACCATGACTCGCCAAATCAAAAAAAACAAAACAACTCCGGTCATCAGGACCAACACTCTGAGACTACATACTAAACATGAATCACAATGCCGTTTACCTGTCAGCAATTATCGTCTTATCATTCGTTTACCCTAGCGAGTACCGGCTCCAGTCAGCCGGCGGGCCGCGGGGATTTCATGATATGTTGTATGACGTTGTGTGCGTCGGCGCAAATCTTGCTTTATGCTTTATTTATCTGGCTTTGGTTCTTCTTGCTCTAGTCCAATCCAACGGTATCAATGGTGGCGATAATTCTGCATCACATTCACTTGCTGAAGCTCACTGTCAGCTACGGTCATAGAAACATGAACACAAGGCTTCCCGTCTGCTCAGCCCTATTTAAGCATGTTATCGCCTGGTTAGTACTGCAGTGGGTGACCATGTGGGAATCCCGGGTACTGTAGTTTTGAAATTTTTAATTTTGATTCTGCAAGTAAACTAGCGGCGTGAACTTGTGGGATTTCGCTACGGATGACTAAGACAGATGGAATAACGGTGTGATTCATGACGGCACAACGTCGACGTCTAACCCTCACCAAATACAGAAATCAAATGGCAGACGACAGGTTTAGAGACTTGGGAAGGGCGCGGGGCTCTAGATGAGATACTGCGTCTTGTCTTGACAAGAATATTACCAAAATCTATCACCAAATTAAACGCGACGGGTGCCGTAATTTTTTCAAGTTTTCAGCCCGGCACAACGTAACGTAACGCACCTAGCATAAGGCCTTGTATTATAGCCTGCAGAATTATTAAACTGAATACTCTAGAAAGGAAAGATCTTGCACCAAACTCGTGCCAGCTGTCGCCAGCGACATATATGATATATATCGTGGCGGCCATGGCTCGGCAGCGTCGATCTCGGGCAGCGTCTATGTCAACCCCAGATCACAACCAGTTTCTTTGTTTTGAAATATCTTGGCATGCACCGCCGTATCAGCAGAATATGCGATATCATATGTTGGACGAAGTACTTTTGAGCTTAAAAAGAACACAGCGACAATAATGTAAGTATTACAAGACTATCATACTATACGATTAAATAGCGGCACTAGGAGCTGATAGGAGACAAGCAAACACCAACCAGCTGAACGACCGTCTACCACAACGAATCAGTGACTCTGGACCTTGGACCTAAGATAGTTGTATTGTGAAAAGAATACGGGATCTCCAAAAAAACACTGCGCGGGTGCCACTGCTGTGGCGTCAATAATGGTGTAGGCTGTAGCTAATTCGCATCGTACTTCGTCGTGCAAACAAAACCCACGATTTCGGCCAACTCCGCCCAATGCTCACTCATCGCACAAGTGAAGAAAAAACTAAGGATAAAAAACTACAGTACCTGGGATTCCCGCATGGTCACCCACTGCAGTACTAACCAGGCGATAACATGCTTAAATAGGGCTGAGCGGACGGGAAGCCTTGTATTCATGTTTCTATGACCGTAGCTGACAACACGTGTGCTACATGGTATTTGATGCGGGTATGGTGAGATCGCTTGAATCACCATGAAAAAAGGCGGATTGAACACGGTTATAAACCGCACCTTTTGCAAGTATGGATAGGTAGTTTCTAATTAGGCTCCCTAAATAAAATTCTATTAGAGGTTCTTTGCAAAATTGTGGTACAGTTGCGCTTAGGTGTTGCGTCTAAATACTACATGGTCACCAAATAATACTCGCTTTAGCGACTTTCGACCCGGTTTTAGTTCATTTCCATTCCATCGCCCTATGGCAGCCTTTGTCGTCGTCTTTCTGCTCTGCTGCTACAACTTCTAGTTCTCTACATCTATTTATTACTCTGAGACGACGCTGTGATAACCTTTAATGCTACAATCTAGCATAACCAACGTACGAGTACTATATCTATTTGGATATCCGTAATTACACAACTTGGGTTCTTACAGATCGTCTACAGTTTGACTTTAGGAAGAAGGTCTTTTCAGCTCTAGAACTGCTACCGCGTTTACTTGCACATAGTACTAGTATTTCACTACGCAAAATGAAAATCGGCAAACCACAGACCGCTACCATGGGCACTTTCGATGATGTACCGATTCCATTTGCTACCCCGGCCTACCATCTTCCCCCCGGTCTACTCACGCAAGCCTTGATAGATTCAATCTACGAGTGGGCATTGGCAATACTAGATCGAGACCGAATTGGAGGTTCGTACGCCATCATTGTCTACGACAAGCTGAGGGATCGCCCTTTCCTCCGGCTAGCATTTCCAAGTCTTCCACTTCCGTCTCCGATTACCGTACCAGTTGGATTGGGAATCCATGTAGAGATAGTAGAGGGCCAAATTGTCGATGACTAGGTATGAACCATCCTCATCTGATTGTATTGCAGATGAGCGCTGACCAGAACAGTTTGCGTGATATCGGAGTACATTGTGCAGCTCCATGTGCGAGGATGCCCTGCAAAGCACTCGTTAAGAGGACTATAATATATTGGACTGTGTACGGAATATTGATGAGATGCTGGACGAGCTGGCAGCGATTGTATTGGTGTATGTTTATACTAGTAACTAGAGTAATGCCTGTAAGTCTGGATACATCCATAGGCCCCCAGAGTTTGTTTTCTCTGTATTTAATCTAGAAAAAGAAGATGGTTCCTCAACAGAGTACTTCTCGTATAGATGAAGCTCCTCCGGGCTCAGAATTTTGAAGTTCTAATAAGATTTCGCTACAACCTTGAACCATCTACAAGAAAGTTTTTAAAAGGCATCAACACACTGTAAAACTTGAAGTACTCCACCATCTGGCACTTCTTTTCATCATAACCACTTCGTGGCTCAATACGAGTATGATCTATCATCATCATCATGGCACTTCTTTTCGCACGTCGGATCATACAATATCACTCTAGTCACTCGAAGAACCGGGTTTGAATCAAGACCGCTGGAAACACACACGCCTGCCAAATAACACAATCTTTAGAAAAGGATAAAAAAGAACAAAACTACAGTACCCGGGATTCCCGCATGGTCACCCACTGCAGTACTAACCGGGCGATAACATGCTTAAATAGGGCTGAGCGGACGGGAAGCCTTGTGTTCATGTTTCTATGACCGTAGCTGGTAGTTGTGCCTGTTCAGTGTCTATGAATAGGTTACATGCGAGTGTGTACGGAGTGGATCTTTCAGCGAGTCGAGGGTACGGATTGGCCGACAAAGAAGCAACGAGGTTTGGATGCAAAAGGACCTCCTGGTCGTGGTTATCAACAGCCCCGTATTTTTTAAACAACCGACAAGATAATGAGACGGGTACCCGGGAAGGTGGCCTACCAAGTTGTCCCTTTCTTGAAACAAATACGACCAGAAATGTTGACAAGATCTGAAGCAATAACTACCGGCCTGCGCCACCCAGTTTATGCTTGGTTTCATGTGGCTATTGCAATAGCAGTCTTTGCACAGGTTTTGTTTCGTGTGTTCTCTTGGAGGGTTTGCTGGAGCGGTATGGAAGGCATGATGAGATATGGCAGTCGTTATCGGAGTGGTGTTATTACGGTGGGGCGGCGAGTGTGCGTGTGATCAAGAGCTGCACCGGATGTCACTCAATCGCCAACTACAACGACGTTGCGTGGCCATGATAATTTTTCTCGGGAGCCACTTTCAGGCGTCCAAAATTGGGTCTTCAACGCCTGTCATGGGGATGTTAGCGCTGCATGTAAGCGCGCACGCCATTTTGGTGCTTCTACTTGGTAGCGCTCAAATTATGGCAGCCTTACTGCCGGATAAATACAAGACAGGACATACTAATCCAAGTCAGTAATCCAGTTCGGTGATACGGCATCTAAGGCTGTGCTTGTGTCAGTTATTATGAATGTCTGTTTTGGTGCATGCAGTGAACAATGCTTGCAGAGCGACGACCGGCGAAGGACTACGGAAAAGACTGATTCAGTTCTCAAGCAGCCAATTTCCCAACTATCAACACTGAGACTGAATCAACTTCATTGTTCAAGAATGCCTACAAATCGTATAAGGAGTAGGTCCTTCATAACTATGAATTCAGCTCGTGATCACTCGTGACAAACGTGATCGGGCATGGATGCTGAAACGACCGGGCACCCCCCGCCACTCACATGGACCATTTTCGGTCCCGGCACTGTGGTCATCACGTTTACGCGCCAAGGCAATATACGATATCAAAGAACTCAATTAACCCCCGCCCGTGTCAACACCTCTAATATCTCTAATATAGTAGTACTCGTACAAACAGCCTGCGCGCGCCTCCATTATCCCCCTCCGCCAGTCCGCCTCGAAAATCCCCTAGTTCACATCACCACCGCTCAGCTTCTCATAGCTGACATCAAACACACCGCTCGTCTCTCCATTAAACAGCTGCGTAAACGCGCTCTCACTCAGATCAATCGTCGCGCCGTTGAAGTTCGCCCACTGCCCAGTGACGCCGCCGGCAACGCCGCTGCAGGTTGGGCACGTGTCGACGATCAGCACGTCGACCGTGGCCTGCGTGGCTGCGTTCGTCACCGTGATAGTCTTGCCGCAGTGCGGGTTCGGCATGTTCGGGTTCGCGTCCAGGTCCATGTAGTACGCGGCGACCAGCGCGCCCGGCGCAAAGTCGATGCCGCAGCCGGCCATGGGCACGGCGGTGTACGAGGACGCTTCCTGCTGTCCGGCTTTGCAGGACGAGATGTTGCCGCCGGCCCATTGCGGGTCGAGGCGCGGCTGGCACAGGCTGGCGGGGGCGTCTTGCGGCTTTGAGGTGGGGAGCGCGGAGGCTGTGAGCGCGCTGATGGCGGCGATGAGGAGAGTGGTGAACTGCATGGTGAATATGGATTTGGATGTAGGTGATTGTTTTGTGTGTGTGAAGTGGTAGAAATGTTCAAGAAATGAATGTAATAGTAGTAGTGTGGTAAGATTGAATGAATGAATGAATGTGTATCCAAAGAATGAGTGTGGAATTGCTGTACGAGAACCGGTCTGGAGATCAAAAACCATGGGCGAGCGCAGGTGCTTTTATACCGCCCTGTCCATCTTGCGTCGACCCAGGCGTCACCTCCCCGAATCGATCTACGCAGTGAGCATGATTATCAGCAGCGCGGGGCCGGGGGGCCTGGTCGGCGTCACGGGCTTCTAGAACGAAGGATGGAACGAGAGAATAAAGGAAAGAAGGAAGGCAGGAGGAACCTAACCGCCCGCCGGGGTTGCAAGGCCTGAAGACTCCACCGGCGACTACAAGTAATGTGATTCTAACCCTTCATTCTCGCAAACTAAACATGCTGAGATTTCTTAAACAATTGAGTCGTTTCATAAAAGATTGAGTTCATTCTCTCTGCAGACAAGAGCTATCTGTTATGTATAGGTGCATACTATACTATGCTGAATTTCCCCTGACGGTGCCTTAAGTCTGTATCAGCAGCGTTGCGCCGTACATTCTTAACGACATCTCTCACATCCTGCCAGCCTTATCCATCGTCCGTTATCCCACATGTCACCCCTCCAGCCCTGCCCCAGCGCCTGGAGCCTGAAACCCATCCACTAATGACCGGAGCCACCCGTCATGCACTTACAGCTGCGCCGACCGTAGACGCGATACGCGCGGCGGGACCTTCCGCTTTCGCATCCCGTGACTTTCCGTATTGGGTGTGGGCGCCTACAGACCGGTGTAGTGGAGTGAGGTGAGCAGGATTTTTGTGTTACTGCTGTCTGCAGGGATCGAATCCGCGGAGGGCTGGGGGGTATGCGTGGGCGCTGTAGAGGGCGTTCACCGGGGTGCGGGCGGCGTCAGCGGGCTTAGAAAGGGCTAGTGGGGTGGATATGGACGGGCGGGCGTGTGTGCGTTGCATTTTACGGTTCTGTGAAGCTGTAAGAGAAAGGGGAGAGGATAATAAGGGCACTGAGACCCTGGGGCCTGGCCCCACATGGTGTGAATTCCAGATCCGAGTGATACAAGATGCAGAAGTGACAATTCCAACACTCACTGACCTGGGACGCTGCAAATTTCTGATCTTGCTCAACTCATCTCTTCTCCTCCTGTATACTTAACAAACCTAACTACCAATTAGTACGATTATAGGTTCAACACGTTATCAGCACCAGTCTTCGAAATTAACCCAAATGTGATCTTCTACTCTGTCAATGACAGTTTAGCAACTGTATTGCTTTAGATTTTCTCGCTTGCATGAAGAAAGCTCGCTGCTTCATCTCTTGCTCACTGAAAGCTCTCACGAGCTGCTTCATCTCTCTATTACCCATCGCCCGAAGCAAGCAATGGGTGGCGCCCCTTGGTGCTGGAAACTAAAGCCCGACGCCATATAAGCGATTTCCTGGTGATGCTAGAATACAAGGATCGAAGCAATGTCCCAGAGGGACTTGCTGGTGATGCTAGAAGTTAAAAGCTCCAAGGTCTGAAGCATCACTACCAATGGCAAAAGCACTAATGTCTAATACTTCGCCAGAATAGCGGAACTATACTATTAGGCCCAGTGCTGTGCTTGAGTCTCATTAGGAGTCCAGTACTTTTCCCGTAGCAGTCTACTGCAAATACCAATGCTATGTGTTTGCGGTACAAGCCCAGGAAGACAGATCTCCTTGTCCTGAAATTCAGTGACAGAAGAGTTACTTATACGAGGTATGATATCTCTGCCTATTTCCCAATGATCTATGTCTGATTGCGGGTGCAGTATTGAAGAGGGGTGTTGGAATTGGTACCCTGTTTCATTCGGGTTAAGTCATCAATCATCAGCACGCGCGCCCACAATTTCGAAGTTGGTCGAAATAAAGCAGTACGAATGCATGCTGCAACTTATATAATGCTGCCGCAAATCTGGATAAAACTACGGTCAGTGTAGCAGGTGGCATTGCAGGCGCCCCACCGACAGCACTGACTGGGAATTGGGTTTAGGGGTTGCACTTGTACTTGTACGGGATTACATGGTGTGTGAAGAGAAACGCATGGTTTTTATGGAGCTATATATCGAGTAGAATGGTGTTGAAGCGCACTAGCTACTACTGGCAACGGACAGTGGGTTGTTGAAACCCGAAAGCAAACAGGAACAGACACAAAAGCAAAAACAAAAGCAGTAGCAGTATCCATTTTGGGACGCATGGCTAGTAGTCGTCGCCGCGACTCACAACCTCCTTCACGCCATCGTTGCGGAGCAGAATCGTCTGCAACCCAGTTAGTCAAGGCACATACCCGGTTCTGGAAGGATCAAGACTCACGTGTTCGCTCTGCGCCGTCTGGCTGCCCTTAACATCACACAGCGGCCAGTACTCCTCCACAATGCCCTGCTTGACCAGGTTCTGCAAGCCGAGAGCATACTTCTCCGCACCCGCCGCCTCGAGGTACCGCCTGCACCACACCAAGCTCCCGAAGCTCTCCGTCACAGTCTTCAGCACGTTACGCGCACTAGCAAGATGCAGCTGCGGGCGCTTCGCCGCCTGCGCGTTCAGCGAGTACCCAAACACGCCGCCGTCGTAGTCGTCGAGCATGATCCCGCGTCCGGTGGTGCCGAACGTCTCGATCGCAAACACCTCGCCCTCCTCCATGCGCTCCGTCGACTTGTTGCGGATGAACGGCACCGACTTGCCGCCGTGGATGTTGTAGCGCGTGATGTTGTGGCCGGTGATATTCCGCACGGAGCGCACGCGCGTGGTGTTCGTGCCCTGGATGACCTCATACGATTCCATCACCTCCTGCATCGCCGCGCCGAGCTCGGACATGCGCGCGTCGACGCCGGCAAGGCGCACACCCGTCTCCGTCGCCTCTCGCGCCGCGGCGAGTAACGGGTCCCATGTCGGATCCCATGCGAGCGTGAACGCGCTGTCGACAATCCACCCGTCAACATGTACGCCAAAATCAACCTTCAGCGTATCGCCAGCTGCAACGATCAAATCACGCCCGCGGGGATTCGGCGTCCAGTGCGCGGCGCAGTTGTTCAGCGACAGTCCCGTTGGGAAGCCAGGGCCGGCGGTGAGCGGGGAGGAGGGGGAGCCGACGAGAGCGCGGATCGAGCCATCGATCGTGTCTGCCAGCGCCGACAGTGACGTCCCCGGCCCCGTGGTGGCCCGCACGTGCGCGCGGACTTGCCGGTGCGCTTCGGCTGCGTGCCGGTACGTCGCGAGGAACGCGTGGTCCATATGCTGGCGTGAGAGCGCACGCTTTTCCTCCCCAGTTGTGCGGGCCAAATTCTCATTGTGGATCTCCTGGCCGGGTGGAAAGTCGCCGGCGGGGTAGAGCGCGGCGATTGCGACCGATGGCGGCGACGTCTGCGATGGCGTGCCTTTTTTGGCGTTGCGCTTGCGATTGCGCTTTCGTTTCTTCTTCTCCGGCTCTGCGGGGGCGTTGTTCACGTCTTTGCCGTCCTCGCCGCCGTCGCCGTCGTCCGAAGCGCTGCCCTGTGGACTGTCGCCGTCGGTTGCGTGGTGCGCTCCGCGTGGCTGGCCCGCGGAGGCGACGGGGAGCGTGTTGGTGCCGCTGGGCGGCTGAGGGGTGCCGTTGGGGGTTTTGGAGCCCATTGCATCAAGATCAAGGTTGTTGACAGGTCTTTAGGTGTTGTGGAATTGAGGGGTGACGAGGGGTGGTGAAAGAGCGAGGGAGACGGGGGAGTTGGGGTTTTAAGGGAGATGGGAGGTGGAGGTGGAGATGCGGACCGGGGTAATGTTGCACCGGTGCCGCGTCGATCGGGGACTAGCTCTCAGGCTATTCCCAACAGCGAACCTTTGCTTCTGAAGGAGACAGTCTACTCCAGAAAAGCAGATAGTGGTTAGAACTGGGAGACTGGTCACACTGCGTTTCATTGGATGTAAAAAACAATATAACAACAGCATCAGGTGACTCGGTTGCGAGTGATATCAGACAGCTCTTTGTAGATGCGCGCCCCTCCAGACGATCGAACTTGAAGACAGGCCACATAAATACAACCAGCAAATAAGTTCAAAATGCTATCTGTGCAAGATACCTATCTCAGTCAGCCGCCCTAAGAATCGATTACGTCGTCGTAGCACTCACACAGTTAATGTCAGTATCTAACTCTCCCATCAAGCATGGAGATGAAACGCTTGATGGATTTGTTGGCCAGTAGTCTATAACTTTTCCTTCTTTACGGTGTGCTCATATACAGAAACGGAAGCTGGTATTCGGCATGGCGTCTGCGATCTCGATACCGACCGGTGTGTTGTCGCCATGTGTAGTGCAGTCCGTCACAGATCCTGATTCGCAACAGCTCTAACCCATCATGGGACATCTCCACCGGCCCAAACAGTGACTAAAGCCAGCAACAACTTCAACTGTGCGCCCGCGGCCGCCTAGTAGGAGTATTTAGGTCTTCTTGCTGGGATGACTCTCAGGAGTAGGTCTTCTTGCCCAAATAACTCTCAAATACGCAGTCATTGAGGGCATAAATCTGTGGCCGTGATTGTCAATCAATTTCGTTTGCTACAACTCTGTCACGCTCTTTCAACCACCCCACCCTTTACGTTCCTTGAATCACTCTCTACTCGTTACTTAGCATCCATCGATATGTTTTTTCTCCACTTCTTTACCATTGCCGCTTTGGCTCTTTCGGGCGTCCGCGGGGCTGCTCTCCCAGTCCCCAACGACAGCATCGTCGACACCATCTCCGAATCCACCTCGGACGATCTCCCCCCACACTCCCTCGACATCTCCATCAAATACCCGACCTCCTTCCTCGACGACCCCCTCGGCGCCTTCCCGCTCGACTCGCTCCTCAACCTCACGGCCGTCACCAACTCCGACGCCGACGCGGGCCGGTTCACGCACCGCTGCGACACCACCGAAGCCTCGCCGACCAAGGCCGATCTGCAGGGCCTGGCCAAGAAGCTTGCGCTGACCCCGTTCTACCGCATCTGCAAGCAGACTAACAAGCTGGGCTCGCACTGCACCATGATGGAGAAGTATGGCAGCGCGGCGGTGAGCATGTGTGGCGCTGGCGGAGAGTTTATGATGTGCAAGGATATTGCCGTGTGGGTGTCGTATATCTGGGCGCGCTGTGCGGGGACTGGGAAGGGGCAGGGACATGCTGGTGGCGTGGTGGATCGCACCAAGACGATGAGGTTGGTGTTTCATTAGACAACTAATTAGTGAGTCGGGATAAATCAATAGATTGTGTTTAGGAAGCGTGTGTTTTGTGAATTGAAGGCTATATCTGTGCAGTTGGCTTACTTCAAGCTTGCTGTGATACATCGTGATTTACTATTTGCGTAGTTAAGCTTCATAACCTTTAGACTCCGGGCGTAATCAAACTTTTGAAGCACAAAGTCCTGACAGTATTGAGAGAACCCTTCACATACCACCCATAAGACACCAAATAAAGTAAAGATTTCGCACGAAATCTCACTGGCTGGGTTATACATACATGTACAGCTCGCTCTTTTGCCACTCCAATTCACGCAAAGAGAGCCTGTAGACGCTCGATAGCCACAATCTCCCGCTGGCTAGGTTCGGTGCCTTCTGCGAGCTGTGTTTTCCCAACAAGACCGGCCCAATATACTGCCTGCCACTCTGAAAACGTCTACTCCTCTCTCTGAACTAGTACCACACCGATTGGCTCCCGGCCCTCTTACAGAACTCCATCAGCAAACCGAACCACCTAATCTTGACTGCTTGGTATAGTAGTTATTTGGGTTTCTTCAATTGTGCATGGAAGCTGAATTCTCTGCCGCCCCAGGAAATTTCAAGCTGTGCAGTTTCCCTCTTACGTACAGATTTGGGAGTTCCAGGCGGAGATATGAGATTTTGGTTGCGGGGTGTGGCGGCTGGTTAACGGTTGGAATTCAAGTTTCTGTGGTCATATATCATAAATCATTCCAGTACACCTGTTGAAAAATGTGAACCATGTATATCTATGAGAGAAGATATGATTCATTATTTAACTCTTTTCAAAATGCTCTCCTATTGTGTCTAGTCTCGTCCCTAGCGGTGGCGTTATTGCTTGTACCTCGCTGGGTGGAAATGTGTGCAACGAAAACACCCGACTGGGAGGACTATATTGCGTCTCACTGGCGACAGAGTGGTCCTCCGGACCGCCCACGACGAAAGAATATTCACACCAATCTTCAATGACCTCTAGATATGTCTGGCAAAACGCCGTTCTATGAAACGTGCCGCCGGCAGCATCGGGTTCGATTATCATTAGGACCACAGGGTTGGGTATAATGAAGGTGCCACCTTCGCCAAACTCGATGGGATTTTGTCTCCCAACGACGACAGCATAGGTTTTGTCAAGGTCTGGCAGGGCAACCTGACTAGGTCCTACTTCGACCGACCATTCTTCTAGATGATCCCAGCCCCTTGCAGAACGCTTACCGTACTCATTCGAGGCTTGCTCAAAAAATGCATCAGCTCGATTGACTTCTCGGACTGGCATGGCCCGTGCAGTAAAGTGGAAATATCCCTTTTCGTCCACTTCGCCCTTTGGTGCGCCGTGCAACATCCAGTCTAAATGAACGGGTATCTTGTCCAGTGTAGTCTCAGCCCCTCCTTGCTCGGGAACCCGAAATTTCCCATCAGCTCCAATGACCGGGAAAGCCGGCATGGTAGACATTACCCTCAACGGCGGCAAATCAAACGAAATCCCCAGCCATGTTGCACGCCTTCCTTTCCGCATCAATTCTCTCGCCAGTGCTATAGTAGCCCCTGCACGATCTCCGACTTCAAACCCCGCTGGATCCAACTCCACATCAAACAGTCCCATAATACTAAATATCATATCCACCGGCCTTGAAGCTGTGCGTATCCATGCACTTCTCCAAATTGCGCCATCCCGACGTTGAGGATCCGGCCCCTTCTCATGCCCGTACACCGCAAACGCCGCCGCCCGGGTCAAATAAGTCTCCTGTGGTCCAATGATGTCGACATTGTGCTTCTCAAATTCCTCATTATCGTCTGTCGAATAGTTCAACCCACCGTGGCACCACCCTAGAAGATTTTTCAAACTCGCAATCCCACTCACCCCCTTCTCGAGCACCACCGGCGGACTACAATTGAACGTATGCACGATTTCTTTCTGTTCCGTCCACTCAAACAGACAGTAGGTTTTCTTCGGCAGCAGAGCTTCTTGCAATGTCCATGCACGTGTTGCCCAGCTAGTGCGCTCATCTAACCTCGCTAGCCGCCGCAATCCCCCCAATATTGCGAAGCACACCGTGCTTTCGCGGTAAATGCGCCCCATGCGCTGTATCTGCCAATTCTTGTCCGCGATAGAGGTTTGCACGATTGACAGCCGGTCAAACCATATCAAGTTGCAGTCGTGCGTGAGTGCGGCACGGCAGGCGGTCATAAGCGTGGTGAGTCCAACGGGGAGGGACAGTTCAATGCCTTTGATAAGGAACTCGCCGAGCTCGGAGGGAGAGGAAGAGAGTGGGGGGAGACCAAGCCATGGGTAGGAAGTGCAGGCGTAGGGGGCCGTGGGCAAAGAGGTGAATTCAAGACCAACCAGACGGTGATGGTTTACGAAGGCGGTACAGTCGAGGAAGCGATAGCGGTAGAGGGTGGCGTGCGGAGTTGTGTCAAAGGGAGTAGCAGTCGTGAGCTCGGAGAACGGGATGTCGAAGAATTTGACACCTTCTGGAGGTAGAGTTTTTCTAGATCCAGGATCGTGTCAGTGAAGTGTAGCACCAAACTAGCAGATCGAAGTGGAAGATACATACTCAGTCATAGTTGGAGCTGGGTTGGTACGAAAACTCAGTTTCTCGAGTTCTTTAGGGTTCAGCAATTGATCCTAGACTCCCTGCTTCTTTATCTCCATTCCCCAGCTGTTGCTCATGAGAGGGCGGGGTACGGCCGGGCGGGGTAGATGTCGTGTATCATGCATGCTAGACGCTAGGTGTTTCCATCCAATGATCTTCAGAACATGTTGCGCTCTTTACAGATCTTATCTGCTATTCGCAACTAGACTCTGACAATAAATTGCCCCAATTGGATCACTTCCAGACAGGACAATCCCATGTTAGAATGCTATAAGATGGTATGGGGGTTTTTAGACTGACTTCAGTAGTTTGGACTGCCTCTAAAACTTTCCATCAGTACAGACAAAAGAAACGTGATGCTGATGATAAATTGTTTTTACAGGTCATTGGTAAAATGAAAACCCGGAAGCTGATAGAATGCAGGATAGTGGGCCAGAGATCTTGGTGCCGATAACGTGTTAGAGATGAAGAAAAGAGTCTGTCGAAAGAGTCCGTCGAAGAGATGAATAATGAGACGGTGAGGGCAAGTAGAAAAATATGGCAGACGTGAAACATGGTGCATGACGTACGGATCATCAAACCGAATGATTACCGGTGCAGATGTGCGATTTCCACATATCCCCCAAGATACGCCATTTCGGCTTACTTATCCAGGCAAGCCGACCAAACACGCCATCAGTCATCCGTGCCGAGATCGTCTAGAACTGGCCGTGCCGAACGCAACCAAAAACAACGCGGCCTGGAATTTCTGGATACCTGCAGTCTACTTGATCTCGATAGCGCTTTACCGACACCAACCCATTGAGCTAAGTCCCCACAAGACGCAAAGCTATCAGCTACGGTCATAGAAACATGAACACAAGGCTTCCCGTCCGCTCAGCCCTATTTAAGCATGTTATCGCCCGGTTAGTACTGCAGTGGGTGACCATGCGGGAATCCCGGGTACTGTAGTTTTGCTCTTTTTTCGCACGCTCTGTACCAGGGTCACGTTGGCCGCCCTTTTTCGGGCAGTTGTAGCCACCTAGCCACAAATCAGATGGATTTTACCGGCCGTCGCATTCCAGATCGCTGGGTTGTTGGAATTGTCGATTCTGCACTCTGTATCACTCGGATCTTGGTTACCTGGGATCAGGTCCCAACTTCTCATTGCTCTTGTTTTGCTCTTCTCTTTCTCTTCCACTACACTTAACCTCACAATGGAACACGACCATACTTTATCTCTAACAAGAACGAAACACGCCACCAGAATGCGAGATCCGCTATATAATGTAAGACAGTTCTTACTGTGGAACGACTCACCCCTTTCCAGAGCCCCGGAACCGCGAGGAGAAACGCGTCTGCCTACAGTCCTCAACGAGATTAATATTGGTCAGATTGAATCTCTACGGCGTATACGTTTATTGATTGAACAGAATATAAGAAAAACAAATGCGTCAGATGCAAGATCTTTCTACATCCCTCAGTTCTATGCAACACGCCAGCTCTCATGCAGACCTATCAAACGCAGCCGAGAGCACATGCTATACTGCCCGACGCAATGATATCTGTTTGAAAAAGTTCCGCAATTTACTGAAAAGCAAGATCTTCGTGGATTCTTCAGGTACAGGGCACTTTCGCGACGCGGGGTTGGCGGTCTGTGCGACGGATGACTAATAAAACCCGGAGGTATTCTGTATCAACAAACAATAACAATACCTTGAATCTACTAAGTGATTCGACTTCTTGGAATTTCGATTATTGCATTGAATTGGCGCCATTGAAAGCTGGTGAACAAAATGCAAGATATTGCTGGTGTGCACGTGGAGACTTCCGGCGCAAACACAAGTGATGCAACTGTATGCAGCCAGCCTGCACCTCTCCGCGAACACACTGGAACGCCACATCATGCTCAATCAAAGTTTACGCAGCGCAGACGCATCGCCAGAACCTGCACCACATCGCTAAACCCCCATCGATCGCCACAGCTGTCGACTCTGGGCCACCCCCCACCACCAGCAGCATCTTGCAGCGTCGCGCAGCCAAATAAAGTCCAGTAGGCAACCGCCGCGCGCCTATAAATACCACACCTCCACCACTTGCTCGCCCCCCCCGCACGACCACCCCGCACGACCACCACCCCACCACCCCAGTTCGAACCTAGTATACCAACCGACGTTCCGCCCACAATGTCGAACGGCAGCGGCCACGTCCTCGGCTCCGCGCCCTCGCCCCTCCCTGCCGTCCCCGCCGAGCCCTCTAGCCTGCGTCTCACACGCCTGCAACAATTTGACCCCCCGCGGCCCAAGAAGCCCGGCCCGCCGCGCCACCGCATCTGGCAGACGCCCGAGTACCACCGCCGCTTCGAGCCGCGCGAGATCCTGGAGCGCTCGCCGGAGGAGATCGAGCGCGACCGCGTGCGTGCGCGTGAACGCAATGCGAAACGCGCCCAGGAGCAGCGCGAGGAGGCGACGAGGAAGAGAGTGGCGAAGATGGAGGAGGAGGCGAGGATGAGAATGGAGGCGTCGGAGAGGCGGGCGGCGCATGAGAGGGAGGTACGGGAGGCAAGGGAGGCGCTCGAGGCCGTGAAGGTGGCGGAGTTGGCGGCGAGGATGGAGGGGGAGTTGAGGGTTGCGGCACCGCCAGCGAGTGGAGAGGAGGAGAACGATGGAAAGGAAAAGGAGCAGGAAGAGGAGGAAGAGGGGGAAGAGGACGCGGATGCCGAGGAGACGGAGACTGCCGGTGATCGCGGGAAGCAGCCGGTTACTCGCGAGACGCTGTCACTGGCCGAGCTGCGCGAGATCCGTGCGAAGGTGTTTGAAGCGATGGCGGCCAGCAAGAAGGACTAGCGGACGCATACTATCACAGGTGGATGCTTTACGTGTTTCTGTGTTTCTGTGTTTCGGTAATTAATAAACCACGGTTCATGCACACTCACTCGAATATTATTCCCCAGTCCTTTGAGAACTGTAGTTTTGTGCACTGTGATACTGCTATCTAATCTATCAAACGTAGCAGCCTTGATACATAAAATCCAGTACCGTTCCTAAGCTATTTGCTCCGTCGCGGCCCGGAGAAGTGTCAGGCAGCCACAGCGGCAGCCACCCGCGACAATCCACCACGTTTCTTTGTTCTTCCTGCATAACACTAAACACCTCCCGCAGCAACCAGCCAGACCCCAGCCAGCGGTTTCCCTACTTTGCGTGCTTTTGGTGCCACATCTATTGGAGATAACCGTATTTGTAAAGCACAGCTGATCAGAAAAAGCGATCAAGAGCGCCTCAGAACAAGAGCGCCGAGTTGTCGAGATCTGTGTCGGAATTGTCGATTTTACACTGGCTATCATTCGGGGCTTCATGTGAGCGGTTCAGATCTCCTCCCTTATTCTGCTCTCCTTTTATTGTCCTGTACAGCCATACAATCAATGAACACGATCATACTTCCATTTCTAATATAAGATGCGCACATGCCCAAACCCAAAGATACGGCCGGCAGTGTCGAATTGACACTCTGACTGCATTTACTTAGCTTCGGGAGAAGTTTTGCTCCGGCGGCCTGGAGCTTCGGGCGCATCCGGCGACCGCGGGTGATGGTGCGGAGACCAGCGGCGGGCCTGACGCTAGCGGAGCGCTTGCGGTAGCGCTGCTGGAAATCAACAGGGAGCTTCTTGATTGAATTCCGGGGTTCCGGGGTTTAGATTTTCGGGCTTTTCAGGCCTGGATGGGTTATTTTTGGGTACTAGCTTGAGAAAACTTATCGATTGATGGGGTTGAAAGCTTCAGACTTGATGTTGTTGCGTCTAGCGCACCGCTGATAAACAACGAGAAAGCTACAGGTTGTGATACAGGTTGTTGAACGTAAAAGACGTAAGATTGTATTCATTGGTTGAGATTTTTACAAGAAGAGAAGAGAGGAGAAGAATAAGTGCAAATAGATCCTAATCCGCACGCATGGCCAAAACCGAATGATAAGATTTCAACACAGGTTCTGCACCGAGCAGTCGTCTTTTGTAAAAACTGGCGGAGTTTGGGTTTCTTTACGGTTGTGGCCGTCGTGGGTCTGGGCCTATACAAGTATAGACGCTAGAATAAGGCTTCCAGGCTTCCAGGCGTCTCGCCTTCTAACTGGGAATCCAATTAACCGCCAGGCTCATCCCCGCCGGCGCCCTCGGTCTCTAGGGGAGGCCTGAACTAGCAGATGTCGCGGGCATGTATATAACCCGCTCCACCGCACCAGCAACATTCCCTCTCACCACCACAGCCACTCACACTCACATTCATTCATTCACTTACCCGTCAACTCACTCACTCATCCATTCACTCACTCATCCATTCAACACTCACTCCTTCCACCGCAACCATGCAGTTCCCACTCCTCGCGCTCCTTTCCCTCTCCGCCGCTACCGCAGTGTCCGCCATCACTTGCTGGCCCTCCCCCAACACCGACTCCGACTCGGACCAGACCTACAAGATGGCGCAGGACATGTGCGACTCGTCGGCAGGCGACTGGACGCCCGGGACCGCCGTGAACTACATGTACTCCACCAGCTACGACTCGCCGCAGTACGAGGGTACCACGCCAGAGACATTCAAGGTGAAGCAGATGGACCGCCGCACTGTCGTTCGTAAGTACCCGCAATCCTACCCCATCCCCAAGTTAGATAGGCAGGCTGACAGAGGCTGCAACAGTGTGGGTGCATAAGCGCAACAGCACCGCCGTGACGTCGGCGCAGGACTGCAAGATGGCCGTCAACGCGATGATCATGGGCTGCCGCTACCCGAACGGCGAGAAGACGCCGACCGTCGACCGCGTGCCGTCCAACATGTATGGCGACGAGGGCACGCAGGTCGAGTTTAACTTGGTGATCCAGGACGGGGATCGGACGTATACCAAGACCGGGCCTCTGTAAAAGACCTGGCAGTACTAGGAGCTAGCTTGGGGCCGTCGACTGGTTCGATTTTTTGCGCGGTTATATCCAAGCATGTAATTTTGTAGTTTTGTGGACACACGCTCGTTTGTAGTTGTAGTTTGTAGTTATTATTGTGGCGGGCGGATTTGTATAAGAGGATGGAGAGAAATTTTAGATGTTGGGACAGAATTTGATGGCCTTGCCAGTGATTTCTTGGACACGAAATTCGTTTTGTGCTGAAGTCTGAAAGGCCTGTGTTCATTCCATCACTAGCTCGGTCGTAACTTCTCTCCCCTGTGCACATCTCCCAACCGTCACTCCCCAAGTTCAAAATCTATGCTCGATCCATCATTCTCTTGAACCGCCTACACCTCCTACAAAGCCGTATCCATCCAACATTAGATCCACCCGTGCACAGATGTGGTCGCTGGACGGCCACGACAGGGAGCGACGTCGCTAGCCCACCGAATCCACCAATAAAAAAGTTGGCAAAACTACAGTACCCGGGATTCCCGCATGGTCACCCACTGCAGTACTAACCGGGCGATAACATGCTTAAATAGGGCTGAGCGGACGGGAAGCCTTGTGTTCATGTTTCTATGACCGTAGCTGGGATTGCTTAAATGTTGGGCCATATTTTCAGACACGATGCCGATATCCGAGGTACAGTCGTCAAGAGTATTTGTTTGTGTGGACGGTGTATATCGGCGCCACTCCGGAACACCCGTACTGACACCCTCCCCGCCGGCGACCAAGGCGAATTTGGCCCGCCGGCGGGCTGGAGAGGCCAAAGCGCAATATCTTATACCTCGCGTAAAACAAAAATTCTTGCCTCCACAGTTGAATAACCTACTTCATCAACGCAATCTCTGGTAATTACCGGCCATTACATGTAATCATGATGCTGAATCCAAAGCGACCGAAATTTGAACAGCGCATGAAAGCCACAGAACACAAATTGCACAATGTGGTCTTCAAGAACCGGGCCTATCAGCGAGGAGTCTTATACAGTCACTGGCGATGGAACAATATTAATAAGTCCCTTCCCCTTCGAATGGAAGCACGCCCACGGTCTCCTGCCGTGGACAACGACCCGAAAACAGAGTATGTACATGGATAAGGCACAGTGGAATTATGGATGCCATCGGAGAATTGGTGATAGGCGGCCACCAGTGATCAAGAGAACGAGTGGATAGTACAGTATGATCAGCAAAAAGCAATCGTAAAAGTAGATCTTACATAGTTGTATCCACTCTAGGCCTCAACGGAGGAGTCAGTACGAGATTCTCAAAGTTTAAACCCATCCTGCTTCTCATCTCGCTCTTAGCTAGTAGTTAATGAGCTGTCTCTGTTACATACCAACCTTCGTGCTCACCTGTAGTCAAATCAGACCGATACCAGTCCTCGCTCTTCGCTATTCGCTCTGAGTCGCTCCGAAGCTGCAACGGTTATGTAGAGCATCGGGCCAAACAGAACACCTTTCTCTTACCCAAAGCTCCTGCACTCGCGTTTAATAGTCTTATCATTACTACTAAATTATTTGGTCCGCCAAGATGCCCGCAGGCGGGCCCACTTCAACTTAGTGGCCGGCGGGGGGGGTGTCAGTACGGGTGTTCCGGAGTGGCGCCGGTGTATATATGCACGTGCTCACTCAGCGATTGTAGTTATATCCAACTCACCCTTATTCGTTAACTCGGCAACCTGCAAATGTACATACAATTCCACGCAATCGGTCTCAATTTGCGCACGACTGAGGAATAATTAGAAATCTCGGCATGTGCTTTATGTAATAGTACTCAACCGACTGAGGATTGTTGGAATTCTCAATTCTGCACCCTGTATCACTCGGATTTCAGTCATGTGGGGCGAGGTTCCGGAAGTTCATCCCCTCAACTTGACTCTGCTCTTCTCTTTCTCTTCTAGTACACACTTAACCTTACAACCAACACAAGCATAGGCCCATATCTTACGAAAGGATGAACTGATAACAATAAGCAAGGTCTTTAAGCGATAGCATTGAAATTTACATGTTACATTACACGTCCAAGCTCGGGAGTACTGCCCAATTAGCCTCGCGTCTAAATTTTGCTGTTTATGCGCGTGCTGACTTGGAAATCCAGCTGTCTCCCACTCAAAAGCGTTACACTTAGTTACGGCCTGGCGAATTCAGTCTCCGGTGAAGAGTTCCGCAGAAGAACAGCGATTCTGGCCTGGTATCTGGCCCTGACGCTTACACAGTTACATGCACAGCGGCTCTGTGTTCCGGCCAATAGTGGGGATGCAAATACGCCCGATAGTTGGCGAATCTGCGAGCGCCACAGCAGGGGCACGCACGTCGACAACGTGCCGCCTCACTTCGGTTGGACCTTTATGCCGAGTTCAGGTTAAAGGCAGAGCGGCAATCTCGTGCATACATACCGTGATGGTGTCTGTTTTGCTTGCGGCGACCGAGATGCAAAGAAACACAGCGGGCATGTTCTGTTTACTTTATGTGTTTATAAGGAGATGTTCCCAATCCCTCGGACGCCACCCTAGCAGCCCTAGTACACCTTGTCAATTCGCCTGTGCCGCCGTGCTGGAACCGAAATCGCAAAACTAAGCTTGTATCTTCTTGGCACGACAACAGTCTGGTCTACTGTGAGAGTAGTGCGAAGGCCCCTTTTCCAAAGGTACGGATAAACATATACACGACCGAAAAGATGCGATGGAACGAGATATATCCATCGCCCGACAGAACATACACATAAATCTGTTGCTGTGCGGTCATACGTCAAAGACACGTTACCTCCACGCCCAACGCCCACTGTCTCAGGAACCTTTCTTTTGCAGCTCATTTTGATCCTGATCGCCCACTTCCGCAAAACCCTATTTCAACAACCATCTCCCGGGCGCCCCAAACAGCAAAATTATCCCTCAACCCTCCCACCAGCACCACCACCGGCCATGCTCCCCCGCCACGTCGCCCGGGCAGCGCTAAAAATACAGCTGAAGCTCGCCGCCCACCAGGCCCGACATGTACGACCATCCAGGTTCTGGGCTCGTCGGCGCGCTACAAATCTCCCAAAGCAGCGTCGCGCGCGCCATGGGCCGCTACCTGGCGCGCTACGGGGTGGCGCTACAGCAGCACCTAGAGTTTGTTTTTTCCACGCGATAGGAGACATATAAAAAGGATTTTGCAGCCCGGCGTGGTCGTCGTCGTCGACACCTTCTCACTCGCTCTTTACTGTCCAGACCCTTCTACGTTCGTTTTGTTTGATCTCCTCGGCCGTGCTTTATCGCTCTCGTTACAATGCGCATCAGCTTCGGCGTCCTCCTGTTTGCGGCCGTCGCGGCGGCGAGTCCCTACGGTTATGAGCAGCCGCCGGTGACGAAGACCCGGACTGTGACAAGGACCAAGACGACCGCCGGGTATTGCCCGAAGCCGACGACTGTTACGCGCGTGACTACGAAGACTGCGGCGGCGTACTGCCCGAAGATTACGGTGACGGTATGAAGCTCTGCTCACGATATGTCGGTGATGTGTGGGAAACTGACGGGAGACGTGGCAGGCTACGAAGGTCAGCACTAAGCTGGGCGCGGTGGTCACGAAGGTTTCGACAAAAGCGGTGCCGACGACGGTCTCTATTACTATCAGCGGCGACGCTGAGGTGCAGACAGAGACGGTTACCGATACTGTGACGCTTACCGGCGATGGGGATATTGTTACCAAGACCGATACCGTCACTGACACCGTGACGCTTACCGGCGATGGGGATATTGTTACCAAGACCGATACCATCACTGACACCGTGACCCTCACCGGCGATGCGGAGATCGTGACGAAGACCGATACCAAGACAGTCACCGACACACTGACGCTCACCGGCGATGCGGAGTTCGTAACCAAGACCGATACCGTAACCGACACTGTGACTGACACCGTCACCGACACCCTAACACTCACCGGCGACGCGGAAACCACTACTAAGACCGATACCGTGACCGACACCCTCACGCTCACCGGCGAGTTAGAAACCAAGACCGTGACCGACACCCTCACCCTCACCGGCGACGCCATCACGCAAACCGCCACCGTAACCCTCACCGCCACACCAGCGCCCACGGAAGGCTGCGCCTGCGCCGCCGGTCCCATCGAGCTCAACGGCGGCTTCGAAAACGGCGACTTCGCTGTCCAAAACGGCGACAACCCATGGCGCATCTGGAACGCCAACAACTACAACTTCGGCACCGACGGCTTCTTCACCGGCAACTCGCGCAGCGGCTCGCGCTCACTGCGCACCGAGGGCTCAGCCTCGAACTGGGGCTTCACCGTGCGCGCGAGCTTCTATCTCCCGGCGTGCGCGTGCCGCGGCGTGCAGGACTACGCGTTCGAGATGTGGGTCAAGACGGCCGCGACATGCAGCGGTGCTTATGCGAGAGTCAATAGCGTCGAGATTGCGAGGGCCGTGCCTGGGTCCGAGTGGACGCGGATTGCGGGTACGTGGCGCAGTGCGACGCACCTCGGGCCGTATGCGCTGGATGTGGCGGCGAGCTGCACGCAGCCTGGGGTCGTGAACCGGCTGTTTGTGGATGATGTGTCGATGGTGGCTATTCCGGGTGCGCAGGCGCCGTAGAGCCCTGGGGAGCGTTGGTTCACACGGTTGCTGTGTGTGTATATATGAGATTTTTGGGGTTGTAATTAGTTGGCATAGTAAATATATTTTGCGCTTTAGTCTGCCGATCGTTGATCTCTGGCGGGGGATCGGCTGGCTGTTGGGTTGAGCGGTTTGCGCAACTTGCAGGTCATGGCGAATCTGGTGGGCGGCCTTGTAACGGCGCCAACTGGTTCTTCTGACAGCACAGCACCGTGTGGTATACCGGTTTTGGCTGGAGATAGCCGTGTACTTACTGACCGGGACAGCTTGTATAATATGTAAGTAAGTACGCAAGATGCGGGCTTCTCACATTCTGAGACAGAGCTACAGATATTTCACAGAGGAGTCCACCGCCGCCGCCGCCACCGCCGCCCAGTCGCCCACGCCCACGCCCGCGCCCGCTGATATCCCGTCCAACCCAGCCCAGTCTTATCTCACTTCCGCCAAAGCTCCTACTGCAATTCTCCAACGCAATGTATGCAGTCGAGTATGAAGAACCCCACACAGCTTTTCACCAATCTGCATATATTTGCAATCAACAAAGAGCTCCGTTCTACGATAACGATTTTATTTGCCCATGGTTGTGTTGAAGTGTCCCCAACCGCATTAAGACTGCCGAATACCAAAGTCGTTGGGCAGTAAATGAAATATCCAGCCAAGAGTACTGTTTGGTGGGCCAAGCCGAAATTATATTCTGGTATCGGACTCTAGAGGAGCAGCAACGTCAATCTGGGAACGGCGGCCTGGACAGCTAGCTGGGGGGCGGACTTTGGACGGATTGTAGGGTTTTATGAAACACCTGTTGGAAATCATAACGATCGTGACATTCATTGAGAAAGACAAGAGCAGAATAAGGGGAGCCAAGCTCACGTGCCCAGACCCGAATGACCGCCGGTGCAAAAATACCATCTCCAAAAATAGCCACGGCGCCCAAAAAAGCTATCCGAGATCCCACTTCCGGACTCGGGACGGGGGCAGCTCCTGTGGCTACTAATTCTGGATTCGGACGTTGGCAGTTGCTATCCTTGGACGGCGGCCAGAAATCGACGGACATAGGGCGTGCAGCGAGGCACAGACTGCAGTATACTGTTCTGTCCCCGGCCCGAGATCTAGACGCATGGTACGCAAGGGATTGAAGGCGTGGTAGATTGGGCTGCGGCGGGTTCGACTGGTAAATTGATGTGATGTGGAAATAGGGCTATACGCCGCGCGCCGCCTCCTGAGGCCACGAATTGGCTGCAGGAGGTGGCTGGAAAGTGGGTATTGCGGATTATGGCACTGGTTTCGATAACGATAATACGGAGTCTCACGGGGCTGGAATAGTATTCTATTTCGGAAGCTTTATGTATCTACTACAGAAGCAAGCTTGGCTTCAGCTATACCTGTGCCCACGCCTTTGCGGCCAAGGTGCGCTGCCAACTCGACAAGACCGTAACAAATGCCGTAGCCTTGCTGTTTTGCGATGCTTTGGGCACAGGCCTTGGTATTTTTGGGTGCTTAGCCACTTGGATTTGATGTGGCGCCGGGGCACGTCTGGAAGATTTCCCAGAATTGGCAAGAATAGAATGGTGAAAAAATGACTCTGAGGGCACTGTTCCGGGGCCGTGGCAGGATTTTGGCAGGAGTTGAAGCTCGGAGCCCCGGGGCATTGCCATATTGCCCAATTTTTGCCCTTGGCCCGAATAATGACCCAAAGGCCCCAGGGCCGAGCGGTACGGTAGATTTGAATATAAATATCCGTCTTCCCGCATCCCCATCGATATCCCATCCACATTCACATACACACATACATTTCTATCCACAATCAAATCTCAATCTTCGACAACCATGCAGTTCACCCTCCGACCTCTCCTGTTCCTCACGGTCCTTACCTTGGTCTCGACCCTCACCCTTGGGTCACCTCTCGCCACTCAACAGCCCGACCAGTCCGCCGACCTGATCCTCTCGTCCGACGTCTCCGACAACAACGCCGTCAACACAACATCTCCGATCCCCTCTGACCTGGACGTCGACGCAGCCGATGTCGGGGCCCGTTTCACCGGCACCGTCAAGTGCGACACAACCGCGGGCTCGCCACGCCTTCACGACATCGACACGGTGATCCGCATGGTGCGCCAGCGCAGGGACTGCGGCAAGAGGACCAACGGCTGCTTCCAGATTGCGCGCCACGGACCCCACGCGGCGGTGAGCATCTGCGGTCGCCCTTGGTTTGAGTTCCCCAGCAACTGCGCTCAGATTGCGGGACACTTGCAGCAGATCAAGAATAAGTGCACGTGGACCCGGTACGCTGGCGGACGCTTTGTGATGAAGGATACCTGGATTGCATTGCATAAGTAGATGGTGGTTCTAAAATGGTGCTGGGATGAAGCTAGAACTCGGTGCTGTACATGTTGGTATTTAGCTGGGTTGGGTTAAATGAAATGAAGCTTCTGGTGTAATTTGTGGAACTCGGGGTGCGCGTGAGATGATGTGAGACTGTGATTTTTAAACGCTGTGCTTGCTTGTGTAAACCCTATACTTGATATATTGTAAAGTAGATGGGGCCATGTACTTGCCATGGGACGTGCCCACGAACATTCAGAGCAGAATTGTAAGAAGTCATGACCAAGCACTCGTACGCACCCTGAAAGGTATCAGGACACACCACCATCCCGAAAACAAGTCTTCCTGGAAATATAGCAAACTACAGACCCCATCCACGCCGTCATCAGTCACTCACAAATGTAGATTTCCAGACGCCGTACACACAGCACAGAACTAATCGATTTCCCACTCCAAAACCTATCCATCGGTCACAGTTCCAATGCACATCTAATACCCGGAATGGGCAAATCTGCGCACCCAGACAATAAACTTGCCCAATTCGCCATTTCTACCGCACATTGCACCACACGTCGTCTCGCCGGCAAGCGCGGACGAAAATCAGGCCGTGTATCCTCCGGGGCGTCGACGACCATGCCAATCCCATCGACCGTCGCGCAACCGCAGCAAGAAGCGCCTTTCCGCCGGCTCTTACCTTGGAACATGCACCAACTCTATGCACTCCACAACGCACCGGTACATGGCCGGCTAGAACGTAATGCACGCGGGACCGAGGGCCTGTGATCTGAACACCCCCCGCAGTACCGCGTCTGTGGTTCTGGCAGCTATATCCCGCTGAGTTGAGTCTAGATGGATCGAGTGGATGGAGTGCTAGATGTTGGACATGCGGAGTGGTGTGAGGGTAGAAGAAGTAGAGGGTAAGGAGCGGACAGGGCATGTTTTCCTTGCGCGCGCCGATGTTCAGTCTGTGGAAGGCAGCGATACCTGTGTAATTCTGCGTGTCTACCACCTATTTCCATTATAGGTCCCGTAATTCACGGTATCATCAGCTACGGTCATAGAAACATGAACACAAGGCTTCCCGTCCGCTCAGCCCTATTTAAGCATGTTATCGCCCGGTTAGTACTGCAGTGGGTGACCATGCGGGAATCCCGGGTACTGTAGTTTTGCAAACCTTTTGCAGTCCTCTATGGTCATTCGGTTTTGGTCATTTGTGCTCAGGTCGCCTGGCATCTCATAGCCATTGCTCTGCTCTTCTCTTTCTCTTCCTTTACACATTCGAATCAACCTCAACTTGTTGGAGGTGCAACTTTAGCACCGACAATCACTCGGTTCTGGATTCAAACTTGAAGAGTTTTCTTTGTCGCTAACCTAATTTTCTCTGTCTGAACACTTGCTTGCTCCTGTAAAGTACTATCTCACAAAGTTACACCGACTATCTCTTCTCTTGTGACTAACTGTGACTCTCTCTTGAAACAGTTTCGCTCCTCCTCCAAACTTTACGTCGTCAAACACAACGGAACACGATCGTAACTTCATTCAGAAATGATCATATACAACACAGCCTAGAATCCAACTATGGCTGCCTAACCGAGAACCAACAAAAAGATCTATGAAACCTCACTTGTTCACACCGCTGCTACGCAAGCCAACCAATGGACACTCTACAAATCTCTCTCCGATCCATCACACATGAATATGTAAACAATTACACTGTTCGTTACAGGATATTATTTACCCGAGCTATAAATTCCTCGTATTTACGGTGGATTGGGTAAGATCTGTGAGCGAGGAAAGATCTGGTTAGTTAACGAGTGGTCTAGACTCAAGACAACATGTAATATTTGCATTTCAATCACGAATTATCAATCACTATTCGACATTCAGGCTAAACCCCCCGGTGATCCTCGCCGTCGTGTAAGAGAACAGAATAACGGGCCGGAATATCGGTTCTTCCGAGGAAAAGGATTTCCTCTGTGGATGCCGTCGGCCCCAGCCGGTGTTCTCCGTCCAAGTTCAATAATAGAACCAACATATAAAATTTGTGCTATAGAAACGGCCCCAGGGTCCAGGAAACTCTCCAAACACAGCCCGAGCGGCTTGCGTGTCGACTCTAGTGCTGTCAACGTAACTCTACACAACCACATATGTCGCTGATTGCCGACGGCCGTGTACAAGAGTAACAAACTTAGTTAAAGGCAGTCGACGGTGACATGAAATGTGTAGCCCCTACCGCCTACCATCGCTGTTTTCTGACTGCATTGTGTGTTCTGCAACGTCAGGCATTTGGAGCAAATCTTCGGCTATGAATAGTTATGTGCAGTGGAATCTGTCGATATAATAGACCGCCGTCGGCCGCCGGTCGGCTATTGTCACAGCATACAGGCCATCCCATGGTTGCTTTTTATTTCTACGAGGGGGAGCTCGCTCGGCCTCTAAGGGCTCCGGCTCCAGAACTGAGTGCGAATTCGCCCCCACTGTCGTACTGAGCAGGTGCGCCGCTTTTTGACAGTTGCTCCCGTCGGCCCGAAAACTAAGTAGTAGCACAACGGGCGAGCGGAGTACAAGGTGGGGTAGCTGAACCAGTCTTGATCATTGCTATCAATCAGCTATAGTACTTGGTGAATATAGAAAGTGTTGTGTCTGAGGGACTTTCAGATACCCAATTATAGGAGAAACTTGCCGATGGTCTTAAGCTGGGCTTTATTCATCCTCCTGAATATTTGTCTTAAGGAGAAGAAATAAGCGGTCAGGCAACTAAACAAGGCCGCGCTGAGTATTCGAGACCTGGCATAATGGATCCAACACGAAAAATTCAGATTTCCAAGTGCCGTCAACCAATAGAAGTTGGGTTCCATGCACCAGAAGCACATTAATCATGCCAGACTGTATTTGTACAAGTTTAAAGATGAATTAGATTCTTGTTCAAATGGATGTTTCGGATAATCTTACTTGCTTATTGAGGCGTCGTTGAATCGGCCGTCTGCGATCACAGACTCAATAACTCCAGGTTTTGCATTCGTCAAATCCATTTAGGCATCTTATTTCCTGATATTCTACTGCAGTGAGCAGCATCGTGCATGTGGAGATTCCATATGGCAGTCTTGACTCTGATTTCTATGTTTGTTCGGCTGTGAATGGATCCTCTTCATCGGAAACTCGGGCCCGTACAGTAGTCCAAGGCGCTGTTTTCCGTAAGAAGAATATGATGTCCGTGGAAGTAAAAGGAAGAAAATTAAGTAGCTGGCCAGTAATAGAGTCTGTGAGACACATAGTCGTATGTTAGCACCATGAAATCACAGAATCGAAACAGCCTCCGGCGTTCTTCAAATACAAAAAACACTGCAGGATCGATCAGAAAAGAGATTTACCGTGTAGAATCTGAGAGTTTGTGCACTAAGGATAGAAGCGAGAAAGGCTCAAGAGATTCCTGTGCTAGCTGTTAGCAGTGAACCATCTTGGAGATGGGGGATTGTAATGGAGCTGTGGCTATACGTACACACAAAGCCGGGCCTGTGACGGTTCGTAGTTCGAAAGAGCAATGCAAAGGCACGAAAGCCGAATGTCAACTGGTATTATCCACTCTGGCCGCTGGTGAAGTACTGCAACCTACCGATTGCAGCCCTATTCGTTTCTATCAAGCTAGTAGCTGGTGTGCTTTGTGTTTCTCTCTGTGGTCAAAACACCTCGCTCGTCAAGATTTTCTCCACAATGTTTTACTTTACCCCATCGTAGCCGCGTCGTGTCCGGCAGCCTTGTATCCGACCGCCTTGTATCCGACGATCGAACGTTACAGATCCCACCTATACAAGGGATTTAGTTACAAGCTAGCCAACACACAAGCAGCAAGTCAAATGACGCGACGAAACTAGGTCGACGGCTCGGTAGACCCATACGCACCTGAGCGTTGAGGTTTGAATCTCAGGCCATATTTGCAGCTACAGAACAAAGTACATAGCACAACTGCGGGAACTTTAGTACGGGATCAGACATCATCGGACGAACTTCTTCATTCATGAGTGACAACCCATGTTTGCTCGCTAGTACGGACATCGGGTGTCGGTGTCTGATAATAAACCACCATGTTCATACTTAGGAGGATTCGGAGCGAAGCAGAACGTTTCCGTTGGTGTTGCGGATGAAATATTTGGGAGTCCTTCTTTGTGGGGATATTCCTCAACACTGGAGACTTGATTCCTCTTAGTTACTGTAAGATTAGATAGAGTTTCAACTGCGGTCTAAGACGCAAACATGATGTATCACTATTTTGAAGAATCGGTATGTTGTGCGTGACCTATAATCTTGAAGTTCTAGATTTCTTTACTCAATTTCCGAGTTGAAAGATTCATCCTGGCACTGGAATAGGCTTGAAGCAAACTGATAAGATGAAATCTACAAAATATTCATGCGATCATGGCTAAATTGTGCACTTAACCACAATAGTCATATATCCTAGAATTCAATTACCAAAGAATACTTTATTTACCGTTGTATATTGTTTTTTCGATTCATTTATAGGCTGTCCTGCAATTAAGAACTCCACTACATACAACTTGATGGTTGAGTAGTCCAGGGCAACATACCTTGCAGGGCATGTCGCAGTGAATATGACGTCGAAAGCTATGGGTTCACCGGGGACTAATCTATTTGACTCTGGGGGCGGATGGATGGAGGGGCATCTCAGGGTTGCCAGCATGTTTAATTGGCGCTTGGTTGGATGTTTCCTGTTTCTTTTCGTCGACTCGGAATGTCCCCAAAATCGGGATAGACGAATCATCGGTGCGTCCGAGCCTCGAGGGCTGCAAACTTATCGAAATTAACTACTGCCATGATTTTCCGTCTCGCAAAAAAAAACCCAAAGCCCAGATATCAGGGCCTCGCGGAGCACAAGTTCTTTTTGGTACGCTCGCCAAAACTTCGCCAGAACACAGCCCACGAATCGTCGGAATCTCACCACATCAAGTATATGGCTCCGCTATCTGCGGGGTGGGCTGGGGTGAGCAGGGTCGAGCACCTTGAGGCCCTGCCGCCCACACAGCAGGCTGAGCTCCTGAGAACTGCTGTCCACCTCACCAATTACAATTCTGCAGCATTTACCTCGGGAGACCCGACAAGCTGGAAAATTGCTGCCACATATTTACTAGACTGTGTTGAAGTGCTGCAAGGTTGGAGTCTCTGTGTAAGGCTTGTGAGGTGCGTGCTTGCCGTGGCCGTGAACGTGCCGGTGCATTAAACGGATGTGCCGAACCCGTGTCCTGGCGGATGTGCCGTGAGACAAACAGCCGTGCGTCCCGTTGCGAGCCGAACATCGACAGCCCCGGCGGTGGAAGGAAAAACAATGCCCGTTGCCATTAGCTGCCGGATTTTCCGTGCGCCGGATCGTCTCGCACGGTATGAACGCACCGCACGAATGCAGAGATGGGTATCAAGCAGCTCCCACAACTCTTTTGATTAGTCAAATGGCTTTTCTACTCGGTCTTGGTACTTCATGCTTGGCTACATGTGTCTGTACGGCACGGCGACTCTTTTGTTTTATCAGTTCGACTGCAAGTAGCGTTGTTATTTTTAATATTTCATCTCCTTTCTTTTTTCTGCACGACTGTGAACCCTCGCAACTGAAAGGCTCATGAGCGAAAAGACTTGGCAACGGCCGTGTTATAGGCACAACATCAACCTGTATGTCTTGTGAACCCTGTTTGTAGGAATTCCCCTGCCCGACTACAACCATCCGAAAAACACAAACTTACAGCAGGGTGTGTTTTGAAACGACAGCTACTGAACCTATGGTACCATACTAAGTTCTATAATAGTTACCGTCATCTGCAATATTCTACATGAAACGAGCAAAACAGTGAATTGAACGGTATTACCACTCCACCGGTAAATCGTATTTCCGCATATTGGCGGTAATCAACTTTAATATTACTCTATTTGCTATTATCGTGCATATCAAATCAGCACTATGACCAGGTTTGTACAGATTCAATTTAATATAAAATCAAAAGGAATTATTGCCTAGCTAGACTAAAATCATGAAGAACCTTCTATGCAGCAATAGGGCAGTTCAGATCGTGATTATCCCCCCAAAAGGAGGCTCACATGGTTTCTTTTTGTCCTTCGCACATAAATAGTGAGCTGCATAAACAACACCCGCACTTGTACACCCTTTGGTTGGTTTTGTGCAAGGTTGATCCTCGAATTCTTGAGCTTTCCTAGTCCTACCCCCCGCAAACAATCCCCTTCGCTTACAGAGCACGTGCCCCACTGTGTTAAAATATCCGAATCAGTTAGTCTGGTATCCGGGCCCAACCTCTTGCAGTTAACCCCCTGGAGACTTCCGTCGACCCCGCCAAATTCAAATCGTCGCCGAGTCGTGATACACTCATGCCTGTAAGCAAGTTGAAGCACAAGAGGACAGAATATCACGTATCCTAGACGATAATCGTCGAGGCGAGCTGCAGCGTTGTTTCGATCTGCCAAAGTATATTGTCTTCCCCCGGTTTCACAACGGTGGAGTAGCTATAGCATCGGATCACTTAACCAACTGGAGTAGGTAGATATGGGGATTACCCCCAGCAGTTGGCTTCGGCGTGCTAAAGCTCTTCATACATCGCCGGCTTGCACTCGACTTATGCGATATCGTAGCTGAGGGGGTACAGACATCCGATCCAATATCAGCAGGGCAGCACACGCCAACTTCCTGAAACACCACCCGTGGAGATACAGCTCAAGACAGCTCAAAGCCCAAGCCACTAGGTGTCCTAAAGCTGCACGAGCCAGCAGAGATACCTTGTGCAGCTCATTAAGGCATGCGAGTGTATGTATCTACATACATACATATTGTGTGCTACCTCTCCGCCCAGGGAATCCTCTCCATCCTCGCAAGGGTGATCCCTTCCTGGACTACTCCACATTCAGGGATCGTACTAGAAAGCAGCACTGTGGCCTTGACGGATGTCTATTCTAAGGGTGCTGGTCTTGCTCTGGGGAGAAAAATACAAGGCCTGGCCAGCCAACAGACCCCTTTGGAGGCACTCGCGCGGGCAACGAGATGCACTAACTTCTCCAGGTGAAAGGAGGTCTCCCCCACTCAAAGTCCCCGCTTGGTTGTGTTCAGAATTCTAGATCTACGCTGCGGCCTGGGGCCGCGACCGTTAGTAGTGTGCAGGTACTTACCTTATGTCATATCTCTGGTTGAATATAAAAGGCTCTGATTGGTGGGAAGCTCTTTCCATGGCCAATAGGACGCCGAATTATCGGTTAGGATAGTAACAGATCAGCTTGAAACCCCCTCCTCTGATGTGATATTGCGAGTGATCAAAATGTCCGCACGTGGGCACAAACTAGTGCGATTCCAAGGCAACGGGCGAAACCACCGTACATGTATCACAATGGACTTTTGAATTGATCAATCACAAATGGCGAATACTTGAGACGTGCACCTTGGTGAACCTTGGACCGCTCATGTACATCTACGGTTTTGGTATTCTGTCGCCAGGAAAGGCAAAAACTTATCTATGGCCAGTCTGCAGTTGCATTCGATGGATCGGTATCAGCCATCAACTCCAATAGCCTACTGTATCCTAGTCAAAGTTTAACGTACAGATGCTGGTGGAGGTCCCCTTGCAGCAGCAAAAGTAATAAGAACGAATTATATACATGATACAACGTTTTTCTCTTACAACGTTTCTTGAACACCCCCCTTTTTCTTTTGATATGTATCAGGTTCGCTTAATCAATGTATATTGGTAGATCTTATCAAGCCACCCGTAAAGAACCACCTTCGAAATTTGTTCTAGAAGGTGACTTCATAAGTGCACTTTTAAAGTGCACTTTCCCCAACCACCCGCAGTTAGCAAGGTGACCAGCGCGCCCCCACGGCACAGATCCAATTAATCTCAAAACAACGTAGTAGGTGCTACGTTGTTAGATAGCATTTTTAGTAGGCAAGTAGTAGTTAAATCAAACGAAAGCGTGTCAGCTTAGCTATAGTGGCAGAACCGAATATAATTACCATTTTCAAAAACACAACATCTTTTGTATTCCCACTCTATCCGTGATCCGATTTTATTCAGGATCGTCCGGGTAGAGACATAAGATCTACGAATAACTGAATGAATGCGTTGCGAGGTTGAATTTGAGGTGAGACATGAATATTAATTAGTACGGAAAATAAACTTTCCATGAATCATTCTGCAATCACCGCCACATTACGTTACAGTAATTCATCGGCACGTTGCCAATATCAACGCTGAGATCAACACCCATGCATAGGCCTCTGGAAGTGTAGATTACTTCTATGTATGCGCCTCGGTCCGCCCGGAATTAACGGCCATAGTAGCAAATTCTCTTTGACGACGTATTCGTACATATCTAAACTTGAAAATCTTCACGGACTGTGGCTATCCGTGCTGTTGAGATGTCTAAGCGTACGGCGGCGCGGCGCGCTGGCTGGGCATATTCACTAGAGCCATTAGTTTATCGAAATATCCCTTGTTCCTTGTCGAATTAAAGCCCGAAAGTCCAAAACCCGCCAGTGCACAGAATACGCTGGACATGGGCCATCGACAAGCTCAAACGATGCTACAGAACACTTAAATAGTGTAGATCTACTACGGTGCCTCGAAATTCCGAATCCCGAATTCCGAATTCCACATGCATCACGTGGCTGGTATTCACAGGAGAGAGGAGCTTAAGGCTGCTAATTCTCACGAAGGCGGTCTCTAGCTTGAATTCAGAGTGGGTCTGCGTGATGGAATATTATACATGATACATCGTGGAAATTGGGCGTTATCCTTGAACAACACTCTGTAAGCGTCTGGAATCCTTCAGCGCCTGATACACAGCACCAAGTTGCATATCTTGAAACTTGGAAATCTACACAATAATTTACAAGTCCGCTCTGTGTAGGGTAACATTTCCAACAGCCAAATTCAACCAGAAATTGCGGACCGCTAGCTTCTGGAGCAACGGAGTCTAATCTAGTAGACTCTGTTTCACTCATGTCAGATCTCATCCCCATATCATGGCATCGTCGTTGTTAGTGTTGCGCTTTACTAAGACTTTCCTTTTCCTTATCTTCCCTTCCTTGGTTAGTTGGTCAGATAGGCGCGCTTGCATCTCCAATAACCTCTAAGCGACCATGCGCGCACACGTCCGTGCAGCAGTGCAGATCGATAGCTCCGTTCGTCGTGGGCGCCGTCGTCTCAGGGGACCCGAGAAAGCTCGCTGCTCGCCTGCTAGCTACCAGAACAGCAGCAACAGCCTCCTGCTTCGACCTGTGAAGAAAAGGATATCCCCAATTACAACCCAACACACCGGCCGCCGGATCAGCATCCTTTTCTGGTAGACAATCGTTCGCATCGCGATGCAACCTCGGTCCATAGGTTGAGCAGACACCCACACACACGGTGTCGTCTAGACATACTTTGATATCTGGCCTGCATGTCTCGGCTGAGCGGACGCGTGGGCAGAAGAGAAATATGCGCACTGTTGCTTCCGTCAAAGCTTGTGGAAAAACAAAGCATCGAAGCTTTTTCATACGCTATGTTTGCCCGGCCACTCATGGCTTTGAACCAGTGACATATAACTATTTACAGGCTTCATATACAGGTTTGCGGTGTTAAGCGCGTATGGCTGTCTTGCCGATAGGCGTCGGAAGTGTCGCCACCCGATATATACATACCCAGCAAACTTTAAGTCATAAAAGCTCAGTTATAGAGGTGACTAGCGATTCGACACTGGACGTCCGTCTATAGTAACTCTACTTATGGAGTACTAAATTGTAGGCTACAACTACATAGATACACATTTGATCGCACTAGACAGCCCTGTGCATACAGATATAGGAGCAGAAGTTTCGTTTTGCGTCAAGTCAATAAGTACCCTACTGGTTTGGGTATCATCAAGTATATACGAAGTAGAGTGGAGATTCCAGAAGGTAGCAAGGTTCTAGGGTGACAGAACAGAGCGGACGCTGCTGACATAATGACCAAGCTGCCCGCCATCGAGGGGCGCACCCTTCAGGGCCCGCAGGGAACTGCCTGCCAGAATGCGATTCCCGGTCGTGGCCTCGCTGCTCACAATTACCTCCGCTGGGTATCCATCCATCCATCCATCCATCCATCTGGCAAAATCTCCAAGATTCGACTGGTTGTCCTCCGACGTATGCGCGTCATATCCACCTTGCGTGCTTTCCATCCCTTCGGAAGTTTAAATTTTCTTCCGTCGACGTTGAACCGAAGCGTGGCCACGCGACTGTCGATTCATCGCGCTTCGATCTGGTAGTACGTCCTAGGCCAGCCACCAGCGTGCCCAACGTTTCTTCTCGAAGCCTTCCATGCGTCCATGACGTGAGCAGCGTGGCCGTGGCTGGTTCCTTATACTGGCCACCCCGGGGCTGCTCGGCATTTAGCTAATAGCCGCCTTCCTCACCAGGGACGGACCCGCTTTTCGGCCCACTTAGTCGGCAATTTTGGCTGTGGAGCCCGCAGCGCCCAAACAAGGGCAACCCCAACCCAGACGGAATGTTGAAGCGATATTTCGACGCGGCATCTTCCGCACGCAGCGCTGCGAGTGCTTTTTTTTTTCGTTCCGCGCAGAAGGAAAAGAAGAGATGAGATGGGCGGGCTCGAAGATTTTATCAACGCCAGCACAGACGGTGTGTTGAGAAGGTACTGCCGTCGAAATGAAGAAAACTGTTCTGAGACACAAGAGACAACGAAGAACGCCTGCAGCTTTTTTCTTCTCACGCAAGCCTTTGACGTCGTCGCCATGTGCCATTGTCAGTTCGTTTGATCGTCGCAGAGCAAAAAGGATCCTCCCGCATCATGCCAGCCTTGATCAGATTAATTAAAAATATTTTAATATATTGGATCCGTCCATGGATGGCCCGAATTGATCGAAGCCCGCATTGGAATAGGAAAAAAAAACAAAAAAACAATACATATCTACCTAATTGCCATGACCGACGGCGCATTGCACAAACAGGCTTGCCATGTTCTGACTGCATTTATGTAAGTGGACACCGTTACATAATCAAGGACTGGCTCCCTCGATGCTACGGCCGTAGATTGAAAACGAAGCACCGTTATTGGCTCACCATGTTTCTGGTTACAATTGAATCATGAATTGGACACCGGCGATCGATTCACGGAGCAGTTCATCCAAAGCAACGACAGATTCAATTATCTGTAGTGGTGTGGTGGCGGCAAAACAACCTCATCTTTCTTTCCTACCCAACCGTAGTGCATATATGTCGTCTGATTGGCGCACCACCGGCATGTTCGATTTATTTCATTTTTCGCCCGTCCCCATCAATTCTTTCGAAAATTCCTTCGACCCCAGATTCCGCTACTCCATACCATCCCCAAGTGGTGCAGAGTAGCTGCATCCACACTAGCCCGGGCGCTCGCAAAAGCAAAACAACCTGCGTCCTCCTACTCTACTCTACTCTACTCTAAAAACCCGCGTGCACACCCAACCACGGCCACGCAGCAGCCATGCTTATCGCCACCACACACACACGCAAAAAGCAAGTCGGCGGCCCCAGAAATAAAACGAGTCGCCCACGGCCAGTGTGTTTCTGTTTCATGCAGCGCATGCAACAAGAAAAAGAGAAATGCAAACCAGTCCCCCCAACACACCGCGACGTCCCCACTATTTAGAAACTCGCTTACCACGTTTTTGGGGCTTCTGAGGCCGAGGTCCAGTTGGTCAACGGTCTGTCTCACGTCCTGTACTTCCCGTTCGAGCGGAGGGTGGGCGTGGGTTGCCAGCCGTACCGTACGCGTGCGATGTAGTAGTAAGTTTGTGGAGCTCTCGTGAAGTCAGGCAATCTGGGGTCGCGTCGAACTCTGGAGTAGTAGATTAGAGTATCTGGAGAACGTCGCAGACTGAGCATCCATAGCACACCCATGGCATGGGGAGCGGCGGGAGCGGCCGTGTAGAATCTCTCCAGAACGCCGTCGACGTATGTCCGTACCGTATGGAGCAGTAGTAGATACCTACGCCGTGTGCGTGCAGTACCGCGGTGGTGCCCCAGATCTCCCAGTCGCGATCGCAGCCCGCGATGCCACAAAATCAACAACGCCTGAATCAAATCACTGCACCGTGAATGTCGCAACGACGTCTGCAGTGTATGAGTGGCTACCACCACCACCACCACAGCACCACCACTCCATACGGCCGCCTCCGTCTGCGATTATTACATACAGACAGCCCGCAAGCAACCAGCTCCTCGCGCAGCTCAGTCAGGCAAGTCCGCGTCCCCCTGGCCTCGCCCTCGAACGTGATGGGGCAAGACCGCCCGGCGCGCGCAGGGGGTGGGGGGAGTGTCGGGCGCGCTAGCTGGTGGCGGACGTCGCTCTCCAGATCGCGTAATGGTGGGGAGCGAGGCAGCACTCTCCTCTCCATCACCACCACGGCCAGCCAGCTCGTTCTCGCTCGTTCTCGGCGAACTCGACAGGACGGGGATCCATTGGGGGGGAGCGCTGGCCGCCGCACGGTGAAACGTAGCTCTTTTATACCCACCGCGCGCGCGACGAGGGGGCCCCGGCGGGCTGGCCCCGGGCGGCGGAAAATAGCAGCTCCTGGTGCAAGCGATATCAAGCGATCGTCGTCGACTCGCGAGAGAGAGGCAGAGCAGGAGGGCGAGGACGTTGCAGTAGGGGCTGCACTGGCACGCAGACAGGCATCCGGGCCATCCCATCCCATCCACATCCACCCCCATCACCCTCCCTCACCACCCCCCAGGCCTCCCCCCGTCCCTCAGCTGCTCCCCCATCCTTTACTCCGAGATGCTCCGTCCACATACACAAAACTACCTACAGCGAGCCCTGGCCCATGGCCGCCGGGGGGGCAGCGGGGGTGCGCATCCCGGTGCCTATCATCGGCCACGCTTGACCGTCTCAGGTGGTTCTTGGCCGGGGTGTTTATGGCTCACGGGCACCGTTCGAGGGTGCAATAAATATTTCGCAGCCATGCCCCACTGCACCGCCGCCATATCACTCAAAGGCACAGCAGCGAGGCTCGCAGCTTACATCCTGCAAGACGTGCAAGACAAGCAGCAAGACAAGACAAGACAAGAAGCAAGACAAGAAGCAAGACAGACAGATCCGCCAGACGACGAAAAAGAAACGAACGGAACAATTGTATAACCGCAACCTAAACTGCACTAACTACCACCTACCGGGCCAACGAGAGGCGTGCGCCGTCGACCTGTGTGTGGGTGAAGTGTGTGTGTGTGTGTGTGTGTGTGTGTGGATATTTTTTTTTTCTTTTAATTTGTGCTGTCCGATCCGCTACGGCTACTTTACTGCTACCGCGCCCACCATAAACTCCGCAGCTCGCGACTAAGAGACTGCGCTACTTCTTAGGCACACGCAGCAACGACGCCCTAGCCTTTTGCTCGACCTCACCTAGACCCATACGTTACGTTACGTCCAGAGGCCGAACGACATCGGGGCTCGCCATTCCTTCAACACCACACCGCTGCAACCAATTCACGACGACCGCTTCTCCACACCTCCCTCTCCACCCGCCAACGTCACGCCTACATCACAACGCTTCACCTCACATCACCACCGCTCCATAACTACGTACTTAGAACCCGACCGGCCAATCGATCTGGAAATCCCATTCCCCACTTGCAACGCTTCACGCCATCGTCCCATCATGAAGCGTTCGTACGAAGACAGCACGCTCGGCCACTCGCCGTCCATCAACTCGCCCACGGGCACCGGCGAGGCGCGGTCGCCAATCATCAAGAAGCGACGGTCGTCGAAATCGCCCTCGGCCACGCCGTCGGCGTCGCTGCCGCCGGTCGCCAGTCTGTTCACCGATGCCTCCGGGCGCATCACCCGCATCCCCACAATCTCGCGCAAGGTGCGGGCGTGTGCGGCGTGCAAGAAGCAGAAGATCCGCTGCGACTTTGAGGACGGCGAGGGCACGTGCGTGCGGTGTAAGAAGATGAAGCTGGAATGCGTAGTAAACCGGAGTCTGCAGACGATATTAGACGAGGATGTTGAGTGAGTTCCCGCCCCAAGCTCTGCGCCCATTCCATTCCATGCACCCCATTCCATTCCGTTCATTCCGTATTTGTAGCGATTTTGCAGTTTCTAACGGGGCCCATAGATGGAAACACCGCATGCGAGAGGACACTGTACAGCTACAGCACGCAGTTGAAGACGTGCTCGCCAGCCTCAACATGCGGCCACTCAACAGCTATACCTCCGTGTCCCCCGGGGCTTCCCGCAACTCCTCCGAGGGCCCTTCACAGCAGATCGCCGCCTCCAAACCTCCGCGGCAGTGCAATGGCAGTGTAGCCCGGATGCAGCACGCCCACCAGACCCAGGCTCGGAGTGTGCAGTTCCAAGACACACCGCACATCCAGACTTTCAAGGTAGAGCCTGCAGAACACGACCATGCCCAGCATTCGCACCGCGCCTTCGCCATGGCCCGGGAACAGAGCCACGATCCGCACGCCGACCACGAAGGCCACCAGAGCCTGTTCAGCAGTCCGATGGGATCGCTGTATGAGGTCACAAGGCTGCGCGGCCTCCGCAACAGCGTGGGAGGGCGCGCGAGCGCGCATGCAGATATGGAGTCAGATTTTGTCGCACGGGGGGTGCTCTCGTTGGCTGAGGCACAGGAGCTGTTTGAAATGTAACCACCACCTTTCCAACTCTCTTCTCCTTGATTCGTACCGTTTCTTTCCGCTTTGCTTCGCTGGCCGAAGCAACTCTCTCACTCGTTTTTCCTTCGTGTTTTGTTTTTCATGATTCCCATAAGTTTTATCAAATGCAAAGCAAAACGTCACGTACATTTATATTAAGACTTGGTGTTTTTTGTCGTAGATTCCGAGAACACCTGAACCACTATCTCTACAGCGTAGCGCTGGTGCACGACGATCTCGACTCGGCTCGCGCGAGCTCCTCGCTGCTGAGCTCCGCCATCTTCACGGTCACGGCGCTGCATGTGCCCCAGCACCACCACCTGTTTCCGACACTGTACCAGGAGTTCCTGGCATTGGTGAGCAACTGCATGTTTGAGCGACACCACCGGCTTGACGACGTGCGAGGCCTGTGCATCGGGGCGTTCTGGTTGATGGAGATCTCGTGGAAATTGTCGGGACACGCTGTCCGGATAGCCACTGAGATGAACATCCACCAGTCGTTCCGAAAGGCGCTCGACGGCTCGAGGGAACATTTCGAGCGTGCACGACTTTGGTAAGTGATTCTCTGTTTAACCCATGCTAGGCGCTTTTATTGACAGCTATTTCCAGGTACTTGTTGTATGTCTGTGATCACCACTTCTCGATCGCTTACGGCCGACCGCCCGTCATCCACGATCACGAACCGCACCGAAAATGGGAACTGTACCTCCAAAGCCCCATGGCCACCGAGGCCGACTCCCGCGTTCTCTCCCAAGTCTCCCTCTTTGTCGTGATGACACGCATCCACCACTTTTATGCCGACGAGTGCGAAAACGAGATTTCCGAAGACCGGCTGTCTCATTTGCCCATTTTCAATGAGCAGCTCGAGAACTGGCGCAACACCTGGACGTCCCGACTGAGTAAGCCCACCCCTCCCTTTCAATCCTAAGTGCGGCGTCGTTTAATATATTCAGCAGCTCACGGGCACGATCAAACAGGTCAGAACAACTTCGTTGGTGACTACCCGAGCAAGGGCGTTGACCTTCACTACCACTTTGCTCGCTTGCAGCTCAACTCACTCGCACTCCGTGGTGCCTCACCAGCCACTATCCAAAATCTTAGCACGTACCGCAAAGAGCACGCCAACATGGCAATCACATCAGCCCGCACTGTGTTGTCTATAATCCTTGAAGAACCCTCGATCCGTGAATCCCTTGTCGGTGTACCGCTGTACATCAACACTATGGTAGCGTTCGCAGCCGTATTCCTATTGAAGGTGACTGCAAAGTGGAAGAGCATCGGCTTCAACATTAGCAGTGGCGAGGCATGGGACCTGGTGGAGCGCGTCATCGTCCTGCTGAACTCCCGGCAAACAAGTGAAAGCCACATCATCCCCCACGTCGCTGCCGGGCTCGAGAAGATGATGCACAAGTGTGTACGCTTTGAGAACTCAAACAGCCCCATTGACGAGTCGCGGCTCTGGGATGGTCATGCTGCTGGTCCTTCCGAGGATCAGAATGGCGTGCCGCCGCCGCCGACAACAACTGCCGATGTTCTGCCTGTGTCGGGTGCTGAGGAACATCCGGGCACCCTGGAGCGACCTCAGTTGCCCCAAATATATACCAACGGCCATCACCCACAGCAACCGCCGCCAACACAGCAGCTACCTCATCCGCAGCAGCAACAGCACCAGGTATGGCAGAGCTATAATGGGCAGATGTCAGCTCCTGAGGGTGCCGGTGTGCTCTACTCTCAAACCGGCCCGCCGCCCGCACCGAGTATGCAGGCAGGCCACCCGCCCCCTGCCGGGCTCTATGAAGTAAACGGCCAATACTATCCCATGCATATGGGCGTCTTTGATTTCCTGTCTCCACAGTTGCCTTATTAAGTTGCATGCGCGGAAGTGTCTTTTTCTTTTGTCCGGGGCGGGATTAAACATAACTATGGTTGTCGGTCTGATTTTCGGTTTGCATATTTTGTCGCCTGTACATGTCATGAGGGTGGGTTCGTCTTGTCTGTCTATACTTTGGTGTTGCCGGTTTCTGGGTTGGGCTATTTGTGTTGTAGATGGATGTATGCTGAAAAGATATTGCGAGGACTGTGGATATGATGATGTGGCTGTATGCGGTGGGATGGGAGGAATATCGGATATCGGGAGGACAAGGCGTTGCTGTTTGGACTTTTGGAACTTTTGTAGTATATCCTGGAGGTTGCTAGCTAGCTCTGGCTCCTATCGTTTTTCTCCTTTGTTGTTTATTCTTTTTAGTTGGCAATTCAAACATAGCAATCATTGCAATATAGACGTTTTGAGATTTTCCTCGCTTGTTGTGCTGAAAACTTTGTGATAGCTGCACACAGTTGGTGGACTCTGGTGAACTCTAACTTGTGTGAAAAATTCACATCCCAAACAAAATAGATCATCTTCCTGTCCAGAGTCATTTCCGAGTCATGTCGATGAGATTAGTTGAATTGCATTAAATTTCAGAGGCGTCCATTCATGAAAAATCACCCGCGATGTGATGTCTGTTCAGAATTCCATTTTCGAAATCGCACCGCCGATCGCCCAGTTTTCCTTGTAGACACTGGTTGAAGGCGGATGCTCTTCTACTTCCTCTTTAATCCCCTTGTCGCCCGTGTCTTTGTCTTTGTCCTTTTTGATTCTCCATATCGTTTATGCACCGAAGAAGTCGCTGTTGGAACCGATAGGTGCCTTTTGCGAAATATCGCCTGTCGATACCAATAACTTTTAGCCTCCATGATCGTAAGGATTTGATATGAATCGATTATTCCGAAAGTATTGGTGAAGTGAGATATGTTCGCTATGTCTTCAGACGGTGTGTGTAAGGTGGGGGACACTAGTGATTGTTCATGAGTTTGTAGAAAATATTTGCGCGCTCGATATAGTGAAGTTGTGTGAGAAGTGGTGACTTGAATGATAGCTATATTCGGATGTAGAGAATCCATGTAGATTCAAGCTTGAATTTGGATATCGAGTCTTTTCATCGTCACTGGGCATCGATCGAGTACGTAGTCGGTCTTCTGTTATCATCCATATCTGCCGTTTGGGGTTACAAGGCTTTGAAGTCTTTGATACTGATGCATGTTTGTTGTTTGTTGACTCCAGGCGAAAAGGCTGAGAGTGAGGCTGAGTAATGGTGGGTATGTGTACGGAACCAAACGGCGCTGGAAAAAAAGTGCGACAAGGCAGGTTATAAAACTCACATCGTGAACTGCAATGTACGTCGGCCCATATTCCACCGAAACAAAGCTAGGAGGCGTGCAAGAGGCGTGCTGGGTGCTGGTACTTGCTTTGCCGCCGGATATGTACCCGCTCGCGCGAACACCACCCCATGGACCTTGCTGCGTGGATAGGCACCCGGAGACTTGAGCGAAAATCGGATTTTCGCTAGTAAATTCAACAGGAGGGGAAGTGCTAACAGCACGTAATACTTGATTGGGTAGAAATCAACACAGAACAGGAAATATTTGCTGTATTTAGGACCATCGGGGAGACTGCGGAAGGAAAGACAGCCCGTCGTGAAAAGGTTCCACTTTGGGTGCCAGCCCAGGCGCGGACAGAAGACCGCTTGCTGCCGACTTGGCAGGCCCAGAATCTCGGAGACGACTGCATGTTGACAGCGACGATCTACTCATGTAACCATCGAGAGAACAGCGGGAACGGCAGTTGTTTGTGTTTGTCCTGTGTGTGTGTATATGTTTTTTGCGCAAAGCTCTTGTTCGATGTAAGTCGAACTTTCCATTATAAGATCTGCAACCCCCCACCCCCCATTGCACACAACGAATGCAACATGAACGAGAGGATAGTTAATGGTAATTCCTGCTGAATCCGAAAATGCTTTCTTTCTTTTTTCTTTTTTAGCGAGATAGGGGCGCTCCAGATCTAGGTCCATAGACCCTCAAGATCTTACAGGAAGTGTTATATGTACTGTTTTGAAGACACGCCGCGCAATCTCAGACATTCTCGCTACTTCAGACCGGTGTTCTTCCCTTCAGTCAGAGATCAGGACATGATAGGACGCCTGAGAAAGCATTCATCGGCCTGCATTTTACCCACATTGCGGGCGGGTGATATTCACGGCTGGCGCAAGTGGGACCGTGGGGGCGTAAAGACTCTTTGGTGAACATAGCGTTGCATCCACCTCCGGCAATGGTACCGAGAAAATCATGTCTTACATCTCAGCCCCACGACGACGATATTGAACTTCGGCTGATCGGTACTTTGCAATTTCACATGTAAACTTATACGGAGTCTGTGAAAGCTAGAGTTTGATGACTTTCATGTCTTTGCGGCTTGTATGGTGCGTGCGCCTCAAAGTCATGAGCAAAACCCGAGCCGCATCTAATATTGTGATCCGATACTGCGAAACTCTCGCAGGAATGGAAATCCCATACCATCCTCGGTATTTTGTAAATAATTCCATGTGCTGTCGGCCGGCCAGAAGGACTTTCTTTGGCGCCTTCGGACGCCACACCGATAAATTTTTATCTTGGCAGCATTCACCCGAAGGCGTCTATTTTTTCCAAGCTAGGCAACTACGCAAGTAAACCCGCCAGCTCAAACCTTACTCTAGATGATATCTGTGCGTCTCTTGTGGTCTCTTGTCGTCTTTGTGAACTGAAATAGCGTTACCTCCACATTGACATAATAAAGTGTGGCAAAGTGGAAAAATGGTACCATAATTTAGAGTCTTCAGGGACAGCCCTACGTGTTCACAGTTGCCACGTTTAGAATCTGCAGTCCTGTGACTACATACGGAGTAGATTTGGGAACCTTGCCCTTAGTAATGTCGCACCAGTCGCTATTTAGCAAGGGCTTAGGGCACTCATGCAAATCCGTTCTGCTTCGAGTGTGCAAAAATTGTCAGTTCTCTCAGATTTGTATGATTGCTCTGAGCCCCTGTGGCATAGAACTTTGTACGACATTCCAACCGGCAAGTTTACACGGAGTGACGGAGTAGAGATTCTGGTAAATCCGAAGATCCTTAGCCATAGGTAAGCATATTTGTGGAGTGGATTAGACAAACCCGTTATTTGCATCCGAACATCCCCCCGGAAATATGGGGTGCTTCGATCCTTAGAGCTGACTTTCCGGGTTACGAGCTCAACACGATTGCCGACATCGACCCCGTCCCGTTTTGATAAATTACTTGCCCACAAATTTCCACCTAGTGCTCCATATTCTCGGTCCCAGCCACTGCAGTAAATTTGTCGTTCCTTCTCCTCAAAGTATGAGCAACAACTTCATAGTCTAAGAATGAAACTATTTACCTAGATGCCACGAATATTCTACTCCATAGTTAGTCACACAGTGCTGTCTTTTGACTAATTCTGGAGTTGTAGAGGATGATTAGCTCGAAATGTTTATTTTGTGGAGAGAAACACCACTGACGCAATCTCAACCCGATAGCTCAAACTACAGACTCGCTAAAGTTGGTCCGATATCACCCCGAGTTTTTACGCCACTATAATCATCTAGTCGCCTAGCCTGCCGTGGGGGGTACAGCCACCATATGGGGTAAGAAAACTTGGTATTTGTTCCCGTAGACAGCATCCGATCGTGAGTCCTTCCATCGGAACTTGTCTCCCCTTTGTGATCTCGGGAGCCTGCTCATGCCACAGCGGAAGTGCCGTAAGTTCCCGAAAGAATTGAGCTGTCTTTCGGTCCAAATGGGCACAGTTGATAAAGGCCTCGCGTCGTTTGTTTAGGGGTGTCGGAGGTTGAAGCATGGTGGATGAAAAGTCTGCATACGGGTTGCATCAACGCAACCCGTCACTTGGTTGTGTGCACATCTCCCGACCGGGAAATCAAGTTGAAATTTGTGCTACATACAACGTTCTGTAGACCAATCCAGCCTCTATTTTGACCTGCACGTTCTCCAATGCGGCTACTTTTCACAGGTGGCACATACAAAATTGTTACGGCTGCACCCACGTGAACAACCTGCAAAATACAAAAAAGTAAAAGTAAAACTACAGTACCCGGGATTCCCGCATGGTCACCCACTGCAGTACTAACCGGGCGATAACATGCTTAAATAGGGCTGAGCGGACGGGAAGCCTTGTGTTCATGTTTCTATGACCGTAGCTGATGAGTTGGTATTCTGTGTGAATTTGACGGTTCGACGCTGCTCAAGAGACGTAGCTCATAGTTCACATCAATGAACTCTGAACTCACAGACTTCTTCGAAGTTAGGCATTGGTTGTAGGTTGGCCTGTAGGCAGGGCACAACTAGGGATGATTGCTGCACTATGCTAGCCGACAAAAATCAGTCGGGCTGTGCAGACCGGCATCCGTTATGGAAAAAGTAGCACGGAATCCACATTTCTCATTGAAACCTTGGCCACATAATGGGGAACCGACCGTGCATACGGAGAGCGAGGAAGAAGGAAAGAGTTTCCGGTCACGCATAGGATTGTGGGGCCGTGGGACCGAGCCGGAAACCAAAGTCAGTGGGGGATTCGTCGGGCTGTGCGTCGAGGAGCTCCTTCATTTCAAGTGTCGATCGCTGAAAGAGGCCGACGCGACGATGGCGAGCCGTTACCAATGATGTTGCGAGTCGACTGGCCTATACTTCATCTCTTTTCCGATCCGACTGGTATTTCTCTAATACAAACTGGCCTGATCGCTTCTCCAGCTCCAAACCCACAAATACATAACAACGAACAAAAGATGGCGCACAGAAGTATGTAGACATGAGACTTTTCGCTTGGCTGGCGCCACAACAGCGGCGGTGGCGCCGCCACTGCACGCTTCGGAACCTAACCGGCGCCACAACAGACCAGAAGCTGACGGCGCTGTGGACATTGCCGGTCGCCGAGCACGTCAAGTCGCTTTGCGGGATGAGCAAGGCGCGACTGTGGAGTGAGTGCAGAGGATAAACTGACAATTGTGGCAGCCAAGTAATCTGGGGAGAGAGCTTGTGACCACCCTCTCACATGTTCGCCACAGCTCGGTGTCGACTTCACCGAATCCCACCGTTTCTACCTGCTCCAAAATAACTGCCAACCATGTTCATATAATCATGGTTCCAGGACGAACACTCTCATAGCGCCTGGCTCGTACGAATACTGTGTGGCCTTCCGGAATCTAGGTTTCGCTATGAGTAGGTGAGAGTGCATCGATTGTCACTCGTTCGTTCATTTCCTTGCTTCGTTTAGATGGTGGTAGTAGCAGAATATTGTAGCAATTTTGGCGAAATTGGATGCGATAGAAAGCTTCAAATAGATAAAGATGTAGGCACGTGCATCGCGCAAAGAACTATCTGCAAGATATGTTGCAAATAGCCCGGTATACACGCCACAGATTTCTGCAGTTGATGAGCAGTGCATCTGTTAACCACTTCCCCTATGTCCTGTGTTAGGTGTGCATGGTGCTCATCGTTCTGCTTGTTCTGCTAATCTCACACGTGTTGAAGATAGCAGTCAGTACCTCTTCAACATATGCTTTCGTTCATGTATAACGCTGATGTTTCGCTGCTCGCTCCAATGGTTGTCCCAGTCTATACTCACGCATGCTCGTGATGTCCAGCTACACTCGAATGGTTCATTCAAGGCAGTCTCCGAGCAAATGTCGCATATGTTTTGACAAGTGATTAGCCGAGGGATCGACAAAACAATCACTTAAATGATTCCTCGGTCTATTAGAATCGTGTTCGTTGCAATCTTAAATGTACAAATTGTGAGCAGAATTTTGACGGCGGAGAGACAACCTGAGGTTCTCACTTCAATCCGATTGAATAGAAGCTCAGTAGCCGTCGCGAGAAATCAAACTGGTAATATTCTGTCAAATGTATTATGTTCTTGTTAGTTTTACACCCGGTATCACTCGATTGTGAATTTTGGAGAACATTACGTAGTGTCTTCTAAGCTCTATTTAAGCTCTGTTTTGCAGCCTCTGCAGCATTTCCTGTAACATTCACTAGAGATCATAACTCAATGTCATCTTCATGCTCCAGATCCTTCATCGCCCCTTCGGAAGATCTCTAGAATCGGTTTACAGTTAACTTCTTTCAATAAAGTAAGTGTTTAACTAAGAGCAAATGCAACTTATCCACAGCCCGTTCCTTGAACTAACTTTCATGCTAGAGAATAATTGTTTCGATCAACAAAACAGCGTTATAAGTTCTTCTGCACCGCAAGCTGCGCCTGGATGGTACTGGAAGAGGTGGCAGTGGCTACTCTCTGACCATTCTACAAGTTCGAGTTCTTCTCGCTTGCGTTGGCCCAAATTTGAAATCATCATCAAGTGAGCGGACCGCGGGCAAAGAATGAGAGCAATTTCTGGTCTCGTTTCCAGACTTGACAAGTTATCGCAGCCATGCTAATTGTCTGAAGGGCAATACCCCGAATATCCAATGAGCAAAAGCACTTGATTGGTCAAGAGCTTCCCTTAAACCGACTGATAACTTCGAATACTTGATCAACCGGTCCACCACTTGATAAAGGAGAGTGCTCGAGACCTCGGCCGTTGAAACACTCCGTTTTTGGGTTGATGCGAAGTATCGACACCTCTTACATAACCGACGCTTCCGACCCTACAGGGGTTCGCTCAGACGGGAACTAAATTAGAGTACTTAACCACTAGCCGGTTTGGAAAAGGAGCTACTCTGGAGCTGTGGACAGCTTCCAACTTGATGAAACGACCCCGACTGGCGATGGAATTATTCGTCGAACTTCATTAATTACGAACTTCTTAAACAACAGCGGTTCAGCATCAGCCGGGTAACGGCCATCGTCATGCCATTTGAGAACAAGCTTGCTCTGAGCTCAGTATCAATACAGGCTGTCCAAACTTTCTTTATTCTGACGAATCTGCGATCGACACAAAGTTCGATCAGTTGAGAGAATAGTTGATGGCTTGAGTGCGCGAACGGGAATGTTTCAGCTTGCATGAGCTAGCCCTCAGCCCTAGATATCTGCGGCGAGAAACTCGGTAGGCAACCGCCTCCCTTACACGTCGTCCCTTGATCGGCCACCACCTCCTACCTCGTCCTTTACATCACCACCACCACCAGCCCCAGCGGTACGATACGCAGCGATGCCACGCTCCCCGAGCCCCGAGCCCGCCACACCTCCCCCGGGTTACAGCGTCCTCTACCCAGCGCTCGACGAACGAACACCACTGCTGACAACACCACAACAACACCAAGCTCCACAGCACAATTACCGAGCAACAGCCGTATTTCACATCGCCCATCATGAGCATGGCGGTCGTCGTAGGGTTAGAGATCACAGGGTTCTGCACGTGGTGCTGCTGCTGGTTGGGATAGGCGTGGTGTGTGGCGGGTTGGGGTTCATGCTTGCGCGTGCGGTTGTGGCTGTACCAGCGCCGCCGCCGTCCCCATCACTGCCTCCGCCATTTCTGCCTCCACCTTCTGGATCACCGTCATCTCCACCACCATCTGCGTCACCGTCACTTCCCCCACCATCTGCGTCACCGCCACCTCCACCACCATCTGCGTCACCGCCTCCTCCGCCTCCTCCATCTCCCCCACCATCTCCGTCACCGCCTCCTCCACCTCCTCCACCTCCCCCACCATCTCCGTCACCGCCTCCTCCACCTCCACCACCACCACCACCACCACCACCACCACCACCTCCGCCGCCGCCCCGTGTCCGCCAAATCGCCATAATCGGTGCCGGACCAGCCGGTCTAACAACAGCCTACCACGTCGCCAAGCTGTGCCGCGAATACTCGATCCCAGTATCCATAACCATCTACGAGCGCTCGTCGCACCTCGGCGGGCGCGGCACCCACCCAATCACACTTCCCACCGGCGACATCTTCGACCTCGCAGCGACAACTATCGCCTCCGACTCCTATCTCGGCGCCGCCGTCCGCGCCCTACACATACCGACCACGCACCACCCCGCCGGCGCGCCAACAGCACTCACGTCCGAGTCGCCCGCCACCTTCGGCGTCTACGACGGCCGCTCCTGGGCCCAACAGTCGTCAGACCGGTTCTTTTCAACCTGGTGGGACGCGCCGGAACTCAAACGGCTCATCGCCACCGCCCAAAGCGCGGTCCACCACGACCCCGCGCACCACCCCCTCGCGGCCGGCACCGCCGAAGAACTGTTCCCGCCCGCCATCGCGCACCTCAACAGACACCTGCTCAACCCGTGGACCCGCGCAGCACACGCCCAGAACCTGGGCACCATCTCAGCGCTCGCCGCGCTCCTCGCCGTCGCGCCGCCAGAACAACACATCACCCTCCGCGACTCCCCGGGAACGCTGCAGCCGCTGTGGGAGGGCATGGTGCACGCCGCCAACGCCACCCTGCACCTTGACACGCCGGCCACCGCACTCTGGCAGACCAACGGCAGCTGGCACGTCGACGACTCCGACGCCTTCGACGATGTCGTTCTCGCCGCCCCCGCCTCGCTCGCAGGGCTTTACAACGCCCCCCCCGCCATAGACACCTTATACACGCCCTTGTACACCACGCTCTTCCTCTCCCCCAGCCGTCTCAGCGGACACATGTTCCACGGCGCCGCGCACATCCCCGACGTCGTGCTCTCGACCCCCTGCACCTGGGAATGGGACTACCTCTCCGGGCGCTCCGGCGCCGCCGGTCTCGGCGCACCGCGCTTCTGGAGCCTGGTGCGCGTCCGCACCGTCATCTGGCGCGGCCAGCGCCACTGGCTGTACCGCCTCACCGGCCCGGAAAAGTTTGACGCCGGGTACATCCAGGCCCTCGTCGGCGTCGGCCAGCCCGTCGCGTGGCGCCAGGACGTGGCGATGGACGCGGGCTGGGCGCTCGTCGTGCCGCGGGAAGGGCCGGTCAGCGGGATTGGCGGCGGGGAGAACGGGGAGGACGGGGAGGACGGGGAGGGCGGGAAGAAGGCAAAGGGCCGCTGGTATGCCAGCGGCATGGAGGAAACGGCCGCCGGCGTCGACGCGGCGGCGGTGCGCGGCGTGGAAGTTGCGGAAGCCATTGTCGCGGCGTGGCGGCGGGACGGGGCCGGAGCCGAGGCGCACGAGTCGATGGGGGTGCTGGCAGTGGCGGCTTGGGGGGTGGCAGGCGGCGTGGGCTTGCTTGTGGGGGCGTCGTTGATTATTGTTTTAAATGGGTACTGATGAGGGCGGGTCTTGCACCGTCGTGTATCTTGCGTTTTTTGTGTATCTGCCAGCGGTTTTGTTTTATTTATGCTGTGCTGTGTATTTGGAATTGATGAGAGCGAGTCTAGAGGTTTGGACGTGCACGTGCAGGACGTGAACTTGAGGGTGGTCAGGATGTGGTGAGATGTCGTGACGCGGGCGGGAGCTGGGGCGTGGCATGTTGCGTGAGCGGCGTGGGCCATGCACATGCATTCCTATTCCACCTCGTGAAGTGCACCACTCACCCAACACCTACGTCCCTCACCAGTCTATCCATCCCCCGACCAGCCAGCCCCCCCGGCTAGGATATCCTATGCTAGGACACAGACTCACCACCCAAAAGTTGTCAAGTATCCTGTCCAATACTGCCGGACGAACGCGGCCAAGCTTTGCTGTATTTCGAGATTGATCATGCAGGCGCAAGTTGGATTGTGGCGGATTCATGACTGTACGACGCGTAGCTGGCAGGAAGACATCGTCACGGATTAAATCATGTTGGCTACGAGCTTCACCGCGAGCATCGCTTGCAAAGACAAGCGTGGTCCATCCCACTCCCAAATCAGTCGGCCAACCACGTAACGTGCAGGAAATGAAAAAGAGAAAACTAGGGAGGCACTTGATATAACTGCAGAAAGCGGTCGGAAGCAGTGGCATTGCATGGTTTGAGATGGGTTCTGGGTGGTCGGTATGGGGTTCTTGTGGGGTTATGAGGAGTTTGGCAGTGACCGGCGGAGTTGGTGTTGTGCGTTGAAAGCGCAGCACGTCTGCACTGGTGATCATTCGAATTTTGCAGCATTAAACATTTTTCTGTTGATTCTCATTATCTGTTTGTTCACCACATCTTCAACATATTACATCATCCCCCCCGCCCCAAAAATCTATACGACTGCGCTACCATGCCCGAGGTCTCTTATTACTAAACCCACAGTTTCAAAACCCTCCCCAAACGAACACAACTCCCTCGCCCCCACCCCTTCCAGCTACGGTCATAGAAACATGAACACAAGGCTTCCCGTCCGCTCAGCCCTATTTAAGCATGTTATCGCCCGGTCAGTACTGCAGTGGGTGACCATGCGGGAATCCCGGGTACTGTAGTTTTTGGCATTTGGTTTTGTCGCGGGGGCCGGGGGCGGTGGCCGGACTTTGCGGTGAACGTGTAGGGGTGTGGATAAGCGGTGTATAAGGGTGTGGACGCGCTGGATGTTGATCGTGTAAGGAGATAAGGTTGTGGGCAAATTGGCACAATGAGAAATGAAATGAGAGATGAGAGACGGGAAACGTAAAACAAGAGAAAGGAATTCGAAGATCAGAACAAAATTGTTTTATTTTCCGGCAATTATGTAGGATGCCCCCCTAACTTTGGCGGTAGTATGCAGGATACCCCTAAAATTTCAATATTATGTAGGATACCCCTAAACTTCCCAGCCGGCCTACCACTCTGCCACCCCCCCATCATCCGCCCGCCGCACTCTACCATAATCCACTCTGGTTCCTTCCTAAAATCCCGACCTGCCCTCCCATCACCCTCCCAGCCGACCTGCCGCCACTCGCCCAGCTGCCCTCTACCATAAGTATCATAGTACTGCCAAGTTAAAGGTAGCCAGTAGCCTAGCTTTTAAAAAACATCAATTAAGTAGTTGCGCAGCCTAGCAGAAGGGTGGTCATGCCATATGTAAAGCTGTCCAGATAACGTGCCCAGGTGGCTTATGGTGAAAGGGTAGTAGGTCGGGTGGTGTAACGGTATTAGGGTGAATTATGGTGGAAGGGCGGCAGAGCGGGATGTGGGCGGGTGGCAGGGCGGCCGGATGGTTGTGGTGGCCGATGGGAGGGCACCCGGGCCAGATGGGATGTTTAGGGGTATCCTGAATAATATTGATTTTTTAGGGGCATCCTACATAATTGCCGTTTATTTTCTATCGAATATCCTGCCCTGCCCTGTTGGGGGCGGGCAGGATGGGATACCGACCCCACCCACCAAACGCCACGATGTCGGATAGTTTGGTTTAGGCTGGCCGCCTGGCTTCGGTTCGACTGTCGAAATTTGCGACGGTCTTGATGGGAGCCGTTACGTTTACAGTCCACGATGCCCCCAAGACCACCACCACCACTGCCACCACGATATCGGATAGTTTGGTTTACGATTCCTGCCTTCGTTCCGCTTCGGTATTCGCCTTGTAAGAGCCACTCTGATGGACGGGTTCGTTCCGGTTGCCCCGTTTCGTTTCATTTTCCTGCTGTGTGCGTGGAGATGCTCTGGACCACGATATTCCGTATGACGGCGTCAACGATGGCCGCTGTTTCGTACTGTATTGTCTGCGAGACTACCAACACGATGGTTTAGGGTGGCCGAGACCGCCCCTCATCCAAGATGGGTTGGTACTGTTCTCCTGCCTGCTGTGTGGAGATGCTCTGGAGCGCGATATTTCGTGTACTCGTACATACTGAATTGACAAACATGTTACATCAGTGATTTCTTGTGTCTGCAAGACTGCACAAAACTGCATCCAGAATGTCGCAGTGCATCCCAGCGCAGATGACCTCCGACAGCCACGCTAGCACCGGCACAGATGGCCGTCGACTTGCACGTTTTGAGGTGTGCATGTGGTTGGTGATGGCATTGGAGCAAGTCCTGTAAGATCTAGTCTAGAGATTCTATACTCGTCGAGGAGTGGGGAGTGTCGTGATTACAGCCGGCGTTCTAGCGGGGTAGCGTCGATGGCTGGATGTGGGCGTTATTGGTTGGTGCGTTTGGAAGTGGTGGGGGTCGCAGTGCTGAGTGGTGGGAGTAGGAGTGGGAGTGGGAGAGCGTGCTTATATGAAAAAAAAAAGACCCGGGACTCAGAAGGGCTGCATGTGTAAAGAGGGACTCGTTCGGAGATTTTGGGTCAAGGGATAGCGTGAGCTAGTGTTTTGTGCTGGAGGTGCACGATACAGTTGAATACTCTGGTCAAGAGATGATGATCAATAGAAAAGCATGAGTCGCCCGAAGCATGACGCATGGACGCAAAAGACAAAACCGAGTGACCACTCATGCCGATTTGTCATCTTGCCGCTTCTACCAGTTTTAAAGCACGGCATTTCAAACTACTAGAACAGAATAAGATGGGTAGCAGAACAAAGTTTTCACTTTCCATCTACGTCCCAGCATCCGGAGTCTCCGCAGCAAGACGTCCTTCCTAGAGGAGCGACAGGGGCAGCTTATACCATATTTTTGTGACAAATATGCTTCTGAACGAGGTCATTGTGTAAACCGTTCTCTGAATTTGGGCTCGCGGCCATTCTGTGTCGAATATGGGTGTATGGTTGACTAGGATTTCTATGAGTAACCCAACCCTTGCGACTATAAATAGAACTGCACAAAGCGACACTCCCGCGACTTTTATTACCACAGCTGCTTTGGAGACTAGCGGGCACGCGGCGACTTGGAGGTGGGGATGCGCTGTGTAGTTTTCTGTGGAGGTAATTCTGGGTGGTAACATATATCCACCCCGCCTTTTTACATAAGCTCGGCAAATGCAGCACTGTCGGCCATTCGTCGGTCATAGAAAAATGAATGCTCTAGAGTACAATGGACGAGAATTGCCGGAGGTGGACATTTTGGATGAAGGTCACAGAAATGTAGAATAAATACAACCATCATCCATGTCAGCAGGCTGCAGTTGTGTCCGAATCTGGAATACTGCAAAACTTGGCAATACTCATGGACGAGATACTTCACCAGACCGGTCACCGTTTTTGGATGCCCGGTCGCTTTTTTGAACCAAGGTCGTGCCGCTTTTCGTTGGCCTGCAGAGGGGTACAGCTACAACCCCGCGCGACCCCGCTCTTTCTTTGCTCCATTTCAGCGCCAAATTTCCCCCATGAACCGCGGACTTCCCATCAACTGCAAATTTCCCATCAACTACAGATTTCCCATCAACTACAAATTTCCCACTCCACACACGAAGCTACATACGGATGGACACTCGTACACATCACTCCAGGACGGAGGCACTGCTTTCTTCCGTGGCAAAACCTGAGCTAGCTAGCCACCATCACCACATCACTTTGGCTTCAACCCCTCTTTAGTGTGTAGAGGAGTTGAGGACAGCCTTCTTTCATCAGTTTTTTATCGAACTTTATCATGTCTCTAAGTGAGAACATGCCCATTAATATGAAAAACCAAAAAAATACCGAAAATTTCTCAACAACTGCAAATTCCCCACTTCACACACGAAGCAACGTATGGATCGCCGTCACTTTATAGCTTTCTCACAGTACTTCGGGGCTCTTGTACCTACTCATAACATAAGAATACAATCTACTCTTTATCCGCACCTCTCCTCTCCCTAGACGGTGGCCCCGACAGCCCTCTCTTGTCCCTACCCCTAGACCAGTCTCGACCTTGCTATCGTAACCTCGCACCTTGTACCCATTGACCCGTCCGAGACGTGGTCATTACACTTTGTTGCGTCGACATAACTGTCGCCGCCACCTTCCGTCACCATGTCTTCTACACCTTCAGGATCACAGGACCCAACATCCGGGACCTGGGAACATGCACACAGCTGGATGATGAAAAATCACGACCCAACACCAGCTGCTGTTGTTGCAACACCCCCTGACCTCCAAACGAACCAACTCACACAGTCTCATCCCGACTCTTGTCACCTTAAACCTCGTACCTAGCCGGCCAGTTTGAGACGTGGTCATTACACTTTGTTGCGTCGACATAACTGTCGCCGCCACCTTCTGCAACCATGTCAAACACACCAGGACCTTCGGGACCTCCAGCCACAACATCCGAGATCTGGAAACACGTACGTACATAGTACCGTCATAGTCCCTTCGTGGCTTAATACGAGTATGAGTTATCAATCAATCAATCAATCTACGGATCGCCTTCAAGTCGAGCACAATCCGCCAGCGCTGCCTTTCGAGCTTGCATATGGACGAACCCCCAAGCTGCAGCCTGTATTCAATACTGAGGACGAAAATCAGTTCACATCCAATGTCCCAGCCGCCACTGATTTTGTTGGCAACATGGCAGCGCAGCATAAGAGGGCGAGGGAAGCACTGATGACTGCAAGACACAACAGTGCTATGATGAGTCAAAAGAGGCGGAATGCTAACATCTCTTTTGAGATTGGAGATATGGTCACAATCGAAAAGCACAATAGGGAGCGTTCTATCCCTGGCAAGCTCAACAGCATCAGAGATGGACCATATCGAATCATTGAGCAAGATCACCTCGAGAATTACAGACTGCAATTACCAGCAAAGTCACGCCTGCATGACTGGTTTGCAGCTCCTAAATTGAGACATTGGAAAGGCAAGACACCAACAGACTTATTGGAACAACAGAATCAAGAATTGGTCGAACTAGAACCCTTGAACGAAGAGCCAGAGCTGCAGAAAATCCCACACAGGATAATTGATCACAGAATCACTGATCAAGGAATTATCGAGGTACTGTGCGCTTGGAAGCACTCAGCTATCGAGGATGCCAGCTGGGTTGACCTATCTGAAGTGGAGTACTTTGGACACTTGTGGACGAAGTACAAAAACAGCAAAAAAGGTGATACACCAACGGACCTATTTGGTCACCCTTGAGAAGAACAATACGTATCGTTTTATACCGGGAAAATTCAACAGCAGGAACGGCTTTTACCATCTATACAGCTATCGATCAAAACTTCCAACGTTCGTTGGACTAATAGTACACCTTTCGAATTAGCATTTGGACGACCCCACAATCCGCCATAGCTTCGTGTGTGAAGTGGGAAATTTGTAGTTGATGGGAAATTTGCAGTTGATGGGACGTTTGTAGTTAATAAGAAATTTGTAGTTATGTAAGAGCGCAGTACCTCATACATGAACAACGGAGCCGTGCAACTCGCCCGTGAGAGATATCTTTGAATTGCCAGTCGAATGAAAATACTCTGAAAAGCGGGGCAGAACATCGTGCGCGGGGTAACGGGTACTCTAAGTAGTGTAGCAAGATATTTATCGGCTGTACCTGTCGACGTGCAGCATGCCGGGAAGGTACGAGTGCGTCCGAAGAAATGCGGGACTGTCTTGATCGATCGTGTTAGACTAGCTTGAAGTGGACGGGAATTGCCGGAAGTGGACTCGCGTGCTGGATGACGGTCATAGAAATAAAAACACAAAATTTCCCGTCTGATCGGTCATATTTAAGCATGTTATCGCCCGATCAGTACTGCAGTTCAGGCTGACTATGGTGCACTGACACGTGAAGCCAACACTAAGCACGTGTGTTGACCAGTGCAGGTTGTGTTGTTGAGCTGTGGACTATGCTGGAGGCGGGGCGTCACGAGAAACGGGCACAGGGCACAAGAAAACAGAGAAAAGAGAGAAATAGAACGAAAACATTTTTTTTTTCATCTAAGTATCATGCCCTGCCCCGGTGAAGCCAAACAACACGATGGTTTAGGGTGGCCGAGACCGCTCCCCACCCACGATGGTTTAGGGTGGCTGAATGGTTTTGTATTCCACCCCGACTACCGACAAGATCCATCTCAAACTCTCCCAGCGGTGCCGCTTCCACCGCCTTCCACTCAAGTCAGCACTATTCCTGAGCACCACGCTCCACACCGTGCGCGTCGAGGCAGCAGCAGCAGCAGCACGATATCGGATAGTTTGGTCTAGGTGGCTGCCTCATTGGGTGAGACCGCACACTAGCCACAATGGTTTAGGGTGACTGAGACCGTCCCGCACCGGCGATGGTTTGGTAACGTTCTCATTGCAGCCATCTTTTATCTCGACCTGTGCTTCGGATCAAGTCCACCAAGACGATGGTCTAGGGTGCTGCATATGCTCTACCTTGATGTAACCCTCCTTGATCATATCATTTTCCAAGCCCAAGATGATACCCATCGGTCGGTCGGAATTTTGGGAGATCATATACATAGCTGCCTGTGCCTGTAATGACCTTTGAAGAACGGCTTGTAGTTTAGTTTCGGTTCCACGCCCAAGCACCATGTTGGCGTGATTTCGCGTCGAAACAACGCACCCTGATAGTTTGGTTTAGGATGGCTCCTTCGTTTTGTGTAGTTGTTCGCCAGTGAGACCCAGTCGGATATTTACTGCGACCAGAAAACTCATGTACTCCGGTCACACTAGTACGTATCAAAGTATCTGGGCACGAAAGTTCACCAGAGCTGACAGCATCTGGGACCGATGTCGGAAAGCTTGGTTTAGGGGGGCGAGACAGCCCCCCACCCACGATGTTTGGTAACGTTCTCACGACACCGACTGAAGTTGGTCTGATAAGTGAATACATCCCAAGCATGCCTCCGGCGCCGCTCTTTGCCTATTTCGAATGGCTCTCGTTCGTTACTCCGCGGTCTTTCAAGCTCGAGCCCTGTTCTGTGATACTCTTCCTGGTGTACAAACCACCTCTTCTGTTCAAAAGCAACGTCCTATGAACCAGCTTCAGTGACCATATCGTCCCACTGTCGCCTTGCTTCCGCCAATCCATTAGAGATCATCTCAAACCCCACCCGCACCCACGATGATTTGGATCCAGTATCATTATGCGCTTGAGCGAGCCCACCGACGATGGTTTAGGGTGGCTTAGAGTCGAAAGTAGACAGGGCCTGTGATTCATTCGTGGCAACCTCAACATTATCGATCCATTGCTGAATAATCCCGAGGAACTCTCTAATTATTCTAGCGAGACTACCCTCCCTACACAAATAGTTAGTGTCTGTATTAATCATGATATTTTTTTGAGGTGGCTCACCTATAGAAAGCAGTAGTGAAAACGGGTGGTGGTGGTTATTTGTAGCAGTAATTGTAGTGGTGGTGGTGGTTGGAGTGGAGGTGATTTTGTTCCGAATCACCAAACCCACCACCGTCATGCCGACAGGCACGCAGGACTAAAGGCTGCTGCTTTGCAGAAATAGCGTGGAAGCAAATTACGCAGAACGTCATGCTGGTTGAGGTAAAGTGAGTGGATGGGGGCGGAGGCCTTAAGGACGTTGAAGGGTATTGAGAGAGATAGGCCACCCCACACCCACAATGTTTGGTAACGTACGTTCTCACTGCTTAGCTGCATTATTACCTCTATTCCGACGGTTCAGAGACAGCAGGGCCTTCGCCTGGATGGCTTTTCAGCCAGTACAAGCGTAGATGGTCGCTTCGTCTAACTCCTTAGAACTCCTTGCAGCAGGCTGCAATGTCGGACTTGAACGGACAGCGGACAGGGCCTGAGGGGCTTAGTTCCAGCATGTCTCTCAGTTTCTTCCGCGCCCGACTTGACGTCCTCTTTCGATCCACTTGATTACTGCGTTTTGTGCGTTATTGGACAGACAGACGGTAAGTGTCCACCGCGAGTTGTGTGGCAACTGATTTTGTTGCGAATCACCAAACCCACCACCGTCGTGCCGACAAGCACGCAGGACTAAAGGCTGCTGTCCTGCGGAAATAGCGTGAAGGCACATTACGCAGAAAGTCATGCTGGTTGGGTAAAGTGAGTGGATGGGGGTGGAGGCCTTGAGGCCACCCCATACCCACAAGCCTGCAACTTTACGCTATTATCCTCAATGTAGAACCAATATTCTCCCCAGTATCTCATATGTTCTTTCACCTCAGTCCAGTCGTTTCGTGCCGTAAAGTTGTACGCCCAGTGATCCGGATCACGTTTAATCCGTGTTCGACCTCGACTCCAAGATCCACCACCACCACCATGTCAGATGGTTTGGTTTAGGGTGGCCGAGACCACCCCCATCCTGACTGGTGGCATGGTGGTCGTGGTTAGGACATATGCGTAGCAGAAATTGTACTGGTGGTGGTGGTTGGAGTGGAGGTGGCTATCCTCAGCGTTGAAGATTGGAGTATCGATTCCTGCGTTAAGGTTAACGATTGTGGTGGGAAGACCATTTTCGGGCACAGTTTGGGTAGCCGCGGTGCAGGTGCCGGTATTCTCATCCCGCGTCGACCTATCTCTATCTCCGCGTTCATTCATTTTGTTCAGGTTCACCAACCCCAACCACCACCACGATGGTTTAGGGTGGCCGAGACCGCCCCACACCCACGATGATTGGTAACGTCCTCACTAGTCCCACGTTGTTTATTAGTATAAATCTGGACCAGCCAGTCCGCCGAATTGCGGTTCCCACCATCGAGCAACCTTCTTGGGTTTCTTGTTGTCCTTTCTCCACCAACCACCGACACGATGTCGGATGGTTTGGTTTAGAGCGGGAGCCTTGTTGGGGGGACAGAAGTAATCAATGAGAAACGCCTCTAGTGACCTAGAGGAACAATCTATCATCTTCTGAAGTCATAGTTAGTTCCAGTCCTTTAGTCCTAAGAAGTGATCTTACTCTTTTCACACTGCTGAAAAGTATTGAATTGCGTTTGAAGGCGTGTTTGTACGCCGTCCGTACACGCCGCTCAAAATGAGCGGTTTCGAACTCAAGCTGGCAGCGCACGTGGTTGCGAATCGTTGCGCCAGTTTGTTTAGCAGCATGTCTCTTAGCTTCGTTCTTGCCTCTGTTGAGAGACGGGAGGTCGTTGGAGCGGTGCAGCCTAGAGCAGGGTCGCGAGGCTATTACATTTGTTGCATGCCGCAAAGTTGTACTCCAAGTGGAAGCAGGTGTAATAAGGCGGTTGTGGTAGATGTTGATCGTGAGGGTGGTGGTGGTGGTGGTTGGTGTGCCAGAATCACCAACCACCACCCACCGCCACAATGGTTTAGGGTGGGCGAGAGGGCCCCCCACCCACAATGGTTTAGGGTGGGTGGGAGGCCCCCACCCACGATGTTTGGCAACGTTCTCACGCCACCGACACTCTGTCGGAGGATTTGCACAGGAAATCCATGTTTTTCGAAATCCTCAGTGTAGGATCGTTCTAGGGGCCTTCTTTGGTTTCAATCACAGCTGTCCAGGTGCAATCCATGTTTGCTGGTGCTGCTCAAAATCCGTGACCTGCGTGTACATCTGTCAGCCTCCTCATCCACGGCCCACGCCCACTCCACCCCCATCGCATTGCCCACCTTCGGACTCTGCGTAAGATTGATCCCGGAATCCGACCGCCGTCGCATACACGCGATATCTTTTGCAGCATGTCTCTTCGCCTTTTCCCCTTGTTGAAAGACGGACTGTGGTTGGAACGGTCTTCAAGGCAGGGTCGCAGGGTTGTTCCAATCGTCGCTGTTGTACAGTCGTGGTGCAGGTTGAACCAGGTACGACGAGGAGGTCGTGTGCGTACTGCAAACATGCCGTTTGGCCGATGGTTGGTGAAGCTTGTGGTGGTGGTTGTGTATGTGTAGCAGTAGTTATAGGTCATGGTTGTTGTTGTTGGAAGAGAAGGAGGAACTGGAGTGGAAGGGCGTGTTTAAAAGCTAGCAAAGGGACACGTGGGATGCGAGCCGAACGCAGCCCTGCTGCTGGAGGGACAGGTCAGCCTTCGGGACTTGAGGGCTCGGGACAATCGACTGTGGTTGGAAATTGAATGTTTCAGCCCATACTGGGACAGGCCTTCCTCGTGTCTCTCGCGTCGGTGGTGTTTCCATAGAACGCTGTTGGAGATGAACGTTAGAGTCTGGTGCGGAGACGGTGGCTGCTGGACGACGAGAGCAAGCAGTGGCATGCACACGTGAACCATGACGTACGCGTCACAAGTCACAAACCGAATGACCACCGGTGCGTCCGCGCTATTTTCACCACGAGGAACCAACCAAACCCACCCAGCTGCCCACGACTCACGAGAAAAATTGGGTAACTGAAAATGCAATAGGTTCACAATTTGTCTACAAAAAAAGACATGCTACCAGCTACAGATTGCCCCACCCGAGGAAAGAAGTACAGAAACCAAAAAAGAAACCAAAAACGAAACCAAAAACATGAACAGAACGCCGTCGCCGCAAAATCAAATCGTGAATCGCCACCAGTCTGTCGTTATAAAAATCCAGTCCAAATCCCGTCCCGCACCCCATATGTTCCCAATCTCATAGCCCTCCAGCCCATATTCCATAGCGCACAGTCCCAGTTCCAATCCTCCGCATATCATAGAATACAATTTACACCCATCCCAACCGCGATACAAGCCTAGAAAGTCCACACCTTCCCATGCACCAGCACCCGTCGGCGCGTAAACTTCTCCAACGTAATTTCCGGCGCGTTCCAGCGTAGCGGCCACACCTTTCCGACCGTCGCGCCCCACCAGCCCGCCTTCTTTGCCTCTCCCTTCTTCGCCGTCCCTCCCGCCTGTGCCTGAACTTCCCCTGTCGTAGTCTCTACTACCGCCGTCTCCTCTGTAACCACTGTTACATTGCTTTTCGCCGTGTCCGCGCTTTCGCGTCTCGAGTGCACTGCGGAGTGTTTACGCCGCGATGTAGCAGTGCGTGGAGTGCGCCGCGCGGGCTTCAGTAGCGCCACGACGTCGGTACCAGCCGCGGCGCTGAGCGCGGCGAGGGCGGCGCGCGCGGGTATGGTTAGGGTCTGTGCTGTGTCGCCGGTGGGTGGGGAAGCGGAGGCGGGGGTGAGAGGCGTGATGGATAGTTCGTGAGGCGTTGAGAGCGCGAGGTGGAGGCCGGCGAAGGTTATGCTCATTGTGATTGGTGAGGGGGCGCGAGTACGGCCTCCGCGGCGTTTTGAAGGCGGGGAGGAGGAGGCGAGGTGGGTTAGAAATGTGCTGGGCTGTGTTAGCAGGGAGCAGTAGAGGGCGGATGGGAGGGGACGTACAGAAGTTTCTGCTGTTCCGGGCTTGGGCGACTGTGTTTACCGTCTTGCGGGAAAAGCAGCGCGACGGCTTGGTCTAGGGCCGCTGTGAACTGTTGGGATGTCGGGGTGGACATAGCTGTAGCTTGTGGGGTGCAGTGTAATGTAACTATCGCCAATGTGTTTTCAGAAGCCTGTATCGATCGCGTTTGCAGTGCCTGTGTCTCTTTGTAGCTGTATCTGTATCTTCGTCTGTATCTGTGCCTGTGTGTGCGTTTATGTTTGAAGTGTCTGTATCCCACCAAACGCGGCGCGCACCGACTTTATACCCCTCCCCCTCCCAGAGCCTCAGTACACCCCTACCTCACCTCACCCTCCCCCTCACCCCAACCGCAGTCTCGCCGGGTATGTCCACGGTACGTAAAAACGGAGCCTGCCCGACGTTTCAGACGCTACGTGGTGCCACGTCGTTGCGTCGATTGGACCCGCTGATGGGTGCACCGATGAGGCTCTGGCCGGCCTTTGGTGTGGCTGCTGTAGACGCAGGAATGTGGGACGGTAGACTTGAGGTGTGATGGGCGGTAGGTGAGGTGCAGGAGGAGGGTGAGGTGCAGCAGCTGGTGGGTGTGTGAGGTGCAGAAGGTGTGTGTAGGAGAGGTGGTGGAGGAGGTGGAGGGGGGGTGCACTGACAGTCGCATGCGCCACAGACGCACATGACGTCGCGACGTCGCGACTGTGACACCCACCCATGACCTCCTCTCCACCGCACTCCTCTCGCCGCTGGTCGTTAGTGGCTGTCTAAAGATACTTCTTGTACCGCGTGTTTACCGCCCGCCAAAAGTATCTCCCCACCTCTCGCCGCTGGTCGCTAGTGGCTGGTCTCTGTCTAAAGATACCGCGTGTCTTTCGCTCTCGTCTCGTCTGCAGCCACAGCGCTACCCGCAACGAATGTACCTCTGCAAACGCACGCGCGTCCTGAGGTACATGTACATACCCCTTCCACCGACTCTAGAGTAGATTACAATACATGTACTCTACATCCAGAAAGAAAAGAAATAAAAGAAAAACTTCGACGACTGCAAACACCTGCACTCGCCACAGCCGCGCGCCGCCGTACGGCGTGCCATTTTTAGTGCCGTGCATACGCATATGCACCTCGCTGCCGGGGTTCCGGGGTTGGGATGCCGGGGTATGTAGACGTGAGACAACGCATTGATGCGTCCCACTGAGGACAGCCGGCGCAGACATAAGCTTTTCTCAAGCTTTTTGGGGGAGGCTCTGCTGTGGGGGAGGTTCTGCCGATACGGGTGCTGCGACGCGAGGGATTGGGGTAGGCTGTGGTAGGCTGTGGGGAGACGGCGGTGAGTGGTGGGTGGGTGCTGGGTGCTGGGTGCTGGGGGGTGATAAGAGCGAGCCTTGTGGGAAACGGAGTCGCGCCGTTTGCACTGCACTCATGCACTGGAATTGGTGTGGATGCGATGCAGAGGAATGGACGTTGAGGTGGATCGAGAGAAGCGAATTTGGGAAGGCAGGTGGATGCTGCACGTACACTGAGAGAAGTTTTGTTTTACGTACTCATTCTATCAGGTGCATGGCAGAACACTGGCCGGCCAGACAGCGAGCGCTCCAGAATTTTGAACGCCAGTTGAAAGCCGGCGGAACTCCGGACTCACACTGGAATGCTACTAAGGCCGTAAAATACGACGCAACTTCGTATCCTATTATTGAAACGATGTAGCTGGGTATATTTTCTCTCGAGGTCTGTAATCAAATTATGTAATGTTTCATCTCTAATGAGGTGTGTCCAGCTTTTCTACGCTGCAGCTACGTATAGGTGTAACCAGGAGGCATGTGTCAGCCACTTGAATTGAGGTGTCGAGACATTCTGTAACCCAGGCCAATTGCAACTCTTGCAGCCGGCTTATTCCGACGTGCCGCAAGGCTACAGCCTTGCTGAGCTATAACTGCACCCGTTGATTTTAGGTCCTCAGGTTCTCAGGTCTGGATATGAGGCCTCTAAACAACGCACCTAGAATTACCTATGACTCAATTCTCCACGTCTTCATAGAAATCCATAGGATCTCCCCTCCCTACAGGTACGTCGCATATACTTGTTTTCGAAATTCTCGGTGTGTAGGAATTTATGTTTCATTACTCAATTTAGATGTGTCCAGCTTTTCTTTTCTTCGATGCAGGGCGTGTCACTGTGTCAGCCACGGTCTCGAGCGTATAATACAATACCTTACTATGTAACCCACCTCTCGCGGCCGGCCCATTCCGGCGTGTCGTAGCCCTGCAGCCTGCTTTGGAAGGCTACATACAACTACAACTACAACAGCGATCGAGACGTCCTCAGGTTCTCAACTTCCCGGTTTTTGAGGCTTCCATAGAACACACCCGAATTGCCTATGACTCCACGTCTTTATGGAAAAGAAAATAGAATGCATAGGGCAGCGCATCCCCAGGTCGTGACGCGTGCAGTGTACTCTGGTCTCGAAAGCTGTGGCAGTAAAAAGCAAGAAGTACGCACGTAGTTAAATATATGTTTCATATACTACAGTTAATTGTTTTCGCCGATGCATGCGGTTACGTTTAGGTGTAACGGAGGTGTGTGTCAGCCACGGCCTCGAGAAACTCGTAACACACCTCTTGCCGGCTCATTCCGGCGTGCCGCAGGGCTGCAGCCTGGTTTCGAGGGCCACTACATACAACCACACGTCGATCTAGACATTAGTTCTCAGCCTTCAGGGTCTCTAGTTATTGGGTTTGAGACAGCACACACCGCATTATCATGACTCTACTTCTCCATAGGGTTCTGACTTCCAAACAACAAAGCATTAATTGTGAATCCACGTTTCTATGGAAATACATAGGGCAGCGCAATCCCCCCCTCAAGGTCGCGTGTAGTGCACTTGAGTATAAAGAAGTCGGGGTAAAAACAAGCCGATGTGTAGATGGTTGTGCAACCAAGCTTTTTGCGCTTCTATTTATAGTCGCAAGGGTTATTCATAGAAATCCTTGTCGACGATCGCGACATTCACAGAACGACGGTTCGAGCACAACTTCAGAATTCAGAATCAGATTTTCGCCACTTGCAAAGAATTTACAGTAGCTCCGTCTTTGCGCTCTGCTCACAGCCTTGTCGACGATTCCTTGCAATGACTCACCAATTGGTGCATGCGACCTAGCGCTGTGCCGTATTCCCGCGCGCATGTTGCAGCACCCGCCAATGGTTGACGTCGTCATTGACGATCTCGTGTATTTCAGTCTCTATTCACCCAAGTCTTGCAGGACCGCCTGGGGTTTTGTGGAGCTGCTAGGCGGGAGGTGCAGACGAGCTTGTACTTTGCTCGTTTATTGAATTTCGGATTCCACGAGCGCGTGTAACTTTTGGGGGTTGTCGTTGGCTATGCTCGGTATGTAATGTGTCTTAGGGGTCGCTTGGAAATGACCCTTTGTGAGTAATGGAGCTTGTAGAAGTATCGGCTCACTGGCACTGCACTCGTATTCATACTGTGGCGTTGGCGGTTAGCCCTGCAAAATGCCATGGCTGTCGCAGTGTCGCTTCTTCATATGTAATCCTGAGAGTTGAAGATAGCCCATCAATTCCGACCGAGATCACACCAAGAGTTCCAGATGGCCAACGCCGGCCGACGGTACGACTCACGAGTACATCGCGGGTTCGACGGCCGTTTGTCCAACGAGAAATCTTGGTCGGCCGACCAGTGTGTTGAAAGCTAAGTGTAGTGTATAGAGGAAGAGAACGGGCAGAGCAGAAACAAGTGATGCAGAATTCTTTCACTTGCATGTCTGCACATGACACAGGGATTGGTCTTCTGCCATGGGTGCGAAGCAAAGTGCCATGTATGTTGTCGTTCTCCCATGAAGTGTACAGAAGGAGTGGAGAATAGCAGAAGCAAGTGCGGTAGAAGGAGAGCACCCATGGCGTAAATCGACTGATATCGGGTGCATAATTGAGAATTTCAAAAATCGCCAAACTCCTCCTGAGATACACCCTAAACTATGAAAGCGTACGTTGAAAGACCACTACGACGTACAAAAATACATTCACATAGAACTACCCGTCCTGCTATTGAAATGTGGATCCATTATGCATTTCTTTAAAACTATATAAACCGTGCAAATGCAGTACTGTCAGCTACGGTCATAGAAACATGAACACAAGGCTTCCCGTCCGCTCAGCCATATTTAAGCATGTTATCGCCCGGTTAGTACTGCAGTGGGTGACCATGCGGGAATCCCGGGTACTGTAGTTTTATCTTTTTGATTCTCTACAGGCCTTGTAAAGGCGGGATTGGCCGAACGGATCTGGATGTGCTGACTAATTTAGCTGCGTGAGCACGTGAGACGTCACATGATTCGTGAAGATGCGAACTTACAATTGATGGATGTAAGTCTGTTAGCATAACTGGATTTATTCCACATTTCTTGAAGCTTATGATCACATTTTATCACACGGAAAAGTTTGGATTTGGATGTTATGGGCCAAGTCCTGCGTGACAATTCTCAATGCAACCACGCATGAAGTATCACTTTACCCACAACAACTATCGTTTCGTTCATGTTAGATGACAGTTTTCTCTTGTAAATTAGAAATACATGCAAATGACTGTATTTGAAGTACATGGACACAGTTGCAGGCTAGTCTCCTTGCATCATCGGACCGAGACTAGGTGTGTGAACATCGGATCGGTCGTCTCAAGCAGCGCATACAAAGTGTAGTAGTGAGATTCAGTTTCTCGACCTGCATTTCGGCACATAACCGATCGGGATCCCGAACAATCTGGATGGAACAATTGAACCCCTGTGGAAACAAAAGCTTCTGTTTCTTGAGCTCATGTGGGTTTATTTCTTGGCATGTGCGGATTTGCCCTCGCCTGTTTGCTCTTTTCCTCCATGTTTTTTACAGTTCACTTGCTCGGTCTTCTTTCCGCTTCTTCTTTTTTCTCCAGGTTTTAATCAGTACTACTCATTCGATGCACCATCTCACTACTGTATCGACGCTTCCACAAGATCGCCCGCTACCATCTCCGGATTTACTAGTCCACGGCGACGGACCGAGATCTGAGTACTAAAATCTTAGATGAAGCCCGAGGAAACATTAGTGGTGTCTCAGTCAGTCTTTATTTTGTTTTGGTTCCGATTTATGCGTTAGTTGCCAGCAGCTAACTCACCAAAGTGATATGTAGTATCACCACACGGATAGTTTACTACCCCGATATTCACCAAATTATGACCAGATTACCGTCGTCCCACCAGAGCAGCCCTGTCTCATGTGCTTGTTTGTTTCATCCCAACCGTACCCCACCTTATCGATAACGTTCACGGGTATTAACGTCATGCTCTAGGCTAGCTGCTTACATTAGCCTCATCCTTGGCGCAACAACCATGTCGGTCGACAAAAAAACATACGATTTTCCTGAGCTGGGGCAGAGGCTGCTGGAAAAACAGCTGATCCATGACCTGTTTTAATCTATGGCGCCGAAATTATCAGACCACTCCCCACAGCCGCCATCCTTCCATTGGAACTGCCTCTCGCAACCCACTGGAACTGCCTCCCATATCCCACTGGAACTGAAACGGCTGCAGTCGACCTGCAAGTGCTTTACATAGATAGAAAGAAGCATAAGCCAGAAGCACTGCGCTACCATAGTGGCGGAACGACTTAGCATAACCAGCTGGTGGCCGGTTTGAATCCAGATCGCCTGAGACCTGTTGCGGCGAGAAGCTAGCGATCTGGAGCTAAGCCCAGGGTCGTCCCACAACATGCGATATCTCACCTTACGCACTATGCGGCCTATACATTCAACGTCCTCGCCCGTCTCCATCATTCTTTTTCTTCTCGTATCCCTTCTCTCTCTTTTTTTCTCTCCTCCTCAGACGTCCGAATGCCGCATGAACTCTCCCCCAACGGTACCAGCGCTAGTAGTACCAGCATGAAGCGCTCCGCCGACGACATGTCCCCCGGACTGAGCAACGAGTATCCGCCTGCACCCCATCCAGAACGCAAACGACCAGATGCCTCGCCAGTAGTTTATACAGACGTATTGATCGTTGGCGCTGGTCCGGCTGGGTTGATGCTTGCGTATGCTTCTCAATTCCGCGCCACCTATCCATGCTAATAGTCTTCGCTCGCAGAACGCAGCTCACACGTTTCGGCATCCCGGTGAAGATTATCGACGAACGGCGCACACCAACGCCCGCTGGACGTGCCGACGGATTGCAGCCCAAGACCATAGAAACTTTCAAAGCGCTAGGTCTCGCCGAGCCACTCCTACGTCGCGGCGTTAAAATCTACGACATCAGCTTCTGGAACAGTACCCCTGCGTCTCCTGTGCTTTCACGCAGTGGGCGCGACATTCACTACCCGCCTGTCGTTGATGTGCTCGAGCCGTTCATTCTGCTTGTGCATCAGGGTATGGTCGAGGGTGTATTTATCGACGACTTGGCTGCGCGCGGGGTCTCCGTCGACCGATCATGCGTCTTTGACAGCGCGGCCATCGTTGATGAGTCACCAAATGCAGAGTACCCCGTCGAAGCAGTCTACACGGATCTCAAAAACTCTGGGGAACGGCGCACGGTCCGCGCCAAATACCTCGTCGGCTGCGACGGTGCGCACTCCACAGTGCGCCGCAGCATGCCGGGCGTCGAGATGAAAGGTGAGAATACGGACGTGTTTTGGGGGGTCCTGGACGGCGTGGTGGACACAGATTTTCCCGACCTCTGGTCAAAGTGCGCCATCTCGTCGCACACCTCGGGCACGATCCTGTGCTGCCCGCGCGAACGCAATATGACGCGGTTATACATTGAGCTCCCGTCGACGTCGCCCGCCTCGACCCCCTCGCGTGGCAACCGCGTCGCCAAGCAAACCGCCAACGCCGACTTTATAATCCGCGCCGCACAAGCGATCCTGCGTCCGTACAACATCACATGGAAGAGCATCGATTGGTTCGGCGTGTACGCGATCGGCCAGCGAGTGGCCTCGGCCTTCTCCTCCAATGCCAACCGCATCTTCATCGCCGGCGACGCGGGCCACACGCACTCCCCCAAGGCCGCGCAGGGCATGAATGTCAGCATGCACGACACTTATAACCTTGCCTGGAAGCTTGCGCACGTTCTCCAAGGGATCGCCGCGCCATCGCTGCTGGATACATACGCCTCGGAGCGCCGCAAGATCGCAAACGACTTGATTGCGTTCGATCACTCGCACGCCACCGCGCTGATGACACAGGACGTCAAAGCCCTCGTCGACAACTTCAAGACCAACATCCGCTTCATCAGCGGTGTGGGCGCTGTCTACGGCGCCAACGCCCTCAACCTCGCCCCGACCACAGTCCCCGGCGGCCTGGGCGGCAGCACCCTCACCCCCGGCACGCTCCTCCCGCCCGCCCGCGCCACACGTTTCATCGACTCCAACCCCGTCGACATCCAGCTCGACACGCCGTGGGCGCGGCTAGGACAGTTCCGGATCTACTTCCTCGCACCCGACTTCGCGGAGAGCAAATACTTCCTCGACGTACTCTGCGAGCTCTTCACCACGCCCACCTTCGTCCTCTCGCGCGCGGCGACACACTCCAAATCCCTCCCCGCACCTCCCGTGACAGACGAAGACCAGTGGGACCAGCCATCACGCTACACCACCGCCGCCGGCCGCCTCTACTCCCCCTGCCTCATCACGTCCACCCCACAGGACGGCCTGGAGCTCTCCGACCTCCCACCACTCCTCCGCGACAGCCGCTGGTGCGTGTACATCGACAACCTGGAGACCGCCGTCAGCCCCCTGCGGCGTAAGTGGAGCCGTGCGCGCATCCGCCGCGGCGAGACGCAGGTCGTCGTCGTGCGCCCGGACGGCTATGTCGGCGCCGTCAGCAAGCCGTGGGGCGCCGAGGAGGCGGATTCGGCGGGTCGCTGGGTGGAGGCGTATTTTGCGGGTTTCATGGCGGAGAAGGTGGGAGGTCGGGAGGGAAGGGCGGAGAGGAATGGGGTGCGGAGGGAGCGGGAGAGGGTTGAGGAGAGGGCGGAGAGGCAGAGGGAGAGGGCCGAGGAGAGGGTGGAGCGGGAAAGGGAGAAGGCGGGGAGGGAGAAGGCAGAGCGGGAGAAGGCGGTGGAGGTCAATGGGGCGGGCGAGGGTGAGGGCGAGGCGATGGAGATGGAGACGCCCACGCCGGTATTACCGCGGCCCAAGACGCGAGAGAAGAGCACGGAAGAGGTGGAAAGGCCGATGCCGGCGGAGACTGCGGCGGTGATGCCGATGGAGGAGTGTCCCAGCTGATCTTGCAGAAGCTGGGGAGAGGGGAGGGAATGGGAAAACGAGGCATCGACGGATATATGGATTTGTTTTTTAGCGAGCGTGAGCGTTATATATTGTTAGTAATGGGTCTTTTAGTTTAGTTTGAGTTTGGGTTTGGGTTTCGGTTTGGATTTGTGTTTGGATATGATTGCAAGGGCTGGCATTGGGTGGAATTGGGGGAATTGTATATAGATGAAATTATTGGTAGTATTTAAAGAACTCCCTCTCTATCTCTCTTTGTGGTGAAAACTACATATGTATGACTTCCTTAACCAGTCAAAATTAGTTAGCTGGCGCCTGAGGTCCCCCTCTATCCTTATCTTCGCTTTAGAAACTGATAATGTGCGTGAATCGAAAGCGAATCAAATTCCAGTTCACTGCGATTCTAACTAATCGCTGCGCCACATAGGCATCTGGAGATATATACATCTTGGACTCTACACAGCCACGCAAATAAACAAACGTCTGGCGCCCGACGGATAAATCGTACACGGCACAGCTTCTCCCCACAAGGGCCGGTCTTTGTGTTGCCACTTTGTCTGTTTGATGGAGACGTATGGGACGTGTGGCGCAGTCAATAGTTCGTGATACATAGAGATCTTATATAATCCGTCCCGTAATGAAACCGCCAAAAAAACTCGTCGATTCGAATCTCGCCGGCCCAAGCCACTTCCAGAATTGTAGCAATGCTAACGCCCTCTGCCTCCCTCATGAGTCATCACTCCGTCCAATTCCCCCGCAATGCTCGATAATCCACTCCCTGCCAGTTCACAAATCTCTAATGTAGTTCCCCGTGTCTTAGGATCTAACAGCGGGGCCGCAGCGCGGGAGCCTACCCCATTTTTGAATAAATATTCACCCCGGTTTCAACTACAAAGCTTCGCCACGAACCCATCTTGACAGCCTCCTGTGGCGTGTGAACTGAGAGCATCATGCAAGATATATTTCTATATCGCGGAGGAAACATGGAGCGTATAAAAGCTACGGGTGCTCCGAGTTACAGACGAAGAGAAGACATATTCAATAAGGGATTACTATCAAGATACTCTGCATACAGACAGAAACCAGACACAAATCTCTACGTATTTGAAATACGCTACGACGACCCAAATATTCTCCATCCAGACATAACCAAATACATAAAACTCGATACCCATTCAACCCGATACCGCAAACCCGGCCCACAAATACTCCAAACCCCAAATCCGACGCCCACCACTCCACTCATACCACAAATGCCTCAACACGGCAAGCCCGCCCCACTCTATCGTGCCGAAAGGCTTGCCAAAGCATACGCCGAGATCAACGCCCGCTTCCCCCCAACCCTCGAACGAGAACACAGCTCCAAAGACTCCCTGCTCAACTCCCTATTGTGGATCCAAAAAGACGACCAAGAGAGCATGCCATTCGAAGAATTAGAGGCGCTGAAAAAGATGATTGAGGAACTGAAACCCGAGGTCGAGGAGATGGAGAAGCGGGTGCAGCATGCTCGACGCGAAGCCCGCTCAGGAAAGAAAGGCGGTGCCGTTTAATGCATTGTGCTACATAGACGGAGACAGAGAGAGAGATGGGGAGAGAGATGGGGGCGCTGGGGAAGGGGCCGTATATATTGTGTGCATACGTGTGGCTGGGTCCACCATAGGTGCGCTCGTACAGGAGTAGAACGTAACATAACAAACTCTTCGATTCGAACCCCATCATTCCCACGTGAACTTCTAGAACTGTAGTGTAAAAATACTCCCCTCGCTCGCTCATGCATCCTAACTTCCACGTTCCCTCCACTCCAACATTCACACCCACTCCATACGCACTCACCAGCACCATTCCCACTTCCTCGCTCGCCTATCCAACACCAATATGTACCCGCGCGCAGCCGTAGCAGTGTTGGTGCCTACCCCATTTTTGCATAACCCAGTTTCAAATACAAAGCACCGCCACAACCAGAAAGCCTCCCGTGGCGCTCATGAACGAGTGCATCATGCACGCTATATCGCCAAATCGTTATACCGTGGGGGCAACATGGGACGTATAAAAACGGCACGCACGCCACAGGCTGCAAGTGTAGATTTTGATTAGACAGTTACGACTACGAACAGACTCTGGAAATCGACAGAAACCACACACATACATCCCGATCGCGCAGCGCGAAAATATACAACTACTTCGTGGCCCCGAATCCAACGACGGCTACCACCCAAAAACGCACATCGAAAATGCTCAACACCGGCACCGCGGATTTACCACCCGCCGAGCATCTCGCCGGAGCCGGCGCTCATTCCGCCGATCCGGTGGCTGAGTACCAGGTCGCCCATGATGTCTCGTTCGCGTTCAACAACGGTATAGACGCAGATATGGATGCGACAAACCAGGCGTACGAAAAGTACAAAGCGTCAGTCAAGGAGTACGAAGAGATCGACTTGAAGTACGAACAGAAGACGCGCGAGGTCGATCGTCTGCGCAGGGAGCGCGTATCGGCACGTGCACTACTACTACGAAACTACCCGCATCACCCACCACCACCACCACCACTACGAACATCCCAAGCCCCCGATACCGACGTCCCCGCATGCCGCGTCCCAGCCGCCCGGCAGCTCGCCAGGCTCTACGCTGATAGCGACTATCTGAAGAAGAAGTACCTGGTCGCCTGTGATATCGCGCGCAGTAACGACATGGGTGCGGAATATATGGATGCGGTAGACAAGTTCGATGCGGAGCGGAGCGAGGTGAATGGCTACATTCGGGTGTTGAGACCGATCGTGGAGGATCTGGTGAGGGAGGAGGGGGAATACGGAGAGGGGAGAGGGCGGCCGATGCTGTGGGATGGGTGGAGAAGGGGAGAGGTGGACGTTTCAGGTTTAGCTATAAACATTGCCAGAGATGGTGTTAAGGGATATTATAATTTGCTGTTTTCTTAAGGTTATAAATGGAGGGATGGGACTAGTTAGAATTTATTTCGGAGATTTTGCGAAGAGTACGTACTATGGAGCAATGAAAGGATGTGTCAAAGGGATGACCTTTCCGCAATGTTGAAAGTTGTATGGGGTAGAGGGAGCGCCCCGGATTTTGTAGTGCTGGAACGGAGTTTGATTGTTGGAATACTTGTGCACACCGCTTGGGTGGCTGAACGGGGGGTGGAGTGCGGTGCTCGACTATCTGTTAACATGAGGGGGTCTCAGGCCGACGGTTCACGCAACCTGTTCACACTCGGTTCGGCATCTAAGAATTAATTTTTTGTTGTTGTTGAAACGGTTCAGTGAACCGTTGTACCGGCTCTTGAGATGGTTCACAGCTCGGTTCATTCGGTTCAATTTTCGTGGATTTGGATCGCTGAACCATCCGTGAACCGCCGCGGCCTGAGACCCCCTATGATCTTTGAAAGCTCCATTCAAACGGCCAAACCAACCGGATTTCGACCAGAACTCCAGAACCACTCCCTCATGTAGCCCGAGCCAACTCCCATAACCACACTCCGTTCGTATTACACTTCCCTCGCCGCGCCCATGCACAGCGGCTAACCAACCTCAAAAGATCAAGCTTACGTCCAACGGGCGCCTGCACAGCGCGGGAACCTACCAACTTTTTGCATAATCCAGTTTCAAGTACAAAGCACCGCCACACAGCCTCCTGACGTGGCGTTGGAAACCCGAGGGCATCATGCACGCTATATCGCTATATCGCTATATATATCGGAGGCAACATGGGGCGTATAAAACCCCACGCACGCCACGAGTGTAGATTCGCTACCACTATCCAAATACTCCAAATTACAACTTACAGCTTACAACTATCCCCCCGTTCAAACCGACCAACCAACCTACTCAGCAACTCCGAAATCGAACACCCACCACCCACCACCCACGACCCATACCCCTCACACCCACATCCAAAATGCCCAAAGGCAGCAAAGCCAACTTCACGCCCGCCCAGCAGCTCGCCCGACTCTCAAAGCACCTGGACACGCTATCGCGCGAGAACCTGGACATTCTCTACCATGATGCCGACGCCGACACCGCCGAGCTGAAAGCGGAGCGTGAGGAGGTCATGTACGCGCTCGCACTCAAGATGGAGGAGCTGGGGGAGACGGTGCTGGAGATGCAGAGGGAGCGGTATGAGAATGGATTGTGGAGAGGCCCGAGGCCCGGTGTTTAGGGGCCAAGGTGAACATGTACTGTTTCGTCAATGACATGTCATGTTCTGGTTATGTCAATTCCACTTGACATTTTGACATGACTAATCAGGCCTTCTCCTTCGCTACCTGCAACTAATACAATACGCTAACATTTGAGGCATTGCTACAAACAAAACGTTTGTATGACGGGAAATACTCTCTGAATAACGACCAAACTGACGGTCAAATCAAATTTCACCAGCGGCTATAACTCGTAATTTTAACCCTCAAATAGCTGTAAATCTGCTTTTTTCAACAGTGAAGTAGCACTAATCTTGAAAATAGCTTCAGTTGAGCTAGTTTTGTAAGCTGGCATAGTATTGTTTAGTTTTGTTGGAGTTCGGCCACGAGAATTTTATACCTATTTAGAGTGGTCGCCGCGGGCACTAGAGTCTAAGGCACGTGGTCTTGGATGTCATCATGACAATGGAACATTACAATACAGAACAGGAACAGTCAGGAACGTCAACATGACTGTCAAACACGGTCCCTACCGGTGTTGGGGGAGACGGTGCTGAAGGTGGCGAGGGAGGGGTGTGAGAATGGATTGTGGAGGGGCCCGAGGCCGGTGTTGGAGTGATGTAGAGAGAGATGGGGGGAAGAGAGGGGGGGGGGGGGGGGGGGAGAGGGAGAGAGGGAGAGGAATAGTAGTCTAATGTAATTTGAATAATTCACGGGAAAATTGAACTGCAGTGTTTCATGGTGCCACTATCCGATAACTACCAACCAATAGTACTTACAACTTCCGCCATATCCCACTTTCCACCACCTTGCCACACAAGCATGTCTCGCACCCGCACTATCAACACCCGCCCCAGGACCTTCCACAACCCCGCCATCCCACCTCACCAGTCTCCGCCTCTCCCGCAAGCCAGAACCACCCTCGGTCATCATATCATATCATGTCATGAAACCGCTTCTGTCCCTGCATCATTTTCTGTCCTTGGACTGCTCGTGGAGTTTCAGTCAAAGAGCTTTGAATCTGCCTGGCCAATTCTGATCCTTTGAGGCGCACGGTCAAATTAGGAAATTAGGCGTGTCTGTGGCGAGAGTCCATGGGTGCTTTCTCACAGAGTTGGCGGGTGAAAAATGACAGGGAAATTCCCCTCCAAGGCTGTGCTGTTGTTCAAAAATATGCACGAGAGACATGTGGAGTATCATCGTGGGAGTTGTAACTGGAATGGACCGATGAATAAGCTTTGGACAATGAAGCGAAATTTTGTCATAACGAAGTTTCTCACAGTGTAATTGTATCGTGTCACGGCACGCCTGTGCATAAAAACATAATATTCTCGCCACAGCTAACACTCCCCCCCCCCCCTCTCCCATCCTCACGCCCCCCCACCCGCCCTGCCCCAGCCCCGTCTTCTCCTCCAGCCCCTCAAGCACGCCCTCCCAAATCCCCGCCCCCATGCGCCTCCCCTCCTCACTCCTCGCATACGCACTCACCCTCCCCGGCGCCCCACACGTCCAATACGCCCCCCCCACCTCCGCCACCGGCGCAGTCATAGCGGCAACATACGTCCGACTCCCCTCCTCCGCGCTCCGCCCCATCGTCGCATTAATAGCGCCACTGATCCACTGCCCGCGCCCGCCGCTGAAGAAGCTGGTCACGCAGAACCCGGGCGTCATCGTCCCGACCGCCACCGTGGCGCCGGCGACGCGCGCGGAGAGCTCGGCGGCGAAGAGTTGCAGTGCGAGCTTGGTGAGGTGGTAGCGTTGGTAGGGTTTGTATGTGGTGGGGGAGTTGACGGCGTGCAGGAAGGCGGACGCGGAGGGCTCGCGCGGCGTCATCCAGGCGTGCACTTCGGAGGTTACGAGGAGCAGCCGGGAGGCGGGTTTGAGTTGGAGGACGGGCAGGAGGAGGAGCGAGAGGAGCGCGGTGGCGTAGAGGTGGACCTGCCGTGTGTGTCAGTGGCGTTGTACGTCGTGGGGGGGAATCGAGAGAGACAGAGGGGGGGTGTATACCTGCAACGACAGCTCCCACCCCGTTTCCTCCGACACCTCGTACGCGGGGTGGTACGCGCCCGCGTTCAGCACCGCGATATCCAGCCCACCCTCGCCCACACTGTTGCCGACCGCCTCCGCACACTCCAGCACACTCTTCAAGCTCGCCATGTCGCACCTGACCAGCTCCACCGCGCTCCCGCCCTGCTGCGTCCCCTTCTCCGCCTCCACCAGCTTCCGCGCCTCTTCCCCGCGCTCCGCGTTGCGCGCCGTCATGATCACCTTTGCCGCGCCCTGCTGCACGCACTTTTTTGCGGTTTCGAGGCCGACGCCGGAGTTGGCGCCGGTGATGAGGATTGTTTTGCCGGCGAGAGGGACGGGGCCGGTGCTCGCTGCGGGCCGAGAGAGGAAGTTGCGGATTAGGAAGGGGAGCGGGCCGTCGGGTGCGAGGGAGAAGGTGCCGGGGTTGTCGAAGGTGAAGGTTATTTGCTCGAGGCGCCCGAGGGGGGGTTGGGCGGACGACATTGCGGGATTGGGATTGGCAGTGGTGGTGGTGGTGGGATTGGTGGTGGAGATAGATAAATAGGAGCAGAGGGTGGGGAGGTAGCTATATAGACGCCTGCACAATGTACTCGTACGTCGATATTGGGACCGCATGCTCGGGGCTCAATGCGGCTACGCAAGGCAGCGCAGCGTCGCCAAAATAGGGTGCCTACATGTGCAGTGCGACGTGGAAGCGGCGTACCGGTGCTTTATTTTATGTGCGACCTGCCGGGGCAGGAAATCTGCAGACGTATATGGCGAAACGTGCGACGCACATGGAAGCGGTGGGTGTTGGCATGTGATTGTCTGGATACTAATCAGCCAGCAGTGCTCAAAAAACACCCGGTAGTAGATCAAAGCCAGATTAAGCGGCCGTGGTAGAGGTAGTCGAATACAACATAGCAAATATCTGCAATCAAACCGAATTTATCCAATATCCCCATCCGTTCATCCAATCGTCAGAATCTTATTCCTCCCACAGGCTATATTTACCTCCCCACCGGCCCCGCATCCCGACCGCGTCCCGTGCCGCCACAATACATACCTCCATCGCAGCGCCTCTCCGGTGGCACGGTTAAACAGCTTGTTCCCTACGGGTGCGCGCCGCATCCGCGCGGTTGTTGCGACCGCGACCTGGTCGACCTGCCAGAGTTGGATGTGACTTCCGACTGCGTGGCCGTGGCTACGGCCGGGGAAGGGTGTAGATAAGGCTTTTGTAGGAGAGAGGAGACAGGAAGAGGAGGAAGAGCTGTAGCCTGTGGAGAAGCGAGAGGTGAGAAGCGAGAGGTGGAGTGGGAGGAGGAGAGGAAGAGGGATGCATTGGAAGAGAGTGTTGACTCAGGGTTGATTACTAATCCTGCTTACAGGACCCGCGTACTTCCACATCACTCGTCGACTGGGGTAACGATGGAGTGTATAACAGCTACGGTCATAGAAACATAAACACACGGCTTCCACTCCGCTCGGCCTTGTTTAAGCATGCTATCGCCCTCGTCCGGTTGGTACTGCTGTGGCCGGTGAGCATGCCGGAATCCGGGGTACTGTAGTTTTGTTTTTGTCTTTTGTTCAACCGGGTCGGTGAACGACCCTAGACAGAACAGAGGTTTCCTTACAATATGCAGTAGAGGTGTAGACCTTGTGGCGGCTTGACAGCATTGGCAGTGGTAGGATGGGCTTGACTATGCACTGCAGTCCCAAAGCCTGTACTGGTTGCACTCAATGAAGACGAAAAATGCACGCACCCGTACCCGCACTCGCACCTCCAGGACCCACAAGGCTAGCATCTCAAATAAGTGCTGCAGGTTTCAAAAGTGGACAAGCCTGTTTTGGCCTGTCATCGTTTGCCAGGTTGGCCTTTTCCCATACCTACAATCGTGTATCACCCGATCAGGACACAAGCTAGTGTGCATTATTTGGAGAAGAGAGATAATAACCTGCAATGAGAGGCTTAGCCGGAGACCGTGGATGATCGTAGTCGTTGCTTGTACAGGCACAGAAAGGGAAACGCATGCGAGTGATTCACGGCGCAGGACAACGAATGGGAACACAGTGGACTGTGTATGTTATGTATGTGGTTTGTAACAGAATAAATAGGTTCTCAATGATAGAAGTGGCGTACAACGCCCTGGCGCTGGATATAAACAACAACTCCGCCCAACTCCCGCTTTGCAAACTCACTACAACCACACCAACTCCCACACCCACTCCCACTCCCGCTCCCGTTCCCAAATTACCCGTTCCCCTCCCCTCAAAATTAACCCCCCCTAACGCCATTCCCTCACTCCGACCTCTACAGCGAACTATTTCGCCCTTCGACCTCCACCGTCGGTCCCTTATCCAACTTATCTTTATCCACCCCCTCCATCCCCACCTCCTCATCCAACCTCTCCCCCTCCAGCGCGGTCGGATTCCACGCCCACGCCCCGCGCGGCACCAGCGTCGCCCCTATTATCACCGCCATCAGAATCGTAAACTGCACACCGGCGACATTCGTCAATGCAGTTCTAATATGCCCGCCGCCCTCCTTCCCGCCGGTGCGCGCGAATTCACGGTCGAGATACTTTCCGAGCAGCGGCGAGGCGACGGCGTACAGCACGATGTAGGAGCTGTATAAGAATGCCATGACCGCGCCGAGCGCCGACACGTTGGGGGTGGTGGACTCGAGGCGCGCGAGCGAGGCCTGGATGTACGCGGCGAGCGACACGTCGCCGGCGGCCCAGCCGAAGGACACGGGGATGAACGTCGCCGCGACCATCCACGCGGCCTGCACGGTCCCCTGCGGCGCGCGCCAGCCGGGGAGGTACCACACGATCATCAGCAGCGCCGCGTCCAGCCTGAGCCAGGGTATGGGCGTGGTGACGACGTTGGTGAACAGGAACACGAACGCGGCGCCGAGCAGCTCGCCGAAGTTGCTGCCGCCGACCATCAGCTGGCTCCACGCGGAGTTGCCGAGGTAGCGCTTGGCGATCGCGGGGGCGATGCCGTTTTCGAGGTACCGGTGGCCGTAGAGCGCGAGTGAGTAGCCCGGGAGGAGCCAGATGAACTTGCGCGTGCTGAAGATTATGCGCCCGCCGGTGAGGATGGAGTCGAGGAAGAGGCGGACGCCGCTGAAAATGCTGCGGAGGTAGCTGGGGGACTCGGCGGCGGCGGCGGAGTCGGGCGGGGTGAAGTCGAGGGTTGTGAGGAAGAGCCAGACGCCGGCGGCGGCGGTGAAGAAGATCGGGGTGATGATGAAGGAGAAGTTGTTGCCGAGCTTGGGGATGAGGGCGAGGGCGGTGCAGAATGCGCCGGACGTCCCGGCGACCTCGTAGAAGATGTGCACCATGGCGTCCATGCGCCGCAGCTTCTGCACGTTCCCGCCGACGATGTCGCGCGGGACTACGCGTCGGATGAGCTCAACCATGCCGTAGGCGATGCCGGCGACGCAGTAGATCGGGATGATGCCGTCGGTGTTGTAGGTGCCGTAGTAGCCGTAGTCGTCCTTTGCGTGCGTCTTGCTCCAGCCGGCGGGCTTCAGTGTGCCGCCGGTGGCGCCGTCGACGATCAGCAGGATGGCGGTGCAGAGGCCGAAGAGGAAGATGGCGGCCGAGAGCACGAGTTTCGTCGGATAGCGCTTGATTAGCGGTGCGATCAGGATCGAGCCGACGCATTGGAACGCCTGGTTCAGACCTGTCAGCAACCCGATGCGTTCGAAGGTTTTGGCGGTCGTGTTGGCCGCCGCGGCGTCGTTGTCGTAGCGGTTGGTGGCGAGCGCGATGATCGAGCCGTTGAACGCCTCGAGTCCGAACTTGTAGAGCATGATGCCGACAATGTACACGGCGATGTTGCGCTTCTCCGGGCCGGAGAACGTGCGCCAGCTCTCGCTGATGACGGCGAAAGGGCCTGGCATTGCGGTGGTTGTGGTGGTGGTTGGTGGTGCGGGCGAAGAGACAAGTCCGAAAACTGTCGAGCTGACCTCAAAGCTGTGCTGCTGCTGCTGCTGAGTAGTGGGCTGAAGATCGAGTCCAAGCTCCTGGGCCGCACGATCTATATACGTCTATCGAGCTCCATTTCCTACCCGTGTGTCCTCTCACCTCACCCGCGGGGGCTCCGCCGCCGCAACGTGGGAAGAAAAATGAAAAACTCAGAGAGAACAAGACGAGCGCAGGCAGATCGGTGTGGTGGTGTTGATTGGAGCTTTTGCACGTTTTTCCCACGCCTGGCCTTTGGGAGGTCTGGCTGGTGTGGTGCAGGTCCCACATGTTTTGATGCTGGCCGCTGATTGGTCGTGCCGACCACCACCCACGATGATGACTGTAGCGAAACTAAACAAAACCAAGGCGTGGGGCAACGCTAAACATTGGTCAAAAATCTGTGAGGAGCTCGAGGAAGCGAAAGATGCGGTTACATCACGGCCAGAAGGGTCTGTATGGAAGTGAATTGACGATGCACGTTGTCGTGCGACAAGCGGACCAGGCCCGTCCCCATTCCGTCACGATTCTGCAACGCCGTGTGCTCGCTCGCCTCAGGAACCAGGAAAGAGAGAGGATTGTCGATTCAGGTCGTAGAATGCTATGCCATGACACGTTCCTCGCTTCGATGACACTGGCGACACCGAGAGCCCGTGGCCCCACCATTGGCTCTCCAGCCCGCATCCCCCAGCGACCACGATCGTACACTGTGGCGTCGCCGCGGGTGCGACTCCGTCGCGTTGAAATAAACTATCGGCGCTACCGCAGTCTTGTTTTCCCCACGCCAGTCTACTTCGACTCCATCGGTGTTGAGCACGTCGTTTCCGAGTGTCGGCGGAACACGGATAGCGAGATGTGCTGCATGTAGCAGCGGTTTGGATGCTAGTGACATGCATCGTGTGCTCTGCGAGCTGCCCCGGCCGTTTGGCAGGCGGGTGTTCCGGGTCCCAGGTTAAGCTTGCTGAACGCTGCGGGTGCTGCGGTTTAACATACTTGATCAGCTTTACTCCGTACATCTTCGAATATGTTCAGTATTCATGAACTCACCTCATCCACGAAGCCAGCAGCGATTCATAGTTGCGCCATGGCCTCACCAAGCTGTGCGGACGCCTGGCACGATCGAGCACGCGCCATGTCAATTGGCTCGCTCCTCAACCAATACAACCATCCCACAAGCATGTCTAGACGATCGAAGCGGAAGATCCTCCGCTACATCGATCAGCAGCTGCAGCTCCCGCGGGAAGTTCCGATGGAATGGAAGAGAAGAGACGACGTTACTGCCAGTTGCTGCTTCCAGTCGGACACGGCAGCGGGACGCACGTGGGGTATGTATGCCCAATGTTGAACACCACGTGACGGAGAGATGGGTTTAAGCTTTTTAGAGCGTGTAGGTTGTAGAGTACCGAGTAGATCGTGGTGAGGAGAGTAGTATTGGTCTGTACTCGATGTTTGGTATTTCTCAGAGTGTCCGTGTGATCGTTTTGTTCCAGCTGTTGCGACTCCGCTGCTCTTCATATCCTTTCAAGCCTGTAAGACAGAAGGTGCGATCACAGCCACGCCTTCCGGAAAATTCGCATTCCTTCCAATTCCAAGCGACGTTGCACTAAACAGCACCCACACCGTTGACCCGACAGCCTTGCTTCGCTGTACGACAATGTATAAGCCTCGGGAGGCGGTAAGGGATTAGTCGATGTTGATTTCAACGGGAGTTGCACTATGATACCTCTGTTCCGCCTTAAATTGCAGCAGAGATTCTCGTGTTCGGAGTAGGTTAAACAGGGTTTCAGATCCAAGGTAAGTGCTGCATTGAAAATATCCGCGACTAGGCCAACTGCTCTGACTCAGGACGGACACCAGCCTAAGTCATGGTTAATTCCTGTCTTAACGTCTTGTTTTCTATTCTAACTCACAGGTCTTCAACGGATCGATAGTGTAGCAACAATTTCCACCGAGTCTTGACGCTTTTTCCAAGTGTCGGTTTCTTGCAGTGAAACTCGGTTAGCACGCAGCTTATGGTGTTGAATCTCGGCAACATAGATACTGTATCGGTTAATCCTGATTCCTGAATGTGGACGTCTTATTACAACCTCGAGTCGTTGGCGTTGTCTTTTTGAACCGAAGGGTTGATGGCGATGGTGGATCAAGAGTACTCAGAAGAGATGGCGACGACGGAGGGTGAGAGGGATGAAAACCCCCTCTTGTCGTGAATTTGACATTGAAAACAGCTACTACCATATTGGGAAGATGCTTTTAGAATCCAGGTGTACATAGCCCGCGTAGCCGAACGAATAAATTCCAAAGTTGGTACACTGATGGTGTCGCACACAACAGATCGTAACGAATCCACCTGGCACCGATTAATTCGGATAAGTTAGTTTTGCAGTGTAGACCGCGTGGGAGAAATATTGGCTTTGGGTCGGTTTTCTGTGTTGGTGTGTTTCATCAAGCTTGCTCGAGAGATGAAACTTGTGATGTTAGAACATGATTTTACGGCCGCAGGGTTAGGGAACGCTAACAATTGCGCTATTCACAAATATCACTCGAAGCGTTCAGGTTTCACTCCACATAGTTCATGGACAAATTACGACGAGAAGTAAGCAGTATCAAGTTTCATTCTGATCTAAGTAATGTGCCCAATGTTTAACAAGTGATCAGTAAACTCTCAACTACACGTATCCTCTGCCTTCATGAACAGCCATCCAATTAATGAACAGCGATCCAGTTAGCACCACCCAAGTTAACAATACCACCAGCCTTGCCCGCAGCACCACCGCTTCCCTGGCAGCTGCCCTTGATCAGATAGATATATCGCGTGACCTCGCGGCACATGACATAGAAGTACGGATCACCACAAATTGTCGCAGCGGCACCGTTGTAGTAGCCCATGCGCGTGCACATGCTCTTGTTCGGGTTCTGTTGCACACACGTCTTGAACAAGCTCAGTCTCGAGAACCAGGCCGCAAGGCCGGACAGCTCGTCGTTGGTTGGCGACGCCGCGGAGGTGTGGCACTTGTAGCTTGCGCGCGCGGCTGTCTCGTCGCCGGAACGGGCGTCATCGAGGGACAGGCCATGTTCCGCCGCGATTTGCTCCATGAGTGACTGGTCGATCGTGATCCAGCCTTCGGTGTCGATGAGCGGCCCGCCGGTGGAGGGGTCGAAGACGTCGGTTTCGCTGCCGGTGCTGATGACGGCGCCTGAGCTGAGGTTGACCAGGGCCAGGAGGGTCAGGGGGATCAGGTTGAAGACGAGCATGGTGAAAGTTGGTTGGATTGGTGAAGGTCGAGAAAAGGGGTCTGTGTGTGATGTGATGGTTGTTGCGTGTGTGGAAAGATGAGATGGGAGATTGCCGGGAGAGAAAAAGGCCCGGATATATAGGGGATCGGGGAATCAGAGCGTCGGCCAATGTTGTGACAGCGGAGCGCGCGGCCTCACGCACAGAGGAAGCCCTAATTTTCGGCCCGCGGACAGAGGGAGGCAAACGTTAGCGTGTATTTTTCGAGCCAAACGTTTCTCTGAATCAAACACGTCATTGGCCTTGATTGGTTTTCACAGCAGCGCACTCGGAAATATGGAGTGTGTATATCACGTTCCTATTCTAGGCATCAACAGGGTGATTATTACAGCAACGTGGCACGATAATAACCAAGGCTGTAGCATCTGGTGGCGAGACAAGGTGTTACTTGCTGCTCAAACGTCGCTGTCTGCGCGCGGTCTTTTGAAATCACGCCTAGAGGATACTAGCCATTACCGGCAGTCATTCATAGACGTAAATCCTACGATTTCCAGGGTGGCTGCGTCTCGATGCTACTCTAAAAGTAGCCACGTAAACTTGGTGCAGCAGTGTATCGGGGCTTCGTATTGACGAGAGCTCACATAGGCAATCCTCAAACAGTTGTAGCTTGTCTCAGGCTGTGCAATCGTACATGGTAGACGTTGCTACACTTTTGGTATGCCGGACACGATCATGTTAAGCTTGTCTTTAATATCTTGCATTACGGCAGCTAGGCTTCGGGATCTACAGTCTCCGCATTCTTGGCCGTGATGCACATGGGCGCGCGGGCGTGCGGGCGTGCGGGCCATCCTGAGTGCTACAATTGGCAACTCGGCACACTATATCACTCGGGTTTAGATCATGTGAAGTCGGGTCACGGAGTCGATCTCATTGCCCTTATTCCTGTGCTTCTCTTTCTCTTCTAGTATCACAAACTTAGCCTTACAACGGACATGATAGTTCTTTCATCACCAAAACTTTCCGGTGGCACTATTAATATCCAGCCAGGTCTCCCGTCTCCTCGCCCAGCGCCTTCCAAATCCCGCTCCCACTCCCATCCAGACCTAACCTTCTACCCCTTTCCCCCTCAACACCTCCTCGGTCTTCGCCGCAACCCCCTCCCACACCACCCGTCCCAAGCCCTCCCGCCACCACCCACCCGCGCCCGTCACGCGCCCCCACCACGCCGTCTGCCCGGTCCTCGTATCCCTATCCCCCCCCCTCCAATCCACCAGTCCCAACCCCGTCTTCCACTTCTCATCCGTCCCCAACCACGCTAGCCCCTCCCCGGCATCCTCGGGCGCCGTCGCCGCGACCCCGGCCACCCCCATCATCGCCCGCCCCCACCACGGCGTCTCGCGCATGTACCCCGTCGCGGCCACGAAACCCGGGAACACATGCAACCACCCCACCTCGGGGTGTACCTCCGCCAGGTGCGCCAGCGCCGCGCTGTTCATCGCGGTCCCCTGCTGCGCCGCGCGCGCCAGCGAAAACGAGGCGGGGTCGGACATCGCCAGGTCGGCCTCGTCGATGCGCCCCTCGTCGCCGGGGGCGTAGATGCTCATCGCGCGCCCGCCAAGCGCTACGTCCTCCGCAGCGGCGCGCGTGAGTGAGGGGAGGAGAAGGCGGATGAAGAGGAGGCGCGAGTAGACGGAGACTGCGAGCTTCTTTTCGATCCCGTCGGCGGTGGGGTTGTGGCCGCCGAAAGACGCGTAGCCCTGTGACAGGACGAGCAGGTTGATTTTGGGCTCTGCCGCGGCGATTTGGTGGGCTATGGTTGCGCTTTGGTGCAGTGAGGAGAGGTCGGTGGCGGGGAGGAAATGGACTTCGGCGCGGGGGTTGAGGGCGTGCAGGGCGGTGGTTATGCGCGTGGCTGCGGCGGTGTTACTGTGCACGTGTTAGCAGAGGTGGGGCGCGGCGGGGGGATAGGGGGGATAGGGGGGATAGGGGGAGACAAACCGCCCGCAGAAATAGACTCTCGGCTTCACTGATAACACTACAAACTTCTTCAGCGCCGCCTCGCCCAGGCCGGAGGTGCCGCCGATAAATACGCCGACAGCGCTCGGAATGGCACGGGCCGCCAGCGCCGCGTTGGCTGCCTTGATGGCTGACAGCTTCATGCTGTTTGTTTGGTGCGCTTGATAGGTATAGGTAACGGCGAGGGCGAGGACGGGGCCTGAGAACAGTAGGAGTCGTCGGCGGAGGTTCATATAGGGTGTTGGAGGGGGGATACTGGTGGGAGGCGGATGTTTTATGGTGGTGAGGTCGGAGGAATTATGCACCGTGGTAATGGAGGAAATGGGGGATAGTAGAGTGACGCGTTGTTGAGAGAGGAGGACGCGGCGCTGGAGGCAGTGCGCACGACGTGCTGGTTAAGCCCGCCGACCTGACTGTGCCGAAACCACAACTCCGGCCCGAGCCGGGCATCTGACGGCTTGGCGTTGAGCTTACTCTGTAGAAACCGTCAAACACATGGAAAGCCGCGATCAGCTGTGGGATCGATAACTATTTTTCTATTTAAATAGACCATTAGCAAACATCCTTTTCTTGGTGTGCGTTATCAGCGGAGATTTTCCGTACCGAAGCATGATACATCATCAAAGCATGTCAATCCCGGAGAGGACCCAAGGAGAGCCTCCGCGTCCCAACAGTTCCGTATTTCCTTTAAAACATATCCCGTAAGATGCACCAGTCTTCGTGTAGTTGAATGCGAGAACTTGCACATCGCCTTGGTTTTGGTGAAAGCGACCCCTTCATTCTCGGGAGTGTCCGCCCATATGCACCAAGGGTAAGACGCATGGCATGCGGGGTAGCTGTGAAGCTTCTGCTGGCGTATCTAGTAATTTGGACATGAAGGGATGATATTGTTCGGTGTAAGGTTGTGTAGAAGAGAAAGAGAGGAGCAGAATGAGTGCTATTAGATGCCAGGAGATCTGAGCCGCATAAGCTGCATGATACCGGGTGCATGCGGAATTGACAATTTCAACACCACGTTCGATCGATACTGCAACATTTTGAAATAAGAAAGAAGTAGAGTATTTCCATGCTGGCGTCGTATGTCTCAGGAAATTTGTAGAAAGAGATGAAGCAGCGTGGGGGATGGTGGTGACAGAAGCGGCTTGTGGGAGCCGTGATCCGTGATGAGGAGCTAAAGAAGAGACCTTTCATCAGGAAAGTGAGAAATTCACTGTTTGTTCAACCATTTATCGAGTCGCTGCTGCTGCTTCAACTGGTGCCCGAGCTTTTGCTCACTCAAGATGATGATCCTAAACAACTGACATCGGTTGATTCCAGCTATGGGCCACCGACAGGAGAATAGCACTTACGATGAGATTCAGCAGCAACAGCAGGTCTTTATGCGTATTCAGTATGGTTTGATTCTTGAAGCTGAAGAATAAATAAACTTACAAGTAAATAAACGCAGCAGAAATGGTGTTCAGGCGAGCTTGGGGTGACATGAACGGGACACGGAGAAGGAAGACTGAAAATTAGCCGATCTGGTGCTAAATTCACTTGTACGCCTACAAGCTGGGAAAAAGAGGGTGGTTCAATTGAGGATGATCGCTTGTAAAAATCGGGGTTTGCAGACCAAATGGTTACGCCAATCGTCAAGTTTTTGTCTTGCTTGCAGGACTTAAAGCATGACAGCTCCAATCAGCCATTGATTTGCAAAGTTAATGGATGAAATAATATTTCTCACTTCTTAGCAGAGGGGGTAGAGGCCGCCCCAGACGTGGCGTGGGCGGGGCTTCACTTTATCATGGTAGGTTTTGAATTGAACACCGCAGAAAGGCACACTGTGGGCCCGGGAATGCATAAAATACTCCCATTGATTTCACGAGGTGAGCAAAGCTCGGAGCAAACTCAGGCTGACTAAAGGTACACGGCCAGGTGACGCTAACAAAGCCTGTTGCTTAACTTACACGTGATGACGCGTCTCTTGGCGCCGGAAGCAAACATAGCTCTCCACTCGCTTGCACCACCCCAGCTAGAGCACATCTTCTTGACGATTGAACACATTGTTTACACCTGGCCACCCATTTCTCATCGTTTCATCACATCAAATTTTCATCGCATCACATCAATCTCGTTGTAGTATTGCTGCAATGGACACAAAAGCCTGGTGGGCTATGCTTCCGGAGGAGGTGAAAGCAGCAGCTCCTCCAGCTGTCCACGATTTCATCTGGTGGGAAAGTCTTCCAGAGCAGCACAAAGCCACGATGCCCCCAGGTATCCGCAAGATGATGCAGGCCACGCGTCTGTAAGGTTCCTACTCTATGATGATTGATGTGTCTCTGAACTGGCATGACAGTAACCTATCGTCTGCTCCCGATGACTCTTCTCGCCGTGATTCTGCAGTGTCGGTGTCTAGTTCAGTTAACATTCAAGATCCTACAACCTCTCAACCAAGTTCCTCATCCCAGGCGGGATCATCATCCAATACTACAGTCCCAATTACCTTCAGCCTGAGCCCTTCCAGCATTAAACTGGAAAACCCTACCGTTGACATGGACGACGAAAACATGGTTACTGAGGATGAGGAGGACTTAGAAGAGGAAGACTTAGAAGAGGAGGACTCAGAAGAGGAGGACCCAGAAGAGGAGGACTCAGAAGAGGAGGAAGAACTTCCTCCCGGAACACTAGAACCTGAAGAGTTACGGCTCAAAAAGATTAATGCCATGCTCATAACTGCTGACGCCACTCCACCGTTCCGGCGTCCGGGATATGCTCATCATACCCATCCCGAGTACCTTGGTCGCCGTCGTCTAGTCAAGAAGGCCCTTGCCCAGAAACCCGACAAATTCTATTGTGATAAACCGTGGAGTTCTCTGAAGGGCAAGGCAAGGGAGAATCAGATTTCCAAGGCACAAAAGGCTTTAGGACTCGAGGACAGAGACATATGTCTCTCAGTGATCCTTGGACTGATATCTACTCAGTCAAGACTCACCAATAGAGTTCGCCACCGGGAAATGTTGGCGTCGGACCCCAACTTTAAGCCAAAAAGAGGACGCCCAGTCGTTCATGGAAAGTATGCAGGCCGTCAAAAGAGAGCGACTCACCCGGCCCTGTCCGGAAAATCACATGATGTCTCTGTGGAAAATTAGAACTGAGTGCTTAGTATCGTGTGACTGTGTAAAAAGCGAATAGCTGTTTTCACAACTAAAGAGATCTAGAGCAATCATCGTTGCCCGGCTTGTTGATTAACGTGGTCACGATATGGAATAATGAAATCATGTTTAAATACGAGGGTTACGCTCCACTTATAGCCAAAATTAATAGAATGACCGTTTTGATTGAACAACTGATATTCTGATCCCGCTAACCAAAAGCAGGACATTTAAATCCCAGCCCGAACCTATATGTTTTGGATAAGACCGACTGGCATTTAATAAACGACCCCTCTGACTGAGATGCTTAGCGAAGCACATATTCCATGATTTATAGTGGCATTTCACAATATGACTGTTTGGAAAAAGAGATCAAAAAAGTTTATTTTCCACATTTCTATCACTTTCTACAGCGCGCATCAAGCATGAATACATCCATACAAGCAAATATCAATGCCCCCTCTCTCACACTTAAACACCAGAGTCATCCGCGACGATGTCATCAGCAGTAGCATAAGCAGTCCAATCCGCACAAGTCTCATTGAAGTTGTCATAGGTGGGCTCCAGAAGCGCAGAAATCTCGTCTTTGCGCTCGACAAACTGCAGCGCAAAGCCCTCGCTGGTGTGGAAACCAATATGGCAATGCATCAACCAAGCGCCGGGGTTGTCAGTCTGGAAGGCAATGACCAGATATCCACTGAGCGGCAGCATGGCGGTATCTCTGCGGGGAGGGTTGTCGGTCTGGAGGGTCACGTCGCTGGAGCTGTATGTGCCAGTCCCCTGTGCGAGGATGAAGAAGTCGTGGCCGTGAAGATGGATAGGATGGGGAATACCCTGCGCAGTCTCGATCACAAAGTAAACCCACTCGTCGGCGGTGTCAAGCTCAATGACACCTGACTGGGATTCCCATGTAGTCTCGTTGTTCCAGACTTGGAGGAGCGTGGGGTCGGCCCACTCAACAGCCATGGTGGTTCCGCCAATGTACCATTTGAATAGCCCGTTAACCTTGTTGTTGGTGATGGCCAGGTCGTCGTCCTCGGTCTCGCCGGAGGAGAGGGTGACGCTCTTGGAGAGGTAGGGGACCAGGAGAGACATGTCCATATCATCACAATCATCGTCGGACATGGCGTCGTAGGCAGAGGTAGTTGGATCTTCGGTGGTTGATGCTGAAGAGTAGCGGATTATTCCCCGTATGTCCGCGGCATTTCTGTTCTCTGAGCAGGTAGTCTGGGGAACAGCGCGCAGCCAGTAGTTTGTGTCCGCATCGCCCGAAGCCGTAACAATGATGTCGTAACGCTGGCCCATACCGATGCGCAGAATCTCAGTGGTGAATGGCACAATTGGAACCAAGTCGTTGGCCATCACGGTCATGTTGTGGCCATCGATGGTGAATTTCCAATGGCTCTCGACGGCGGCGTTCACAAGACGGATACGGTAGCGCTTGCCGGCTGTGAAGGTCCCGGACCAGCGGGAACCCCCGGTGTTGTAAGTGTTGGTGCCGTTGATGAGGCCGTTGTCTTGTTTGGGAGGACCGGTGAGCTGGGCGGCCATGTACTGCTCGTCGACGGTCTGGTGGCTCCAGTCGTTGAGGAACATCATGCCCAGATCTTCGTCGTAGTTGGCAGTGCTGGGCCCGTTGATGATGATACCACCGAGAACACCCTCCCAAGCCTGCAGACCGAAGTGGCTGTGGTACCAGGTGCTACCGTATTGGGTTGCGCGCCATCTGTAGGTATGGCTACTTCCGGGCTGTATGCATGTGTAAGTGCCAGTTTGCAAAATGAATGGGTGTCCGGGAAAGACTTACAGCAATAGGGCATTGAGTGATGGATGGAACACCATCCATAGGGTTGGTGTAGTTCTGTCTAATACCGTGCCAATGGACACCAGTACCGTTGTTCTGCAGTGAGTTGGTGACGTGGATGACTACATTGTCACCCCAATCGGCGTAGAGCGTCGGCCCGGGCACGGTGCCGTTCACGGAAAGCACCATGCGCTCGACACCATCAGGAGCGGCGGTGATGTTTCTAAGCTCCAACCAGTACTAGAAATCTTTGTCAGTTTGACCTATGTGGCGCGGGGATAAGATGGAGGTACCTCTCGAGTGACACCGGTGTCGGGGACTTCATTGTAGTAGTCGGTGCTCAGGTCGTAGTCGCCCCAGCAGTCACGGGCGTCAGCGCCGTAGGTGCATCTTTTGTGGAGGTCGCTGCCGGAGCGCTCCACCAAAGGCGTAGCAGTTGCAATGTTGAGTGCGGCCAGGCAACTCAGGCCTATGCCGAAAATCCAATTCATAGTGAAGGAATAGATAGCGAGTGGATGTTTGAGAGAGAGTGTGCGAATGAAGATGAAGAAAGAGAGTGTGTGTCTGTAGATTGTGTTGCTGAGTGTGCTGGTCTGGAGATCTATCTCTGGTCGCGTCCGGTAGGTCTTTATATCTTCTTCACGTCTGCCTTCGACATGTATGGTGGCCGTCTATCCGGATCTCACGGAGCTGTATCGTGCGCAGCATTTCGGCAGATACTGCAGGCACCTGTGATACTCGTCCGTGGAGAGAAAGCCGCGTGTTTGGTTTCTCGTCTGATGGTGTTGAGGTTCGCGAGCGCTATCCCAGCAGCCATGCGCAGCCTCGTGGTGAGAAGGACGCATCCAGGAACCTTGAGCGCATCACTCGTGGCCATCTACTAAGTATAGTGCCCACAATCTGGAAGGTTGCACTAGGCCCGTGGGATATAGTGCATAGTCGTCAGCCTGTAATTCCACGCGGCGGCCGGCGGTGAAACCGGGTTTGCTCCATCCGGACATGGTACATCTTCTCTGCAGACTTTCCAGCAATCGAACTCCCGGTACCAGGTGTTTGGGAGGACTTTGCCGCATGCAGGTACTGCGGATAGGTGCAGAACCTTATGTTCACGCGTCCCACCTGTTTTGAGGTTGGTGCCGTCAATTGCTGATCCGATCAACAGAATATGCAAAGAATCCACGTCATGCAGAAAACAATGCCCTCTCAGCACTGTAAAATTGTCTAGACCTTCAGCTTACACTCGCCAGATCAGATCATGAGCAGACCAATAACCCCCACTCCCACCCCAGTGCCCCTAACCCTATATCGCAATTGAGTCCCGCGATACCGGCTCCGGCCCCACTTTAGCACCATAGCGCTTCTTCTTCTATTATTGTTCCTTACACCAAGAAGCGGCCAGCGCTTAAACTCCCCGATTCATCAAGCAATGCACGGGTTCCGAAACGATCCCTGTTGTACCTCTCGGATAAACCTGGGTACCTACTTACCTAACCTATGTCTCTGTTGACGTGTCTGGTTATCCAGATCGCTCGCTTCGTTGTAGATATATTAGCCCCGGAATAAGCCGAGCGCGCTGCCCCCTGTCCACACGGCAAAAGGCGGTGTCTAGACTTCAGGGCTTAGCTGCAGAAAAGAGATCTCGTAGAATCGTCCCACGACTGTGGGATCCCATGTTTATGGCTTGAGACGCGTGCGAAACGGGCCGACTATCGATAGGGGTATAGGTGGCGAGCTTATCATTGTCGTAGCCATGGAGCTGTGGACTTTGCGCGGCGCAGCGGTTGAAGAAATACACCTGTATACGCATAATCCAATAGAACAGAGCGAGGTTCGAACTCTGGACGCCTGGCCCCATCAGCAACAAGATTTCTCTGATTGGTATCATACGAGATTCTATTTCTGAAAACTCAGCTTTCAACGGCCTGAGAGCCGCGAGTAGTCTTCCCAAAGCTTAGCCGGCCGCCGGAACATCCACCGAAGCCCTAACTACTAGGAATCTACTAAAACTCTATAAACATCCAGACCTATCGCTGATTACAACATCGCTGCTGGTTTTTAGTTTCGGATGTCTGCACGCTGCGTGTTTCTGATACGATACCCAACGTCGGTAGAGCTAGACACGGACCGAAAGGCAACTAGTCGTCAACGGCCCGCGGCCCCACATGACGCACCTCCAGCGGATAGCTGACAGGGGTGACGTTGCCGAAATACTAGGCAGGGGTAGTTGAGTGGAACGTTCCGTTCTAACGTCGTGGGGGGGCCAGGACGAGGCCATGCTTTCGTCATCTGCATCAAGATGCAGGATGTAAAACATCGTGTTTGCGATGTTATGTATGATGTATGGAGTTTGTTGTCGAAGGAAGCCCGGCTGGACCTGTCTTTGTTGTCGTGCTGCGCAGAAGGCCGTGTAATAAATTTAGTTACAAATGTCGCTGAAGACAACGGAAACAATTCGAGAGTACTGTCATGTCCCGCTTGAAACGCTAGGAGCTTTTGAACTAGGGGAATGTAGGAATATCCGCCTGCATCCGTACATTTGCAGCAGTACCGGGACGGAGGTTCATCGGCGACTAGGCCTTGGCATCAGGGTTGGCCGTTGGCTAGTGAACCGGCAATTGTATTCTAGCTTGCTTCATCATGGAACTTTTTGGTAGAACGGATGCTATCGACCAGATATCGAAGTCGAAGACTACCGCAATATCAGGGCTACATTTCCAAGCCAGGCGAGATGACTAAGCTGGCACATCCTGAACGCAACATCCTACATCATCCGCAAGAAAATTTACGCGAAATGTTGTTTATAATTTAGCCTACAGATATATGCAGAGATAATTCTGCGTGCGGGTGGAGACCAAGTGCGCGATTTGATAGCAATAACCATCTTTGCATGTTTTCTTCTTAAGGGAGCCAACAACGGACGTGGGCCCCACAGTATCGCTCCACCTGATCATGACGATTAAAGCGATGCTTGTAGCTGATAACTCGCACGGCCGCGCAGCTCATATATATCAAGCCTCGATCCTGGCGAAAATGGCCCTCGAAGTTGCCGCGTCATCCCCCGCCATTGTGGGTCCGGTTCAATGAACAGTACTCAACCGAAACCTGAAACAATCCGATCGGAGAATGCGCACCACCTGCACCAGCATTCTGACCTCTTATATATAAAAACCAACGTCGATATCTAGAGGTGAAGGAAATCCAAACCATCTTGATCCATCCACAGTAGACTGTCTATCAAACCACATTCCTTCATAAAACAACTCTTTTCTTTCACTCCCACTATGCTTCTCGCAACCATCTTGTGCACCGCTGGCCTGGCTGCCGCGGGTGCTACCGGCTCTGTCCAGAACTACCGCCGCGCAACCACCGACGACTCGTTCCAGCTGTACGCCTACGGCACCAACATCTCCGGACTCAGCATCTTCTACGGTGATGGTCCGTTGCTCCTTTGCCCGCGCACTAGCACACCGCACTGACACATACACAGGACTGGCCTACATTGGCAACATGTCGCCGCCTACCCTCGACATAGCTACCAACGTGACATGTAAGTCCTGCACCCCTTTCGCCACTACTCCTCTCTAACTATAAAAAGTCATGCCAAGTCCCAAAAACGAGACGATTTGGGCCGCAACCCCAGTTAACAGCTCCGTCGCTGCTAAAGAATGGACCTTCTACATCGACCCCCCCACCGGCAACATCGGCTTTGTGAACTCGACCGGTGGTGCACCAGATGGCGCCATCACCACCGGCTTCGGCTTCTACGGCCACAACGCTATCCACGTGGACGCCAACGGCGGTGTCAACACCTTGTTCTGGGCTGCGCCCATGGCTGGTGTCGAAGGTACCTGGAGGCTGTTGTGGAATGTATCGGATGACGGGAATATTCCGGTTGCTGTCAAGGACATGGCGCCGATTGTGCTGGATTAGTTATTGGCACTGTAGGCGGTGTGGAGGAGACATGGCAAAGTAGGATCGGGGAAGCGCGGAGATGGAGATGTAGAAAATGTATTAGATAGATGCGTGCTCAATGCAAGTGTTTATGATACGCCATTACAATGTGTTTTTTGTACTGAACAACCGTGAAATTTTGCAAGTCACCCAGGTATCATCGGGAACACACACGAAATAACATACCATGAAACCCTGAATATAATTCTGTTAGACACATGTGGGCCTAGTTCAAGCACGGATCAATCAAATGGCATGTAATCGTGTGATGTGTTTCAGAGAGGGAGCAAGCTCGGACTCGGAAGCATGTTTTAGCTCAGGCTGGTGACTAAGGGTGCACGGTCACGTGCGGCCAATAAATAGCACGGGGCTTCTTTTTTGACCCCCATCGATCATCGGGCGTTAGACTGTTGTTAATGGGTAAAAGGTAGGTGATTTCACAGTATCGGAAGTTTGAGCAGTGGTGGAAGTTTGTAGGTAAGAGCAGTGGGGAGCAGCGGCCACAGTCTGCACTCTGTAGTTGGAGCAGCGGTCGCAGATTATTGATGCTAGAGATAGGTAAAGCTAGCTTGCTTTGCTATCTGTGGCGGCCAGCACCTCTCTTCTCTGAGCCATATTACCTCATAATTTTGTGTAGGAAAATGCCCAGCCTGGTAGACGCTGGTATTGAATATTTACGCATGCCAAACGCTAGTATTGAATTCTTTTTCTCACATATTACAAGACATCCCTTAGCTCAGTCCTATTTAAGAAATTTCCAGGTTTTTTTAACTGTGTACCGGTATATCCACCGTCCATAGTAAGATTCATGCCCGACTTGTAGCACGGAGCCGATGGCATAAGGAGTTCTAAAGAGTGCGATCGAAGGTTTGGGCCCGAGGGGATGGAAGATTAGATTGTTGCGGGTAGGTGGTTGATCTAAACTAAGAGTTGATATAGGCAAGCTAATGTTTAGCGCAAGTCCCAATAAGTTTAGATCTGGCCTTGCTTAGAAGCTGCATTGAGTAAACAGTAGCGGTTGACGAGGTTCTAAATAGCGATGGCAAAGCCGTTTGATCGTCACAGGGGAGGAGTATGGTTCTGATACGTAACCTAGCGTATCGGCTTACGACTCTTGCTAATACTGAAACGGCTCAACCACAAACCGGTCTAAACTCTCTTCGGATTTAATTTTAATTTCTACTGTGAATAGACTATTGAATGCTCGGTTTTCGGATTTCGATTATATTATGGGATTTATTGTAACTTCCTGCAGAGTGGTGGAGCACTCTGTAGGCGTGGAGAATTACCACTGTTTAATTTATGCATTCAGGATGTTTATAAGAGTCACTGCGAAGAGTCTACGTAGCCTGTTATCTAACTAGTATATATTCACTGTTAGTGCCAAAGGGCATACGTACACGGCACAAATAAATGAAGTTATAAAGTATGTAAAGACTGGGACCGTGACAAGGCAAATTGAAGATATGTTTGTACGTGCATTGATTAGCCTGGCTAATTAAACGGGGTTGTTCCGTGTCGAGGCATCAGCTCCGACAAATAGGGTAATTTGGTGATTAAGCCGATTCATACCAGACTATTGATTACCTAAACTGGGCTTTAGATCTCATTTCGCGATCGTTATCTAAGGATATCGCCCGATTTATAGCAGGGTTTTGGCTAAGAGATATCCGACTTGGCAAGAGACGAGTCGCTGCTTCCACCTACAAACGTCGACCACTGCTCCAGCTACCGATTCCGGACTGCGGCCGCTGCTGCTGCATCACCTTGTATAATTCAACAATGATAAAATTTCTTAAGGACCGGCTGTATTATATACTACAAAGTGTAAACGCTGCTGCTGCACCAGCCAGTGGTGTTAAGTTAACTACTGCGCTGCGTACTGCTGCTGCAGGCTGGTTTTCTTCTCACTACCGTTGCTTTCTTCTACAAAGTATGACGACCATTGCTGTACCGGATGGTCGTCTATCGGGAATTCTCGCTGCTATTGTACTACAATTATCGAAACTTTGCAGCTCACTGCTTCGAATTGCATTGAAATTTACCATGAGTCTTGCTAGCTGTGCCTACAACCTGCGAAATTTGAGCCCACTGATCTCTCAATTCGGTCTTCTAAACAACCAGTGGGGCAGAGAGGATAAATTCAAGGTTCAGGGCATTAACCTCGGCAAGAGTTGCGGGCATTAGCGCTGTGGAGACGGGCTCGAAAGCCGGCATCACAGGAATATCACGCAAAATCGAATATTGACGGGAGTACACAACGAATAATTCAAATTTTGGTATGAGCGGTGGCGGGATCGCAGGGAAATGGAGGTACCTTTGTTCGCTCCATCACCCACAACGCGCGCCCTCACCCAACCATCCCCGCCCCCGGCCGAATCTAATATGCAAACTTGTTTCTTCATGACCGGCAATCGTGAAAGGAAGTCCAAATGTCCCCCGCGCTGAGACTCACAGTCAACTTTATCTTACCACGAAGAATTTTGCCAACCACCATCGTCGATTCGAGTTCTAGCCCTTCCAGCCCCGCAAAACACCAGAATCTCACCAAACTGTTTCAAAGAACCACAGTTATGTATACCGGATTCAAACAGACCGGCCGTTCAAACTCTCGAAGTGCGGCGAAAAATAATCCTTCGCAACAAGCAAGTCTGCGATTGTGGCCGTGAATATTGCTGCACGGTGCCACAGAATGCGGGGTTCGACCGGTGGTTTGCTTTTTACGAGTTTCCCACAGCGACCGGTCGCCAAATAGTTAGAAAAACTTAGACAATAGATAGAGAGAGTGCAATTGAGATGGGGCTGGCCCCACATGAACAAAAATTTCTTTCTTTTGTTTTGTTGAAGTCGAAATTCGGGGCTTTCTTGAGTGTTTGGTATCGGATTATTAAGCTATGGTATGGGGAGCGTCGGGTCGACGCGCTAGCACTTGACCCGTTTTCCGAAATCACCATGGAGCTTTTTATACTTGCAAAGAAAGACATTACGAAAATGTTGATTTGTATTGTCGGAATAAGGATTTTTTTGCTGTTCGGCGGCCAGAATAGCTGTTTGAAAGGTGCGCTTTTGATGAATTGGAAAGGTTCATCCGATGCCATTTGAGCTTCGCTTGATTGCAGATGGTAGTTAATATTCTAGTTGGCCGGCGGGGATTGTTCGTCCACGGATTATTCAGGTAGCCTGCGGACCACCTAGGTGGTCCACGGAAGGTGGGGTCCGCCGGCCAGCAGGTGGTCCATGGACCACCTAGGTAGTCCGCGAGCGAATAACCCCCCCCGGCCAACTATAGTAGTTAGTACGTGAGCCACAGATGAGAAACAAACGCAAACGTAATTCAGTAAGCTACCTACAGTTGCTTTTTCAGCCCTTGCTTTTCTTGGGTCCGTCTAGTCTTTGCTGTGCAGTGTAACACGGTGAAGTATAAAAGACGGGCTTCATGCCTCCACCCCAGAACTCCCTCCTAGCAACCAAAGAAACATATCAATCTAGTATACAAAGAAACGAATACCATTAGTCCCAACATGAGCACAACCACAGCTACCATGACTGAAACAGCTCCCCCTTTTTATGAAACCTGGAACTTGCTCCCCGAAAAGCGCTATACGCCTACTGCCATCCCCACCGGCGACGCAGCCACTGCCTACACAGCCCGAGAACTTATGGTGGAGTGCTGGGTCCTCCACGCGATTGCACGGGCCGCCGAAGCCACACCGGCCTCCGAAACCCGTATCCGCAGCGCCCTCCACGTCTTATACAAGAACACGAACCAAACCCATCAAGATACCCTCGCAATCTTGTCTGCGCCGCCGGCCGGCTTCAAGCCCGCCCACCCAGACATGCACCTCGAAGCCACGACCGTGGCTGACACGGACGTCGTGGCGGCAATCACCGCGCACTTGACGCCCCCAGCCAAAAACCATGTCAACAGTGTGGCTGCAGCACTAGCCGGCGATGCGCACTGGACCACCCCGGTTGCGTATATCGCGGCGGTTTTCGATATATATGTATGGAGCTTAGCGAAGGGACAGGGCTCGCACTTCGACTTCTGTGTAAATGACCCAGTGCGAGCGGAGGCCAAGTGGGTTGACAAGTTTGCGTGTGAGGAGGTCATGCAGAGCTTGGAGGTGTTGATGGCGGAGCTCAAAAGGTTGCGGGAAAGTGAGGACAGTGGGTGGCGCGAGGAAGAAGCCAGGGAGTTGGTGACGGTGGTGATGAAGAATTCGTTCGAAGAATATCCCATTTGAGCATGGATAAGACTGCTATGCTGCTAGAGCCATCGATGAAAAACACTGGGAAAGGCTTCAAGCTTGGAGTAAAAAGCTAAATGTAGTCATTCGTTGCTAAAATAATAAAGTACTTCTGCAGGAACTCCGTGCTTTTTTATCAAAATCTGGCGGAATAGAAACGGACTGTGGCCAACCCGAGATGTAACTAACCAGTGCTGCATGCTACGTACATCTCCTATATGTACTTCCTTTGGACGTGATGCTAGTGATAAACGTGATGTGTTTTATTGCGAAGCGGCTATGACACTGCACTCTAGTTCCAATAGTACAAAAGAAGGACGACAATTCCCACACATAACATGACATGGAAAACCTGCATTCCCGCTGTTCTTCTATCTAACCCACTCTTGGCCTTAGTCGGTACGTCATTGAAAAGGTTCAGCGAAACGTCGATCCAGATCTTGCTCGTGTTCCACAGCTCGATTCGGTTTGTTCAATGCTTGTGGACTTGGCCGGCTAGACCTAAATCAACTGCCGTGATCTGAGAAGCCCTAATTGTTCTGTATACCGCTCCAAACCGTCTCCCGAATGCTGATTTTTCAACTTCCAAGGCATTGTGTCCCGCCGTGCATTGGTACCTTGTAATGACTGTTGCATCGGCCATAATATCCCTTGAATTCTTTCGGGATTTCTCCATCAACTTCCGCCGAGTACTGCCATCAACCATCCTCCTCGTCCCAGTTCCTCTTCTTCTTCTTCTTCTTCTTCACCTTACAAATCTCACCCACAATCCCCAACGCCGTCACGAGCACCTCCTTCGCCAGCCGCCGCCGTCGTTTCACGCTGGAGGCGCTTTCGACCGAGTTTACCGACTCTGCATATTCGCTCTGCTCCGTCTCGTCGCTCTCCGAAGGCGCCCTCTCCTCACTAGCTCGAATCGGCGGCAACGACAGCGGTGACGGTTGCGTGATGAACGCACGCGTGTGGCCAGCCTCGTCTTCATCTTCGTCTTCCGAGCGGCCGGCCTCGTGTTCGTCCTCCGAGCAGCTGGGGTCGAGGCAGGGGAATGGCATAGTCATAGGAACCGTGGCCGTCTGTCGGTAGAATAGTAGCGTCGATGCAGTAGCGACTTGCGGTCTGTCGGGGGAGGTCGGGGGAGGTCGGGTTCGAGGGCAAGATGGGACGTTGATTTGATCTTGATTTTTGTCAGATGGAGATACACATGTGTACCGCCGGTGATTCGCGTTTGGGTAGTGGTAGGTGCGTCTGGGTGTCTTGGAATTTCGGGCCCTTGCAAGTTGGATTCTGCGGTTCTTGTCGCTGTCTTGAGAATAAACGGCCTTTGATGAACATGTTGGATTTCGACTGTTATAAGGGCGGAAAGAGTAGTAGGCCACCATCCTGGAGATAAAGCGCTGGCTTTCGTAGGCCACCAGGCGAAAAAGTAACCACAGTTTCGGGCAGTGCCCTGCGCCACAAGACTCCAACTCCTCATGAGACGTTCAGGAGCGAGAGTAACGCTGCTTCACAGTCCACGAGGATAGACTGGCGGGAACCATGATCGCGCCACATTCAAATTCTCACCAGCTCTAGCACTTGTTTAGCATTCGCCTCAGCAAAACCACAACGATCCGGCCGTTCCCAATACCTTGCTTGGTACCGATAATCCAACTGCACACACCTCAGCCGCAGCCTTGATTTGCGAATTCGTCTTTAGGTTCTTAGGTTTGCCTACGCGACAGATCTTGCAACAGCAGCTGACCGTGGCGGCGGTTAGGTGTAGCCGCAGCGAAATAGTCGCGTTTGTGAGCAGTGTGGCTTAGTCTACTGGAGCTCGTAGTTTTGCGAAACATGTTGGGGCGTCTTATTCATGCCTTGACGTTCGGTTTTGCCAATAGGATCAGTAGAAGTGGGGCGTCTAATGATACCAACTGTGGCGTTTAAAGCACCCCTGCGCAGCGCATGAATGACAGCACACCATGATCTATAGTGCGGCCTAAGAGTACGGAGTACTTTGACCTGAGGGCTTACTGCTCAGATCTTTGTTGTGATGGTAACATGCCTTCATTTGTGGCGGTGGCTGTATAATATGTCGGGGTTGGGATATGGGGGCCGTGCAGACCTTGGGGCCGATGCCGTGGAAGGTGAACGATAGCGATGATCGATGAGCTGATGAGAGCAAGCAAGTAGATAGATGAAGAGAAAGAGTAGAGGCGCAGGATAAAAACGATGCAAGCGACCATGAGCCCACATGGCAATGGCCGAAACCGAGTGACCGACGGTGCAAAGGTGCCATCTTCAACCACAACAGAAAGCACAGTCATGTCTCTCTCGCCCGTTAGCAATGACAGCCCTCTGCTCTGAGATACTTTGTAAAGCTGGACGTAAGAGTTGTTTCGCACAGTTGGAACTCTCCAATGTGTCACTCGGATTTACAAAATGTGGGATCAGGTCCCGGAGTTCGCCCTTGTTTTGCTTCTCTCTTCTTATTAAAATTAAACTGAACACAATCGCATTTTGTCTTCAGCTGGCACTGGATTGTGCGACCAAGTGCGGCCGGGTAACGATGGTGGCTATAGGTTCTGGATTCTGCTGCAAGCTGCTCTTGACTCTTTACACATCACAAGCAATACCAAGGCTTCAGAGCTCTCGTTGAATCAACCCCTCACACGTTATCCAGCACCAGTCTCGGGGCTGAGCTTTTAAAGCTTATTAGCAGACAGTACCCTCTGTGCTCTCATTCACACCGTAATTGTTAAAATCACTGCTCTCATCCCTACTGCTCGCTCAATGACAGTTCGGCTAACTTTCTTGCTTCAGATTATTCGCTTGCTTGATTAATGACAGATTTCTGCTTCATCGACAGTTCTCACGAGCTGCTTCATCCTCACATCGATGAAAGCCCACTGCTTCATCTCTCCACTGCCGACTGCTCCCAAGCTGCTTCTTCTCTTTATCACCATGCTTAATCCTTTGATACGTATCGTTCGAGGTTTCCTTCCGGCATGACAGAGCTACACATATGGCCTTGTGCTACTCACTCATGTTTATCGCTCTGCACGTCTTGCAGGTTCGAGCTTGTGAATGCTCGATGGCTGGACTGGAAGCCGAAACTAGCTAGGAGATCTCAAAATGACACCGTAAAAGAGGATAATTGAATGGGCCAGGAGCCAGCCTTCCACTCGAGGACTGGAGTGAGAAACCACGTAACCTATCAACGCAAGATACAGGAACTACACACAAAGAAAACGATGGGGACCGGCTTGCTCAGCATGCAATTAAATGTTATCTCTGTTTTTGTGCCAAGTCCAAACACACCCCACACGCTCGGCGCGCACGGAAAAGACAGCCCTTAGTCTATATAACAAACCTCGCTGCGACAACACCAACCTTTCACCACACGACATCTTACAAGCCACCGCACCGACCACACCATGGCTCCTTCGACCCTTTTAGCTTCGAACACACCGACCACCTGGCGCAACACCCGCCCCGTCCCCGCCACCCGCCCCAACGCAATGCTACACAAAATCCTGGACACCGTCCCAGGTGCATCGGCCCTGCGTCGCCTCCCCCTCCCACGCCTCCCCGCGCGCCTGCACGCCCTCACCCGTTCCGCGCTCGCGGCCCAGCAAAAGCTCAGCGGCGCAGCCACAGAGGCCACGGAGGCCGTGGCGTTGACCTACCGCCGCCTCCAGCGCGCCACGCGGACACGCAAACGCCTGACCATGCGCCGCGACGCCAATCTAGAGCAATGCGGGATCTGCCGCGAAGACTCGACGTCTGCGGAGCGCATGCGCGTCGTGGGCTGCACCTCCCACGCCGGCTTCCACGGCGCGTGCCTGCTCGCTTGGTTCGCCCGTCTGACTCCCGCGCGGCGCCGGTGCCCATACAACTGCAAGGGCCGGGCAAGGTTCGTCGTCTCCGCGGCCGGAATCCGGCACGTCGGCGTCGGGGGGACGCTGCCGGGGCCGCCGCCACCGCCACCACCACCACCACCACCACCGCCGCCACCACCACCCACCGCCGCCGCAATCGCAGAAGCGCAGGCCCTACGCATGCTCGACGCCGGCCTCGGCCAGGTGTACTCCGCGCTCGCCGCCCTGACCATCCCCACGCCAGCCGCCACCGCGCTCGAGACCCTGTGGAACGTTAACGCCCGCGCAAACGTCGCGCACCCCGCGCCGCGCCTGCCCGGGACCCCCGGCGCGCGGCCGGACTTCAGTGCGCCGGTGCCAGGCGAGACGGAGCGCGTGTCGGCGGCGCTGCGGCGCGTCGAGGACTTCTACGGCACGGCGGCGGTCCGGCACGGGGCGGTGCGCGGGGCGGCCGGCTCGCGGCCGTTGGCGTATCTTGGGACGCCGGAGGAAAATGCACACGCGCCGATGCCGGACTTGGAGGTGACGCTGGAGATGCTGGAGGGGCTGAAGGAGTGGGTTGTGTGGCGGTGGAGGCAGCGGGGAGGGGCGACGGGGGGGAATTGAGGAATGGGAGAGGGGAGGGGGGACAGTTATTGGGGGAGTAAAAATTGAATGCGTGGGCAGCCTTTGCTGGGTTGGGTGGATACAGAGAGTCTTAGGCATAGGCCTACAGAGAAGGAAACGCTGTTTTTTGTTTATCATGATATTTTCCTTTGTTACAACTGTACATATAGTACCATGATGGCCACTTCGGTGGCTAAGCATGCAGAATGAAAAATCAATCCATCAATCAGCCTGCAGCGAATTGTTCCAAGAGTGTCAAAACCTTTACCAAGGCATTGTTTACGTGCGTCTTATCGTGCGAAGAACGAGACCACACATACAAGCTGCATTCGCTATCATAGTGTGGCCAGACGGTCCACATCGGCCAACCTGCCATTTAGCCAATCAGTTGACCTGCATAGGCCTATGGACGTCCATGGTGTGGTCGGAAAATTCAACACATGCAATGAAAAGCAACAGCGCCGAGAGTGAACGCTTTGAAAGATGAAGAAACCACAGAACGAGGCATAGCTTCACGCCAAGGATAGACGTGGATTTGCTCTGAAGCTGTCGACTCCCAATCGAGAAATTGGATGGCCGACCGAATGTCACTTCCGGACTGGTCATGGCTAAAGTTGCAACCAACGAGTGACACGTTGCACAGAATCGATCACCACTACATATAAACCCAATCACGTCACCTTCCCCGCTTCCCTCCCTCCATCCTCCATCTCTCCTCCCCACAACCCCACAAGCACAACAACTTCTATCTCCGTTCCCACAACAGCACAATCCAAAACCATGCCCAACAACTCCCAAACCATCAAACAAGGCGGCTGGAGCGACCGCCAGAACTTCCAGGCGTCGTACGGACTGGGCATGGACCCGGACGGCATTGCGGAAGGAAATTCGATTCGCGATGCGTTGCAGCAGGCGGATGCCGAGAGGGCGGCGGAGAGTACTGCCGGCGCGCAACAACAGCAGTCGGCGTCGAATGCTGGCGGGCAGCAGCAGGGCGGTAAGGGAGGTAAGTGGGCTTTGGCTGACAGGAGATGAGCAGAGCTGGGCAGTGGGCTAATGCGGAGATGTGATGGGGAATTATGTAGGTTCGCACAGCGGTCAGGGAAAACGTTAAGTTTGGGTTTCTGTTGGCAGGCGAGCGTGAAGGAAATCGTCGCGATGCAAATGGAAATTGATTGGAAACTTTGTTTGTACGGGTTATGCCAGAATAATCCTGAGAAATGACAATGATGCCAGAATTACTGCGTGAGATAGTTGATGCTCAGAATGACCCTCTAACTCTCCCGCCCAGAACACTCTGCCTCCCAGAGCCCCCTGCCGCCCAAAACACTCTCCCCCGCCCGCGGTTCCTGGCACCTTCGGATATCCGCAGTGATTATATAACGTTTTTAAACCCCATGAAATCTACCAATTCATGCACACAACGTCCCCAATATCCGTGTCCAAAATTCCACAAAGTTGCAACCCCCAAAGTGCCCAAACTGCAACATTTCGTTGCCAAAAGCCCGCCGAAGCATTGATGTCGCTCGGTGTGTCTTTTGCCCGGCGTGCATGAACCCCGCCCGCCGATCGGCGCGGCAATGCGCGGGATCGGGCGACGCCACGATCATGCGGCGGGAACACGAAACTCGGGTCCCACTGGTGATGCAACGTGGGAGGAAAATGAAATGTGTAGATGTCGTGGTGTTCACTCAATCTCAGCTCGGTGGGCAGCGCTAGAGGTGGGAGATTTCGGTTGGGTTGTGGTTGTGGTTGTGGGTGGGTGCGACATGAAATGTGGGAAAGGGCGTGTTCATTCAAGTGTAGACTATAGTACGAATACAGTATGAGAAAGATGCGTCACATGACCAACCCGAATGGCGACCGTTGTAGAAGCACTCTGCTGTCTCCACGGCAACGGATGTCCGGTAAATGAGTAAGGAACTGTTGCAATTGTGAGTTCTACACGGACTATCACTCGGTTTTGATCTTTTGAGGTCGCTGGTCTACTGGAATCTCAGGGCCCTGGTTCTGCTCTTCTCTTTCTCTTCCTGTACACTTCACTCTGTAACCGAACACGATCTTTCTCTTGTCTCCAGCGCGTTTTCAGTAACAGTCTCGGAGTTGCTGAGCCTGAATTGGTATCCCATCGACGGCTGGTTTTTGTCAAAATGGCTGCCGCCTTTAAACGGAAATAAATAGTGGGAGCACAGACTACTCACTTTTCCTGTTAGGGTAACAAGCCACCATCTAGCCAAGATTACAAATCAAGACAGCCACTCACAGCGGAGTTGATTGGTCGGTGAAATATAAGAGGTAGTCAAAGCGTACTCTATTATTTCCAAATCTAGGCGGCAGCCATTTTGACAAAAACCAGCCGTCGATGGGATAATTCCAACTGCGAGTGATCTTCTACTCCGTCGATGACGGGTGAGCTAACTTTGCTGCTTCAGATTCTGTGACTAGCTAGCTTCACTCATGAGAGCTCTCAAGAGGATCCTTCATTGCTTCATCACTAACAGCCTCATGCTGCTTCAGCACTTCGTTAAAGGTACTTCCACTTCATCAATGGCAACCGAGCTAACTTTGTTGCTTCAGATTCTCCAATTTTACAGGTGACAGCTCTCACAAGGTTACTGGATTGCTTCATCACGTGACAGCTGTTCCATCGGTTTGTTGGAGGTGACAGCCCACACTACTTCGGCCAGGTGCCATGGTCGAGTCTTTAGAATCCAGTACTTTATCTGTAGCGCATCCACTACAACCTGAGGCCTACATTTACAGCACGGTGTAATACCCTACTTCATTACAAGATGGCAAGATCTCTGCATATTTCCCCGTTTCAAGTAAGTGATGGAACTCCATCCTAAAGTCATTACGAGATAGTGATATCTCTGCCTCTCTCCCATAAGCTTTTGTGTCTAGTACATATATGTTGTCGTAGCTATCCCAAATATTACCCAATATCCCAACCGCCGCTAACAAACTCCAAAAAAAGGCACAGATTCTATATGTACACACACCACTCAACTTTTACCGCCACTACCGCCACGCACGGTTGCCCGCCTCAATCCGCGTCTCGACCGCCGCCCTCCCACTATGCTCCCCAGGGCTATCCGGCCCCCGGGCCACCGCCACGCCAACCTCATCAGTCACGACAAAACTCGTCTCCTTGCGCACCTCGAGCTGGATCGCCACGCCGGCACCGCCTGCTCCCGTGCCACCCACACCCTTCAAGATCTCCTCAGTGCTTCCCTGCGGGCTCCCACGGACCAGCTCGCTATCCGTCGGCCCCGCGCGGCGCGGGCGGCTGCGCGAGTGGTGATACCCGCCGCTCGGTTCCGGCCCCGACGGCGTGTTGCGCGAGTTCGGGTTCGAGCGGAACATAGCAAACAGCGGCTTGAGGTGCGGGATGTTGATGACCAGGAACGACACGAACGTTTCGCGCACGGACCAGGCGTTGCTGATGGCCGTGTTATGGCCGCCGGAGTCGTATACGTAGTACAGCCGCAAGATGCAGGTGACGATGATGAAGATGCCGCCGCAGAGGAGGCAACCGGTAACTATCTTTCTACACAGTGTTAGCGGGAAAATACACATACACAAACAACGGGCACTGGGGGCCGTACGTGCGCATCGGCAGCCGCACCGCCACTAGCAGCGGCAGCGGGATAATCAGCAGTATCACGTCGGTGACCAAGTTCGGCACGCCGACACTAACCTGGCGCATAGCGAGGCTAGTGCAGGCTTTGGGCGGCGCGGGCACGACCTGGAAGTGCTTCTCGAACGGCAGACACGACAGGTACACGGTCAAGATCACGGCGATATATGTCGCCGGCGTGAGCGCGGCGTTGACGACCAGCAGCGTGCGCGGCCACGAGCCCGGGACAAGCCGCCAGTAGAAGTAGATCATCGACGCCTTCAGCGCCCACGTCGTCGACGCATACATGGTCCACCCGACGAGCAGGCCCTTGGACCCGAGCTCGCGCCCTGCGATCTGGGCGGGCGTGAGTTTGGCGCGGACAGCCGGGGGGAGGCCGACATTCGTGCCGTGGTTGGCTGTGGATGTTAGTCGGCGCGGGCAGGGTGGAGGGGGGACAACGCACTTGCGAGGTGGCGGGTGGCGAGTTGGACGCTCCAGAGACACTGCGGGAGTTAGCGGCGGCTTAAATTCGGGGCGGGGGAGGTGGCACCATTGCGAGCATCAGAAAATAGTCGTCGGCACGGAATTTCCGCAGCCCGCCGCCGGTGGTCTTCCATCGCGCATAAAAGCGCACGAAGCACAGCGCGATGGCGAGTGAATATTCGACCGCGAACTCGGTGTACGCTGCATCCAGCGCCATTGGGCGGTGGAAGATGTGGCGGGGTCACAGGTGTATACGGGTGGATGTTTTTGGAGGCGGCGAGGATGGTGTGTGGTGGATGGGCGACGGCCGCCGGTCGTGACGTGACTCGTGGTGGTGGTGGTGGAGGTCGTTCAGCGTAACAGGGACGGAGGGAGGGACGCGGCGGTTCAATACTACTTAACGTCGCGACATCTGATCAGCCGGCCGAATCAACAGCACGCACAGGCCAAAACAGTACAGACGACTAAAAGGCATAGACGACGGTACCCATCTATGTCTTACCTAACTACTGCCGGTCGGTCTATTAAGGTTCTCTTTCCTCATCCTCCTGTCCCCGAAACAGCGCAGAGTATGGCATAGGGTGTTTAATAGTGTAGGAGCGTGGAGGGCTATGCCAGAAGTGGGCACGGAAGACCCGTTGACGTGCATCATGGGTGGGTGGGGGTGTCGAAACACAGCATGGGAGAGCGTGAGCGAATCCGACGCGCTGATCTTGAACTGTTTGGAACAAGTGGTGGGTGCTCGGCTTTTACCGATGGGAGCTGCTGTATGGAGAGCATGTTTGGGTGCTGCAGAGAGGGGGGTAGAGGGATGGGATGAGGCCGACTGGGATCAAAATAGGACTCGACTTAGACATGGCATGGGCTGGCGGAATAAATGGACGTGGAAATGGCACGATGTTTCTGCCCACGGTTGAACGTTGGGACGTTGAGGCTCGGAACAGATCGGTTCACACGCGACTCACGACCGTTCGATATCGATTCCAGCTTCACCACCACGCTCAACACTACCCGAGCACGTTGGTCGCAAAACACAATTATTCCGATCAGAGACGGTGAGCATATCGGGGGTTCATCGTGGTTGGACTTGTTTCAACAAAAACTCTGAGACCGATTCAAACAACACAGCCGCCGCGTTGCTCATTTCCCGTCGGCCGGCGTGGTCCCGAGACTCTCCCTGTACCACCCTGCCGAGGTGTTTATCCGGGCTGCGCCTAAACGTCCTCCACCAGGTACTTCTATATAGGTACCCTACGCTATATCTGCGCTGCTATATTCGTGCTAATAGAAAGGTTAAGGGGCAGGAGTCCAGTTTGGTTTGCACAAACAACTTATGGCCCATGTTTTTGTCCGCCCGAACTCACGATAGAAACTCGCAGCAATCCGACGCAGCGCCAGCACGTTGCGGTGCGGATCAGCGGATCGTCGTGATCATTCCTCATCGCAGCGCACATCCCCATCGCGACACATCCAATCGGACAGCGAACGCCGATTTGGGCGCTGCGCCGACGATGCGATTCGATGATGCGACGATTGTCGAGGTGTCTGTGGGTATGAGTATTATGAGACATGGCGGCATTGCGCGGTATGACGACGAGGATGGTTGTGATATCGAAAATTGCGACTGAGTTGCGGTACTGGATTCTGACTTGTCTCTCCTTTCTCTCCCCTTTCTTCCTTCTCATCGACTTCCACTTCTGCACCTCTTCCATCGCGCTGTCACCTGTCACCAACCCGTCCAGCGGCAGCGCCGCCGAACTCCCCCCACTAGCGGTCCGAGCGCAGCAGAAAAAAACGTATGAGTTGAAGGCCCTGCATAACACGCCCATGTCCTGGCCATACCGTGCATACGCTACATGATCTCTACAACAGTCTACTCACGCCCGGGGACGATCACAGCGTTTCCGACACGCAGGTTTGTATTTTTCAACTTCTTTTTTGCTTGTTTGGGACCTGGGTACACATGCAAAAAATACGGCGTTGGGGTGGGTGTGAAAAATAGAAGTCGTGAAGTCGCGAGTGTGAGGTAAGCAGTGCACCATACTCCACTCCCGCATCGCATCGCACCACCTTCTGCTTCCATCTCTCCCCATCCCTCCATCCCATCCCAAACTCTGCCTCCCTCCCATCCCATCCTGTGCCTTCCATTCGTACGCGCCGAAGCTCCCCACACCGCCTTGTCCCAAACTCCAGAGCTTCCACACCGCCTTGTCCCAAAACCCGGACTTCAAAACCCAGACTCCCAACTCTCAACTCCCAAGCTTCGATGCAACCACACCGCCGCGCCGCGCCACTCCCGCACATTGGCTTGGACGCTCCCGCGTCAAGCCTTTTCGCGATGTGCGCGACCCGGAGGCGGCGCCACACCTTGTTTTTACGACCGCCCAGCCACCACCAGCCCACCACTAGCATCAACACCAGCAGCACCCGAGGTGGAGGACAAACTAGGGATGTATAGACTAACGATAGGATAGGACACACAAGATGGATAGGATAGGATAGGCTAGGGGGCCAAGACTTTGATACTCTAGCATATGGAAAGAGCAAGGTAGGGAATGATGGGCACTGGCCGCGTCCCAGGCACCCAGGGTGGTTGCGTGCCTGCGTATCGGTGCGAACCGGGACGGATGGGTGGCGTGGTATGGCACCTTCAGACCCAATAATTGGTTTTGCACGCAATTTTGGATGTTGGCTGTTACATAGAAGCCCAAGATCGCGACGCGACCCGGAGGGCTGGCACGGTACGATACGGCGTTTACCAGTTATTGGTTTTTGGCTGTTGGTTTTCCAGTGGGATTCTGGGGTCGAAGTCACACACACGGCGAAGCGCTGGAAGCATGAAAGGAAGGAAACATGGAAGGGAGGAAGGAAGTGAGAAAGTAGACCCCACACACGTGGAAAGAAGAATCTTACTCCTAGATACTGCATGAACGCGCTGTAACAGCCAAGCCTGTGCAAACCTGGGATGGACTGGGAGGCTCAAATTGCGGCAATATCCTAGCATTAGCACGAGTACTTTCTATGTAGGAGGGCAGTCTACGAGTACGAGTACAGTGTGCAGTAAGTAGTGGTGCACCTTCCAGCTCGTGTCGAGCGGTAGTAATAAGCCGTTACCAAGCCCCAATCAATAGAATAGGGGCAGCGATAACCACTCTAATACTGGCCACTCCACGACCCCACCGCCGCCATCTTCACCTCATCCCATCCCATCTCATCTCGCCTCGCATAAATCGCAAGCGTAGCAGTAGTAGTAGCAGTAGCAGTAGTACTATCTCCACTACGCCTAGGCGACATACAGTAGCGCCAGTGGCGTGTATCTGCATCGCCATCGGCTATCCCGGCGTCGGCGTTCGCAATGCCGACATGAGGGTTGGCGCGGTTTGGCGGGGGTTATATACTGCGCACCACGTCCACGTTCCCGTCGTACCTGCATCGTGCGCATTACTGTCGCACCCTAATACCACCGCTCCTCTGCCGCTCCTCCACGCATACGACCCGTAATACACCCTCCCTCACCACCGACATGCGCGCCTCCCTCCTGCTCGGGCTGTTCGCAGCCCTCGCCGCCGCCTCCCCGCCGGGCCACTCCCACCCCCACTCCCACGAACCCCCGCAATCGCCCTCCCAGCCCGGCCCGCACCCCGGCCACTCCCCGCCGCCATCAAAGCAACCACCGAACATCCTCTTCCTCTTCAACGACGACCAAGACCTCGTCCTCGGCTCCATGGATTACCTCTCGTCGATAACCACGCGCGTCCAGCCGCGCGGGTTCACGTTCAAGAACCACTTCGCGACCGTCGCGCTCTGCTGTCCGTCGCGCGTCGCGCTGCTGCGCGGGCAGCATGCGCATAACACCAATATTACGGATGTGAGAGCGCCGGGGGGTGGGTATGATAAGTTCCGGTGGAGTAAGCAGGATGAGGATTATTTGCCGCAGTGGCTGGGGCGGGCGGGGTATCGGACGGAGTGTAAGTGACAGCGGCGCATCTTGCCCCCCCCCGTGTTTTGGCGGCAGACTGACTGGAGGTGCTCGCAGACCTGGGGAAGTTGATGAACCAGTACGGCCCGCAGAACTACCACTTCGCGCCAAAGGGGTGGGACCACTTCGACGGGCTGCTGGACCCGTACACGTACATCTACAACACGCCAGTGTGGTCCGAGAACGGCGCGCGGCCCAAGTACTACGCCGGCTCTCACGCCACCGACGTGCTCCGCGCAAAGGCGACGCACCGCCTCGCCACGCTACTCGAGAACCCGACGCAGCCGTGGATGCTCACCGTGGCCGGCGTCGCGCCGCATCAGCAGTTCAACAGTACCGGCCGCTTCCCGCCTGAGCCGTGTGCAAGACACAACAAGCTGTACCCCGGGCTCGCGGCGCCGCGGACGCCGAATTTCAATACGCCCGACGGCCAGCACCAGAAGCCGAGTTGGGTTGGTGAGCTGCCGGTGATGAATAGCACTGCGGTCAAGTTTGCGGACGACACGTACCGCGCGCGTGCGCAGGCGTTGCACGGGATCGACGAGATGTTCCATGAGCTCCTGGACCAGCTGGAGGCGGCGGGGCAGCTCGATAATACGGTGATTGTATTTACCTCCGATCACGGCTTCCACGTCGGGCAGCACCGTATTCCCGCTGGGAAAACGCTGCCGTACCGCGAAGACACGCAGGTGCCGTTTATTGTCGCCGGCCCGGGTGTACCGCGCGGGGCGACCGCTCTGCCGAGTAACCATGTCGACCTCGCGCCGACGCTGCTGAGCTTCGCTGGGCTGTCGACACGCGAGTGGCCCGAGTTCCTGGATGGGCGCGATCTGGCGCCGTACTGGGGACGTCGCGCGGCGGCGCTGAGCCCACGCCCCGAGGCGATCACGATCGAGTACTGGGGCGCCGGCGTGCTGGAGGGCGGGCTGACGGCGAACACGACGCGAAATAGCTACAAGACGGTGCGCGTCGTCGGCGACGGGTACGGGTACCTGTACTCGCACTGGTGCACGGGCGAGACGGAGCTGTACGACACCGTGGCGGACGAGTGGGAGCTGTCGCCGATCGCCGTCGACGCGGCGCCGCGGCTGCACTCGCGGTTGAATGCGTTGCTGCTGGTGACGAAGACGTGTGCGGAGGGGAGCTGCCGCGATCCGTGGGCGACGCTGAAGGGACGGAATTTGAAGGAGGCGCTGCAGAGCCGCTACGACGCGTTCTATGAGGCTCTGCCGAAGGTCAAGTTTGCAAAGTGTCTGGCGTACCAGGTGGCGAGCAACGAGGCGCCGATTTACCCGAGCAACGTCGAGTTTGGGCGTGAGTGGAGGGACCAGAGTGTTACTGATACGTTCACGAAGAGTCAGGAGAACAAGGTGACCATCGCAGACTTTCCGGGCGTTTATGGCGGGACCTATGATGGGTTCGAGAAGATTGAGGCTCGCGCCAGGGAGCTAACCGATGCGGAGATTGGCGAGGTTGAGACAGTTTAGATTGAGGAGGTGTACATAGAATTTTAATCAAGGGGGGTGTAATTAGCGGTGTATAATAATATTTCTGTCGTTGTGTGCAGAGTTGTCGGCATCGGGATGGTGACGGTTATCGCGTGATGTTCTGTCATATTTTTTGACGACGCAATTCCCTGCTACTCGAGTGTTCTGTCCTTGATTGGCAAACTATTACAGAGTAGGTACCCTGCGTTTTATGATCGAGATCATCCGAGTTTGTGGCTCCGAGATTCTGAGAGTATTATAAGACTTCTGAAGTTTCTCTGCTAGCCAGCCGAGTTAGTGTTCTGGTCTGGTCGTGAAGTTGACGGCTCCAGGAGTAGACCAGGTGCTGCATAGAGTAACTGTGTCCATGAATGGACTAATTGAGGGTTGGATGTTGCATCCTCCATGAACAACACGGTGATCGACGAAGGAACCGGTTAAGAAAACCTTCTACAATGTTAGTGCGAACACGGTGACTATCCAAAAGACTGCGACCAAATACCCAAGAAAATCAACCGCAACTTTGGATCGTAGCTAGAAGTGTAGTAGTAGCGAAGAGTCAAGTTCAAATACTGGCCCACAGTGTGCCCACAGTGTAAGTAATTGAGTAGCGAGCATTAATCGTTTTCGAATTGTAGTTAGAACTTTGTTGATTGGTACTGGCTATTGCTGTACAGAGATCGCTCTAGCTTTATTCTAAGCCAATAATCATTGTTATGGGACACCTATTGGTGTCCAATAACCCAGGCGGCCTGTGGGTCCACCACTAGCTGGTCTGTAAATTGTGACAGAGACTCCACAAATAAGGCCGCCTCTCCATGGAGAGTCTGCCTCCAAGATGGACTAGAACAGCTAGCAAGGGCATATTGTCGTGAATCCAGTATGAAGTTGGCCGCATTCTGTGGGAAAACTGTAGGAGATCTGTAGTTTCTTGCCAGTTATTAGCAAAGGCAGCAACTAGAAGAGGGCGATGGAGTGAAGGATAGTGGGGCAGAGACCTCGCTGCTGCCAAGTACTGGAGATAAAAGCACGATCGTGTTCATTGTTGTGGTGTGTACAGGAAGAGAAGAGAAGAGCAGAACAAGGGCGATGAGACCCGGGCACGCCCCCATGTCCGAAACCGAGTGATACAGCGTGCAGAATTGAGAACTCCAACAAATCTTGCCCTCAATTTGAATAGTAAGCGATTTTAATAATTTTCTACTATATCTACCCGGTGTTAAGGCCAAGCATTTTTGATGGTGAAACTACGCAGTCTCTAATAAAACTAGAAGAAACTGCGTCATTCTTTGAGTAGTCTTTCAGCCGTGCGCGTGCGTGCTTCCTGTGACACCTGTTGAGTGACACAGTACTGCGAAACTGCCAAGTATAATTACATAACCAACGTAAGAGCATTTAGAGTCGGTGATCTGATCTAGGGCAAAGAAGATTCCATGGATTTGTCTGTACATGCGAGGGCCTGGGCTCGTCTTACGCCGATTGGTTTCTTACCAGAATATTGTAATAAACGGCCCAGGCTAACCTAAACAGATCAAAAAACACGCGCGACGTGTTCCATTTTCGCATGCGATATGATTGGTTGTTGCCAGAAGCTGCATATGCACAGTCTCAGTTAATGGTGAGTTGCCGGGGCATGCATATGCATAGTAGAAAATGTGCAAGGCTCCCGCTACACCAACACAGGTTGAACTCAGCCTCGTGCGACACTGTTCGAGGTTGCCAGAATATTTGAATCTGTGATTGGCCGATACCAGAATACTATAAACCTGATTGGCCGATAACAAAATATTACCACCACGATACCAGACTACTGGTATCGTACATGGCCAGCGGTGGCGCTGTTGCAGGTACCTTGCGCGTGTAATTGATGCAACGAAACGCCCGACGTTCTGGGAACGAGACTAACAGAATATTGGAATCTGTGATTGGCCGATACCAGAATACTATAAACCTGATTGGCCGATAACAAAATATTACCACCACGATACCAGACTACTGTCTCGTACCTGGCCAGCGGTGGCGCTGTTGCAGGTACCTTGCGCGTGTAATTGACGCAACGAAACGCCCGACGCCCTGGGAACGAGACTGCCAGAATACTATAAACCTGGCCGAAAATGTAATTGGCCGATACCAGAATACTACAAATGTTGATTGGTCGATACCAGAATACTACAAATGTTGATTGGCCGATACCAGAATATTACCACCACACTTGCTGCAACTTCTGCTCTGGAAAAGTTCTAGCGTTACATCATGTTCCCGACAGATAAAAACGCGTCCCCCTCGGCACTTCGCCCAGCAACCATAAATCAACACCGAGCAGACGGCATTCCAAGTCTGTTCTCATCATAAATCCAGCCTTCTTGCTCGAAATAAAACCACCCGGTCTCCAGCTTCCTCCGAACTCACTACTCTGTTCTTGCAAACGTCCTCACACGCCCAAGCCTCCTGCTCGTTCTCAGCTACCGCTTCAGACCTCCATCCAAAGACACCTTTCTCCAATCCTGATGGCACTATCTACAGAAGGCATCATCGCCATCGTCGGCGTCTTTGTTAGCTTTCCACCTGCGATTATACTTTTCTGGAAGTTCCTCGGGCGTAAACAATATTACAAGCCCGGTATGTATCTTTATTCCATTCTCACCCGAGTCATGAAGAATGCAGCGGCTGACCGTAGCTTCAGATGATGTGGAACTTGCGGAACCACCCACGCTCGATCGCAACAATACCAACAGCACTGTGTTGACCGTAGTCGTGGTGCACAATGGTGTTGCTTCCGCCGATACCACCCCACAACCTCACATCTACAGTACGATGACACCTCATAATCGACCACGCATCGCGGAGCTTGACGACCCAGAGCTCCCGGCCGTGCCACCGAGGGCTCTGCTACCGGTATCTCGCACTAGCACGGGCTGAGTCGGATATGGAGCTTGGATTTGTCCTGGTGTCGTTTATTGTTGGTGTTCATGTTTGGAGCGCACATTGGAGTTATATATTGGCAGGCGGTGTTGAAGATGATGAGTCTTTTCTGGAGTTTTGTATATTTCGGACCGTTTACATTTGCGGGTTATTCATAAAATACATTATACCCCCGTGCGCGCCGAATCACCCTCGTGAACGATGAATCCACAGAACACCCCCGGGCGAAACTTCCTAGCCACGGCGCGTAACTGGACAGATCATGTCTTCAATAGAATACGGAAACCTAGTAAATCGGTGCACCACAGGCTTACTGGTCGACCTGATGGCCAAATACCACCCTTTGCCAACCGGCCAACCACCAAGTCCAATACTACGAGTAGAAATAGCGTCTATGAGTAAGTTCCAAGCGAAAACTAGAGTGAGTAGTCTATTATAACATCTGGACTTATTAGAGCGTCGGACTAAGCTACCAGTGGCTGTGACCGGACGTGGTGATTGAAGTATTCCGAATGAGCGCACGGGGATGGGAGTTAGTTCAGGATTTGGCGCTACCAACTTCTGAACTCTGTCGCAACTCCCCACGCCTCGCAACACAATCACCATGTCAGAGAATCCCAACCACAACCCGTTGGCATGTCGGTCAGATCAACCGACCTGTTGACCGGTCGACCTGTAGCCCGACCGATCGGAAGGGCTTATTCTGTGAAAAATCCAGGGTCATTTTGTCAACTTTTTATTGCATGCTGGTGGTTCCCGCGACACTTATCGAGTGACACACCGCGAAACTGCCAAGTGTAATTCGCTCTCTGAGTAATCTCAATCGCAACCTCAACGGGAAGCATTGATCCATATTGTGCTTATATCAACAACATTATGAAGGCCGAAAAAAGTTAAAAGTAGTGCTAAATATGACTTGTCGGCACGACAAAGAACTTGGATTCTATAGTCAGTCTGTGGCCAGCTATGAATTGGTGATATGTATCATGAAGCAGCGCCGTCTATTTATTTCAAGGTATCCTCCGATTATCGATCCAAAATGCGTTGTAGCAAACCAACCCAACAAGCCGTCAAACCCCCGTGAATAAATCGTCACGAACGCAATCCTCTGCAGACCGAAATCTACACCTCTTGGCCGAACCCTTTCCCAGCCCTCAATTCGCCTGACTGCCTCCCGAGCCTGTCTCGCCAAAATCGCAGTCTTCATGTTAGACCTGCTGTTCGGATGCGGATACCGCTGTACTTCATCATCAAGGGCCACGCACCTCCCGCGCCGTGCTGCTGCTGCTGCTGCTGGCCGCTAGCAGTCGAGCTGGCCGTGGCGCTACGGGCTTGTTCTGATCGCGAGTCGTGGTCCACCTTTATCAGCCCGTCAAGGATCGCATTTCCTTCTTCCATGTCGTCGTCGCCGAATCGGAGTCCGTACGACAGCTGGAAGTGGTTGCGGTCGCCGTCCCAGTGTTCTTTGAGGAACTCTTCTCTCCTGGACTCTTGTCTGCTGGACATACTGTTGGTTCTAGGGCTATGTTATGGGCGCAAATGAAATTGGGTGTCTGTGAGTGTGGGAGGGGAACTGAAACTGTGGTACGGCGGACCGTAGTCGTGCCCACTTCTCCGTCATAGTTAGTGTGTTAAAATGTACGCAGTCCGACCTACCCCACACTGCGACTAGGCATTTTAGGTCAAGGTTTTTGCAGATTTAGGCATGTTAGGTAGCAAACTTCCAGGTGAGGTTCGCGCTCCAGCGTAATAATTGGGAGTAGAAGTTTGTGGTTAGCAAGTGTTGCTAGTACGGAGTGCACGACTAAGCGGCGGGATTCGCGCATGCAGAACTTGGCCACGAAAGAACATATGAGTCGAAGTTGTTCACAGCTTTAACGGCGAAATCCATCGAGTTATCCTGAACTCTTTTCTCGAGTCCCTCTTCTGTATTGGCTGCCCGCCCGGTATGCTTCAGTAGCAAGGTGGCGAACCGGCGGGTACTGGTGCAATGATGTGGTGGTGGCGGCCGGCAAAGCTATGTTGTGAACTGTAGATGTAGCAGTGCTGGTTGGCAATAGGGGGTCTTAGGACGGCGGTTCAGAAGCGGTTCAGCAACGGTTCACAGGTTCATGAACCAACCTGAGCCATCTGCACTGCGGTTCGCTGACGCTTTACAAAAGGCGGAACACGGCGGTTCAACAGTTCATGAAGTCTATTTTTTCCAGCGTTTTCACTCTTCTGGTGCTAGCCAATCCGTTGCCAGGCTGTCATGAGGCTCGCACCCAACCGCGGGGTTTCCACAAAGTAATCGAACCCCTCCTGCAGTAGCCCAGATGCTAGGCCTTCAACCAGGTGAACTGGTTGAACCGCGCAGAGAGACTCAGACCGAATCGGCATGAAACGAGAGTTCACCAGGTCCATGAACCGCTGTACCGGTTTCGATGAACCGTCGCCCCGAGACCCCCTAATAGCTGGTTTTACAGCCAAATCAGTTCCTTCGCGCGGTGTTTCCCGGTTGCTTCGCGCACGGGTTTTCTCGTAAGATCACTGACGCATCGCGGTGGGGGCTGTACTCTTTTAGGATACTGGACACCAGCGGTCTAGTACAGCAAGGAGCGATATCAACGAAACGGCATGGAATCGTGGGTTGGGTACGTTACAGAGAGAGAGGACTCGGAGAAAACAGTGGGTTGGGCTTGGGCTGACTAAGGTCCTTAGACACGTGCTACCGAGACCTGCAAAGCACGTGTGTGAGATGCTGGTTCGGGAAATGGTGGCGTCACGTGGCCGTGTAGTGCACGTTTAGTCACCAGCCTGAGCTCACCTCCGAGCCTGAGCGTGCTCTCTGCTCTAATTTACATATTACACGACTGAAGTCTAGAGAATACAACCCAGAGAAAGACGAATATGATTAAATCACGAGGAAAAAGACGAACAAAGACTATCTTACGGCACCTAACGTAATGATCAACCGAGTCTCGAGAACTCGTCAACCGATTGACATTTCAGGTAAAACGTTCAGCAGTATCTTTGTGAACACAATATCGGAGCTTCTGTGGGGATTAACAGGTTGATCGCGACGAGCTGTACTAGACAGTCTTGCAGGCGAGGTTCACTGATGTAATTTTGACGAAATTTGTATATGAGATGTGGATGAATCAGGGACTTCATATGGTTTGGTAGAGAAGAATTCCAAATTCTTATTTTGTTGTGCTCTATACCCCCACTGATATCCGTAGGTCACGGATTCGAGCGAAGGGAGGATGAGCGCGTGATTTGTGCTATGTACAAGATGGAGTTCTAAGAATACATCGCAGCTACCCATTGTAAATACATAGGTAGAGTTTGAGGCTAGCACGTGCAGTAAGGTTTTAGTGTGGAGATGATGATGTATTAGTTAGGTGTCTAGAATAGACTATGCCATCAACTACTCCATCTCATCGAATCGTATCATTCACGCTCATCGTATAACACCCACTACCTGAACCAAGCTATTGCCGCAAAGGCAACCTACGCGTCTGCGATGAGATTGACTAGAAATACGTAAGTATTTTGTCAGAGAACCCCATGAAAAGCACTATAGAACTTACTGATCACTCCTTTGAAAATCTCACTTCGTCCGTCTTCGGAGCCAAGAACGCCCCAAAAGAAAACTGCCAGCATCACAAGAAGTACAGATGCAATTCTATTCCAAATCTACGTCACGCGGTCAGTCTAGGTCAAACGAATAGGAAAACACATAATTCCACATACTCTAATGTAATCCGGCAAACAAAACTGGACAAGGACAGTGTGTCCTGGTACTCCCGCCTCTACCGTTCCATCCACCAACGTGGATATCTGGTCTTCTTTCGGCATCTCTCGAGCCGCGCGTTTTGTGAACTGGTTTTTGAACCCAACGCCGTTTATCGGGTCCAGGGTCAACACCACTTGCACAGTGGCATTGCCCCAGCGCCTGCTCTTGTCGTTATCCATTATTGTTTCAAAACATTTCTCGATCAGGCCCCTCGGACAACATTGTATCGCTCAACACCTGCAAATTCGACCGTGTATCTCGTGGCCATATCATGGACGTGGGCGCCGATGGCCACAGCTGGTGAGACTGGGGCAGTCGGTGCAGTTCTGCTCGGCCCTGTTCCGGCCCGGACATTGGCCAGCGACTTCTTGGCGACATTTCGGTGGGTTGCCCAGTGGCATGTTTGGGGTGGGTGAACGAAATTCGTGTTTTGGCGTGGGGACGGATGCAGATAAGCAGTGATTAGATGAGTGGTTTGAATTCCGTGTTCATTCAACATTAGTCAGGCCTGGCATAATTGAAGCCCAAAGAATACAGACCAAATTGAACTAATGATCTGGTGTGACGCAGCGCACCATCACTGCCCCTGGCCCATGATGCATGACTGAACGCTCGACCCGAGACCGAGAGCGCGCTGCCTGCAACGGCGCTGCCGAGCAGTTATCACATGTGGCGCGCAGTGCAATCCCGTCGGCGGTCCTCAGCTCTAGCGCTCGATGGAATTCCACAAACGGCGCCGAAAACACCCTCGAACCCCTCCAGCGCGCCGCCGACCCACCTCACTGTACCCGCCGGTTCAGACCGCCATCGTCGCCTGCCACACGCGCCTCCGCACCTCCTACATCCGCAGCGCGGTGGTGACCGTGTCGGCGATGCCACCAAAAGTGCCACACGTGAGTCCACGTCCAGTTGGGCGTATCTCGCAAAAGATGCCGTGTATGTCAACAAAACAGAAACGGTAGCCGCTGTCACTGCTCAATCTCCAATCGAAAGCCATCGTGTTCCTTACCCGCAAAACGCATCCTAGTGACAGCGAATTTGAGGCTTGGATGATGGCTGTGGCTTACGAACGTTCGGGGTTTTGGACAAGGGCACGTGCAGAACTAGAGTCTTTGTTGTGTTGGCGCCGTTCTATATGGCTGTCTATATCAACCCGTACATCCTCTCCAAAACCCCCCCAAGACCCCCCACCCTTCACGTCCGCACAACCTGCCTCATCTCCCCCTCCCCCTCCCGCATCCCTCCCTCCCCCTGCCCCTGTCCCTCCCCCTCGACCTCACCCACCCCCTCCCACCGCCCCTTCTCAAACACGCCCTCAATCTCCTCCAAGCTCTTCCCGCGCGTCTCGGGCATAAACACGCACACCACCGCGGCCAGCAGCGTCGCCGCGCCGTACAAGAAATACGGGCCACTCGGGCTGCTGCGCAGGAACACCGGCGCGGTGAGGGCGACGACAAAGTTGACCATCCAGTTCGCCAGCTGCTCGACGGCGCAGACCTTGGCGCGCAGGCGCGTCGGGATGATTTCGGCGGAGTAGATCTTGCCGACCTGTTGTAATTTATAGTTGTGTTAGTGGCTGGGTAGGGTAGAGCGGGGGAGAGCGAGGGATAGGGAGGGCACAGGGAGACGCACGACGGCCCACGACCACGAGAAGTTCGCGACGAAGATGTAGATCAGCACGACGACGACCCACTGCGCGGCGGCGGAGGTGAGGGTGACGCCCTCGGCGTGCTTCTCGCCAAAGCGTGCGTACATCGCGCCGATGACGGCGAAGCACGCGGCCATGGCGGTGCCGCCGAGGATGAGCGGCTTGCGCCGGCCCCAGCGGTCGATGTAGATCTGCGCGGGCACGGTGCACAGGATCGCGACGATCCCCGTGACGCCCGAGGCGAGGAAGGAGGCGCGCGAGGAGCTGAAGCCGGCTTGCTGGAAGAGGATGGGGGCGTAGTAGAGGACCGCGTCGATCTGCGCAAGAGTCAGTGTCTGTGGGGATGTTTGGAGGTGGTGGAAGTACTCCGGTGAGCTGCTGGAACGCCATGAGGAACACGCCAAGCGCCGTGCGGCCGACGTAGCGGCGCTGGAACATCTCCGCGAACCGCGCGCCGCCCAGGCGCTCATCGGCCTTGCGCGCGTCCTCGATGCCCTTCAGCTCGGCGTCGACGGACTCCGGCGCGCGCAGGCGCCTTAGCACCGCCTGCGCCTCCGGCACGCGCCCGTGCTCCACGAGCCAGCGCGGGGAATACGGCATGCCCACCATCCCCGCCACCAGCACCGCCGCGACCGCCGCCTGCACCACGAACGGCAGCCGCCACGCCCAGTCGCCGCGCAGCGTCTGCGCGCCGAACGCGACGAAGTAGCCCGCCGCGATGCCGACGGTGACGTACAGCTGCAGCAGACACGCCACCACGCCGCGCAGCCCGCCCGGCGCGATCTCGACGAGGTACACCGTCGCCACCGCGATCGCCTGCCCTGCGCCGACGCCGGTGATGAGGCGGGCGCAGAGGAGCGCGGCGAAGTTGGGCGCGGTGGCGGAGATGATGGCGCCGAGGCAGGTCAGCAGGCCGCCGGTCAGGATGCCGAGGCGCCGCGAGATGCGGTCCGCGACGTGCCCCGACGCGAGCGAGGAGATGGATGCGGAGAGCAGGATGGACGCGACGTAGAGGCCCTGCGTGCTGGAGGAGAGCTTGCCGAAGCGCGCGTGGAACTGCGACATCTCTGTGATGGGGCCGATGGAGCCTAAGGAGTGTTAGACGGCGGGCGGCAGAGTGGGGGGGTTTGGGGCAGACCAGTGTCGAGCCCGTACAGCAGCCCCGCGAGGGAGACGTGCGCGGCGCTGAGGAAGACGCGGCGCGTGTGCGGCGGTATCGCCAGTGAGCGTGAGACCATGGCGGGGCGATGGTCGAGACGTACGGGCAGCGGGGATAGCTGTAGAGACGAGTTGGGGGAAGGGGGGCGAAGGGGGCGCGAAGGGGGGTGAAAGGGAAGGAGGAGTCGACGAGCTGGAGGAGGGGCTGAGAAAAACTCTTGCCATATTCCACGGCGGGGGTGGGTGCCTTCTACTTTCGCTCCCCCGGCGGTCTATGGCGCAAGTAGTAAGCAGGCAGTTTATCAATCCGCAGGGGTAAGCACATCACGACTGGTCTGAGCTCGGGCGCCGGTAGTTGCGAACCACGGTGCCACGGGAAAAACCCCCTTACGAGAGAAAAAAGCTTAGCCTACTTACACAGAAACGTGCGTCCGGGCTTCTCCGAGCATGAATGGTGGACCGTTCGCTAACGCTGCTCGTCTAGAAGACGCCGTTATGGGGCTCGTCAGACCTCAGTATTTGTGTTACAGTGTGACAGTGTGACAGTGTGACAGTCAACGCCGACAACGCCGTTTCAATAGCACGTCAGCTTCCCAGTCCATCTCTCTTCCTCTCCTCCGCGAGTCGCGACCTCGTCACAAACCACAACCTTTTTTCTTCGCACAGTACAGTACAAGGCCAGGATTGCGCCGCGCTAGCCAAACAAGCTCTTCGCGTCCCCGGCCAAGCGCTGCATACTCGCGCTAGCCATGCGGGCCGTTGCCGCCCCGCCGCCACTAACCGCACCTGGCTGGTGCTTGCTTTACTCTATATAAATCCCGCGTTGGCGATCTGCTACGCTTGTTTGTGCGAAACGGTGCGAATGTTTGCTGCTGTGGACTTCCTGCTTAGGAAAGACACGCACGACAGAGACATGGGATGTGGCGATATTTGGACTGCGCACGTTTAGGCTATATGGAGGCTGTGGGTGAGTTACCTTCTTGTTTGATGGACACGGTTCCGGAGGCAGGCAGCAAGTGTCGTTTAGGAGGAAGCGTACGGACTGCTGCTAGAGCTGCTATCGTGAGGGGACACGACGATTACGCGGGCGGCGGTGGTGTTCACGTCAGTTTAAGCTCCGGTGTTACTTACGACTGAGGTGAGACGTACGTGTTGTGTTGTGTTGCCAACGGGTGCTGCTGCCCGTATTGAGGATTTCGTCCGGTAGATAACTAATCACGTCTACAAAAAGCAAGTCTGGCATCAAGATTCCACCAGCACCAGCTCCCGAGTCGCCCCGCCCTCCTTACGCACTACGCAACTCTGGGGGCGCTGAACATGAATCACAGTACTAGATCGGCTCGGTCTGCCGGACGTCCCTGCATTCAGCGAAGGTACATACCAACCCTGTCCCGTGATCCCGCGCGCGAGCACGGCAGTCCAGCGTGCGAGTACGTTCGAGTATGTTCGGCTCCGCTCAGGCCGGGGCGAAAGCAACGTGTAGACGACCGCTGGACGTGGTACGAGGACTCTGGGTCCGCCTAGTAGTGTGGAGACGTCTCCTCGGAGTCCCTCAGCTCCAGCGAAATCGAGGGTGGAGAGCGTTCGAAGATCTTGCTGAGTGTAGCAGGGACCCGGATACGACCTGGACGCTGGCGCCGAGTATAGTATACCACGGTGAAAAGTCTTCAGCTCCCGACCTCGACTTTGGCACTTTGCCCGTTTCGAACATAAAATTGCTTGTTTCTTCCAAGATGAAGACGGTACATTTCCACTTGTGCCCTAGTTGATTAGTCCGCAGACGAACGGTTACCGAACCTGTGCAACGCGGGAAACATGGCTGGCAACGGTATATGGAGATTTATGCGTGCACCGCTAGACTAGCGGTTTCATGGCTGCCGAACGGGTCCATCGCATCCCAGGGTGCGGCTGCGCTGGCGCGGGGTGCAAATCCGCCGAATGCCATCGCGGCGCAGTACGCAGTATCGCGCCATCGCTCGACAACTTCGCATAACCTCTAGATGTTCCAAATTCCTCCGATCCTAGCTCTAGGATTCCCGCACCGCGAAAATCCTCCATTCTAATCTAGAAGTTCATCGTTATTTCTGACGATGGGACGTAGTAACACCGGCCGCGCCAGTTCTCCCATGCTTCGCTGCGGTGCTCGTCTGTAGCTGTAGCTGAGACGCGACACTCGCCAGATGGTGCGGGACGCCGTGGAGGTCCCACGAAGCTTAAAAACGCCACACCCGGCCGACTCGCACGTACCGCTGTCACTCCGTCAATCCAACCTGCCAACCTGCCAACCTGCCTGTCCAGGCCTGCCGGCCAGCCCGGCCGCCGGCACGGCAGCTAAGCAGATATACTAAGGTGGCGCATGCACGACATCGCTGCAGAAGAATGACTGTGCACTGGTGATGCGGATTCTAGGACGGAAGTGGCTTAGTCACCCCCAGCGCGGAAGGTACCGTACGACATCCTGGCTGCGGAGTCGACTGTGGGTTTGCAAAGTGAAGAGTTTTCTGTAATGCTGTGACACTGGAGGTATTGGAACCCGAGTGTGCTAGGTGGGTCTGCGGAGAGCTAGTGCTGTAATGCGACGGGGTGGATATGCAGATCTTGCTGTGTGCGAGTAAGCTATTGGTCCTTGGAGGATCTGACGTGCGCAGGAAGTATGGATCCCGCCGCCCGCGCGCTGAGGCAGGCAGCCCGTGATACTGGTACGCTGGTCTGATCTGATCGCAGACGTACGAGTACGTGCGCGGCGTAGACAGCTAAGCATTGGGAATGAGCCTTGGAGACGATAGTGATAAGCGTTACTGTACCGACGGTACGGTGTTTTACGATGAGCGCCACGTGCACGGAACGCAATCGATGCAGATAGAGAAACAGTAACGGCGATTACATCCGTCCATCAAAGACCTGCTTAGACTGTCTGATGCCAATAGTCGTACCACTAAGCACAGCAACAACCACCTTTCGCCCAAGTTGGGATTTCCGGAGCTTGTAATACCGCCGCCGGCTTCCAGCCCTAGGGCTGTAAAACACATACCATGACACAGATATTCGCCGCGCAAAACCGGGGTTGTCCCACCTACGTCCCCCTCTGTGACCAGGAACTTTCCACGTCCGCGAGGTGCACGGCGCTGGAATAGGCACGCCGGTCTTCCGCCGACGTGCGTGTACGAGCCCAGCAGGGTCGTCTGGCACACCCACGTGCGGCATGTGGTCCAGAAACTCCCAGCTTGAGGCCTACAGGCTGCGCGAAACCCGGTGTTGTCCCACACCGTCTCATCGCGATACAATGTCCCCCTCTAGCTGTGACCAGGAAACTTCCACCTCCGCGAGATGCACGGCGCTGGAATAGGAAGAATCCCGCCTTGGCCGGGCTTCCGTCGATGTTCCTGTGCGCCTGGGGTCCTCTCGCACACCCTAGAACCTCCCAAGTCGAAGCCTATAGTAGATCGGTGCCTGGATCTGGAAGCTTGCGAATATATATCCCGCAGCGGTTGTGTCTGCACATCACGTCCGGCGTCGACTCCGGTCACAACAGCGAGACCGTAGCCCGCACGGCGTCGCTTCTACGCTTTCTTTCTAGAACTAAGGCAGGGCGTCAGGTACCTTGCGTCCTCGTCGCGTGGGCGGCCCGTGGTTCGTGGTTCGTGGAAGTTTGTGAGCCCGGTAACACCACCCACCACCAATATAGCATCCAATCCTGGTGTTTGTATATCTGAGATCAGCAGAACACTCGTACATTAGTCTAGTCTAGTCTCCAGTCATGAATGGTGCGGATCCAGCATGCGGATGCGCGGCGTCGACGTAGACTCGTTTTTCGCAGCTGGTCCAAACAACTCCTAGCGTCACTAACCTCTGTCTAGAGAAAACACGGAAAGCACCCCCTCGCAGTGAAGTTTCAGAGTGTGTCTTCCTGGTCACGGCATGAAAACCCGTGATTTGCGAATGCCGCAGACTGCAGCCCGCGTAGGCAGCTCTAGGAAGGCGTCAAGTCCCAACGGCTGCGCGGAATCACGCAATTGTATGGTATGAGGTGATACAGACGGGCTTTGGGGCAGAGTTTGCAACGGCTGTGGTGGGTTGGCTGGTGTAGACCATTTTACTGGCGAGACGTTGGGATGGGATATAAAAACCGGGCCTGCTACGCTTGGAATCTGCTTTTCCAACAGCAGCTGGATACCGTCTACAGCTCTACGGGTTCTTGCAAATCTTCGTAACTTTCAACTTTGGAGTTGGCGATTAACAACCTTCGCATATCGCTATTATAAATTCACGCTTTCGAGATGGATCCCGTGATGGACACCAAGGAGTGCGGATTGGGCTTCATCAGTTAGTAATCCTCAATCCAGAAACCACATTCCATACTAACTTCCATCCAGCCCCCGAGTTCCACGACCGCCACGACACCAAGGCGATCCGCAAAACCTTCCTCGAGAAAGGAATTGTGTTCCTGCAGGGCTGCGACGAGCAAAAGCTCGTCGAACTGACCCGGCGGCTGGGCCGCATCGTCAAGCCGCGCAACGAGGTGTCCGCCGGCACGGGCGTGACCAACATCCGCTGCGCCCCCGCCCTCGAGGGCAAAGGCTACAGCTCCGAAGGTACCCCGCCCTCCGGGCGCCTTCCGCGCACTTCTAACTCCGCACAGAGCTGTTCTTCCACACCGACCGCAGCGGCTGGGACCTCCCGCCGCGCGTGCTGATCACCACGCTCCAAGTGCAGTCCGCGACGGGCGGCGAGTCGCTGCTCGCCGACGGCCAGCAGATCATCGCCCACATCCGAGACCACGAACCGCAGCTCTACTCGCTGCTCACGAGCGCCAAGTACGCCAGCTACCGCGCCGACGACGGGAGCTTCGTGCCGCGCCCGTTCTACGACGCGCACACCGGCATCCTGCGCCTGCGCTTCGACGACGGCATCCAGCTCGCGCCGTCGCTGATCGCGCAGCTGCCGACGCTGCGCGCGGTCATCTACCAGCACGCGTTCGCCGCCGCGCTCGCGCCGGGGGACGCCTACATCGTCGACAACCACCGCTTCTTGCACGGGCGCACGCAGTTCGGCGGCGCGCGCGAGCTGCTGCGCGTGCTGGCGCACCCGCACGCGCCGCGCAGCGTGCGCACCGTGCTGCTGGATATCGACGGCACGCTGTGCCGGGCCGAGGCGCTGAGCGTCGACGCGTTCTTCCGCTGCGCGGCGGACGTCGCGGGGATGGAGATCACGCACGGGAACACGCAAGTCAACTTGCACGGGCAGACGGACGTCTCGCTGCTGCGCGACATCCTGCGGTTCCATGGCGCGCCGGAGGGCGAGCTCGATGCGCTCGTGGCGCGGTTCCTGGCGGTGCACCCGAGATACCTCGAGGCGTCGCTGGCCGCGGGACATAAGTCGACGGTGTGCGCGGGCGCCGGGGAGATGCTGGCGTGGCTGCTGGAGGTGCGGAGGCACGTCGCGGGTGAGCTGACGGTCAATGTCGGCCTGCTGACGGGGAACTCGAGGCCGAATGCGTTGCTGAAGCTGCGGGCGGCGGGGATTGATACCGATGTGTTTGATCTGGAGATTTCGGCGTTTGGCGATGAGCACCCGACGCGGCTGGCGCTGCTGGAGCACTCGGTTGCGAGGCTGGAGGCGCGGTATGGCTTCGCGGTCAGCCCCGCGAGTGTCACGCTGGTGGGGGATACGCCGCTGGATGTCGAGTGTGCGAAGCAGGGCGGGTGTGCGGTCGTGGCGGTGGCGACGGGGAACTATTCGATGCAGCAGCTGGAGGCGCTGGATCCGGACTTGGTGGTGGAGAATCTGCAGGACGCCAAGGAGTACTTTGGCAACTATGTTTTTGGAGGCGTGGAGTAGGCGGTGGGGATGTGGAGTGTAGATAGACGGCTGTGAAGATACCAAAAGCGTTTTGATTGATTTAGTTAGTGGGAATTGTTTGTACAATGATTTTTTGGCGAAGTGTGATCTCGTGCATGTCACTACTTCTGGCGATTGTTAATAGTGCACAGCATACAAAGATATTGACTTGGTTATTGAAATAATTATCCGTGTATCTATGATCTCTTTATCGATTTTGCGATAGTGAGCTGATCAGAGCATTGAAAATAGCCAAACGCAACCAGCGCTCCCGATTTGTTCAGCTCAGCCCAACGGTTGACCATTCACGCTATACTTCTGTTTTGGTTCAACCGTGTTCAATTGATTAAGTACAATGATGAGAAGAAGAAGCAAGAAGAAGAGAACAGGTTGAACAAGAAACAAGTGAAAGCTAGATTTCGCCAAGCCTCAATAGATGTGCAGATGTCACATTCGAGTGATACGTGGTGCAGTATCGACACACTACAACAACTTCGACCTTCCACGTGCTCATAGAAACCCAGCGCCAAGTATTTGAAAGTTCTACATCTATGTAGGCCCCGTAGGGCTGAAAGACTCGTATTAGCGTGGTCGAGTACTCGGCTGGTACAAGTCATGCAACTACAGCAAATTTTAGTCAGCTTAAGTCATTTTGAGCTCCTATCGTGTGTTTTGTACGATTACGAGCAGGTTGCATGTTTTCAATATGACATATTCAATTTTCCGACGTTCCAGCAGTATTCTATTTTCAACGTGTAGCTCGTCCCGCGCCGTGCCGATGTCGAACCCTAACCCGCATGTCCCCGTGCGTCCAACATCCAAACCGAAAATGACCAAAACCCTTCTAGTTGTCGTTTGATTCCCCACCGAAAACATGTTTGCACCGGGGAGGATGATGTTTTGGCTGTAGAAAGCAGTTTCAAGATTCATTTTCCGACCTGTTGTGCCGTCGTTTGGGCCTGTCCGAAATATGACTACGTCCCGCTCCAACGCGATTCGCCGGCACTCGACATCACTCGGGCGAGGTTTCCACACAGGCCCACTTCGACGTTCGCCAAACTTATCCGCAGCCCTTCAATGCTGGACGACATCGATACCTGACAAGTCCAGCGAACGATTCAGCCCAACCGAAACTACTCGGCGAATCCGTTTTAACATTGATGCGAGGCCAGTGGGCACAGGCGTGTCGACGACCAACAACCGCTGCTGCTATACAGAACCACTGGTGTGGACCGCGCAAGCAAACCATAACAGGTTGAGCCACCTTCCGGTACGCTTTACTCAACTCCCGCTCTCCACCCACTCCACTCACTCCACACCACCACCGGCCGCCACCGTTCCTCTGCTCCTGAACGCCAAATCGCACGTCCGCCCTCGCAGCCAGATCCCTTGCCTCGCACGATGGCTTCTCCCGCAGCCCAAGCCCCAACCCCAAACCGCCCGTCCTCGTCCGCGTCCGGGTCCGGGTCCGAAAACACCGACCCTGCACCGCCGGAGGAAACCCCCACCACCGACGAGTTAGTAGCCTTTGCAGAACTCGGGCTCAGTCTTGAACTAAGCGAACATGCGGCCGTCAACACCTGCCGTCCGCTGCATCGCCGGGTGCACCAGCTGCGCTGTGGATATCGTGGCCCCGAGGTGCCGATGCCGACGGGTGGAAAGGTGCGCGTGGGGATGCGGCGGCCGTTAAGGACGGGGTTTGAGCCGCTGGAGCCGGAGGAGGTTGAGTAGGGTGACGCAGGAGCAAGGGAGCAGACATGGGCGGACATTGGGGACGGCGGATTTTAAAATGATGGGGACGGTCGGGTGGTGGGGTGCCGAATGAGGGGGTAGGAGAACTGCTAGTCGCTGTGTAGAAAGCAATGATAAGCATGGTCACTTCAATACTTCGACTTGTTTCTATCTTTGCTTCTGCTTTGAGCCACTTGCGCTGCCTAGATTGCATGGCTGTTCCCGTTGCGTCCGAATCTGAAGCAGCCATTTTGATCGTCTGTGGTTCCCAATAACCTATTTTAGGTCTCTGGGGCTTCGGTTATGAACTAGATACACCGTTAATTGCAGAGAAGTTGTAGATACGGTTTGTTCAATAATTATCGTCAGAAATTGTGGTTTCATGCAGCGTATGCAATCATCGAAAACTCGTACGCGGTTGATAATGGAAAAACTACAGTTTTTTATGAACATCCCACATTTGGAGACAAAGCTGCATGGCACAATAAAGCCTCCAAGTCTGCTTGTATTTCGCTTCTGATCATGAAAGATTCCTACCGGTAGAATCTCGTTGAACAACCAGATCGAAGAGCACACCATTCTATGATTCGTGCTGTACTAGACCTGTGTTGACTAAAAACGGTCACACAACGTAATCGAAAGTGTATATATGCACAGGCCACACTCCGGAAGCACCCAAGCTATCGGGCGATGTGTCAGCTCCAGAGAGAGGGCACGCTCGGACTCGGAAGCAAAACGCGTTTGAGCTCAGGCTGGTGACTAAGAGTGCACGGACAGGTCCTGCCACCACTAGCAATGAAAATCTTTTTTCTTCCACGACACACGCAACATGCAGATCCAGCTCCGCGCCCCTGCCGACGTCTCGGTCAATCTGAAGTTCCGCGAAGGAACGCGAACCGCCCGCTTTAGCTGGGCACATCGGCATGAGACACAACTAGACTTTGAACTCGAAGGAAGGTGGGATGGTGATTATCCATTTTCTGATGAACCTTGTTTCACGCCCTGCGACGGCTGCGTCGGAAGTACGGCTTCCACAAGCTATCATTCTGCGGGGGACCGAGCTAATGGTGATCGATACCGCAGTTGTCGTGAAAGGAACATTGTATGTTGATGATCGGGTATTCTGGCTCGGTCTTTTGGAAGAGGGCGCGACATATCAAGTTGCGTACAGTAAGCCTCCTGATAACTTAGAGCCGTAGGTAGTTCTGATTTTGAGTATAGATCCTGCAGTTCCCTGCACGTACTATCGGAAGATCGTAGACTATATCTGTTCAACTCCGCTATATAGTTTTAGCAAGATTCCTCAGCCTGATGATCGCTATACTAGCTCGCGCATGAGAGCTGTATTGATACAGCATGGATTTTTGACACCCGGGAACTTTCAACTGAAGAGATACACTACCGGAGTGCTAGAACAGGATCTCCATTATGAGAAGTGGTGGGAAACGCGCAAGGATATGGTTCTAAATCGACTCAAAAAATCTAGAGAATACAACCCAGAGAGAGGTGCGTACAGACGTACTAGGACATAGATTTAGACCCCCCTCGCGTGTATGGCAACCAACGCAAATTAATTATTTCACAAAAACTCGTTCTAAAATTTTGAAATTGAACAGAGAGCAAGTTCAGATATAGATTATAGCTCCTACGATTTTAGATTTATTGTTTACAGTCACTATCGTGTGGCGTGGAAGGTTGTTGTAACGGGGTTTTTTGAGGGGGGCGTAAATTTATGTCAACGCACAGTACAATTAACGGGTTTTAGCTAGAATGACCCCGTTTGCTGCAGTAATTCTTAGGATGACCCCGATTAGATTTTATTTCTCAGAATGAACTTGTCTGCTCAACAATAGGCTGCTGAGCGCCCGAACCCCGAGAAGGATCATTGCGAGTTATTTGTGTAGAAATACTAGCATGAAACCGCCCAGATGAGGCCTAAACAGACTCACCCGTGATAATCGCACTTGTTGTGGCGTGTATGCAGCCTGCATGGTCGATCACTCGAGTCGAAACTTTGTCGCTGGAAATTCAGGATTTGGTCCGCGAAGTTTGAGGTTCCCAGAAACTGTTGGTTAAATCTTATATATTCTTCTACCGTACATGAAACGATAATACAAAGCTTTTAAAAGTTACAACAAAAACCAGACAACTCCGTAGCTAACAAAATTCCAAAGTGCCAACTGGTTTCCGGCGGAGGGCCGCGCTGTGTCGACCAGTTGGCTGACTGCGCTATAGCCACACCTCCGCCCGCTAACTAGAACATCGCGAATCACAAAACAAAATCACCACCAGTAAAAGAAACTTCTATTTCCGCCACGTCGCTCCAATGTATCCTGCACAACGTCAGTCTCCGACACAAACCGGCGGGTCGCCCCTACCTTCCTACAAGCTCTGCTGCACAAGCACGAGCACCAGTCTCCAAAACCGCAACTCCTCCCTCTTGACACTACTCACATCGCGAACGCTCTGCCTTCACGCCGGGCCTCCAAGTCAGCGCGGGGAACTTCTTGAGCAGACGGTATACCCACTCGGCCTCGAGCCACATCTCGTTGTAGCTCTCGTCGATCCTCCACTCGGCGCCGCCGGTCGCGCCCTGCGCCACCACCTCCTCCAGCAGCGGGATGAACAGCCGGAACGAGTCCAGGTGCGTCGGATACACCGGGTCGAAGTGGAAGTCGTCGACCGGCGCCCACCGCACGAGCACCCAGTCGACGAGGTCCTGGTAGAACACGAGCGCGTCGTCGTCGTCGTCGGGCTCGGCTTCATCGTCGCCCTCGTACTCCGCCTCCTCGTCGTGCTCCTCCTCGGGTTCCGCTTCCGGCTCCTCGTCCAGCGTCGCGAGCTGCGGCGCGTCCAGCCCCGGCGCGTCGAGCTCGCGCAGCGCCTGGCAGAGCGACTCCATGCGCACGCGCGTGACGTGCGCGGCGTGCTTGCGGCTGGCCATGGCCGCGAGGAGGATGGCGTACGTGCACTTTGGCGGCGGGCCGCGGCGCAGAGTGACGGCTGTGAAGCGTGGGTAGGCGTGCTTGAGCGCCCAGTGCAGCGTGGCGCGGAGGCGGTGCACGGCGGCGGGGACGAGGTCGCCGTGCGGGTAGTAGTGCGTGTCGAGGCGGGTCTTGGCCGCGGTGAGCGCGGGCTGGGTGTGCGTGAAGAGGGTGCGGTTGGAGGCGGCGAGCGCGGCGAGGTCGGACGGGTCCGGGATGTGCGAGATGATTGAGAGGAGGAGCTCGGGGAGGAGCTGGGGGAGGAACTTGCAGGGGGGGCGGGGCTCGACGGTGGGGGTTTCCATTGTATTCTCGAGGTTGGAGCAGGAGTTGAGGTTGGAGGTAACGGCGTGGCAGGAGAGGGCGTTTTATAACACTGTGAAAGCCAAAACGTAGCAGTCCCGTTGTTACACCGCCGATGTTGCCACTATAGAGTTTCTAGAGTTGTGTGGGATACGTGTTTCGTGGAGTTTATCTTGATTAAGCTTAAGTTAAACAAGTCACGACGCGCACTTTAAGGACGTTACGAGACCGTGCGCCCTTGGTAGGCCTAAATAAATCACTATTTGGTCCGTAATGTTCACATCTTATCCTCTCTTAATGACGGATATTCCATAAATCGTGCTTTACTAGATTACGGACGTCTAACACACTCGTTCGTGGTAGCTGATGTGAATGTAGCTGTGGGGATTCTGTAGGACGCGTGAATGGGTTGTCCGAGTGACCGCCTATGCGCCAGCTTAGTCACTGGAAGCGCAAAAAAGTGTTTGCAACGATCCGGGGTCGGACTATCGGACTGCGCACCATCGACACTTACACTGCGACAACCGCCGTCCACCAGTGTCACGAAGGGTCTTCCGGACACAGAGTTTAATGAAACATACAATCAAGCGAAATCTCGAACGTTGAGAGTAAAATTGCGCAGAACTGAACTTTGAGCAAACCTTATTAGAAAAAAAGATTGACAACCTTCGAGTACCTGAGGTTTATACTAGTCGCAATCACCCGAAGCCTTGCGGGGCCGAGAAAACTCTGCCCTGTGGGACTGCAGTCTGGAGACGGGTGTGGGAACACGAGAAAAGACTCTGATCCGTTCCGGACTGGAAGCTTGCAGATTGGCCGTGAAGATACTCAGCTCTCGCATTCGGGCATTTTTCAAGCTAGTAGATCTTGGGTGAATAGTCCAGTGAAACTACTAGTCCATTGGAAAATACGGTGCTAAAATACAATCTATTTGTGCAATTAAATTTTGCATACGGAACTATCACTCGCAATATTCCATAGCCAACTACAAAATTCTCAATCAATATCCGCTTCCACCCGCGTCTACAACCCCCAAGCCCCATAGAACTACTCCCTTTACCTTCCCGCAGCTCTTTGAATATCCGTAATCTTCCTAAACCCCGAATCCACTGGCTCCAGCTTCGTAAACATCAACGCTGTACCACCTCGCATTAGCCCTCATCTCTCCCTCTCCCCTCATCACCACCGGGGAACTCACCCTGCGCAAAGATCCTGTACGTATCCGCATTCGTCATCGGCGCGTCCTCGTCCTCCTCCAGCAGCCTCGTGCAGCCACCGTAGTTGTACGCCACGCGGTTGCCGGAAACCACGTGGTCAGTGCAGCGGGCGTCGCCGAGCGCGAGGTTATGCGTCATCTGTGCACCAGTGTGTGTCAGCGTGTGTTAAGCGGGTGATGGGGGACGGGGACGGGGATGCGGTACCTCGTGCAGCAGGATCGAGCTGACGCTCTTGACATTCCCCATATCGCCGGCATACACCGCGCCGCTCTCCTCCTCGGCGATGGTGGTGGCATAGTTCTCCAGCGGCTTGCACATCACGACGCCGGTCTGGGCTTGCGGATTATCACTGCCCTCCCAGTATGCCCGTCAGCCCCCACTCCGCATCCATCATCTAGGGCCACTTACACATTCACCCCATGCCCATAGCTATACGCATCCGCATTCCCGCTCCCGCGCTGACACGGCGTGCGCCCGTCATAGTCGCCGGAGTCTTTAAACACCACCCCCAGCGCCGTATCCCGAAACCACGCCTCCCCATCCTTCCCCAACCCGCCGGTCTCCTCCGCCGCCTTCGCGCCGTCGATCACGTCCAGATGCGCCTCGCCGCAGAAAACGGTCGAGGCGGAATAGTCCACCGCTTCGATTGCGCCGTACACGGTGGCGACGGCGAACTTTTTGGCCCGGAAGGAGCCCCACAACGACTCGAAGAGCAGGACTTTTGCGGGTGAGAGGCCGCGGTTGAAGAGGCCGGCCCCCGGATTGGTGGAGACGATTTTGGATTGCGCGAGGGAGAGCATTAGTTGGGCGTCGGCGAAGGCGGTGTTTATGGTGTCGGCATCGCAAGACGAGTGAGAGTTAATGGCGGTGGAGAGGGACGGGAGAGCGAGGGCCAGAGCTAGGGCGAGGGGGTTGAAATGCATAGTGATTAATGAATGAGAGATGGAGAAATGAAAAAGCGAGTGAATGGTCTGAATTCATAATGATACCAGCGGTATCGCGGTCTTTATGATAACTGTCCACCACCAGCATTCAAAAACACTCGCCGCCTGAATCCGCGCACCACACGATGCTACTACTGCGCCTATCTCGCCAAGTCAATATTACTAGCGCTGTGGTACGGGCCGTCAAGGCCGCCAATCAGTACTTGCTCAGGCCGCCTAATGAACCAGGTGCCAGGGTGCTCGTCAAAGACTAGCGCCAATCTACCGCAATATACTGCGCAGAGGGGTTTTGGAGGATGGGCCTGAAGATATTTGCGGATCTACAAGTAGCGATGGCCTGAAGATTTGTGGTAGCGAATTGAGACGGTGGGTTCGGAAGGTTGGATTCGGATGTGTGTAATGGGGTGGCGAAGGGGTGGCAGCGAACGGAGTTTGGACCGGACATTTGAAAATGAGATTTTGTTATTTCGGGTCAAGTGATGTTTTGTTGTTTTGTTGTTTTCTTGCCACTGAAGACACTGTAACATCGAGATCTTCGCTGTGGCAATGGCAAAGAAACCGTATCATATCGATCCTCTCGTCGTATTTCTACACCACACAAAACAATGACCCTCTGAATCTTGCAAATCATAAATACATCTTTCCTTACACTATCTTAGTGTCCTCCTTCCCATAATCTACTGAAAATTTACACTTTCAATCACGACCACGATCAACTCAGGCACTCCCGTAATATCTTGTTACTGGGAAAACAATACGATGTCCATCTATCAAATACCGCAAAACCCAGCGAAACACCCCATTCATTACCGCGTCCTAGTCTAGTGTGCGTCTACTTAAAGTACAAGGACGGCCTTATGGTGCCACGATGGGGACTCTTGGACCGCAGCGGTTCATCGACAGCCGAGCGAGCCAAATACACGAAGATTGGACCTGGTGAATTCTATACCGACTGTGAATTGGTTGCACGAACAGTCGGCCTGAGAACCTAAATATACTATTAGGCCTGCTACCAGGCTGCTGAAATGGTTCCTGGATATGGAAATGTCGATAGGTTCTGGAATCAGGCTGGAGCGGCACCGGTAGTGGGGAGCCTGAGACATCCCGCAATTGCGGACATGAGGCAGTGGGTATATATCTCCCCCACCATCACCGGAGCAGCATCCAGCATCAACATCAACTCACATTCGTTACTTTCGTACCTTCCTTCCTTTTCCCCCGACGATTCCTAGTGTTTATTCCACACTCGTTCTTTCAATGCACCTCCCCCGCCCCCCCTGGCCCTGCGCCCTCCTCTCCCTCCTGCCCCTCACCCTCGCCATGCCCCTCGCCATCCCCGTCACCCGCCCCGCCCCTCCCCCAATGCCCATCCCCCGCCCCCTCCACCCCCGCCAAATCGACTCCTCCTCCCAACTAACAGCCCCTGTCACCATCACCGCCACCGACGGCCAAGTCGCGACTTTCACCCCCACACTGGCGACTGAATATGCAGCCCTCGCGTCTGCGACCACTGCGGTCACCAGGATTGGAGAGCAGGATGTGAGTATTACGGTGTTTCCGGGGGGGTGGTGGTGGATGCCTGGTGATGTTGCGGCGACGGGGGTTGTGGTGACGCCGGTCCCCGTTGGCGTGACGGTTACGGAGAGTGCGTTGCTGGTTGTTGCGACTGGTGCGCCGGATGTGGCGGAGGTGGTGGCGGCTGCGAGTGAGGCGGCCGCAAGTGGCTCGGATGTGGCCGTGACTGATGTCACCGGCTCAATGACAGCTAATGCCGATGTCGCGAGTGCTACGGATAACCCCGGAGCTTCTGGAACTGGTACTGATGTTGTGGCGAGCTCGGAGACCGCAGTAGCTAATACTGACATCCCCGCCGCCACTGATACCGTTGCAGAGTCGAAAACCGATGTCCTGGCGGGAAGTAGTACCGACGCTGCTTTAACTGCTACCGATGTCGCTACTGATGCGGCGACTGCTGTGGATGTTAATTCTGCCACCGACTCTACCGCCGTGACCGATATTGCCAGTAACACCGATGTCACTGCGAGTGAGACTGCGAGCCCCGGTTCTGCAACGACAGCGGGCACCGATTCAGCTGTCGCGAGCAACACAGACTCAGCTGTGATTGATGCCACTATCTCTTCTGTCCCCACCGACTCTGCCAGCAAAGCCGCTACCGACGTCGCGACCGCTCCTCCCGTTACTGGAACTGATTCCGCGGTCAGCACCGACGTTCCCACCGGCTCTGCTACCGACGCGCCAATTGCGTCTATACCTACCAACACCGACGCAACTTCCAGCGGAACCGAGACTCTGGCGGCTACTGGAGAGTTTGTGACAGCTACTGATAGTCCTGTGACTAACACTGATGCTGTATCTGCGACCGGCACTGACACGCCTTCCGTCCTCGGGACTGACTCGGCTGTGACCGATGCGGCCTCGGCCACCGGATCTGAGACTGACTCAGCGGTGGCAAGTAACACTAATGTGTCTGCGAGCAACAGCGAGACCGTCGCGGCTGTGACCAATACCGACAGTTCAGCGCCCACCGACACCGTTTCCCAGAGCGAGACCTCGACCGACGACGTCGTGAACCCTACCGCCAGTGATGCGATCACGCAGGCCAACACCGGTACCGATGCTGTTGTTTCTCCCACTGACAATGCCATTTCCGCAACCGAAAATGCCGTGTCTGTTACCGACAGCGCCGCAACCATCCCGACCGGCACCCCCACCGGCACCGTAGCCCAGTCTTCCGACACCACCGCCATCCCCGCTCTCCTCCTCCCAACCGGCAGCGCGTCCAGAGACACCCCCGCCCTTGCGACCGCAACCAGGGACTCCTCGGACTCTTCCAACCCCACCCAGTCCTCAACCCCATCCAACAACGACGACACTTCCAACTCCGACTCGACCAGCAACACCAACAACAACAACAACAACGACGACGACGATGACGACGACATCGACAACGGCGGCGGCGGCATTTTCGGCCTGATCACGGACACTGTCGACACGGTTGCTGATACTGTGAAGAACGGGGTGGATACGGTTGACGATGTGGTGCCGGATAGTGTGCCGGATGTGGTGCCGGATGTTAAGGTTGATACCAACACAAACCCAAACACGAATACTGACAAGGACGATACTCCTGAGAATAAGCCGGATGATACGACTACTGAGAAGGAGACGGGGTCGAAGAGTGCTACTGCGTCGGAGACGGCGACTGGGTCGAGCGCATCGGGCACGGAAACGGGAACGGAGACGGCGAGTGCTAGTGTTACTACCGACGCGAATGGGTCGACTGTCCCGTTGACGCCGACCGGGACGCCGACTGGGACTGAGACGGGCACTGCTTCCGAAACCGGATCGGCCACGCCGACGGGTACTGAAACTGATACAGCAACGGAGACCGGGACTGCGACCGGCACAGCTACCGAAACCGGCACCAAGACAGCCACGGGAACAGAAACCGGGACGCAAACCGCCACCGACACCACCGCCACCTCCAAGCCCACCCAAAAGCCAGACGACGAGTGCCCCCAGACCCAGCCGAAATGCTCCGACCTCCTCTGCAGCGGCGTCGACGGACTGTGCATGATCGGCAAACTCACCGGCTGCAAATGCACCGCCGATTGTCCCAGCACGCGTCCAACCTGCACCGACACCGTCTGCGGGGGCGACGCCCTCCTCACCGGGCTCTGCGACAAAATCGAGTCCTGCTCCTGCTGCCCCAAGTCGCCGCCGAAGTGTGACGACAAAGCCCTCTGCGTCTCGAAGGACAGTGCCGGAAACTGCAGCGGCGGGTCGTACAAAGGCTGCGCCTGCAAGTCCGAGAAAACCACCGCGGCGGAGCTGCTGTGTGACGGCCTCGAGCCGTTCGCGACGTCTGACGACGCGACGCTGAACGCCGCGATCGATGCGGAGCTGGCGAAGAACGCGAAGGCGTACCTCCCCGACGCGACAGCTGCAGACGCAAGTGGCACGATGGCCGGGTGCACGAGCGACGACGACAAAGACGCGCCGACCGTCTCCCGTGACGCGGCGCAGGGGTATATCAAGGACTTCTGTGCCGCTAACGCGGGGAAGCTGGGAAGCGTTGACGGAAAGCCGAAAGCGCTGGTGGCGCTGACGCAGACGGCGAGTATGAATGTGACTGTCGAGGCGGCGCAGTATACACAGGACGACTGTGCCGGCGTTGCGGAGGCGACGTTCACCGCGGAGGAGTGTGAGGCGAACCTCCTCGCCGCAGTGGACGGCTGCGATACGGATACGATGGCGGCGAAGCGAGGCGGGAAGTATATAGCTGCGTGTCGGCAGTGGCGGTTCACGACGTCGGCGCCGGGGGCTAGGGAGACGGTTCAGGCGATTGCCGCGGCGGTGCAGGTGGCGGTGAATCAGATCGCCGGGGAGGAGACGGTGAAGGGGAGTAATGTGAAGGAAGCGATTGGATAGAGTTTTGTTTGTAGAGAAAGTTATTAGATGTGGTTGTTGAATGTGTGATTGTGTTCATTGTATCAAGTGTGTGAAGTGTACAGGACGTGAAGAGAAAAGCAGCGACGAGCACACACCAGGAATCCCGAGCCTACATGGCCAAAACCGAACCATCGACGATGCAGGATTGAAAAATTGACAGGGTTGTGATAATTGAAATTGTGAGTTTATTCTGGAATTGGTGGTCCGGTGCGAGCTGTATCAAGCCGGGGTAACACTTTATCATAGGAAGTGTAGCTCCAATCATCACTCAGTCTGTCTTTCAATGCCCAAGTTTTCTTGCCGCTTTTTCTTCATCTCTAGGGTTAGTCAAACTTCTGAGTCCATGCGCAGTGTTTCCAATCGCAAGCTGTTAGAGATATTTTTCTATGGTTCGGCTCACCTAAGGGATTTGCCGCAGCAATGATTCAATGATTCCTGGTCTTACGATGTACTGATGCCCTATTCCGCGATGGATACTGCCGTTCGGGAGCGATGAAGCTGCCGGAGGCCGAGTAGTTTGTATTGATCCTCTCGTGCGGCGATGGGTGGCTTCGTGGTACAGCGCCATTCTCAGTCCAGAGATGAATTGACTGGTTGTACAATCTTGTTCATTCTGCACGTCGCTTCAGGGTACTTTACTATTCATGCTCCGACCGGCCAATAAATCACGACCATCCTGGTTGGGTCGAGCGTCGTTGAGTGATGCCTTGCATGGTGCGGGCAGTGTTCACGGAAGTATCCAGAGCCTCAAGCGGGCAGTATTCCGGGCAGTATCTTCCGCGGAGGTTCGCTGTCGCGGATGGGCAGAATGCGGAGGTTCAAACCATGAGTGATGTTTGTGAACTATTGTACTGCAGCCCCCGCTCGTTTGTAATCTAGTGCTCACAGAGTTTGGTGGAATACTTCAAAAAAGCGGGTCCTACACTCCCTGCTAGGTCTACTGTATTGTAAAAACCGTTAGTTCCTGGACATTACTTACGGTCAGCACCTCTGTAATGCGATATATATGTGAGGCTCCGGACTCCTTGTGTCTGGTCTCCAACACTAACGTTGCTGCCTGGCCGCACCGTCAGCACTAAATTTTGACTATGGCCGGAGAAATTAACGGGATCGGGATGTGCAACACTGGTACCCGACTAGCGGCCGTCGGAAGCTAAGTTGACGCAAGGGGTAAATAAGCACTATAAAGACTAGGTGATGATTAATATGCTGACAACAGACTACGAACTTACTCAAGAACTCCAGTCAATCGTACATGCACAACCAGGTCGAGTCCATCCACAAGCCCAAGTGAACATCCTCGGCGGAATCTCGGGAATGCATGAAATCGGGGCACGCGTGGCATGGCAGTCGCGTGCGTCTAAGAAAAGACACCACAACGCAGTGGAGCTCTCACCAAACACGTCTATCGTCCGGAACAATACTATCCGCTGCATGTTTCACAGTTCAGCGCCTTTGCATCGCAGAGTACCAAGTAAGAACTTACACGCCGCGTGTCTCACCGCACCCAGATCTCGCCGAGATAGCCGGCCGGGCCACCGCGATCCACGGGATCGGCGCAGGTGCATTGCCGACGTCTGTGTGCATCGGCGCAACTCGGAGCTCGTGTAACGCGCGTATCAGGAGTGTCACTGGACACAGGCAGTGCCGCACGCCCGCCGTTGGGATGGCTCACAGCGAAATACTGAGTGGTATCTTGCAACAAGCGGGTACCCGTCGCTGTATTGGTCTTGGCCTTGGAGCATCCATAGTTCTCCGACATAACGCGCTGGTTGTCGTGGATTACTGGACAGGCTGAGTCTACAAAGACCCTACGAAAACATCAGAACGTCAGAAGCTAATGCACCCAGCTTTCTAACCAAACCCACTTTCGCTTTCGCGATCCAGGTTTTTACTAAGCCTAGCACGTTTCGTCCGCCATCTGTAAGCACCTGCAGCCCGGGCATGGCAGCGGGCCAAGCCGTTGCACCGGGGCAATCGCTGCGGGGAACCATGCACATGCAGTGCGCACCGCACTTTAGCTACCGGAGGCTATATGCAATGTCGATACGGAGTCTATTTAGACGAGCGGATGTGCGCGAAGCCGAAGGGATGCATGGAGGAGATGGGACATGTGGGATGCAAGCGAGCGGCGTGCATATCAAGCTTTGACGCAAGGCGGATAGCTGAGGGTTTCACCATTGCGCTGGTTGTACCGAGGTTCGGGTTGGGGTTGGAAGGGTTGCCTGGAGGTGGTATATAACGGCCCTGTGCCTCCATTCCAGCGGAGTCTACCTACCACGTTATCACACGATGCCTTCCGCCACATCCACCGCAGTCCCCTCCGCCCCAATCTCAACCCCCTCCCACCCCCTCCGCGTCGCCGTCATCGGCGCCGGCGCCTCCGGCCTCCTCCTGTCTTACCGCCTGACCCGCCACTTCTCCCCCCTCTACCTAACCCACACCGTCTACGACAAGAACCCCGCCGTCGGCGGGACGTGGTACGAAAACATCTACCCCGGCTGCGCGTCCGACACGCCCGCGCACTGCTACACGTACTCGTTCGCGCCCAAGGCGGACTGGAGCGCGACGTACGCGGGGAGCGCGGAGATCCGTGGGTACTTTGCGGACTTTGCGGAGAAACATGGCTTGGGCAAGAATTTGAAGCTGGCGACGGAGGTGGTGGGGGCGGCGTGGAGGGGGGATGGAGAGGTTTGGGAGGTGGCGCTGAGGGAGGTGGGGGGAGAGAGGAAGGAGTGGATTGATACCGTCGATGTGCTGATCAACGCCGGCGGGATCCTGAACCACTGGGCGATGCCGGAAATCCCGGGGCTGTCCTCCTTCGACGGGCCCGTGCTCCACTCCGCCGGCTGGGACGCCAGCGTCGACCTAGACGCCAAACGCGTCGCGCTGATCGGCAACGGCAGCTCGGGCATACAGATCCTCCCCGCGATCCTCCCGCGCGTCGCCGCGCTCACCACATTCATCCGCTCGCCGACCTGGATCGCCTCCGCCTTCGGGGGCCAGCAGTCCTTCACGCCCGAACAACAACAGCGCTGGAAGACCCACCCCGACGAGCACCTCGCGTACCGCCGCGAGACGGAGGACAGCCTCAACGGCGTGTTTTCGCTGTTCTACCGCGACTCGGAGCTGCAGAAGGAGATCCGTGACTCGAGTACGCAGGCGATGCGAACAGAGCTGGGTGCGGACGACGACGAGGGACGACAGCTGGCCGACGCGGTGATCCCGGACTGGAGCTTCGGCTGCCGCCGGATGACGCCGGGCGACGGCTACCTCCGCGGCCTGCGCGACCCAAAGACCACCGTCGTGCGTGGCGGGATCGAGCGCGTCACGGCGAGCGGCATCGTCGACGAACACGGCGCCGCGCACGAAGTCGACGCGATCATATGCGCGACGGGGTTCGACACGTCGTTCATCCCGCGTTTCCCTGTCACGGGGCGCGACGGCGCGACCCTCGCCGATGCCTGGGCCAGCACGCCGGAGTCGTACCTCGGCGTCGCGGCACCGAGGTTCCCGAACCTGCTCATGACGCTGTCGCCGTTCTCGCCGATCGGAAACGGGCCCGTCCTGGTCGGCGTCGAGGCGCAGGTCGGGTATATCGTTGCGCTGCTGGGGAAGGCGCTGAAGCAGGGGTACGCCACGTTCGAGCCGCGGGCGGATGCGGTGGCGGAGCTGGGGGAGCATGTGGATGGTTTTATGAGCGGCATGGTGTGGACGGATGGGTGCAGGAGCTGGTATAAAGGTGGGAGTGTGGAGGGGAGGGTCGCGGCGCTGTGGCCGGGGAGTACGTTGCATTGTGTTGAGGCGTTGAGTGAGCCGAGGTGGGAGGACTGGAGTTGGGCGACGAGGCGGGGGGAGAACGGTGAGCGGGGGAACAGGTGGGCGTGGTTGGGAAATGGGTATAGTAGTGCTGAGACGAGGGGCGGCGGGCTGCGGGGTGGGGATAGGACGGCCGGGTTGAGTTATTATATCAAGAATGAGGATACGGCGAGGGTGGAGGCTTGTTTGAGGCCGGAGATCTTGGAGGAGACAGAGCAGGAAGCAGAAAATGGCGTGAAGGAGCAGACGGATGGCGCGAACACTAACGAGTCCAGCCCGCCGCGACGCCAGAGCATGATCAAAGATCTGTTCCAGTGGATCACAAGCTCTGGTTCAGCAGAGGGGAGGAGGGGTTCTGTATAGTCGTGTACTTGGTAGACTAGACTGCTACGATGTAATTAATGAATCTCTATACAATGTTCGTTGCGGATATCGGTGAGTAATCAATTGTGGAAGGTTACGGGTGATTCTAGTCAAGCAAGCGTGACAAAACCGGGGAAAAAACATTTCGACGCCACTGATCGAACATGAGTTGTCAAACTTGCGGCTCGGTGTTTCGCTAGCCTCTAGCTGTCGGTTGGTTATCAATTAGAATGAACCACATGAATGGAACCGATCAGCGATGATGACAAGACATGCTAAACCCCGATCCGCATATTTGATAGCTCCATCATTGTTTCTCGCTGTCTTCGCCGCGCTTGTTTGACCCGATTGGTTCGTCTCTGACTCTATCACTCACTCGTTATCCATTCACGTCCTCGCATCGGAAAACCGCCAACCCCGCCTTGCAGAAATACAAAGAAAAACACTCCTGTACCCGGGCTTCTCTCACGGTACAGTAGTTTTAGTTGTATCCAGCCTGAATTGTGAGCGTCTTGACGGGAGTCTATGCAATGAGGACCACGGAACGGAAAGATTCCGTGCTTCTGGTTTGCTGGCACTTATCTCAGGCGCATCTCCGACTAATGCCGCCATCTAGACGAGTTTATTGAGTGGTGTGGCGAGCAGTGAATGACCGCCCGCTACGCAGCATGACTACCGCTAGGCCGACAATGATTGCTCAAGTACCGTGACAACTCGTCGGCGTCAGCACTGCGGAATATCGCTGGGATATTGGTTTAAAATGGAAACGTATTCCTTCACACTACATCCGCGTTGCACAGATCTCACTCGCGCGCACAGTCTTCAAAAAAGAAATTTTATTCCCACTCCGCCCACACAGGGACAACCCCCATATCCACCACGGCACCCACCCAACTCGTTTCGGTACTGGAAGAATGCTTTGGACCAGACTTGACTTTGTATATACTCTTCGATTGATGATCAAAGACCTGATACACGCGCGTCAGTACATTCGCTGATTGATGCGAAGTTGGATTTACACATACCGACATCCGCAGGGGCGATCATCGGGGGTGTCTGAGCACGCCCCGGTCTCAAGGGCAGCGATGATGGCTTCCCTACTCTGCGGCTGCCCGGTCAAGGACCTGGTGCAGCAGCGTCAGTCAAAGGTTTAGTAGTGCATCCATGAATACGGATATGACGGGAGACTTACCGGCGCCAGCAGGTGGAGCAGGCGGAGCAGGCGGAGCAGGCGGAGCAGGCGGAGCAGGCGGAGCAGGCGAAGCAGGCAGAGTTAATCGGCCTCGTCGGTGTGAAGGTCCAACAGACCTGGTGATTGACCGAAAATGTTAGCAGCCTCGAGCGGTTAGATCAGAGATTATTGATTTAAACGTACCGGCACCGGCAGTCAGCTAGATAGGAGGTGATCCCAGGGGATCTCCGAAATATCGGGGGAGGCGGCGATGGCCCGCTTCCACCCGCCGGCTGTCTGCTGAAGGAGCTGTTCAATAGGAGTCAGCTCATATTCTGAAATATGCATAAGTGGTTAGCCTTACCAGGGCCGGCACGCGCGGCCAGTCATGTCCTTTACACCTGCAGTGGACCCCGACTCGGCTGAAAGCCTAGCACCGGCCTGTAAGTTCTCTGTCTAACTGTACAAATGAGATTTGGATTAGAACTTACGGCACCAGCAGGAAGCCGGCCATAGAGCAGCTCAGATGTGTGCAGACTCGGCAGCGTCACTCCCTCGCCCTCCCTCGCCCTCTGGCCCGCCGCGATGTTTTGCAAAATCGAAACGTGGACCAGCGCGAGGCAGCAGGGTACCCCTGGAGAAGCTCCGCTATTTGCCTCCGCGTCGATGAGTAAATTAACAATGATGGGGAAAATTGATGAGAGCTGGGCTCGACTCACTCTGATCCCTCTTTCCCCGCAGCGCCGTAGGCAGGGAGGGGGTGACTCTAGCAAGGCTTTTCCAGAGCGTTCCGGCGGTGATGGTGTTTGAATCTGGGAGCTGGTCGCGATGGCGGCGATGGAGATGGTGGGTCGGTTGGCGGGGTCCATGGAGACGGCACACGGTGGTTGATGGGTGCATTTGTTGAAGTTGGTGTTGTGTGGTGGGTAGCTTCGTGAAGCTGCACTGGGAAAGGAGGAGGTGAGCACACAATGTAGAGTATGCGCAGAGTCGCCCGGATTGTGCTTTACGGACGCCGAGGCCGCTGAAGACTCAGTGGCGACTAAGCCAGCGGCCATGCAAAGCTCCAGGAGCCGGCTAGCCAAACTAGCACGATGTGCTCATCCTCAGCACGATATTGCAAATGTACCACTTTTGCATGTGTTCTGTAATAATCACGGATATCCAAGTAACGCGATACCCGCTCCGCAACATGCGTCGGAATAACCGCTTACCAGAATAATGGCGTTCGGCAATAACAAGATTAAACATAAAGAGTTCCATAGGTCGGTTCCTGGCCGATGCCTGCTCTACCAATTGTTGCACTACTACCTATTTGCTCTGAAAACAACCTCTTTGGACTGAACAAGCGCTATATTTCCGAGCAGCACGTAAACATTCCAACCATCGGGGTTTCTATCCCGGTGTCGAAGGTTGCGACATCTCGAACACCTGACTAGAGGTGCGCGCCGTACAGTGTAAGCCGATTTCTACGTGTAACGTGCCTTATTTGGTGATCTCTTTGATACAAGCCATCTTCCCGTGAATGTCTGATCTTTGGCCCACCGAGGATGATTTGCGTGGCAAAAAATGAAAGAACGCCCGAGCTGTGGCTGAGCCTTTGAACACGACAAGGCCGCTGCACAAACCAGCACGGCATTGTGTTGGCAGAAACGCGGACGGGGTGCCGGATTTCGCTGACTCGCGATACTTACGCTCCCGTGCGTTTGCACTCCCACTCCAAAGTCTAGCGCTGTTACTCGGTCCGCAGGTTGATCCATAGACCAAGATAGCCCGTTGGCCAAAGGGTCAACTAGAAGGTCTACAGATTCTCTCGGCCTGTGGGTCGGAAAACATATCACATGTTCTGGTCTGCCGGCGGAGTAAACAGGTTCGCGAACTGTCTAGTTGACCGGTAGAACTAGGTGATCCACGGGCTTCGGACTGGCAAATAAGCTGGCTCAGGGAGTGTTGTATTGTGGCAGGGATTTCAACCAGGAGGTTTACCACTGCAAAATCAACACAATATTATCGGACTTGACATGTGCATGATACATGGCTTAAGTCTACAGCATTAATTCCTAAGTCCTCTTCGTAATCTGCATCAAATCCATGTACTCTTGGAAATTATTTTACACTTGCACCGAGAACTATCAGAGAATCATTACGCTGAAAATTGCAGCTGCATATGTGGCAGGCGATCTCGCGGTTTTACTCGCTTCTTGCCCAGCAGTCCTTGAGATATTCAGCATACCTCATATTTTGGCAAGCCATTGAGTGCTCAGACCGTGGCGGTTCATCGACGGTTCAGCGCGCGAAATCGATGAATACGGAAACGAGTGAATCGAACTGTGGAACGCCTCAAGTGCTGCGTCGCCAGTTTACCGAGCCGTCGTTGATCCGTTTAACCTGTTCTTTCGCGGATTCCAGTCATTCCACAGGTCAACTACTTAGGTATTTCACGGACCAGTATAATCCGCCGCCACACTAAACATTACATCCTCCCACCCCTCGCGTCCCCGTCGCCTCCGCTCTAACGCAACGCTCCAACGCAACGCAGCGCTACCTCTTTCCCCCCCTCTCGCTCTCCATCAAACTAATCCTCTCCAGCCCCTCGCCCCCTCCGACCGCGCCCATCCGCACGGCCCCCGCTGTGCCGTCCCGCAACGGCCGGTTCCACCGCTGCCTCACGCCGTCTATCGCCCCCACCTCGCCATCCCCCCTCATTCCACATGTCTCAACCACCTCGCGTCCCTGCCCGCGCCACACCTCTCCGATAGCCCTCCAACTTCCCATGCCGCCCGCGCCCGTACCCCCTTTGCCGCGCCACACTCCCGCAACCACCGACAACACGATCCAGTGCACGATCACCACTCCCAACACCGCCAGCAGCCCCGCCCACCCCCGCGGCACGATCACAGCGGCCATAAACTCCGCCGTCGCGCGATCACTCCTGTCCGCATAGTCCGCCATCTGCGTATACACCCAGTCGGCATGCATGAGTCCAAAACACCCCTGCAGTGCTGCGGCCACCCCGCGGCGGCGGAGCACACCCTCGTACAGCGCCTCATAGAGATCCGCGCTCCCTAGAAGGTCGACCGCCTCGCTGCGCCAGGTGGCGAAGCTCCACGTTGGTGTCCACGGCTCGCTGTCGAAGTATCGGATGCGGTCGGCGCGGAGGGAGAAGATGCCGCGGGAATCGGCGGGGAGCGAGGTGTCGAGCTGCTCCAGCAGTCCGTTGAACTGGAATCCCGGTGCGTCGAGGCGGGAGATGGGCGCGGGTTCGGAGACGTTGAGGCGCGCGGCGACGTCCGCCAGCGCGCGCCGGCCGTGGTTGGAGATGGCACAGAGGCTGGCGGAGACGTTGTGCGTGGCCGTGGACTTGGTGAGCCCGGTGGAGTCCGCGGCGGTCCAAGAGGATGGTGAGTAGAGGGAAGCGAGGGCTGAGGGACTGAGGGACTGAGGGGGTGTGGAGAGGGTGTACTGGCGGACAACGAGGTACCATTCGATCCCGCACCCGGACACGCCAAGGCCGCAAAGGGTGGTGTTAGCGAACGGCTGCGACGGACCCCAGTGCAGCCAGCACAGGAAAAGCGCGGTGGGGCCGGAGAGGACCGTCACCGGCGGACGGCAGCGCGCAGAGAGAAGCGGCCCGGGAGCCGTGGGCGTGTCGACGCCGAGCAGGTCAGCGAGCAACGCGGCCGGCAGCTGCGGCGCGGAGATGTTGGCCGCCAGCGTAAAGTCGGTTCCGTAGACCTCCTGCATAGCGGCCTGCGGTGGCTCGTCGATCGGGAACGTGTCGCGACTTTGCAGGAACTCCGCGTCGGCCTCAATACGCATGCCGTCGAACTTCGGCGTAGTGCAGACGGTGCGCAGCTGCTGCAGCTGCACCACCCCGCTGTAGCTCACCAGCGCCGTCCTCTGCTCGCTCTCCAGCGGGAAGTACGCGCGCATCGTCGGCCCCGTGTCGGCCACCCCCGCTGCCTTGACACCGGGGGAATGCGCCTCCGCGAAGGTCGGCAGGTGAACGGGCCCGGGCCAGCGTGGTCCGTAGCTCGGCGGCGGGAGAGCAGTCGTGTTGCCGCCGTACATAGGAATCGCGACGCGAGCGGGGGCCGCAAAGGTCATGCCCGGTCCTGTGCTGCCGACCAGGAGGGTGGAAAACAGCTGCGTGACGAAGGCGATGGCGCAGACGAGGGCGACGGAGGCGAGGAGGCGGTACTGCGCGCGCCCACGCATGTCGAGCAGCGGCGGCGCGAGGTACTGCGGCGACGGCGGCGAGAAGCGGTAGATGCTCATCTTTGCGGCGTCGCGCAGGGTGAGCGCCGGGGAGGCGAAGATGAGAGAGGCGAGCATCGCTGTCGTGAGGGCAAGCTGGTAGGTCACTGCTGTGCGCAGCAGCGCGGCAAGTAGGGTGATTGCCGACGTGGTGCGGTTCCAGAGCGCGATGCGAGAGTAGAGCGGGTAGGTCTGCGTGGGCGAGTTGAGGCCCCATCGCCAGATCGTGAAGAGGACTATGAGCGCGAAGAATATGGTGAGTGTTGAGAGCAGGAGCAGAAACGGGCCAAGGGTGCCGTAGCGGCGGCGAAGGCGCGATAGGCCAGCGAACATCGTGACGCTGGGGGTGAGGGCGGGAGTAAGGGGATGCAGCGAGAAAGAGGGCACGCTGGAGGGAGTTGTAGCAAGGTGACACGCCGGAAGGCCAAGCAGCTAACCAAGCGGCATGCTCACGTCATACATCAAGGAACGTCGGGTTGTGCGACTTGTTGGTGAAACCAGTGTCAGAGAGGGCTGCCAGGTGCCTTTTCGTGGGAACATGAATTACCAGACGCAGAAGCCCGCACCGTCAAAACAGGAGTTCCGGCCACAGTCACCGCATGGTACCTCCTCCATATCGCCCAGTGCCACCCAGTTGCCCAACTACAGTGGGCGTCGTGCGACACAGCTGGGCACTAGGGCAGAGTTGTCGATACCCAGCCTGGGTAGCGGTACCCCGCGCCACGCCGGTCCTGCACGCGCAGTATGTACTCGCCACTTCTTGTCCTCACAATTCACAACCACAATCTCTCGCCACACTCTGCCCCGTCGTGAAAAACAGATATTCCGACATAATTGTTCACCGGAGGTGGGTGAGATCAAGCCATCTTAAGGGGGCGGCGGCTGTAGGAACTAGCACAACTGTAGCCAGCGTACACAACGCCAAGCGGCCGCACCCTTGCCGTATTACTGGCCCACCCCTGTCCATTCAAGATTAAGCATAACCTGCTGCCTAGTCGGCAGGCGCGGTGGAGCCGGAAACTACCGACAAGGCTGTTCGCCATTAGGGCTGAAGAGATGCTGGTCTGTGTAGGTGAAAACGTTTGTGAGCGACTCGAGGCTGAAAAAAGAGGGCACGGCTGAAAGTACCACTCCACTGGCCTCACACCAAACCAGCACGCTATGCGTGAAGCATATATATTCGACGGACCGCCACGCGCAGACCCGTTACCGTACAGTCGCGGTATTATTAATGTCATGTAGAGCGAAAAGGAGTTCTCTGAGTGCGAAAATGAGCGGTGGTTCGGAGCTTTTAGTCGCGTGCCGTTGGCGCGCAGATTCTCCGGGCGTGGTTACAGGAATGCCGTGCGTGCCGGCGTGTCGGTATTCAGCCCTACCGAGTGTATTCAGCCTGAACGGTATAGACTGCAGTGAATGACATTTGATCTGATAAGATACACCCCGGTTAGACGTAGCTGGATGTAGGAGGTGGGTGTACACGCGTTCTGGTTCTGTGTCGCTGCCCTGGCCAGAGAAGCGCAGGTCTGGCGGGATGCGGAGTTGGCGGCTGCGGATGAGGTTTTGGACGGAGCTGATGGAGAGGTGTGCGATGCGGGGGATGGCGACGTGAGTGTGAGGCTTGAGAGGTTTAGTTCGATGGAGAGTCCGAGAATGAGGATGTAATGAGACGTAACAGATCAAGCAGCGTGCGGACTTTCCCTGATGTTGAGATGGCGGAGCAGCTTGTGAGAGCTATGAGTGATAAAGACTGGATGAAGCAGCGAGCTTTCATACGGCAACGAAGCAGCGAGTTTTCATCAGGCTAGCCGCAAGCAAGAGAATCTGAAGCAACACAGTTAGCCGGACACATTAATGGAGTGTGGATCATGCAAGAGCGATAGATTACGGTTTGCTTTAACAGTTAGTTGGGTGTGGCAGGGTCTCAAGGTAGAAAACTCGGTGCTGATAACGTGTTGAACGTGAAACTGCGTTCATCGTATTAGGCGAGTGAAGTGAAGTGTACAGGAAGAGAAGACAAGAACAGAAAACAATATGGCGATGCGACTCTAGGAGACCCTAACCCAGGTCCCAAACGATCAAAACCGAATCATCGATGATGCAGGATTGCCCTCTTCAACACTGGTCGCCCCAGCCCGTCGACGGCACCTGCTCCCGACTCAATTACTTACCTGCGCCGCCCGCTTTCCAGCCGCGAAACCTCACCCGCCGCAACATCAATGTATTGCAGTGGAGCTTTATCTACCGTGGTCCCACTAACCCAATAACCGCGCCGCCCAACCCGCCATGCCCCACTTCCCGCCCAGCGACGCGCGTAAACAGGCAGGCGCGAGAAGACGTGATCCTGGAGGTAGTTAGATGATGCAGTCTATAGAAATACATATTGAGCGCTGAGATTGCAGTTCTCACGGAGTGCGCGCAGTCCTCTCTCGAGGTCGTCTATCTTTAGTTGGGTTTCGCATGTGGGTGCGCTCCGTATCCGGCCACACGGTAACTCCGAGAAACGAATGAGACTTCGAACACCATAACGGACCGCGCATTTGTAATTGATGAGCCTACTGGCGCTGGCCTACAGCGATTCGCGAGTGATGTTACGAGATGCGGACTCAGTGCTGCGGAGTTGAAAAGGTTGCGCCGTGCGCTTGCTGAACTCTGCGCGTGGCTATATTGACGGTGTCTCAGGGGAAAAGCGCCATGAACCTGTGTAATGTACATTCTAAGTGGAAAGGAAGTGAGCCCATCTGTCCTTCAGGGAATGTGTCATGTGCGACAGAGAGCAACGACGCATCGCCATAGGCCGGCGCAATCTTAGCCCGTGAGTCGGCTGGCGCGAGCGAGGAGACATTGTGTGGCGCTTGGGCGTTTACGCAGGTGTTTTTGAGCTTATCTAGGCAAACACGGGCGCTGTGATGAGCAAAGGAGTGCACCACAGTTGCGGCTGAGTTGCGATAGCTGACGCATTGGGGTCACCGGTGAGAGTTCAATGGCTTGACTCTAGTTATAAAGCCGGTTTCGCACGTTGCGGGTAGCGACCTATCGGAAGGTTCAACTAAGCAGCTGTGAGTTAAGGGCCTGCGGTAGCCTCTCCCTTCCACTTATCGAGACTTGACCTTCCGGATCATGCACGTTTCGTGCCGTTAGTAGTTTGCAGGTTACAGACTTGGCGGAAGACTAGCGTCGCCGGGTACGCCAAAGAGCGTTTAGATGGACACCACATAGGCAAGACTGCGAGAAGTGGCCTTTGAGGAGAGACCGGAACAACTGCACTTGCGAGTGCGGCCTCGAAATTGAGTCCCAGCAGTGACCACGTCCGGTCTGTCTTTTTGCCTAATCTTCCGCTCGGCAGCAACGTACATCAACGTGTTAGCCTAGCCCAGGCCAAACGAGTTAACATCAAGTTTGATCGCCCCATGTCTACATCACCATCTACTAAGTTGTGCCTAATCATATACACTCGTGCCGACCACTGTCATCCACCCAGAGGTCCGCCGTACCGCTCACCTCAATGTCGATGCCACGACCCACCATTGCTCAGCCATGGGCCACAATCAAGCGCGTTGTGGGACCGCTGCAAGTTGTACAACACTTCATCGAAACCGCGGCACCTTGCGCAACTCTCCTAATGACCCTAACATGGGACCAATGGAATCAGTACAATTGGGCAGGGAAAGTCCTCGATCCCGCCAACGTCAGATACTATTACGACAGCCGTGAAGACGTCGAACTACTGCGTGTGAGCAAGCCTACGGCGATCCATGAGTGCATCAACGCCGTGCTCAGCGAGATGATGCCATCGCTTACTACATGGATGACACATACAGAGCTTGAGCTTGAGTTTAACTGCACGTGGGGCTCGGGCGGTGTCACAATGAAACCGCCGTACGTTTACCACGCGCCACGGTGTGAGGAGCCTGACAGTCGGAGAACTCCAGACCAAGCATTCCGCCCGTTGTACTCAAGACTGCCCACAATCGTGTTTGAGATCGGCCTGAATGAGAATCCGAAAACTTTGGTGGCGGAAGCCCACCAGTGGTTTGACCGTACCGGTGGCCAGGTGAAAGTGCTCATTGTTGTCGATGTTCAAGAGGACTTGGAGTCATTACAAGATTATCGCAACGCACGTGTTCGCCACAAAAGTCATCATAACGACATAATGTCCATCTCGGGCGAGCAAGAAATCGACGTTCACTACTACGTTGGTAAACTGTCCGCAAGTCTACAGATCTGGCGGTACAATGACGACAAACGGTCTTCTATTCATACCCTGGATGCTGATATCGCATTTCTGCCTTGGAGAGAGGACATTGACCGACAGAAGGGCCCGCTGCTATACATACGCGACTTTGTGTCGCCATGTTGCGATTACGAGCCTCCTGACCTCGACAGAGAGTTCCCGCTAGATTTGGCGATTTTCCGCAGGAGTGTCATTGAGGCTAGACAGAAGCTGGCATACGAACGGCGTCAACAGCAGTGGAGGAAGAAATCAAAGACCGAAAGGGAGTGGGCACATGGCGTGGTTGCAAATGACGTTGTGCAAGGTGTTTTGAGCCAGGAGAGAGCTTCCAAAAGGCCGGAGGATGCACAGAACGCCCGAAGCGAGTTTGATGATGTTGTGAACCAGAAGAGACCTTCCGAACAGGATTTCAATGATGGAGATGATGCCAGAAACCAGTTGGACCGCATTGAGGGCCGGAATACTGTTATCACAGATCCGAGGAAGCCGTCTAAGAGGAGGAAGTTGCAGACGCAGTGAGAAGAAGCAGAGGTTCTACGATGGTGTGTATACGAACTATATCATCGATTTTCGGCCTTAGGTTGAGAGATTTGCCTGCGAAACTGTATGTGTGTAACCGGCCTGCCTTGGCGGCAACCAGTCCACCTCACCTTACCACATCAGCGCTTAATAGTAATGAATACGCCAAGCGAATACATAAATTATTTGGCATATTGATATAGAATTGTAGGCCGGCTCGAGTAGTATAATCCTCTTCAAGCAGGAAAAGCGAGACGATGGTTGAGCCAGTATATGGCTGATGTTAGACTTAGGGTAAGGATTTATACACTGGCGGAAGCGTGTGTGTTGCCCGTTACTGAAAATGACTAATCCGTTACTCGATATATTGGGCTTAGAGCAAACTTGACTTCAATATATGGCTGACGTTAGACTTAAGGTAAGGAATATATCATTAATTTCCGGCCTTAGGGTTAGAGATTTGCCTGCAAAACTGTATGTGTGTAACCGGCTGGCCTTGGCGGCAACCAGTTCACCCGACCTCACCACATCAATGCTTCGTCTTGATGATTACTCTAAGCGACCACAGAAAATATTTTGCATATTTATATAGGATTGTAGCCCGGCTCGAGTAGTATAATCCTCTCCAAGCTGGAAAAGTGAAAAGGCGGTTGAGCCGGTTTGTGTTGCTTTGAAGTTGTGCTCGCTTGATTTTTGGGTGTGGTCGACACCCAACTTGGGGCGTGACGGTTAACCACCCTTGCCGTGACGGTTAACCTCCCCTGCCGTGACGGTTAACCCCCCCTCCCCAAGCTTAGTAAACCACCTTCATGACGGTAAACCCCCCTGCGGACCATTGCTCATGGCCGACTATGACGATAAACCCCCCTCATGTGCTGCCGCTTAGTATACCACCTCCATGACGGTAAACCCCCTGCCGACAATTACTCATGGCCGACCATGACAATAAACCCCCCTCATGTGCTGCCGCTTAGTAAACCACATCTCCATGACGGTAAACCCCCTGCCGACAATTACTCATGGCCGACCATAACAATAAACACCTTCATAACAATAAACCTCCGGCATACAATTACTTATGGCCGACTGTGACCCTCGATTTGTCCATGGCAATTACTAAGACGGCTCAAGGACTGATTGTGTTCTTAATGCAGCCGGGCACATAGTTGGTTACCAATAGACAGCGCAACTTGTGGCCAGCTTTCACCTGTTGATCTAAATACCTGCCAACACAGTCGATGAAAAATTTTCTTATTGTAGATCTGACTCCAGTTGACTGTTGCTGACATGCCTGTTGTTTTTTTTTTCATGCGACTAGAAAATTGTGATTGTTATTGATAGTCTTTGGCCGGCAGAAGGGTTCTGTTGGGGGTGCCGACAAGTATGCTATGGGACTTGGCAGTCGAGCTGGCAACAAGACAACAATTGACTTCAACACTACTTTTATGCAGTTGCCATTCCATAGTCACCGGCTTTGGATAGTAATGAATGATATCTTCTCGCTTTATAAAGTCCGTTGTATAATACATAAGGATACACTGTTGCTCGACATTACTACCTTGCTATTTACTGTTAGCCGTGCATTCTTAAGTTCCATATATCATTGATATCCGGCCTTAGGCCCGTTAGAGATTTGCCTGCAAAACTGTATATGTGTAACCGGCTGGCCTTGGCGGCAACCAGTTCACCCCACCTCACCACATTAATGCTTGGTCTTGATGATTACTCTAAGCGACCACAGAAATTATTTTGCATATCTATATAGGATTGTAGCCCGGCTCGAGTAGTATAATCCTCCCCAAGCTGGAAAAGTGAAAAGGTTGTTGACCCGGGTTGTGTTGCTTCGAAGCTGTGCTCGCTTCAGTTTTTGGTGTGGTCGGCACTCAAGTTGGGGCGTGACGGTTAACCACCCCTGCCGTGACGGTTAGCCTCCCCTGCCGTGACGGTTAACCCGCCCTGCCCAAGCTTAGTAAACCACCTTCATGACGGTCAACCCCCCTGCCGACCATTCCTCATGGCCGACCATGACGATAAACCCCCCTCATGTGCTGCCGCTTAGTAAACCACCTTCATGACGGTCAACCCCCCTGCCGACCATTACTCATGGCCGACCATGACGATAAACCCCCCTCATGTGCTGCCGCTTAGTAAACCACCTTCATGACGGTCAACCCCCCTGCCGACGATTACTCATGGCCGACCATGACGATAAACCCCCCTCATGTGCTGCCGCTTAGTAAACCATCTCCATGACGGTCAACCCCCCTGCCGACCATTACTCATGGCCGACCATGACGATAAACCCCCCTCATGTGCTGCCGCTTAGTAAACCATCTCCATGACGGTCAACCCCCCTGCCGACCATTACTCATGGCCGACCATGACGATAAACCCCCCTCATGTGCTGCCGCTTAGTAAACCACCTTCATGACGGTCAACCCCCCTGCCGACAATTACTCATGGCCGACCATTGCGATAAACCCCCCTCATGTGCTGCCGCTTAGTCAACCACCTCCATGACGGTAAACCCCCTGCCGACAATTACTCATGGCCGACCATGACGATAAACACCTTCACGACAATAAACCTCCGGCCTACAATTACTTATGGCCGACTGTGACGCTCGACTTGTCCAAGGCAATTACTAAGACTGCTCAAGGACTGATTGTGTTCTTAGTGCAGCCGGGCACACAGTTGGTTACCAATAGACAGCAGAACTTGTGGCCGGCGGTCACCTGTTGATCTAAATACCTGCCAACACAGTCGATGAAAAATTTTCTTATTGTAGATCCAACTCCAGTTGACTGTTGCCGACATGCCTGTTTTTTTTTTTTTCATGCGACTAAAAGATTGTGATTGTTATTGATAGTCTTTGGCCGGCAAAAAGGTTCTGTTGGGGGTGCCGACAAGTATGCTATGGGACTTGGCAGTCGAGCTGGCAACAAGACAACAGTTGACTTGAACACTACTTCTATGCAGTAGCCATTCCATAGTCACCGGCCATAGGATAGTATTGAATGATATCTTCTCGCTTTATAAAGTGCGTTGTATAATACATACGGATACACTGTTGCTCGACATTACCACCTTGCTATTCACTGTTGGCCGTGCATTCTTAAGTACCAAATCCGCAGTGAAATAATCACCACCCAATCGACGAGCACAATGCCACCCATCGTTCCTGCAGCTGTTCCTGTCAAAAACAAAGGCGGTCGGCCATCCATTTATAAGACACCAGAGGACAAATTGCAAGCACAAAGGGAAAAGACAAGATTGAGAAATGTCAAACTTAGAGCTAAGAAAGCTCAGGAAAAGAAGGCCGCTCAAGAGCTTGCCAATCCTGGGTCTTCAGATGGAAATGTGGTCGACCTCAGTGACAACCTTGATGATCTCAATCTGGTGCCGGTCCAGGGTGGAGCACTGATGTTGCTTGCTTCAAATAACTATATCATTGATATCCAGCCTTAGGGTTAGAGATTTGCCTGCAAAACTGTATGTGTGTAACCGGCTGGCCTTGGCGGCAACCAGTTCACCCCACCTCACCACATCAATGCTTCGTCTTGATGATTACTCTAAGCGACCACAGAAATTATTTTGCATATTTATATAGGATTGTAGCCCGGCTCGAGTAGTATAATCCTCTCCAAGCTCGAAAAGTGAAAAGGTGGTTGAGCCGGGTGGTGTTGCTTTGAAGTTGTTCTCGCTTGATTTTTTGGTGTGGTCGACACCCAAGTTGGGGCATGACGGTTAACCACCCCTGCCGTGACGGTTAACCTCCCCTGCCGTGACGGTTAACCCCCCCTGTCCCAGCTTAGTAAACCACCTTCATGACGGTAAACCCCCCTGCTGACCATTACTCATGGCCGACCATGACGATAAACCCCCCTCATGTGCTGCCGCTTAGTAAACCAACTTCATGACGGTTAACCCCCCTGCCGACCATTACTCATGGCCGACCATGACGATAAACCCCCCTCATGTGCTGCCGCTTAGTAAACCACCTCCATGACAGTAAACCCCTTGCCGACCATTACTCATGGCCGACCATGACGATAAACCCCCCTCATGTGCTGCCGCTTAGTAAACCACCTTCATGACGGTCAACCCCCCTGCCGACCATTACTGATGGCCGACCATGACGGTAAACCCCCCTCATGTGCTGCCGCTTAGTAAACCACCTCCATGACGGTAAACCCCCTGCCGACAATTACTCTTGGCCGACCATGACGATACACCACCGTCATATGCTGTCGCTTAGTAAACCACCTTCATGACGGTAAACCTCCCTGCCCACCATTACTCATGGGCGACCATGACGATAAACCACCCTCATGTGCTGTTGCTTAGTACACCACCTTCATGACGGTAAACCTCCACGCCAACAATTACTCGTGGCCGACCATGACGATAAACCACCCTCATTTCCTGTCGCTTGGTAAACCACCTTCATGACGGTAAACCTACATGCCGACACTTATTCATGGCCGACCAGGAAGATTCACCCCCCTCATGTGCTGCCGCTTAGTAACCATCTTCATGACGGTAAACACCCGGCCTACTATTACTTATGGCCGACTGTGTGCTGGTCAACTTGTTACAGGCTTTTACTAAGACTATATGGCTGACGTTAGACTTAGGGTAAGGAATTATACACTGGCGGGAGCGTGTGTGTCGCCCGTTACTGAAAATGACTGATCCGTTACTCGATATATTGGGTTTAGTGCCTAGATTACTCCGAAATATTTTAAGGCTGACGTCACTACATAATCGAGTTCAA